>CM072816.1:31252536-31924165 GCA_036937905.1 Salvia rosmarinus | reverse complement strand
TTAATTAATGTACAAAATACCTATAATAGTGTAAATAACCAATAATTTATCTAAACAAATAAGCAAAACAAATATAAACAAAATTAACAATAATTAATCTAAACAAAATAAATATCATAAACAACAATAATTAACATGAATTAATTAACATGGGTTTTGTAATCTAAGCAATTATGTTAACTAAATGATCACCATGCGTTTTGATTTTCTATGTTCAAAATTGATATATCGATTTATCGATTTTTTTTAAAGAATGGGATATAAAAATTATCGAGTTTACGACCGAATCATAGATTACCTTAAATATTAATTTAAATATCATACATTCATTTAAATTAATTAGTATTAAATTAATTTGATATATCTTGTTTCTATTGAAAATTAATTTGATATATCTTGTTTAAATTAGAAAATTAATTGATTGTCAAAAATTAATGTGATTCGGGTCGTCCTATTGTTTCGCGAATCTTGTTATTAAATTATTTATTATTCAATTATTATTAATAAGAATCGAAGTTTCCGTCGAATACTAACGAAGTATTAAATTATTTATTATTAAATTATTATTAATAAAATTGAAGTTTCATCGAATATTAAATTATTATTAATAAGAATTTGTTTCGTCGAATTAACAAGAAGTAATAATTATTATTAAATTCAATTATTAATATGAACATAAATTTAATATCTCGAAACATATTAAATTCAATTTAATACTAATAGGAATCATGACGGAATCATGTTCTTGATTCAGTCGATAATTGTTTCCGGCGCGAATCAAGGAATCCTGATTCGACGACGAATCGAGGTAATTATCGATGGAATTAATTTTTATGTGTTAATTAATTTTTTATTCATTTATGGTTTTTTTTAATTTTCAGTTATATTAATAGCTTATAAATTTGAAAACCCATAAAATCATATAAAAATATCTAAGTTCACCTACCATAATCTAAAATGCATAACTTAATCTAAATTAACCTATACATTAAAATACTCACTTAAATATAAATGTATGCTAAGAGATAATCGAATTATAATATCGATTATCTGTCACAATTGTCACGATAATTAATTATCTAAGCAATTTGCAATAATTTATCGAACCAATAATCAATAATAAATCACAACAAAATTAACAATAATAAATCACAACAAAATTAACAATAATAAATCTAAACACAAATTAATATCATAAACAACAATAAATTCCAAAATGGTGAAAATAAATAAAATTGAATAACTTACTTCGAGATATAAATAAGTTGATGCGGATTGAAGAAAAATTTGAAAATTTTGAATATAAAACCGAAATGAACAAAGAAAATTAGGAGCAAGAGTGAGCAAATTGGATCGATTGATTCATACTTACGGATCGATTGTATAAATATGAGAGAATTGGTTCGATTATTGGTGGTCAAATCTTTCTACTTTTTGACAAATTTTACGCATTTATTTGTCTTCTTCAATTTTTACGCAATTATAGGTAGCTTTACTTTTCGTAGTACTATTTTATGCAGTATTAAATTAACTTATAATTTTAATATTAAATATTAATTAATAAGTTGTGTGAATAGCATTTCAATATTTTGCAAAATTTTCATCATAGATTACTATAAATATTAATTTAAATATCATACATTCATTTTAAATTAATTAGTATTAAATTAATTTGATATATCCTTGTTTGGTGGAAAATTAGTTGATTAAAGTCGACCCTTTGATGTTTCGATCGAGGAGAATAATAATTATTATTAATTAATTTATTTATGTTGATTTATGTTTCCGATCAAAAATTTTAATTTATTGATTTATGTTTACAGTCGAGGAAAATTAATTAAATTTTACGAAACATATTAAATGAATTTAAACATTATCCTGAAACATCATCTTGAATAGCATTTCAATATTTGTCAACCTATAAATATTAATTTAAACATCATACATTCATTTAAATTAATTAGTATTAAATTAATTTGATATATCCTATGTTTCTATCGAAAATTGTTGATTCCGATCGAGACAATAATAATAATATTAATTAATTTATTTATGTTGATTTATGTTTCCGATCAAAATTTATGTTTCGGTCAATGATTAATTAATTTATTGATTTATGTTTCGGAATCATGCGTAGGAATTAAACATGTCATTTGTTTCGGTCAATTTAATTAATTTTCTTAGTTTAGGTCAAATTTAATTAATTTTCCTTGACTAAATGAATGGATGAAATTTAATATGTTTGAGTTTTATTAGTACCATTCATTTAGCAACCATTTATTGATTTAAGGTTGTTAACCAACGTAATATTCTTTGTTTTGTCGTTGGCATGTCAATTCAAATCGAACCGCTGAAGAGGCGGATATATATTAAAAAAGCAAATGGGTATAATGTATCGATTTTTCAAAATGGTTGTTCACGTACACACTTTTACAAAGTGTCTTGTATATTCGCCATTAA
Source organism: Salvia rosmarinus (assembly GCA_036937905.1). Classification (NCBI taxonomy): domain Eukaryota; kingdom Viridiplantae; phylum Streptophyta; class Magnoliopsida; order Lamiales; family Lamiaceae; genus Salvia; species Salvia rosmarinus. Next base: position 31,921,705 of record CM072816.1, on the reverse strand, counting down.
TTTATTTGAGGCCGTCTTTATTCCTTACATTTGATCCTTGGCCTCCTCCAGCGTAGCTATTGAAGAAATTCCACTCCTAAGGCAGGATTTGATTCTCTTTATCTATAAGGATATTATTATATTTATGGATATGCGTGGATCCTTTCCTAATGGGATTATGGTAATGCATTATAAATATAAGGTAAGAGATAAGATCGAGGTTAATCCGCCAATTATCCTTACATATTTTTAGTGCATCTCCTATAGCTCTTAGGAGAGGATTCTCGAAAATTGCTAGAGGATTAGGGTGATTTTAGTAGCATTCTCCATAGATCATCCTCACTCGATGTTGGAGATTGACATGATCGGGATACATCCGAAGATCAAAGCACGAGTCTCGATCCGTCATCCCAGATCCACCTCGATAGATTCAAAGGTAAACACAGAAAACCCCTACGTATTGCAATTAATTATATAGGCATGCTAGGAATATAATTAATGTATGGTGAATTAAACATCAAGATAGATCCTCGGAGAGGTTAAAATCGATTTCCTAAATTGGTATCGAGCACAGGATCAATATCTTGGCTCTGTTGGATTAATTCACGTTTGATTATTAAATGTAATTAATTAATTGTTGAATCATGTTTCATCGTGGCTCGGTTTTATTTTTTTTGTCGATTTTATTTTTCACCGAGAAAATGTGGGTTAGAATTAGATTTTCCCCTAAATCTTATACGTAAAGAAGAATGAAGGCAACACGAAGACGACGGCGGCAGTATATCGGAAAAAGCGGGTGCACGGCGCGGCCGCGCGGGCGACGGCAACGGCTGGCGTCTTGTGGCGCTGCCACGCCGCCAGCGTGTCGCGTGTTTTCTCGATAGCTCGGACAGTGGCGCTGACTGGTGAGGGTCATGCGTGGCAGCGCAGGCGCCGGCGGCAGCGGTAGCGCGTTTGCGGAGCGCCCGGCATCGCCGGTCACGGCCAGGCAGTGCGTCGGAAACCTCGAGCGCCTGACAGCGCGCTGAGGCGGCCAGGGCGACCTCGGCAGTCGCACGGCGACCTCGGCAGCGCCTCCGGCAGCCTCGCGAACGGCGCGACTCGGTACGACGCCTCGGCGAGTCGAGCTCTGGCGCTCGGTGACCTCGGCAGGTCAGGTCGACAGCGACCTCGGCGAGTCGAGCTCGGTAGCTGGGCTACCTCGGTACGCAGCGGTGACCTCGGTGGGTCGTCCTGGCAACCTCGGAGGGCGGCGGTCGCACGACCTCCGAGTCGAGCCTCGCGCCGACGGCCGCAGCGACCGGTGGCGGCGGCGGGCGGACGGCCTCATGGCGAGCGTGTGGCGCTGGTGGCGACGCGGCGCGCACGCGCGGGCTGAGGGAGGTGGTGGGGCGGGCGCATGCAGGGCTATGCCTAGCGCCCGGCCCGCCCGTCTTGGGCGACCGGCGGACCTATTTTCGGCCTGAACCCGATTTTTGGCTCGAATCCGTTTGAAGAATCCGTCCATGCCCGTGCACGCGAGCCATTTTTCAGATTATGAAGATCTATACTTTGCAATTCTATGTAATAGATTAGGCTGAACTGCGAGGTTCCAGAGTGGGCCCGATGAAGTTTTATTTTATTTTTAAATGTTCATTGCATGTCGTAGATGTTTAAATTATGCAGAAGCATGCTATATATGTTTAAATTCGTGAACAAACATATTATATGTTTCGTGATTGGATGCATAAAGTAAGCATGCTAGGTTTATCGCTTTTCAAGCATATTTAGAAATTACTGCAGATGTTTTACATGTTGAGTTCTATAGAAAAGCATGCTAGGATTACGTGATCTGCATGGACAAACCTTTTGAACAAAAGAATAAGCAAACAACCCGACATATTAATTTTAAAATTAAAATGTCGAGACCTCCACTTTTGATCTCTAAACAAAGTGAGGCCTGCTGTGAGTAACGCCCACACGCGCTTGCTGCTGCCTTTTATCATAAGTTTGTTAGATGAGATTTCTAAATAAAACATTTTAAATCTATTGAGAAGTGGGAGTTTCATGTAAGCGTCCACGCATGAGCTTGCATGTGCGATTTTTATAAGTTCTCTAGAGATGGATTTAAAATGAGATAACAAAAATTTGAATTGGGCGGTATGGTCTAGTGAGTATGCCAATTCTAAGAATTCATTTTCCTTGTTAAAATTGTGGTCATTCTTATACATCACCAGTACAACTTCCATGAAGTCCTTCTTGCGATAGTGATGTGGTCTAGTAAGGTCCAATCATTAATTTCATTTGTCATAGGATAAGTTGAAATGGTTGAAATTAAGCGACTAAAGGTTTATTTTAGTGCGGTGAGGGTTCGTAGCGCGCCACAGGCGTGGCTTGCATGTGAATTCCTTGGGCGATTAGAGGTTTCAATTAATATTGTTTTATCAAAGGTTACAATATTATTATTACGAATATGTCGTCGTATGTTATGTGTTTACATTATCTTTTCAGATATGTCTCTTACACGATTATCAATATGCTCATAAAATCTTATCCGGTCCGAATTTTATCAGTGGAAGCGAAACATTGAGAATGTTCTTCTGAAGAAAATCTTTGTACTCACTACACCCGTCCAAGCCTCTAGGCGATTCATCTACTAAAATGAGCCATAGGAGCACAGAAATAGGACAAATCAAATAGAATGGCTAAGTGTCTTCTTTTGGTCAATGATGCGAGTCCTTGCAACTCAGCATCAAGAGATGGAAGAATGCAGCACCGATATGGCTAAAACTTATGAAATCGTATGAGGAGTCGGACGAATAAACTTGTGTAATTGACAAAATCAATAATGTCAGAGTTCATGAAGGAAGCGATTGGTGCATGACCATGTAGAGCAAATGATCAATCTCTTGGAGCTCGAGTTGGTTGGAGGTATATCGATGACATAGTCGGAATCATATGATCCTCAACTTACAATCTTTTGATGACTTCCGTTATAAAGCGTCCTTTATGATAAGAGTTATACTCTAGATTCATTGCAAGAGGATCTAGTAACGGAAGAGCATAAAATGGGAAAAGGTGCGATCTTTAGTATGCACCTCAAAGAAAACCAACGCTTTATCGAAGATGAAAAGGAAAAGTGGAATTCAGAGATGCTAAGGCTAAAGAAAAGAGTGGGAATATCTAAGGGCTCTACCATGGTTTGAAAAGCCAAGGAGAAAGGCAAATGCTTGAGTGCGGTGAGGCGTGCGTTGGAAGGCTAAGTGCCCCAAGCTCAAGGCTCAGTGCGCCGTTGCTTAGTAACTGAAACATGTTTAGCGATCTTCTACCCATTCTTGGGTAGTAGACACGGTGCGGCCCGATCATGTTTGTTACAGCCTTGGAGGGATCCTGCGAACAAGGGCTGCATGATGGCGAGATAACGATCTCCATGGGCAGCGTGGCGAGTCGAGGCCGTTGCGATGGAGATGTTTCTTTATGTTTTGATAGACAGCTTTAGTTTTAAATGACGTTTATATGTGCGGTTTCGTGAAACCTTGTTCAGTTTGAAACTATTTATTCATGGATATTACATTATTTTTGATTGTGGTGTTTCTATCATAAGAAATAACGAAGTTATGCGTGTTGGCACATTATATAATTAGCTTTATCTTATTTACGCTAAACATAATACCTATAACTATGTTGATCTACATCAAACCTTAAAAAGAAAGTTTTCAGAAGATCATACCACATTTCTCGGCATCTTAGATTAGGTCACATCAATCTAAATAGGGATCAGATGGCTAAGAATGGCGGTGGGTGATCTCACGGTTCCTAGTTCGATCTGCGAATCTGTATAGAAGGTAAGATGTGAGCCGGACCCTTCAGCGAAGGTTATAGAGCCAAAAGTGTTGGGCTAGTCCATTCGACTGTGGACCGATGTCCACACAGTCGTGGAGGATGCAGTATTTGTCACTTTCGTTGACGATTACTCAGTAGCGGATACGTATACCTTCCGCGCATTACAGATGCTTTGAGAAATTCAGAGTTTAAAGGAAGCGAGACGAGCTTGGTAAAAGTATCAAGTCCTGCGTCTGATCATCGCGGTGGCGAATACTCGATAACGAGTTTATGGACTTTTGGTGCGTGTGGGATTACCTCCACACTACACCAGCACACCACAGACAAAATGGTGTGTCGAGGCGAAGAAATAGGACTCTTTGAAATGGTTAGATCAATGATGAGTTATGCAGCATTGCCTATTTAGTTACGGGGGTATGCCTTAGAACAGGCCTCTTGCTAAATCTAGTACCATCCAAGTCAGTCGAAAAGACCCTTCGAGTTGTGGTTTGGGCTAGCTAGTTTAAGACCACATAAGGATATGGGCGATCCGGCATGTGTGATGAACAAGAAGGCGACAAGTTGGAGGCTAGATCCGGCGCAAGGCTGTTTATTGGATATCCTAGAGGAGCGAAGGTGGTTTTACTGTTGTCTAGGATCGGAAGGTCATTATTAGCACTAATGCCCGATTCTTAGAAGAGGATTATATGAAAAATCATAAATCGAAGTTGAAATCATTCTTGGAATTAGAAGATGATCGTATTCACCACGGATTAAGCCAAAGATGCGAGATGTCGTGTCAATGGGAGGATCGACACGAGATACTTGAAATTGAAGTGGGTGGAGTTCCATTGAGATATCGGCCGATAAGATGGTTCTACCTAGCAAGTTGTGCAAAATAGAGAATCAAGTTCTGCACCCGCCGCTATGCGCGCGGTCCGTCGTAGTGGGAGGGTTGCCTCCGGCCGGCGATTTATGTTCAGTGGGTGAATCTTGGTTTAGTCGGAGAAGCGACAGCAATAATCGACCCATGGACATACGGGCGATATAAGACATTGATCAGAATCATGGCACACGCTATGGACTTAGAAATTGAGTCCATACAGAGCTATGGAGTGATAAGCGATTTTACACGTTTATTGTTGATATTTAAAGATTAGTTTAGATCATTTAATGTGCTTTACGTATCGATTCTTAATGTTTTATCTATTTTCTAGAAGAATCTGCTCTTGGGTGTTCTTTTGGTTGTGTAGGTCCATATGTTGAAAATCGAAGCAAGGAGCAAGCACGAGCCAAAATGCACATGTGCCTTCTAGCGACCAGCCTGCGGTCGCTAGGCTGGCCGCTAGGCAACCAGCGGAGAACAAGCGCACCGACCGTCTGCCGCGAGCAAGCCCGCGCGAGAACTCACGAGCGATTCTCGCGATCATGGCTAGCGACGCTAGCGTGCCGAGCAACATGCGGCGATAGCGCAAGCGGCGAGAAAACGCGAAGACATACCTAGCGGTCGACCTAGCGACGGGCGTGGTCTCAGACCGGCGGCAAGGAAAATTAGGGTTTGGGGTGTACCTATATATAGGCACACCCCGCTCGCAACTTGACACACGTTAGACCTCTTTTATTCAATTTTTCTTCAATTTTATCTTTGTTTTAGCTTTGGTTTAGTTCTAGATTAAACTTGCATTGTTCTAGTTTAGTTCTTCATTGTTATCGATTCGGAACTTTTGTCGATCGTTTTCCTTGTTTTCCTTTATCGCTTGGGATTGGATTAGATCAACCATTGTTCATCAACGCTTCATCACGGGTTTTATATATTTAATTTCGTTTATGATTTATCGTATTTTATTCCGTTATTATGTCGGTAATTTCTTTCTAATCCTAGGGTTTGCATGATTCGATCCTATATGTTGTGATTCCTATTATGCTATTTACCTTCAGTGCATTGATTCGTGATTCTTGGTGCTTATTTATATGTGTTATTTCGATCAATCTTGATGCATATCTAGTTGTCGGTTAATTTATTTGTATTAATTGTCATCGATCTTGAATGCATGATACGAATAAGCCTTGAGTCGAGTCGAGATAGGAATTCGTAGGAAGCATATCTTAGTGATCCTTTTGGTTATTGTTTTCACCTGAATGATAGGAAAATGTAATCATCGCCAATTGTAAATGGCGAAGTTGTTGGTTATATATGTGATCTTCATCTTATGCGGATTAAAACGTTGCTAATAGGGCGATAAACATCGTTGTGATAGGATTAATGCATCCCTAGGGTTAGTCATCTTATCTATTTTACCATCGTGTTTATTGCTTATTTATATTTACATGGTTACCTTTGCTTTGGATTAATTCGAAGCCCTAAACCTTTCACCTAATTTACGTGCTGAATAATGATGAATTATCGTTGAGCTAGCTTCTATGTTTTCGTGATACAATCTCGTGGATCGATGCTACCTTATACTTACACTTTTACGTGTTATAAAAGGCGATCAAATTTTGGCGCCTGTCGGGATTGTTAAGATTCATAGGAATAATTTGACGATTTGGATTTATTAATTCAAGTTATATATATATATTATTTATTTATTTTTGAGCTGAATTCTCTGTTTCTCGGTGGTTTATGCTACAAGATCTCGGGGACCTCCTGAAATATTATTAGATCCGAGATCGAAAGTTCTCAGGAGAAGAGGCGAGAGAAGAGCGGGCAGTAATGGCGCTAATCACTAGAGCAGGGGCATTCCTCCCGAAAAGACGCATGTTAGCGATTTCCGAGATGCGCCGGATGGCGAATAGGGATGTCCCTACCCTGCAGACGCGACCGCTGATTTATGTATCACTCCACCGAAGCCAAGGAGGCGGATGGGGCCCAGCGTGGATGCGAAAATTTTGAGCTCGAAGGCCGTACGATCGGTATGGTCCAGGAGGCTTTGGGAGGAGTCATCGAAGACCGAATGCCATCTCGAGACCTTTCGAATTTGTGACACCATCAAGCGAATGGGGTGCCACAAGACACCGATCCGGATCGCATGTTCGGTTTCTCATTGCTGACAGCGAAGATTGGTTCGAGTTTGGACCGCGGATCGACATTGGGAAACTTTGTGAAGTTTCTCGAAATACTTTCCGCCGGCGGCAGAAGATCATCGCCGAAATCTCCATTTTACAAAACCACGAGCGAATCACTATTCGGGCATGGGAGAGATTAAAGGTCTATTGAGCGATGTCACAAGCATGGATTCTCACATGAGACGGTGGGTCAGCACAATGGCACAACGGAGAGGAGACACCAAGGGGTTGAAGCGACGTCGAGATTCGATTCAGATACACGAGCCGTATGAAGCAATTCACTGCTGTGAAGTCATTACGGCCGAGGGCAGTAATCTATAAATCAAAGGAACCGTCGGGAGAATCCGATACACTCGAACAATAGAAATCATCCGAACCGTGCCAACCCGAATAATTTTCAAAGAAGCAGGCTTCCGGCAGAATGGTATGATCGAACGAAGAAGCCAAGTTTAGAAAATGATGCGGCGTTGGTTGTAAGCAACCAACAATTGGCAACGAACGAGTGCATTTATAACGACGGGCGAAAATAACTCATCTCGAGTCGAGTGATGGCTATGGGAAACACGTAAAGATGTTGGAAAATCGATTGGTCAAGTAGCCGCTGAGTTGAATGCACTACAAAAGACGGCCAATTTCGAGTATACGGTGAACCCGAAAATCAATGTTTCGCCATCCGACGAGGTGGACAAGCTTGCGAGCCTACCGAAGAGGGAAAGTAAGAGTGAAACTCGCGACCGAGTCTGACCATGAGCCCGATCGTGGGTCAAGTATTCCCCGTCGAATCGAGCACGCGCCCGCGAGCCTGACGCACTATCGATTGTGCGCTCGAGATTTGTTCGCGCGACCAGGCTCCAAGCTCGAATGCGAAGAGATACGGGACGCCGCGACACCTGCCGGTCGCGAGGTCACGCGAAGACCTCAAAATCCACTCGCCACTACTCTCGGTCCCATTTTAGTCGACTAGTCAAGTCGAAATATGACGAGAGTTTGCTTGTTCAAGAGATTTTCAAAGTTGAGATCAATTTACCTCTCTTTGAGCGCTCTGAAACATGCCGGGTGATAGCACATTTACGTTTATAGTTGATATTTGAAGATGAGTTTAGCTCGTTTAATGTGCTTACGTATCGATTCCTAATGTTTTATCTATTTTTAGAAGATCTGCTCTGGGTGTTCTTTTGGTGTGGTAGGTCTATATGTTGAAAATCGAGCAAGGAGCGCACGGACAAAACACACAATCTGGCGTGTTTCTAGCGACCGGACTAGCGGTCCAGGTCGGCCGCCTAGAAACAGCGAGACCCACAGATACCGCGCGGAGGCGCATGCAGCGCAGCCAACATGAAAGCATCGGGCGATTTCTCATCGATTCCAATGACTCTACAGCGTAGGTGTGAACCAACCAAGCGGGCGCAAGGGCGATCGCGGGCGAAGGCAGAGGATTACCTCGCGACCTCTCAGCGACAGCGAAGGGTGGTCGCAGACGGCGCGAGAAGGAAAATTAGGGTTTGGGGTGTGCTATATAGGCAAACCTCCTCAACTTCACAACACGTTTCGAGCCTCTTTCTCGGTTTTACATAAGTTTTCGAGTTTTAGCTTTGGGTTCCATATAGTTTCATTCTAGATTTATTTTACGTATTGTTCTCCGTTAGTTTCGTTTGTTTACGATCAAGACGTTCTGTCGGACGCATCTCGAAGTTTCCGTTTTATTTGAGGTTGGGATTCAAGCCCAAGCGTGTTCATCAACGCTCATCACGGGTTTTATATATTTAATTTTTGTCTTTATGATTAAATCGTATTTCATTTCGTTTATTATGTCGGCTGTTTTTCGTTCTAATCACTAGGGTTTGCATGATTCGATCCTATATGTTGTGATTCTATATCGTATTTACCGTCCATGCATTGATTCATGATTCGATTGTGCTTATTTATATGTGTTGGTTTACGATCAATCTCGATGCATGTTTAGTTGTCGGATTAATTACGTAATTGTTAATTGTCAATCGATATCGAATCATGATACGAATGAGCACTGAGTCGTGGCGAGATAGGATATTCGTAGGAAGCATATTCTTTGTGATCCGTTTGGGTTACTCGTTTGACCTAGAGCGATAATAGATGGAAAACTAGTAATCTACCGCCTTTTTAAATGTAAATTGTCGGTTTATATGTGATCTTCCATTTTGTACGGATTAAAATTTAAGTAAGAACAGGATAAACATACGTTGTGGATTGGATTAATGCAGCCTAGGGTTAGTCGTCTCTCTGTTTTTAAACATCCGAGTGTTTATTGCTTTAATTTACTCTTTTGTTACCTTTGCTTTGGATTGAGTTCGAAGCCCTAAAATATTAAAACCATATTTGTTACTTGGATAATGATGAATTCTTCTTGAGTTAGCTTCAGTATTTAGTATTACAATCACAATGGATACGATATGCTTAACCTATATTTACACCTTTTGGTGTTAGAAAATAAGCGATCAAATTTTGGCCGTCGGGATTGTTAAGATCATATAGGAATAACTTGTCGATTTGGAATTATTAATTCAGTTGTACTTTTAATTTTATTTTAGTCTTTGCAACTGATTTTCTTTTCTCCGGTGGTTTATGTTCACAAGGTCAGGGACCTCTGAGACTACACTTTGATCCATCGAAATTCACAAAGGAGAGAAGGGCAGAGAAGAAAGGAAGCAATGGCAAATCGGAATAGGGCGTTCTCAGAAGTAGCGCTTACGCTATAGCGGATTTCAAAATGCGCCAATTGGCGACTATGGGACTCGTTGTCCCGCTCGGAGGCTGCAGGCCGTTGAATTACATGTACTGAGACCTCCTACGAGCAATTTCAAGGAGGCGGATGGGGCCAGTGGTTACGCTAACAATTTTGAGAAGCGCCCTAATCGGCATGGTTCAGGAACAGTTCGAGGAGGAGTCACGGAGGATCGAATGCCCATCTCGAGACTTATCTCGACATTTGTGACACCATCAACGAGATGGGGTGCCACAAGACACAATCGGATGCGTATGTTCGGATTCTCTGCGAAATCAGCGAAGGACGGTTAGACCTTAGATCGTACAGGCATCAACAGTTGGCGATTTACGTGTGAGAAATTCCTTTAAGTACTTTCCTCCGCCAGGCACGAAGATCATAGCGAGATTTCCCTTCTCCCAGTTAGGAGATGAATCTTTGTTCGAGTCGTGGGAAAGATTCGTGGGCCTATTGAGAAGGTGCCACAGCATGGATTTTCGAGAAGGCGGATTACCCGGTTCTTAGGTGACACCCACACGAGAGTATTGATTGTCATCGGGGTTGCCTTTTGAGCAGGCGTGTGAGCGAGGCGGCCGCATCATGAGAAATGGCGGCTACTTGTTATCGGTGGCGATGGAGAGAACACGGTGGTGAAGGCTACGCATTGAAGGTGACTCAAATACGACAATATTATGGAGCAGATTCACCTTGTTAAAGCGATTTGAGAAAGAAAGGAAAGGAAAAGCGTGGCTCGGATAAATCTGCAGTCAGAGATAATCGGGTGAGGCGTGAACTACATCAATCGGAGGAACAACCGTCCTGGGGGAATCCGTACAATCTAACAACAATCACCCAAATTTCCGCAACCCGATAATTTTCAGCGACCTCGCGGTTTCTCGATTCGAGCGGGTGATTGAGACGAAGAAACCGAGTCTAGAGGATATGATGCACGTTGGTTGTAAGCAACCAACAATTGGCAACGAATCGATCGTTTATAAGCAACAAGGCGGAAGATCAATCATTTGGAGTCCACTTGATGGAACAGTGAAGATGATGGAGAATCAATAAGTCGGATACCGCCATGTGAGAATGGGCGGCACAAGTCGGGCCAATTTCGAGTAATCGTGAGGTAAACCCTAAAATCACGTAATGCCATTCATTTGAGGTGGAGAGCTTATCAAATCACGAAGGGCGGGAAAACGGGCAAAGAGAGCATTCGCGACCGCGAGCCTCGCCAGCGAGGAAAATGGCGCCGAGTTCGCGGCCTCGTGAGCGCAACAAGTCAAAGCGCCCGACATGTCATCGAGGACCTAGCGGCGACCTGCGGTGCGAGTCGTGCAGAGGCGAGAAATCGAGAAGCTTGAGGACCTGGCCGAGAGCGCCGCAGGTCTCAAGATGAAAGACTATGATGTACCTAGCGATCGCACGCGGTCGCGAGTCGATCGTCTGGGGCGATGTGAAGAGATTTCCACGACGTGCCTCAATTCCGTTCCAAGCCGTTTAGCCAGAGCCCAGATCGACGAAGTTGACCGATTCATGGAGATGTTAAGTGACTCAATATTCCTTTACTTGATGCACCGAGATACCGGGTTACGTTAAGTTTTACGAAGGATGCCGTTGCCAATAAGAAGAAGCTTGGGAAATTCGAGGCGATAAATGCTCTCAAGAGTGCGATCTTGTATTCGAAAAAGTTGCCACTCAGCGAGAAAGATCGAGCCTTCACCATCGCATGTGTCATCGGAGGCGGACATTCTCAGGTTCGGTGATTTGGGGCAAGCATCAATCGATGCCGTTGTCATTTTAACCGATTGGAGATTGGGAGATCAAGCCGACACCATAGCTCTTCGGATGGCGAACACATCGGTGACTTATCCAAAGGGATAGTGGAGGGCGTGCTCGTGAAAGTTCGAGATTTCATCTTCCGTGATTTCGTTGTTCTCGACATGCGAGATGGGAATACACCTCTTATTCTCGGCGACCATTCCTAGCTACCGGAGCATTGATAGGCGGCAAGATGGAATCTCACCTTCCAGTCGGCCAGAGGATGAAAATCTATATGATGCATGAAAGGCTGACGAGAAGACCATGGAAGATTGTCGAGTTATAGAGCATTGCCCACTCACTTTCAATCCGATCCGGTGGAGTTTTGTATCTTGAACTCGATTTTCTCATCCCTAAACCTTGATGAGCGTGTGGCGAGATTTTAGAGTATCTTGAGTCCATCGATGAAGTCGAGGCCACCAAGTGCGTGCCTTATTTGGATGTGAGGAAGCCGATTGGAGAGGAGGGCCGTGGTGAAGAAGGAGAGACTACACGAAGATGGAGTTGAAAGAATTGCGACCACCGCAGTATGCCTTCTTAGGCGATGCATGAGACATGCCCGGTGATATTTGATCACTGAGAACGTAAACGATGATGGTGTGTCGAAAGCGACAAGTCGCGATGGTGGGCGATTTCGAGATATCAGGGGTCACCTCGATTTGCATGCACGGATCCGTTGGAGAATGAATCTGAAAGGTGCAACCTCAGCGCGATTGAATCGCAATGCGAGTCGCGAAGAAAGGAAGTGTTGAAGCTCTTAGCGCAGGCATGATCTATGCCATATCCGAGCGCGGTGGGTTAGCCTACTCGAGTGGTATCGAAAGGGGTATCACGGTGATCGGAGAGGCGAGCGAGCTTGTGGCAACAAGACTCGTAACAGGATGGCGAGTTGCATCGACTATCGTGCTGCGAACACGACGAGGAAAGACCATTTCCCCGCCTTTATCGATCGATGTTGGACGGACAGGCGGGTATGAGTTCTCTGTTTCTCGATGGATATTGGGTACAATCAGTTGCTATCGCCTCAAGATCGACAAGACGGCGTTCACTTGTCCGTATGGAGTCTTAGCCATGGCGAATGCCGTTTGATTGTGCATGCCCGCCCGTTTCAAGGTGCATGATGTCCATCTTCCATGGGTTGATCGAGAATATTATGGAAGTCTTTATGGACGACTTTTCCGTGTTGGCTCTTCGTTCGACCATTGTCTCCATAACTTGTCACAATCCAAAGATGTGAGAGGCGAATCTTGTTCTCAATTGGGAGAAGTGCCATTTCATGGTGAAGGAAGGTATCGTGCTTGGTCACAAAGTCTCGGCTAAGGGTTTGGAAGTGGATCGAAAGATTGTCGCTGTCGGCGCCCGACAAATGTCAAATCGGTGAGGAGTTTTCTCGGTCCGCGGGTTTTATAGCGGTTCATCAAGTTTCTCGGCGATCACGAAACCATTGTGTGGTTTGCTCGAGAAAGATATGAGTTCGGTTCACGAAGGAGTGTTTGGGCGTTAGAAATTAAAGTTGGCCACGATCTCGACTCAGTTTTGATCTCACCCGATTGAGTCAACCGTTCGAGCTGATGTGTGATCGAGTGATTGGGCGAGGCTGTTTTGGGCGAAACGAGACAAGCTTTTCGAGTCATCTATTATGCAAGTAAGACTCTCGACTCTGCTCAAATGAATTACACCACCACGGAGAAGGAATTACTTGTCGTGGTCTATGCTTCGATAAGTTTAGACCTTATTTGGCGGGCACCACACCATCGGGCACATCGACCATGCCGCCATTCGCCATCTGTCGCAAAGAAAGATTCGAGCGAGATTGGTGAGATGGATCCTCCCTTCAAGAGTTCGACATGGAGATCAAAGATAGAAAGCGCTAAAATGTGGTAGCCGACCACTTGTGCGATTGGAGAAGCTCGAAGGAGAGGATAGGAAGATTGGCATAAAGGAGAACTTCCAGACGAGCACATCTTGGCGCGCCGATCACACACCATGGTACGCGATTTTGTCAATTACTTGGTGATTGAGTTCTACTCCATCGGCAAGGTCATTTAAAAGAAGTTTCTCCACGATGTTAAGTTCTACTATTGGGACGATCCTCATCTCTACCGCCGATGTGCCGATGGTTTGATCGTCGCTGCTCCAAGGAGAATGGGAGAACATAATCCACGAAGTGCCATAGTTCGTTGTTGGCGGCCATTTTGCAAAGAAAGACAGCGCAAAGATTTGCAGATGGTTTCTTTTCGCCTTCGATCTTCAAAGATTGTCAATCATTTATCAAGAGTTGTGATCGTTGTCAAAGAGTGGGGAATGTCACTAAGAAAGGCGAGATGCCACGAAAACCATCATGGAGGTGGAACTATTGGCGTATGGGATCGACTTCAGGGTCCGCTTCCCAATGTCCTGGGCTACATATATTCTTCTTTGTGGAGACGCTCCGTTGGAGGCAACCCGACCGTCACGAGCGACTCGAAGGTTGTAATCAAGTTCCTTCACAAGAACATTTCGACTCGATTTGGAGTCCCGAGGGCGTTGATCGCGATGGGGATCGCACTTCAATAATAAGTGGCTAGGCAACGTTTAGCCAAATATGGTCGTGAAGCATCGAGTCACATCCCCTACCATCCACAATCAAACGGGCAAGCCGAGCTCGCCAACCAGAGATCAAGCGATTCTAGAAATCGGTTGTTCACGTGAAAAGATTGGCAAGCAGCGTTGGACGACGCTCTTTGGGCTTACTGGATCTGCGTAAAGCCCCCATCGGCTATCTCCATATCAAATGGTATTTGGTAAATCGCCATTTACGGTTGAATTGGAGCACAAAGCGATTGGGCATAGGAGAATCAACATGGACTTCAGGAGGCCGGTATGATGAGGTGACCACTGTTAGAGCTCGACGAGTGGAGGAATGAGCGTTCGAAAACTCTCGGATATACAGGAACGAGCTCGAAATTTCCACGACCTCCACATTCGTGCAAAGATTTTCGCGGTAATGAAGTCCTACTTTACAATGCTCGACTCCTATTCGAAAGCTCAAGTCGAGATGGTCGTATAATCGCTTATCGCGCTTGCGATGGGAGATTCTGAGCTCCTAGATTGGCAACATCTTTAAAGTGACGGCCGTACCTCAAGCATACTTAGTCACGCGCGGAAGTCGGTGACCCACTAAACGAGCCTGATACTGAGGTGCCGTCGAGCTAGCGGCGATAATTCTAGACTGTGAGGTAACCAGCGGTTTTACTTTTTTGTTTTTGTTGTTTTCGTTTTTGTTTTGGTTGTTTTTACGTGTTTGTGTCGTGTTTCGTTGTCTTGTTAGATCCCTAAGTTTAATAGTTTCTTTTAAAAAAAAAAAAAAAAAAAAAAACATGTACCTAGCGATCTCCTAGCGACCGCGAGGTCGCAGAGTGGCAGAAATTGGGCGAAACGTTGTTTCGAGCGACAGCTCGCTGCAAGCTCGCGATCGCGAGCTCGACCGCGAATCCGTCCCGACGCCACTGACCCGCCGCCCGCGACCAGCGTTTTATCCTTATTTTTCCCCAAAATTCTAACCTACACACACACACACGTTTTTTGCATCAAAGCGAGTCCTCTCCTCTCAACACACAAACACTATTTCCAATTTTCTTGCATTTCTCCAAATCCACCCAGGTATGCTATATTCGTTTAATTCTTCATGGGTTTACATTTATTGAGCATGATTAGGGGATTTGTTCATTTATCCTCTTGAGGTGGGTTTAATTAACTTGAGAGACTAGGTTTATTTTGCTAGATTTGTGTGGTTTTGAGCATGATTTGTCGATGATAGGTTTATTCACGTTATACACGTATATTATTTCGAATGTACCTACATTGTTGATTTGGGTTTATAAATTGTGACAATAGCCTTGAAAAGTTTGTCGTCTGCGACAGACCTCACTCATGACGGCGGTTCCGCTGCTGGCTGGCGCTCAAGGCCTTGCCTCAGGCTCGGCGTCATTGCCGTGCATGATCTCCCTAGCGACCGCTAGGTCTCGAAGGTGATCGCTAGTTTTCGCCAACGTCCAATTTTGAATTTTTGGCTATGTGTGTGTTTTCCCATGGTATGTTATCTTGCAAGATCATATGACGATATGGAAATAATTTGATTAGGTTGAAGTTTGGGGATCTATATTGAGCATTTTGGGTTGTCGTTGTTTTGATTGTTTCATTCATCACGGCTAACTTTGAAATTCTTTTAGGTACAAATATGCCGCGTACTCACGGTCAGCTAAAAGGCAGAGCATTGTCTCCACCTCCACGAAGGCCAAGATGATTTCCAGATGTGCATCATGATGAGTATCACGACGAGCCACGATGGCACCACGATGAATTGATCAAAAATTTTGGGGTCGACCAAGTGACTCGTCGGAGTTCGGGATAGATTGGTGAGACTACGGCATAGGCACTCACGCTTCATGTGCCTCCCACGTGTCGAGATGGGCATCACCAATGATGTGGCGTGGTTGCCGAGAGGTCCGGCGTACTCGTTATCACCCAATTATCTCACATACGGATCCTCACTCTCAATTCTTGTCGACTCTCCATGTTCACAAGACAAAGCGGCATGCCGGACACATCATGTTTCAGCTCGACAATGAGCCCGCAACTCTCCGTAGAGCGAACTCATGGAATCATCAATGGAGATCCGGACGGAAATTACATAGGACGCTTGAGTACAGTCCAAGCGTATGGCAAGTTCAGCGATCAGCACACTCCATATTATGATGCCTCGAGATCGAGGCTAGCTCGATTCGAATCCGTCCGTACTTCCACCGGCTACTCACATTCACCTTGCTGGCCGTTCGACGCCAGCCTTGTTCTTTCACAAGATATGAGCAACGATTGGGCCGTGTTCAACGAA
This sequence comes from Salvia rosmarinus, assembly GCA_036937905.1. NCBI lineage: Eukaryota > Viridiplantae > Streptophyta > Magnoliopsida > Lamiales > Lamiaceae > Salvia > Salvia rosmarinus. Next base: position 31,905,425 of record CM072816.1, on the reverse strand, counting down.
GATGCATGCGGCATGTTCTTAGCTCAAGATTTCATATGCAATCACGCTGTAATTCGAAGATTTGTATAGGGATTCGTTCCCGATTGCGATTTCTTTGGGATTACGATTCGAGAGAGTCCGATCTCTCCGACATCTTCTCGGACAAGCGTGCCTATCGCCCGAGCTTCAAGAGGCACCGACGTTACTTGTGGCGTTATATGATCAAACGCCAATCAATCTTCCGCCGCCCAATCCAGCTCACAAGCATAGCGAGATACTTTACTCGTATGTAACGGAATATGGCGGAGCTACATTATGCATGGGCATGGCGTAAGCGAAGGCGAGGCGAGGCGGCAACGGCGAGGAACAAGCCGAGCAAGCCGAGCAAGCCGAGCGAAGTTGCCTAAACAGTCGGCATATTACCCGCCACCCGCTTCGAGGCGACCGGATTTATGATCGATTGGATCACATAGATGGTCGTCTCGACCATGACGGAACTCGACATCGATTATGGAGCAGCAGCAAGCCATCTACGCCAACAACGAGCACATCTCGAGCAACAACGAAAGATGATGGATGATGAAGAATGGAACGAGTGATTGGATTTTATCCGCAACGAGTACGCGGTTTTAAGGTAAGTTTGCTCTCCCAACTACTTTTTTCGCAAACCTTATTGTTTCCACATGTTCACAATAAGTTTGTGAGAGACGAGTTTGGTTGGTGAGAATCGTTATGTTTTCTATGCTTTATAGGTTTAGTTGTTATGCTGGGGTCTTTTGTCGCTTGTTGTTGGTTTTGTTTTGTTTTTCGCTTTGCGGTCCGCTCGATCAACGAGTTAAGTGAAGTATGTTAATCCATGTGGCCATGATGATAGAAATTTTTGGTGAAGTTTGATGATAAGTATGCACGTGATATGTTAGAAAATAACGATAAATGACGCGAGATGGCTTAGCTTGTTGTTTTTCACCATTTGCTTATCCTGTGAGACTTGAGCTTCACCGTATACATATCTTGATCTGATTTACATAATTGTGTGATATCGTGCATGTGATTGTCTTCTAGAACTTGCCGTGTTTACGTGTCGAGATTGCAATATGTGTTTCGAATTTGGAAAGGATAAAGGCCATCGTTGTTAACCACTTATCACCCAAACACTAACCCGATGATATATACCATTTGTCGCCTTCTTTGAGCCTTTATTAGACTTTTCTTTCGATTGACCGGACGATAGGAGGTGAGGATGGATATGGGAATCAAAAGGTGAAATTTTGATGTAGTGATGATGAGAAAATTTCGCTTAGAAAAACACATACGTGGTGAAGATTTGTACCTTTGTTGTATAAGATAAACCCTATAAGCTCTAGAAAAGAAAAGAAAAAGAAAAACGTTAAGTTCACTGTGAGTGTTGAGCATAAAGGGTCTTCAATCAAAGTATAGGTACCTTCTGTGGAATTGAAACGTTGATTTAGCACGTTGGGAAAGAAGAGGAAAATGGACGAAGTCCATATGTGTCGAATAGTATAAATGGGGGTGTTTGGAATGTTTTTCAGTCACTTAGCCATATTTTATCCTACCTTAACCAATGTGCCTACATTACAACCTATGAAAAGACCTCTTTGATCCTAATTTGAACACAATGACGTGGTGGAGATATTAGAGAAACGGCAAGCCTATGGTAAGATGTTGCATTGCATTGATCGTTGAGTGTATACACGTCCTATATTTCTTTATGAGTTGAGTGTATCCTATATTTTACACACATGCCGTTGTGAGAGTTGAATTAAATAAGTTTTTGCCGTCGATTGTTGTTTGTGTTGAGTTGGCTAACGTCGTCATGTGCACTAATGTTTTTGAGCGTTGATATGTTTCTGAGGCCTAGAATGGTTGTCATCTTTGCTACGCTCGTTGATCATTTCGTTGTGTCTTTCTGTTTTGGTTTTTGTTTGAGGACAAACAATGATTTAAGTTTGGGGGGTTTGATAAACGCGCATTTTACACGTTTATAGTTGATATTTGAAGATGAGTTTAGCTCGTTTAATGTGCGTTTACGTATCGATTCCTAATGTTTTATCTATTTTTAGAAGATACTGCTCTTGGGTGTTCTTTTGGTGTTGTGTAGGTCTATATGTTGAAAATCGAAGCAAGGAGCGGCACGAGACAAAACACACAATCTGGCGTGTTTCTAGCGACTCAGACTAGCGGTCGCTAGGTCGGCCGCTAGGAAACACGCGAGACCCCAGCATACGCGATCACGCGAGAAGGCGCCCATGAAGCGAAGCCCAAACAGAAAGCAGCGGACGATTTCTCGCGACCATATCAGACTTCCTAGCGACCGCTAGGTGTGGTCGCGAACCAACCAAGCGGGCGCAAGAGGCGTCGCGCGAGAAGGCAGCGAGGATTACCTCGCGACCTCTCCCAGCGACCGCTGAAGGGTGGTCGCGAGACGGCAGCGGCGAAGGAAAATTAGGGTTTGGGGTGTGCCTATATATGGCAACACCCTCGCCCAACTTCACAACCACGTTTCTGCAGCCTCTTTTCTCGGTTTTACATAAGTTTTTCGAGTTTTAGCTTTAGGTTCCATATAGTTTCATTCTAGATTTATTTTACGTATTGTTCTCAGTTAGTTTACGCTTTGTTTACGATCCTAGCGCTTCGTCCGGACGAATTAAGTTTCCGTTTTACGAGGTTGGGATTGAAGCCCAGCGTGTTCATCCAACGCTACATCACGGGTTTTATATATTTAATTTTGTCTTTATGATTAAATCGTATTTCATTTCGTTTATTATGTCTCGCTAGTTTTTCGCTCTAATCCTGTGGGTTTGCATGATTCGATCCTATATGTTGTGATTCCTGTTATCGTTATTTACCGTCCATGCATTGATTCATGATTCGATTGTGCTTATTTATATGTGTTGGTTTCTGATCAATCTCGATGCATGTTTAGTTGTCGGTTAATTACGTAATTGTGTTAATTGTCGTCGATATCGAATGCATGATACGAATGAGCCTTGAGTCGTAGCTGAGATAGGATATTCGAGTAGGAAGCATATTCTTTGTGATCCGTTTGGAGTTACTCGTTTTCACCTAGAGACGTAACAGTAATAGGGAAAACTAGTAATCTACAACCGCCTGTAATAATGTAAATTGTCGGTTATATATGTGATCTTCCATTTTATGTCGGATTAAAATTGGTTAATAAGAACAGGATAAACATACGTTGTGGATTGGATTAATGCAGCCTAGGGTTAGTCGCCTCTGCTTTTAAACATCCGAGTGTTTATTGCTTTAATTTACTTTCTTTTTGTTACCTTTGCTTTGGATTGAGTTCCAAGCCCTAAAATACCTTAAAACCATATTTGTTACTTGGATAATGATGAATTCTTCTTTGAGTTAGTCAGATTTTCGTATTACAATCCACAGCCGGATACGATGCTTGCTTACCCTATATTTACACCTTTTCGTGTTGAAAAATAAGCGATCACCGGATACATGAAATTTTAAAAGGCGCTTTCAAGAAAGAAGAAATTGGGGAAATTTGAAAAAATTACCCTATCCGAAGAATGCAGTGCCATCTTGCAGAGGAAGCTCCCTCTAAAGCAAAAGGATCCCGGCAGTTTTACGTTAGAATGCGAGATCGCCGAGCATACTTTTCCAAATGTGTTGTGCGACTTGAGGCGAGCATCAATCGATGCCTTTGAACGTATTCAACCGGCTGCACCTAGGAAAGATGAAACCGACGAAGATATCACTGATGATGGCTGACAGGTCAGTCACATATCCTAAAGGTATCGTCGAAGATGTGTTGGTAAGAATTCGGGACTTTGTTTTCCCGCCGATTTTGTGATTTTAGATATTCCCGAATCAAACAACAACCGCTAATCACAGGCGCACCTTTTCTAGCAACCGGTGGTGCTTTGATTGATGTGCGGGAAGGTAATCTCACGTTTCGTGTTAGCGATGAGGAGCTCAAGATTTCCATATATGGCGCCATCAAGCAACACGGCGGTGAAAAGCGGAAGATTGCTACTCGATCACGATCGCTGCTACCGCACACGCCGCGCTTAGAGTACTTGCCCAATCGGCGGGCATGATGCAAGGAAGAAGTGGACTCGGCATAAAAATCCGAGTGATTCGTTCGAAGCTTAGTGGAAGCAATTGTTGTGCAAATTGGTGGTGCATTGTCGATGCCATGTACAAGGGCAAATTGAAGTTTGGGAAGACCACGGTTGCCAAATCACCCGATTGATAAGAGGTAACGTCGAGCTAGCGACGATAAATCCATACTGCTTGGTTGGGAGGTAACCCAACATTTTAAGTGCTTTATGTCTTTTGTTTTGTTTTCTTGTTTTCGTTGTTTTCTTGTGTCTTGTTTGTTTGTTTTAAGTCCCAATGTATATCATCAATGGTGAGGTTTCTATCGACCATGGGAGTAGCGCAACATATGAGTACGGTCTCTCCCAATCACTCTCTTACGCAAACATTATTGCCTCCATTGCACAATTGTTGACAATAAGTTTGGGGGAGTGGTCGAGTGTGATGTGATTGAGAGTCCTTGTTATGTTTTGCGTTGTTTTGTTAAGTTATTATATGTTGGGGCTTTTGTGCGTCTTTGTCTTTCTTTTCGTGTTGTGTGCATCGATCAACGAGTTAAGTGAAGTGTGTTAATCCATGTGGCCAATGACGATAGAAACTTTTGGGATATTTAATGATAGTGCATGATATGTTAGAAAATGACGCATTGACGACTTGAGATTGCTTAGGCTTGTTGTTTTCACCATTTGCTTATCTGTGAGACTTGAGCTTCATCGTATACATATCTTGATACGATTTCTTTTAATTGTGTGATATCGTGCATGTGATTATCTTCTAGAACTTGCCGTTTTATGTGTCGAGGCTATGATATGTGTTTAATTTGGAAAGGATAAAGGCCATCTTTGTTAACCACATATTCACCCAAACACTAACCCGATGAAATATACCATTTGTCGCCTTCTTTGAGCCTTTATTAGACTTTTTCTTTCGATTAACCGGATGATAGGAGGTGAGGATGGATATGGGAATCAAAAGGGGTTGAAATTTTGATGTAGTTATGACGAGAAAAGTTTCTTTTAGAGAAATACATCTGTGGTGAAGAATAGTACCTTTGTTGTGAATGATAAACCCTATAAGCTCTAGAAAAGAAAAAAAAATGATAAGTTCACTATGTGTGTTGAGCATAAAGGGTCTTTAATCAAAGTATAGGTACCTTCAATGGCATAAAACGTCGATTTAGCACGTTGCGAAAGAAGAGGAAAATGGACAAAATCCATATGTGTCGAAAAGTATAAATGGGGGTGCTTGGAATATTCTTGAGTCACTTAGCCATATATTATCCTACTTTAACCAATGTGCCAACATTACAACCTATGAAAAGACCTCTTTGATCCTAATTTGAACACAAGTGGCGCGGTGGAGATATTAGAAAGCGGCAAGCCTATGGTAAGATGTTGCATTGCATTGATCGGTTGAGTATATACACGTCCTACAATTCTTTATGAGTTGAGTGTATCCTATATTTTACACACATGCCGTTGTGAGGTTGAATTAAATGAGTTTTGCCCTCAATGGTTGTTTGTGTTGAGTTATTAACGTCGTCATGTGCGCTAATGTTTTTAGCGTTAATATGTTTCGAGGCTTAGAATGGTTATCATCTTTGCTACGCTCGTTGATCTTTTCGTTGTCTCTTTCTGTTTTGGTTTTGTTTGAGGACAAACAAAGATTTAAGTTTGGGGTTTGATAAGCGCGCATTTTACACGTTTATTGTTGATATTTAAAGATTAGTTTAGATCATTTAATGTGCGTTTAGGTATTGATTCTTAATGTTTATCTATTTCTAGAAGATATCGCTCTTGGGTGTTCTTTTGGTGTTGTGTAGGTCCATATGTTGAAAATCGAAGCAAAGAACGAAGCACGAGCCAAAATGCACTGTCGCTTTCTGTTCCTAGCGACCAGCCTAGCGGTCGCTAGGCTGGCCGCTAGGCAACCCGCGCGAGAACCAAGCGAGACCGCGACCGCGACCTCGTGCCCGCGAGCAAGCCCCAGCGCCGAGAACTCACTGTACGATTTCTCGCGACCATGGCTAGCGACCGCTAGCCAGGCCGCGAGCCAACCATGCGAGCGCAAGAGGCGACCGCGAGCGAGAAGAGCGCGCGCGAGACATACCTAGCGGTCGACCTAGCGACCGCGAGGCGTGATTGCGAGACCGAGCGGCAGAAGGAAAAATTAGGGTTTGGGGTGTGCCTATATATATGGCAACACCCCCTCGCCCCCAACTTGGCACACACGTTCCCAGACCTCTTTTATTCAATTTTTCTTCAATTTTATCTTTGTTTTAGCTTTGGTTTAGTTCTAGATTAAATCCTTGCATTGTTCTAGTTTAGTTCTTCATTGTTATCGATTCGGAACGTTTTGTCCGATCGTTTTCCGATTGTTTTCCGTTTATCGCTTGGGATTGGATTCAAGATCAACCATTGTTCATCCAACGCTTCATCACGGGTTTTATATATTTATTTTCCGTTTTCATGATTTATTCGTATTTTATTCCGTTTATTATGTCTAGGTAATTTCCTGTTCTAATCCTAGGGTTTGCATGATTCGATCCTATATGTTGTGATTCCTGTTATCGCTATTTACCTTCCAGGCATTGATTCGTGATTCTTGGTGCTTATTTATATGTGTTAATTTCTGATCAATCTTGATGCATATCTAGTTGTCGGTTAATTACGTAATTGTATTAATTGTCAATCGATCTTGAATGCATGATACGAATAAGCCTCGAGTCGAAATGAGATAGGATATTCGTAGGAAGCATATTCTTAGTGATCCTTTTGGAGTTACTTGTTTTCACCTAGAATGATAGGAAAACTCGTAATCTCTTGCCGCAATTGTCGAATCAAAGTTGTTGGTTATATATGTGATCTTCCATCTTATCGGATTAAAATTGGCTAATAGGGAGCAGGATATAAACATCGTTGTTGATAGGATTAATGCATCCCTGTGGTTAGTCATCCTTATCTGCTTTTACCATCCGAGTGTTTATTGCTTTATTTTATATTTCGCATGGTTACCTTTGCTTTGGATTAAGTTCTGAAGCCCTTAAACCTTTCACCTAATTTACGTGGGCGAATAATGATGAATTATCGTTGAGCTAGCTTCTATGTTTTCGTGATACAATCACGTGGATACGATACTCTACTTACCTATATACTTACACTTTTTAGTGTTATAAAAGTGAGCGATCAAATTTTGTCGTCATGCTAGGATTGTTAAGATTGCATAGGAATAATTTGACGATTTGGATTTATTAATTCAAGTTATATATTATATTATTTATTTATTGTTACCTGAGTGAATTCTCTCTTTCTCGGGTAGTTTATGCGTCAAGATCTCGTGGACCTCACGAAATATTATTAGATCCCGAGATCGAAAGCTCTCAAAGGAGAAGAGGACGAGAGAAGAGACGGGCTGCAATGGCGCCTAATCTACGTAATCAGGCATTCCTCTCGAGCAAGTTGCACGCATGTTAGTCGATTTCGCAGAGATGCAGCGCCAGATGGCGAATATGGGACTGCTTGTCCCTACCCCAGAGACGCGACCGCTGAATTTTATGTACCGACCTCCTACTGAACAGTTCCAAGGAGGCGGATGGGGCCCACACGTGGATGCGAATAATTTTGAGCTGAAGCCGGCCCTGATCAGTATGGTCCAAGGAGAGCAGTTTGGGGGAGGAGTCACTGAAGACCCGAATGCGCATCTCGAGACCTTTCTCGATATTTGTGACACCATCAAACAGAATGGGGTGCCACAAGACACGATCCGGATGCGCATGTTCGGTTTCTTGCTTCGCAGCCAGGCGAAAGATTGGTTCAAGAGTTTGGACCGAACGGGAATTAACACTTGGGAGAAACTTTGCGAGAAGTTTCTCTCGAAATACTTTCCGCCGGCGAAAGCGCAGAAGATCATCGCCGAAATCTCCCATTTTTGCCAAAACCACGACGAATCACTATTCGAGGCATGGGAGAGATTCAGAGGTCTATTGAGGCGATGTCCACAGCATGGATTCTCCAAGGAGCAACAAATCACGCATTCTACAAAGGGACCGACATTTCGCATAGGAGCATTGTGGATGCGTCGGCGGGGGCTGTTTATCGAACCGACGAGTAGACGAGTCGAGCCGTGTTTAGAGTGAGATGGCTGCCAACAGCCTATCAATGGCCAACGGAGAGAACGCCGGTTGAAGCAAGAACTCGTCGAGATCGATTCGAGATACGACGAGCTGATGAAGCACCACTCTGTTGAGCGCGATTGAGACGGAGGACGTCAATCTATAAATCAAAGGAACCGCCGTGGGAGAATCCGCATACACTCCAAACAATAGAAATCATCCGAACTCGTCAGATGCCAACCCGAATAATTTTCAGCAACCTCCGAAGGCTTCACGGTACGTAATGGTATGATCCAAGAACCAAGAAGCCAAGTTTAGAAGACGTGATGCAGCGGTTGGTTGTAAGCAACCAACAATTGCAACGAACGTAGTGCATTTATAAACGATGCACGCGTAAAATAACTCATCCGAGTCGATCGTGATGGCTATGGGAAACACGTAAAGATGTTGGAAAATCGATTGGTCAAGTAGCCGTGCTACTTGAATGCACTACAAAAGACGGGCCAATTTCCGAGTAATACTGGAGGTGAACCCGAAAATCAATGTTTCGCCATCCGCACGGTGGACAAGCTTACCCGAGCCCCACCGAAGAAGAGGCTGAAAGTAAATCAGGCGGAAGCTCGCGACCGCGAGCCCGATCGTGAGGAGTCAAGAGTATTCCCCACAGAAGCTCGCGACCGAGCACGCGCCCGCGAGCCCCGACCATGAGCCATCGATTGTCTGCGCTTCAGATTTGTTCGCGAGCGACCAGTCATCCATAAGCTCGAATGCGAAGAAGGATTACAGCAGAGAGCGGGCGCCTCGCGACCTGCCCAGCGGTCGCGAGGTCAACCGCGAAGAGCCTCAAAAATCCAATTCTCGCACGTACACTCCTCCGGTCCCATTTCCGAGTCGACTAGTCAAGTCGAAATATGACGAGGAGTTTGCTTGTTTCAAAGAGATTTTTCAAAAAGTTGAGATCAATTTACCTCTCTTTGAAGCGCTGCGAAACATGCCGGGATACATGAAATTTTTAAAAGACGCGCTTTCAAGAAAGAAGAAATTGGGGAAATTTGAAAAAATTACCCTATCCGAAGAATGCAGTGCCATCTTGCAGAGGAAGCTCCCTCTAAAGTAAAAGGATCCCGGCAGTTTTACGTTAGAATGCGAGATCGCCGAGCATACTTTTCCAAATGTGTTGTGCGACTTGGGGGCGAGCATCAATCTGATGCCTTTGAACGTATTCAACCGTCCGCACCTAGGAAAGATGAAACCGAATAAGATATCATCGATGATGGTCGATGTGTCACCACATATCCTAAAGGTATCGTCGAAGAAAGTTGGTAAGAATCGGGACTTTGTTTTTCCGCCGATTTTGTGATTTTAGATATTCCGAATTCAAACAACAACCGCTAATCCTGGCGAGACCTTTTCTAGCAACCGGTCGTGCTTTGATTGATGTGTGGAAGGTAATCTCACGCTTCGTGTTAACGATGAGGAGCTCAAGATTTCTATATGACGCCATCAAGCAACACGATGCTGAAAAGCGGAAGATTGCTACTCGATCACGACCGCTGCTACGCGCACGCCGCTACGCTTAGAAGTACTTGCCCAATCGGCGGGCATGATGCAAGGAAGAAGTGGACTCGGCATAAAAATCCGAGTGATTCGTTCGAGCTTAGTGGAAGCAATTGTTGTGCAAATTGGTGGTGCATTGTCGATACCATGTCAAGGGCAAATTGAAGTTTGGGAAGACCACAGTTGCCAAATCACCTGATTGATAAGAGGTAACGTCGAGCTAGCGACGATAAATCCATGCACTGGTTGGGAGGTAACCCAACATTTTAAGTGCTTTATGTCTTTTGTTTTGTTTTTCTTGTTTTCGTTGTTTTCTTGTGTCTTGTTTGTTTGTTTTTAAGTCCCAATGTATATCATCAATGGTGAGGTTTCTATCGACCGCCGGAGTAGCGCAACATATGAGGTACGGTCTCTCCCAATCACTCTCTTCTGCAAACATTATTGCCTCCATTGCACACCGCTGACAATAAGTTTGGGGAGGGTCGAGTGTGATGTGATTGAGAGTCCTTGTTATGTTTTGCGTTGTTTTGTTAAGTTATTATATGTTGGGGCTTTTGTGCGTCTTTGTCTTTCTTTTCGTGTTGTGTGCGCCGATCAACGAGTTAAGTGAAGTGTGTTAATCCATGTGGCCAATGACGATAGAAACTTTTTGGGATATTTAATGATAGTGCACATGATATGTTAGAAAATGACGCATTGACGACTTGAGATTGCTTAGGCTTGTTGTTTTTCACCATTTGCTTATCCTGTGAGACTTGAGCTTCACTGTATACATATCTTGATACAGTTTCTTTTAATTGTGTGATATCGTGCATGTGATTATCTTCTAGAACTTGCCGTTTTTCTGTGTCGAGACTGCAATATGTGTTTCGAATTTGGAAAGGATAAAAGGCCATCTTTGTTAACCACATATTCACCCAAACACTAACCCGATGAAATATACCATTTGTCGCCTTCTTTGAGCCTTTATTAGACTTTTTCTTTCGATTAACCGGATGATAGGAGGTGAGGATGGATATGGGAATCAAAAGGGGTTGAAATTTTGATGTAGTTATGACGAGAAAAGTTTCTTTTAGAAATACATCTCGTGGTGAAGAATAGTACCTTTGTTGTGAATGATAAACCCTATAAGCTCTAGAAAAGAAAAAAAAATGATAAGTTCACTATGTGTGTTGAGCATAAAGGGTCTTTAATCAAAGTATAGGTACCTTCAATGGCATAAAAGCGTCGATTTAGCACGCTATGAAAGAAGAGGAAATGGACAAAATCCATATGTGTCGAAAAGTATAAATGGGGGTGCTTGGAATATTCTTGAGTCACTTAGCCATATATTATCCTACCTTAACCAATGTGCCAACATTACAACCTATGAAAAGACCTCTTTGATCCTAATTTGAACACAGTGACGCGGTGGAGATATTAGAGAAACGGCAAGCCTATGGTAAGATGTTGCATTGCATTGATCGTTGAGTATATACACGTCCTACAATTCTTTATGAGTTGAGTGTATCCTATATTTTACACACATGCCGTTGTGAGGGTTGAATTAAATGAGTTTTTTCCCTCAATGGTTGTTTGTGTTGAGTTGGCTAACGTCGTCATGTGCGCTAATATTTTTTAGCGTTAATATGTTTCTGAGGCTTAGAATGGTTATCATCTTTGCTACGCTCGTTGATCTTTTCGTTGTGTCATTCTGTTTTGGTTTTGTTTGAGGACAAACAAAGATTTAAGTTTGGGGGGTTTGATAAACGCGCATTTTACACGTTTATTGTTGATATTTAAAGATTAGTTTAGATCATTTAATGTGCGTTTACGTATCGATTCTTAATGTTTTATCTATTTCTAGAAGATACTGCTCTTGGGTGTTCTTTTGGTGTTGTGTAGGTCCATATGTTGAAAATCGAAGCAAGGAACGCAAGACGAGCCAAAATGCACAACTCGCTTCTGTTTCTAGCGACCAGCCTAGCGGTCGCTAGGCTGGTCGCTAGGCAACCCGCGAGAACCAAGCGAGACCGCGACCATGACCTCGTGCCGCGCGAGCAAGCCCCCACGAGAACTCATCAGACGATTTCGCGACCATGGCTAGCGACCGCTAGCCTGTGCCAGCGAGCCAACCATGCGAAAGAAGAGGCGATCATGAAGCGAAGAGCGACGAGACATACCTAGCGGTCGACCTAGCGATCATGAGGCGTGATTATTAGACCGAGCGGCGTATGAAAAATTAGGGTTTGGGGTGTGCCTATATATACGGCAACACCCTCGCGCCCCAACTTGGCACACACGCCCTGCACTCTTTATTCAATTTTTCTTCAATTTTATCTTTGTTTTAGCTTTGGTTTAGTTCTAGATTAAATCCTTGCATTGTTCTAGTTTAGTTCTTCATTGTTATCGATTCGGAACCTTTTGTCCGATCGTTTTCCGATTGTTTTCCGCTTATCGCTTGATTGGATTCAAGATCAACCATTGTTCATCCAACGCTCATCACGGGTTTTATATATTTATTTTCCGTTTTCATGATTTATTCGTATTTTATTCCGCTTATTATGTCTAGGTAATTTCTGTTCTAATCCTGTGGGTTTGCATGATTCGATCCTATATGTTGTGATTCACATTATCGCTATTTACCTTCCGTGCATCGATTCGTGATTCTTGGTGCTTATTTATATGTGTTAATTTCGATCAATCTTGATGCATATCTAGTTGTCGGTTAATTACGTAATTGTATTAATTGTCAATCGATCTTGAATGCATGATACTAATAAGCCTCGAGTCGAGTTCGAGATAGGATATTCAGAGGAAGCATATTCTTAGTGATCCTTTTGGAGTTACTTGTTTTCACCTAGAATGATAGGGAAAACTCGTAATCTCTCGCCGCAATTGTCGAATCAAGTTGTTGGTTATATATGTGATCTTCCATCTTGTCTGGATTAAAATTGGCTAATAGGGAACAGGATATAAACATACGTTGTTGATAGGATTAATGCATCCCTAGGGTTAGTCATCCTTATCTGTTTTTACCATCCGAGTGTTTATTGCTTTATTTTATATTTCTGCATGGTTACCTTTGCTTTGGATTAAGTTCTGAAGCCCTTAAACCTTTCACCTAATTTCTGTGCTTGAATAATGATGAATTATCGTTGAGCTAGCTTCTATGTTTTCGTGATACAATCCCTGTGGATACGATACTCGACTTACCTATATACTTACACTTTTTAGTGTTATAAAAGTGAGCGATCAAATTTTGTCGCCGCTGCCGGGGATTGTTAAGATTGCATAGGAATAATTTGACGATTTGGATTTATTAATTCAAGTTATATATTATATTATTTATTTATTGTTACCGAGCTGAATTCTCTTTCTCGTGTAGTTTATGCGTACAAGATCTCGTGGACCTCACGAAATATTATTAGATCCCGAGATCGAAAGCTCTCAAAGGAGAAGAGGACGAGAGAAGAGGCGTCTTGCAATGGCGCCTAATCTACGTAATCAGGGCATTCTCCCGAGCAAGTTGCACGCATGTTAGTCGATTTCGCGAGATGCGGCGCCAGATGGCGAATATGGGACCGCTTGTCCCTACCCCTGCAGACGCGATCGCTGAATTTTATGTACCGACCTCCCACCGAACAGCCCAAGGAGGCGGATGGGCCCACACGTGGATGCGAATAATTTTGAGTCAAGCCGTACGATCAAGTATGGTCCAAGGAGAGCGGTTTGGGGAGGTCATCAAGACCAATACGCATCTCGAGACCTTTCGATATTTGTGACACCATCAAATGAATGGGGTGCCACAAGACACGATCCGGATGCGCATGTTCGGTTTCTCGCAAGTACCAAAGCGAAAGATTGGTTCAAGAGTTTGGACCGAACGGAATTTACACTTGGGAGAAACTTTGCGAAGTTTCTCTCGAAATACTTTCCACCGGCGAAGCGAAGATCATCGCGAAATCTCCCATTTTTAACCAAAACCACGACGAATCACTATTCGAGGCATGGGAGAGATTCAGAGGTCTATTGAGGCGATGTCCACAAGATGGATTCTCCAAGAAGCAACAAATCACGCAGCTTCTACAAAGGACCGACATTTCGACATAAGGAGCATTGTGGATGCGTCGGCGAGGGCTGTTTATCGAACCGACGAGTAGACGAGTCGAGCCGTATTTTAGAGAGATGGCTGCCACAGCTATCAATGGCCAACGAGAGAACGCCCGATGGTTGAAGCAAAGAATCGTCGAGGCCGATTCGAGATACGACGGTGATGAAGCAATTCACTCTGTTGAGCGCCAGATTGAGACGGAGGACGACAATCTATAAATCAAAGGAACCGTCTGGGAGAATCCGCATACACTCCAAACAATAGAAATCATCCGAACACATCGATGCCAACCCGAATAATTTTCAAGAATTTCCAAAGCAGCTTCACGTGCATGTAATGGTATGATCCAAGAACCAAGAAGCCAAGTTTAGAAGACATGATGCAGCAGTTGGTTGTAAGCAACCAACAATTGCAACGAACCGTAGTGCATTTATAAACAATGAGGCGTAAAATAACTCATCCGGAGTCGATTGTGATGGCTATGGGGAAACACGTAAAGATGTTGGAAAATCGATTGGTCAAGTAGCCGTGCAGCTTGAATGCACTACAAAAGACGGGCCATTTCAGGAGTAATACGGAGGTGAACCCGAAAAATCAATGTTTCGCCATCCGCACGAGGTGGACAAGCTTACCCGAGCCCCACCAAGAAGAAGAGGCTGAAAGTAATCATGAAGCTCGCGATCATGAGCCCGATCGTGAGGAGTCAAGAGTATTCCCACGTAGCTCGCGACCGAGCACGCGCCCGCGAGCCCCGACCGCGAGCCATCGACACGTTGCGCGTCCTGATTTGTTCATGAGCGACCCAACGTCCGCAAGCTCGAATGCGAAGAAGGATTACAACAGAAGCGGGGCGCCTCGCGACCGCCCAATGGGTCGCGAGGTCAACCGCCAAGAGCCTCAAAATCCACTCTCGCCGTACACCTCCGGTCCCATTTCCGAGTCGACTAGTCAAGTCGAAATATGACGAGGAGTTTGCTTGTTTCAAAGAGATTTTCAAAAGTTGAGATCAATTTACCTCTCTTTGAGCTGCGAAACATGCCGGATACATGAAATTTTTAAAAGACGCGCTTTCAAGAAAGAAGAAATTGGGAAATTTGAAAAATTACCCTATCCAAGAACGCGAGCCATCTTGCGTAGGAAGCTCCTCTAAAGTAAAAGGATCCCGCAGCTTTACGTTAGAATGCGAGATCGCCGAGCATACTTTTCCAAATGTGTTGTGCGATTTGGGCGAGCATCAACGATGCCTTTGAACGATTCAACCGGCCGCACCTAGGAAAGATGAAACCGACGAAGATATCATCGATGATGGTGATGTGTCACCACATATCCTAAAGGTATCGTCAAGATGTGTTGGTAAGAATTCGGGACTTTGTTTTTCCCGCCGATTTTGTGATTTTAGATATTCCCGAATTCAAACAACAACCGCTAATCTCAAGCGCATCTTTTCTAGCAACCGGTCGTGCTTTGATTGATGTGCAGGAAGGTAATCTCACGCTTCGTGTTAACGATGAGGAGCTCAAGATTTCCATATGACGCCATCAAGCAACACGACGGTGGAAAAGTCGGAAGATTGCTTACTCGATCACGACCGCCGCTACCGCACACGCCGCTACGCTTAGAGAGTACTTGCCCAATCGACGGGCATGATGCAAGGAAGAAGTGGACTCAGCATAAAAATCCGAGTGATTCGTTCAAGCTTAGTGGAAGCAATTGTTGTGCAAATTGGTGGTCTGTTGTCAATGCCATGTACAAGGGCAAATTGAAGTTTGGGAAGACCACAGTTGCCAAATCACCTGATTGATAAGAGGTAACGTCGAGCTAGCGACGATAAATCCATGCACTGGTTGGGAGGTAACCCAACATTTTAAGTGCTTTATGTCTTTTGTTTTGTTTTTCTTGTTTTCGTTGTTTTTTTGTGTCTTGTTTGTTTGTTTTTAAGTCCCAATGTATATCATCAATGGTGAGGTTTCTATCGACCGCCGGAGTAGCGCAACATATGAGGTACGGTCTCTCCCAATCACTCTCTTCTGCAAACATTATTACCTCCATTGCACACTGTTGACAATAAGTTTGGGGGGGAGTGGTCGAGTGTGATGTGATTGAGAGTCCTTGTTATGTTTTGCGTTGTTTTGTTAAGTTATTATATGTTGGGGCTTTTGTCGTCTTTTGTCTTTCTTTTCGTGTTGTGTCTGTCGATCAACGAGTTAAGTGAAGTGTGTTAATCCATGTGGCCAATGACGATAGAAACTTTTTGGGATATTTAATGATAGTGCACATGATATGTTAGAAAATGACGCATTGACGACTTGAGATTGCTTAGGCTTGTTGTTTTTTTCACCATTTGCTTATCCTCGAGACTTGAGCTTCACCATACATATCTTGATACGCTTTTAATTGTGTGATATCGTGCATGTGATTATCTTCTAGAACTTGCCGCTTTTATGTGTCGAGACCGCAATATGTGTTTCAATTTGAAAGGATAAAGGCCATGTTTGTTAACCACATATTCACCCAAACACTAACCCGATGAAATATACCATTTGTCGCCTTCTTTGAGCCTTTATTAGACTTTTTCTTTCGATTAACCGGATGATAGGAGGTGAGGATGGATATGGGAATCAAAAGGTTGAAATTTTGATGTAGTTATGACGAGAAAAGTTTCTTTTAGAGAAATACATCTCGTGGTGAAGAATAGTACCTTTGTTGTGAATGATAAACCCTATAAGCTCTAGAAAGAGAAAAAATGATAAGTTCACTATGTGTGTTGAGCATAAAGGGTCTTTAATCAAAGTATAGGTACCTTCAATGGCATAAAACGTCGATTTAGCACGCTGCGAAAGAAGAGGAAAATGGACAAAATCCATATGTGTCGAAAAGTATAAATGGGGTGCTTGGAATATTCTTGAGTCACTTAGCCATATATTATCCTACCTTAACCAATGTGCCAACATTACAACCTATGAAAAGACCTCTTTGATGCTAATTTGAACACGATGGACGCCGTGGAGATATTAGAGAAACGGCAAGCCTATGGTAAGATGTTGCATTGCATTGATCGCCGAGTATATACACGCCCTACAATTCTTTATGAGTTGAGTGTATCCTATATTTTACACACATGCCGTTGTGAGGGTGAATTAAATGAGTTTTTTCCTCAATGGTTGTTTGTGTTGAGTTGGCTAACGCCGTCATGTGCGCTAATATTTTTAGCGTTAATATGTTTCGAGGCTTAGAATGGTTATCATCTTTCTACACTCGCTGATCTTTTCGTTGTGTCTTCTCTTTTTGGTTTTGTTTGAGGACAAACAAAGATTTAAGTTTGGGGGGTTTGATAAACGCGCATTTTACACGTTTATTGTTGATATTTAAAGATTAGTTTAGATCATTTAATGTGCGTTTACGTATCGATTCTTAATGTTTTATCTATTTCTAGAAGATACTGCTCTTGGGTGTTCTTTTGGTGTTGTGTAGGTCCATATGTTGAAAATCGAAGCAAGGAACGAAGCACGAGCCAAAATGCACAACTGCTCTGTTCCTAGCGACCAGCCTAGCGGTCGCTAGGCTGGTCGCTAGGCAACCCGCGCGAGAACCAAGCGAGACCGCGACCGCGACCTCGTGCCCGCGAGCAAGCCCCAGCGCCGAGAACTCACTGTACGATTTCTCGCGACCATGGCTAGCGACCGCTAGCCAGGCCGCGAGCCAACCATGCGAAAGAAGAGGCGATCATGAAGCGAGAAGAGCGCGAGACATACCTAGCGGTCGACCTAGCAACCGCGAGGCGTGATTGCGAGACCGAGCGGCAGAAGGAAAAATTAGGGTTTGGGGTGTGCCTATATACGGCAACACCCCTCGCATCCCCAACTTGCACACACGCTCCCGCACCTCTTTTATTCAATTTTTCTTCAATTTTATCTTTGTTTTAGCTTTGGTTTAGTTCTAGATTAAATCCTTGCATTGTTCTAGTTAGTTCTTCATTGTTATCGATTCGGAACGTTTTGTCCGATCGTTTCCGATTGTTTTCCGCTTATCGCTTGGGATTGGATTCAAGATCAACCATTGTTCATCCAACGCTTCATCACGGGTTTTATATATTTATTTTCCGCTTTCATGATTTATTCGTATTTTATTCCGCTTATTATGTCTAGGTAATTTCTGCTCTAATCTAGGGTTTGCATGATTCGATCCTATATGTTGTGATTCCTCATTATCGCTATTTACCTTCCGGCATTGATTCGTGATTCTTGGTGCTTATTTATATGTGTTAATTTCTGATCAATCTTGATGCATATCTAGTTGTCGGTTAATTACGTAATTGTATTAATTGTCAATCGATCTTGAATGCATGATACGAATAAGCTTTGAGTCGTAGCTGAGATAGGATATTCGTAGGAAGCATATTCTTAGTGATCCTTTTGGAGTTACTTGTTTTCACCTAGAATGATAGGGAAAACTCGTAATCTACTGCCGCAATTGTCGTAACTGAAGTTGTTGGTTATTTATGTGATCTTCCATCTTGTCTGGATTAAAATTGGCTAATAGGGAACAGGATATAAACATACGTTGTTGATAGGATTAATGCATCCCTAGGGTTAGTCATCCTTATCTGTTTTTACCATCCGAGTGTTTATTGCTTTATTTTATATTTCTGCATGGTTACCTTTGCTTTGGATTAAGTTCTGAAGCCCTTAAACCTTTCACCTAATTTCTGTGCTTGAATAATGATGAATTATCGTTGAGCTAGCTTCTATGTTTTCGTGATACAATCCCTGTGGATACGATACTCGACTTACCTATATACTTACACTTTTTAGTGTTATAAAGTGAGCAATCAAATTTTATGCATGCACTACGGGATTGTTAAGATTGCATAGGAATAATTTGACGATTTGGATTTATTAATTCAAGTTATATATTATATTATTTATTTATTGTTACCGGAGCTGAATTCTCTCTTTTCTCAGGTAGTTTATGCGTACAAGATCTCAGGGACCTCCTGAAATATTATTAGATCCCGAGATCGAAAGCTCTCAAAGGAGAAGAGGACGAGAGAAGAGACGGGCTGCAATGGCAGCTAATCTACAGAACGGGGGCATTCCTCCCGAGCAAGTTGCACGCATGTTAGTCGATTTCGCAGAGATGCAGCGCCAGATGGCGAATATGGGACTGCTTGTCCCTACCCCAGAGACGCGACCGCTGAATTTTATGTACCGACCTCCTACTGAACAGTTCCAAGGAGGCGGATGGGGCCCACACGTGGATGCGAATAATTTTGAGTGGCCGCCCGATCGGTATGGTCGAGGAGAGCGGTTTGGGGAGGAGTCGCGAAGACCGAATGCGCATCTCGAGACCTTTCTCGATATTTGTGACACCATCAAGCGAATGGGGTGCCACAAGACACGATCCGGATCGCATGTTGGGTTTCTCGCTTCGCGACCAGGCGAAAGATTGGTTCAAGTTTGGACGAGCGAATTTACACTTGGGAGAAACTTTGCAGAAGTTTCTCTCGAATATCTCCGCCACGGCGAAAGTCTTGAAGATCATCGCCGAAATCTCCCATTTTTAACCAAAACCACGACGAATCACTATTCGAGGCATGGGAGAGATTCAGAGGTCTATTGAGGCGATGTCCATGCATGGATTCTCCAAGAAGCAACAAATCACGCAGCTTCTACAAAGGACCCACATTTCGCACAAGGCATTGTGGATGCGTCGGCAAGGGCTGTTTATCGAACCGACGAGTAGACGAGTCGAGCCGTATTTAGAGGAGATGGCTGCCAACAGCTATCAATGGCCAACGGAGAGAACGCCAGTGGTTAAAGCAGCAACTGTCGAGACTGATTCGAGATACGACGAGCTGATGAAGCAATTCACTCTGTTGAGCGCCAGATTGAGACGAGGACGATGATCTATAAATCAAAGGAACCGTGGGGAGAATCCGCATACACTCCAAACAATAGAAATCATCCGAACTCGTCAGATGCCAACCCGAATAATTTTCAAGAACCTCCAGCAGGCTTCACGGCATGTAATGGTATGATCCAAGAACCAAGAAGCCAAGTTTAGAAGACATGATGCAGCGGCTTGGTTGTAAGCAACCAACAATTGGCAACGAACCAGAGTGCATTTATAAACAATGCGCGTAAAATAACTCATCCGAGTCGATCGTGATGGCTATGGGAAACACGTAAAGATGTTGGAAAATCGATTGGTCAAGTAGCCGTGCGCTTGAATGCACTACAAAAGACGGGCCAATTTCCGAGTAATACTGAGGTGAACCCGAAAATCAATGTTTCGCCATCCGCACGAGGTGGACAAGCTACCCGAGCCCCACCAAGAAGAAGAGGCTGAAAGTAACCGGGCTGTGGCTAGCGATCATGAGCCCGATCGTGAGGAGTCAAGAGTATTCCCCACGAAGCTTCGCGACCGAGCACGCCCCGCGAGCCCCGACCATGAGCCAGCAGTCGACAAGCGCCCAGATTTGTTCGCGGCGACCAGTCGTCCATAAGCTCGAATGCGAAGAAGGATTACAACAGAGCGACGCCTCGCGACTGCCCGGCGGTCGCGAGGTCAACCGCAAGAGCCTCAAAATCCATTCTCGCGTGCACCCTCCGGTCCCATTTCCGAGTCGACTAGTCAAGTCGAAATATGACGAGGAGTTTGCTTGTTTCAAAGAGATTTTCAAAAGTTGAGATCAATTTACCTCTCTTTGAGCGCCGAAAATCATGCCGGATACATGAAATTTTAAAAGACGCTTTCAAGAAAGAAGAAATTGGAAATTTGAAAAATTACCCTATCCAAAGAATCTTGATGCCATCTTGCGGAGAAGCTCCTCTAAAGTAAAAGGATCCCGCAGCTTTACGTTAGAATGCGAGATCGCCGAGCATACTTTTCCAAATGTGTTGTGCGACTTGAGGCGAGCATCAACTGATGCCTTTGAGCGATTCAACCGGCTTCACCTAGGAAAGATGAAACCGAAGCGATGTGTTGGTAAGAATTCGGGACTTTGTTTTTCCCGCCGATTTTGTGATTTTAGATATTCCCGAATTCAAACAACAACCGCTAATCTCAGGCGTACCTTTTCTAGCAACCGGTCGTGCTTTGATTGATGTGCGTGAAGGTAATCTCACGCTTCGTGTTAACGATGGCGAGCTCAAGATTTCCATATATGACGCCATCAAGCAACACGACGCTGAAAAGCCGAAGATTGTTACCGATCACGATTGCTTGCTACCGCACACGCCGCGCTTAGAGAGTACTTGCCCAATCGACGGGCATGATGCAAGGAAGAAGTGGACTCAAGATAAAAATCCGAGTGATTCGCTCAAGCTTAGTGGAAGCAATTGTTGTGCAAATTGGTGGTGCATTGTCAATGCCATGTACAAGCGGCAAATTGAAGTTTGGGAAGACCACGCTTGCCAAATCACCGATTGATAAGAGGTAACGCCGAGCTAGCGACGATAAATCCATGCACCGGTTGGGAGGTAACCCAACATTTTAAGTGCTTTATGTCTTTTGTTTTGTTTTTCTTGTTTTCGTTGTTTTTTGTGTCTTGTTTGTTTGTTTTAAGTCCCAATGTATATCATCAATGGTGAGGTTTCTATCGATCACGAGTAGCGCAACATATGAGGTACGGTCTCTCCCAATCACTCTCTTCTCGCAAACATTATCGCCTCCATTGCACACCGCCGACAATAAGTTTGGGGGAGTGGTCGAGTGTGATGTGATTGAGAGTCCTTGTTATGTTTTGCGTTGTTTTGTTAAGTTATTATATGTTGGGGCTTTTGTCGTCTTTTGTCTTTCTTTTCGTGTTGTGTCTGTCGATCAACGAGTTAAGTGAAGTGTGTTAATCCATGTGGCCAATGACGATAGAAACTTTTTGGGATATTTAATGATAGTGCACATGATATGTTAGAAAATGACGCATTGACGACTTGAGATTGCTTAGGCTTGTTGTTTTTCACCATTTGCTTATCCTGTGAGACTTGAGCTTCACTGTATACATATCTTGATACAGTTTCTTTTAATTGTGTGATATCGTGCATGTGATTATCTTCTAGAACTTGCCGTTTTTATGTGTCGAGACTGCAATATGTGTTTCGAATTTGGAAAGGATAAAAGGCCATCTTTGTTAACCACATATTCACCCAAACACTAACCCGATGAAATATACCATTTGTCGCCTTCTTTGAGCCTTTATTAGACTTTTTCTTTCGATTAACCGGATGATAGGAGGTGAGGATGGATATGGGAATCAAAAGGGGTTGAAATTTTGATGTAGTTATGACGAGAAAAGTTTCTTTTAGAGAAATACATCTGTGGTGAAGAATAGTACCTTTGTTGTGAATGATAAACCCTATAAGCTCTAGAAAAGAAAAAAAAATGATAAGTTCACTATGTGTGTTGAGCATAAAGGGTCTTTAATCAAAGTATAGTACCTTCAATGGCATAAACGTCGATTTAGCACGCTATGAAGAAGAGGAAAATGGACAAAATCCATATGTGTCGAAAAGTATAAATGGGGTGCTTGGAATATTCTTGAGTCACTTAGCCATATATTATCCTACCTTAACCAATGTGCCAACATTACAACCTATGAAAAGACCTCTTTGATCCTAATTTGAACACGATGTGCGGTGGAGATATTAGAGAAGCGGCAAGCCTATGGTAAGATGTTGCATTGCATTGATCGTTGAGTATATACACGTCCCACAATTCTTTATGAGTTGAGTGTATCCTATATTTTACACACATGCCGTTGTGAGGGTTGAATTAAATGAGTTTTTCCCTCAATGGTTGTTTGTGTTGAGTTAGCTAACGCCGCCATGTGCGCTAATATTTTTTAGCGTTAATATGTTTCGAGGCTTAGAATGGTTATCATCTTTCTACACTCGCTGATCTTTTCGTTGTGTCTTTGCTTTTGGTTTTGTTTGAGGACAAACAAAGATTTAAGTTTGGGGGTTTGATAAACCGCATTTTACACGCTTATTGTTGATATTTAAAGATTAGTTTAGATCATTTAATGTGCGCTTACGATCGATTCTTAATGTTTTATCTATTTCTAGAAGATACCGCTCTTGGGTGTTCTTTTGGTGTTGTGTAGGTCCATATGTTGAAAATCAAGCAAGGAACGAAGCACGAGCCAAATGCACAATCGCTTGCTGTTCTAGCGACCAGCCTAGCGGTCGCTGCTGGTCGCTAGCAACCCGCGAGAACCAAGCGAGACCGCGACCATGACCTCGTGCCCGCGAAAGCAAGCCCGGTAGCCGAGAACTCATCAGTCGATTTCTCGACCATGGCTAGCGATCGCTAGCCGTGCCACGAGCCAACCATGCGGCGAAGAGGCGCATCATGAAGCGAAAGAGCTACGAGACATACCTAGCGGTCGACCTAGCGATCATGAGGCGTGATTATGAGACCGAGCGGCGTATGAAAAATTAGGGTCGGGGTGTGCTATATATGGCAACACCCCTCGGCCCCTAACTTGGCACACACGCTCCTGCACCTCTTTTATTCAATTTTTCTTCAATTTTATCTTTGTTTTTGCTTTGGTTTAGTTCTAGATTAAATCCTTGCATTGTTCTAGTTAGTTCTTCATTGTTATCGATTCGAACGCTTTGTCCGATCGCTTTCCGATTGTTTTCCGCTTATCGCTTGGGATTGGATTCAAGATCAACCATTGTTCATCCAACGCTCATCACGGGTTTTATATATTTATTTTCCGCTTTCATGATTTATTCGTATTTTATTCCGCTTATTATGTCTAGGTAATTTCTGTTCTAATCTAGGGTTTGCATGATTCGATCCTATATGTTGTGATTCCTCATTATCGCCATTTACCTTCCGGGCATTGATTCGTGATTCTTGGTGCTTATTTATATGTGTTAATTTCGATCAATCTTGATGCATATCTAGTTGTCGGTTAATTACGTAATTGTATTAATTGTCAATCGATCTTGAATGCATGATACGAATAAGCTTTGAGTCGTGGTGAGATAGGATATTCGAGGAAGCATATTCTTAGTGATCCTTTTGGAGTTACTTGTTTTCACCTAGAATGATAGGAAAACTCGTAATCTCATCGCCGCAATTGTCGAATCAAGTTGTTGGTTATTTATGTGATCTTCCATCTTGTCTGGATTAAAATTGGCTAATAGGAATGGATATAAACATACGTTGTTGATAGGATTAATGCATCCCTGTGGTTAGTCATCCTTATCTGCTTTTACCATCCGAGTGTTTATTGCTTTATTTTATATTTCGCATGGTTACCTTTGCTTGATTAAGTTCAAGCCCTTAAACCTTTCACCTAATTTACGTGTTCAATAATGATGAATTATCGCTGAGCTAGCTTCTATGTTTTCGTGATACAATCCCCTCGTGGATACGATACTCGACTTACCTATATACTTACACTTTTTAGTGTTATAAAAGTGAGCGATCAAATTTTGGCGCCGTTGCCGGGGATTGTTAAGATTGCATAGGAATAATTTGACGATTTGGATTTATTAATTCAAGTTATATATTATATTATTTATTTATTATTACGGAGCCGAATTCTCTTTTCTCGTGTAGTTTATGCGATAAGATCTCGTGGACCTCCGAAATATTATTAGATCCCGAGATCGAAAGCTCTCAAGGAGAAGAGGACGAGAGAGAGACGGGCTACAATGGCGGCTAATCTACGTAATCCGGGCATTCCTCCCGAGCAAGTTGCACGCATGTTAGTCGATTTCGAGATGCAGCGCGGATGGCGAATATGGGACCGCTTGTCCCTACCCCGAGACGCCGACCGCTGAATTTTATGTACCGACCTCCTTGAATCAGTTCAAGGAGGCGGATGGGGCCACACGTGATGCGAATAATTTTGAGTCAAGCCGCCATGATCAAGATTGTCCAAGGAGAGCGGTTTGGGGAGAGTCATCAAGACCCAATGCGCATCTCGAGACCTTTCGATATTTGTGACACCATCAAATGAATGGGGTGCCACAAGACACGATCCGGATGATCATGTTCGGTTTCGTCAAGCAACCAAAGCGAAAGATTTGTTCAAGAGTTGGACCGAACGGAATCGACACTTAAACCTTGAGGTTTGGCAAATGGACGTGAAAACCGCTTTTCTAACGGTTACCTTGAGGAAGGTAGAGACATCTATATGCAAAGAACCCGAAGGTTATGGGGTGAAGGGTGAAGAGCATCTAGTATGGAAGCTTAAGAAGTCCATTTACGGGCTTAAGCAAGCCTCACGATCCTCGAACTTGCGCTTTGACGAGGTGGTGAAGTCCTATGGATTTACCCAGTTGCCTAGCGAAAGTCAGGTGTATCGCTTAGATGTCAACAGTGATGTGGTATTTCTTGCACTTTATGTAGATGACATTCTTCTAGTTGGCAACAATGTGAAGTTGTTATCGCACGTAAAAGTTGGTTATCCGATCAGTTTCAAATGAAAGACTTAGGAGATACAACAGACATTCTTGGGATCAGGTTTACCGAGATCGCAAGAGGAAAATGTTGAGCTTATCTCGGCGCCTTACATCGATCACCGTGATTACTCGCTTTAGTATGCGGACCGCCAAGAAAGGATTGCTACCTTCGCACATGGCATTCCTTTATCTAAGGAGCAGTCACCTATGACCGCAAAGGAGATAGAGGAAATGAGACAAGTTCCTTACGCTCGCCGTGGGAAGTCTCATGTACGCAATGCTATGTACGAGGTTCGATATCCGCTATGCGGTAGTATAGTAGATAGATATCGCCTAACTCGGACAAGCTCATTGATCAGATTAAAGCATATACTCAAGTACTTGAAAAGGACTCGAGATTATAAGTGGGTTTACCATGCGAGATAGTGTAATGCCTTTGGGTTATCTGCACTGGATTTCCAGCCGACCGTGATGAGAAAAAGTCTACCTCGGGCTATGTGTTTACCTTAGGAGGTGGAGCCGATCTGGCGGAGTGCAAAGCAAATATGCATTGCGGACTCTACCATGGAAGTGAATATGTAGCCGCTCGGAGGCTACTAAGAGGTCAGATGGTTCAAGAACTACCTCATGGATCTAGGTGTGGTACCGGTATGCCCAAGAGTATCATAGTTTCTTCGTGATAACTCGGTGCGATGGCAAACTCAAGGAACCACGGACCCACAAGGTGACCAAACACATAGAGAGAAAGTACCATGTCATACGAGAAATCGTGAGACGAGGGACGTCTTGATTGAAAAGATTGATACGACGGATAACCTAGTGGATCCATTCACAAAGAGTCTGCCGCAAAAAGTCTACGAAGTGGACGTTCGAGGACTTGGATTGCATTTGATGGCACCCACTTAGAAAGGAAACTTTTGTATAAGTGGGAGAATCAAAGTGATGGTTTTGTTTGTAATAGCTAGTAGAGAGACACATTGTATACTAAAAGTTTGCTTTAGTATAAGTGGGAGATTGTTGAATTTGTATACTGAAAGTAGTTTTGGTTGAGCTTGTATACAATGTTTCCTGTTACCACTATTACAATCTCCTATCTGAATTGATTACTTGATTGCATATATCCGTGTCCCTTATCTCTAAGTTAGATCATACGATTGTGTAGAAGATCACGAAGTCCATGATGATTGGTCAAGCTAAATGAGATATAAAAGTTTCACAAATGAGACAACTTAAGGACGAGTTGTCGGTATAGTCATGTATAGATAAGAAGTGACTTGACTTGGTTGCTTGTCTATGCCGGGACGCCTCTCGACGTATTGATGGATCACAGTGAGATGAGTTCTTCTATCGACCGTGTGAAGAACCAAGATCTCGGTGACTTACGATGATCTAATCCTCGATAAGGTATTAGGTGAGTATGAGTTGTCGACCATCACTTTGACTTGTTATGGGTGAGGGTTATATGTTCTAACCCAATATTCTCCGCATCTTGGGTGGTGGCGGTGCTTGTATGTCATGCTAGTTATCTCAGACGAGTCACCGTATCCGCTAGGATGATGACGCCCCTTAAGGAGCTCAAAGGTTTATTGTACTAAACCCCGCAGTTGAGTTAGCTCAAGTACAATAATAAGGTTGAGTGGTACTACTTAAGGAATTAAAGATATTAATTATTTTAAGCGGTCGTAATGCTCTAAATAATTAATGGACGCATGATATCTTAAATACGGGATTCAGAATGTCTAAGTGCAAGCTCGACTCACCTTCGGTAATAAAGGGTAAGTCAAGATTTATTCTCTAGTGGCATGAATAAATGTTTATAAATTAATTTATGTTCGGTGAACATAAGATAATTAATTTATTTGAGGCCCATCTTTATTCCTTGCATTTGATCCTGGGTCGGCCCATCCAGCCCGTAGCTATCAAGAAATCGGCGCCCTATCCCTCTAAGGCAAGGATTTGATTCTCTTTATCCTATAAGGATATTATTATATTTATGGATATGCATGGATCCTTTCCTAATGGGATTATGGTAATGCATTATAAATATAAGGTAAGAGATAAGATCAAGGTTAATCCACACAATTATCCTTACATATTTTTCGCATCTCCTATAGCTCTTAGGAGAGGATTCTCGAAAATTGCTAGAGGGATTAGGGTGATTTTCTGTAGCATTCTCCATAGATCGCCCTCACTCGACGTTGGAGATTGGGCAACCGGATCTGATCCGAAGATCAAAGCACGAGTCTCGATCCGCTCATCCCGATCCACCTCGATAGATTCAAAGATAAAAGCGAAAACCCTACGTGTTGCAATTAATTATATAGACGCATGCTAGAATATAATCAATGTATGGTGAATTAAACATCCAAGATAGATCCTCGGGAGAGGGTTAAAATCAGATTTCCCTACAATACTAAAACGAGTAATTACAGTATCAATGTAAGACGCCCGAGATAAGCTCAACATTTTCCTCTTGCGATCTCGGTAAACCTGGATCCCATGAATGTACGCTGCATCTCCTAAGTCTATCATTTGAAACTGATCGGATAACCAACTCTTTAAGTCTGATAACAGCTTCACATTGTTGCCAAGTAGAAGGATGTCATCTACGTAAAGTGCAAGAAATACCACATCACCGTTGACATCTAAACGATACACACAACTTTCGCTAGGCAACTGGGTATGTCCATAGGACTTTACCACCTCGTCAAAACATAAGTTCCATGATCGGGAAGCTTGCTTGAGTCCATAAATTGACTTCTTAAGCTCCCATACTAGATGCTCTTCACCTTCACCACATAACCTTTGGATTGTTGCATATAGATGTCTCTACCTTCTTCAAGGTAACCGCTTTAGAAAAGTAGTTTTCACATCCATTTGCCAAACCTCAAGGTTCGGGTGGTGTATGGCCGTAAGAATTCGATGGACTTGAGCATGGCTACTGGGAAAAGGTCTCATCGAAATCGATGCCCTCAATCTGAGTGTACCCTTTACCACAAGCTCGGCTTTAAAAGCGAAACCTCTCCATCTGAATCTCTTCCTCTTGTATACCCACTTACTACCTATGGCTTCCTCGCCATCTAGTAGAGTGACTTTTGTATACATCCATAGCTATTATGGACTCAATTTCTAAGTCCATAGCGGTGTGCCATGATCTTGCATCAGTGTCTTGTATCGCATCACCGTATGTCCATAGGTCGATTCTACCGCTTCGTTTCACGGGACTAAATCCAAGATTCACCCACGAACATAAATCGCTCGAGTCGACGAACAACCCTCCCACTACGACGAGGAGCCACCGCACAATGGCAACGGTGGGTGTAGTAACCTATGGTTCTTTATCTTGCACAACTTGTTTGGATAGGTTCCACTTGACGATCGGTATCTCCAAAGAAACTCGACCCACTTCAATTTCTTGAAGTATTTGGTGTCGATCCTTCCACTAGACACGACATCTCCTACCTTTGGTTTAATCGATGGCGGAATACGATAATCTTCTAATTCTTGAAGTATGATTTCAACTTTGGATTTATGGTTTTTCATATAATCATCTTCTAAGAATCAGGCATTAGTGCTAATAACGACCTTCTGATCCTTAGAACTATAGAAATAACCACCCTTCGTTCCTCTAGGATATCCAATAAACAGTCTTGCTTCAGATCTAGCTTCCAACTTGTCAGCCAGCATATGTGCTGGACTGCCCCATATCCTTATGTGGTTTAAACTAGGCTTACGCCCAAACCATAACTCGAAAGGGGTCTTTTCGATTGACTTGGATGGTACTAGATTGAGCAAGTATGCCGCTGTTTCTAAGGCATACCCCCAGAACGAAATAGGCAATGTTGCATAACTCATCATTGGTCTAACCATTTCTAAGAGAGTCCTATTTCTTCGCTCCGACACACCATTTTGTTGTGGTGTGCCCGGTGTAGTGAGTTGGGAGGTAATCCCACACTGCACCAAATATTCCATGAACTCGTTACTGAGGTATTCGCCACCGCGATCAGACCGCAGTGACTTGATACTTTTACCTAGCTTCGTCTCCACTTCCGCCTTAAATTCTTTGAATTTCTCAAAGCATTCAGACTTGCGGTGAAGCAGGTATATGTATCCGTACCTTGAGTAATTGTCAATGAAAGTGACAATATACTCGCACTCTCCACGAGCTTGTGTGGACATCGGTCCACACAGTCGAATGGACTAGCTCCTACACTTTTGGCTCTATAACCCTTCGCTTTGAAGGTCCGGTCGACATCTTCCTTCTATACGAGATTCGCAGATCGGAATGGAGTAACTATGTAATATCACCCAACGCCCATTCTTAGCCGCCTTTGGATCATATTTAGATTGATGTGACCTAATCTAAGATGCCAAAGATGTGGTGTCATCTAGCGAAGAAGACTTCTCTCTTAAGGTTTAATGTAGATGCAACATAATTAAAGGTATTATGCTTGATGTAAATAGTATAAAGCGAATTATATAAAGAGCCACCACGATAACTTCGCCATTTCTTATGATAGAAACACCACTATAAAAAATAATGAATATCCATGTATAAATAGTTTCAAACCGAAATAAGGTTCCACCAAACTCCAAAGACATATAAAACGCCTTTTAATACTAAAAGCTGTTCTATCAAAGCATAAAGAAACATCTCCAACTGCAACAGCCTTGACTTTCATTGCGTTGCCCATGGAGATCGTTATCTCGCCATCAAACGACTCCCTTGTCGCGCAGGAACCCTCAGAGGTATAACAAACATGATCAACAGACTTTTCGTATCTACTACCCATGAATGAGTAGAACAAGTTGCTAAACATGTTTCCGTTACTAAAGCAAATGGCGTACCTTTAGCATTGAACATAGGGCACTTAGCCTTCCAATGCCCAGTCTTGTCGCACTTGAAGCACTTGCCTCTCTCCATTGGCTTTTTCTGCCTCCGTGGCCGACATGTTCTTGCTCCCACTAGCTTCCTTGCCTCTACCACCTTTGACACCCCTTTTTCTTCTTCCACCATTCAATGGAAAATTGGGGCCCTTAGATGTGCTAGCAAGGGCATGTGCTCCTTTTCCCATGACACCTTCCGCAGCTACGAGATCATTCAACAACTTACTAAGTGTATACTCGGTCTTGCTCATGATCGCGTTCACGTGAAAGTTCTCAAAAGACTTGGGCAGTGTATTAAGGATGATATCGACCTCGGCTTCGCCGTCAATACCTCCTCCTAACTGATGAAGACTATCAATGAGATGAGTCATGTGGGAGACATGTTCATGGACCGAACTTTCTTCTTCCATCCTACACGCCAAGATTTCTCTCATTGTGTGGAAGGATCGTCTATCCGATTGCCCAAACTTACTCTTGAGACTTGGCCATATTTCGGTCGCGTCTACCATCGATGATGCTATACTGCAAGCCTTTGGACATAGTAGTCATCATATAGCATTTAGCCATATTATTTGACTTATGCCAAAGTTTGCTTGACTCTCACAAGATTCGCCGATCGTCGATGAAGTGGCATCGGGTTTGGGAGTAGTGAGTACAAACATGTGTTCTTCAGTGATAAGAACATATTCTATGTTTCATTTTCACTCGATAAAATTTTGACCGGATAGAGGATTTTGTGCGAGCATATTGATAATCGATAATGTATATATCTGAAAAGCAATGTAAACACATAAGCATACAATCGCACATAATTTGTAACAATAATATTGTGACCTTTTGATAAAACAATATTAATTGAAACCTCCAATCACCGGGGAATCCCACATGCAAGCCACGCGTGTGGGCGTTTACATGAACCCCTCGACTAGACTAAAATATACCTTGTAGTCGTTTAATTTCAATCCATGTCAACTTATCCTTATGACTAATGAAATTAATGATTGGGCCTTACTAGACCACATCACTATCGCAAGAAGGGACTTCGGAAAGTTGTACTTGAGGTGATGTCTACAATGACCACAATTTTGACAAATAGAAAATGAATTCTTAGAATCGGCATACTCACTAGGACCATACCGCCAATCCAAATTCTTTTGTCATCTCATTTTAAATCTATCTCTAGAGAACTTATGAAAATCACATATGCAAGCCACGTGTGGATCGCTACACATGAAACTCCCACTTCTCAATAGATTAAAATATTTTATTTAGAAATCTCATCTAATAAACTTATGACAAACAAAGGCAAGCAAGCCACAGCGTGTGAACGTTTACTCACAATGTGTATCACTTTGTTTAGAGATCAAAAGTGGAGGTCTTGACATCTTAATTTTAAAATTAATATGTCGGGTTTCTTGCTTAGTCTTTTGTTTCAAAAGGTTTGTCCATGCAAATCACGTAATCCTAGCATGCTTTCTATAACTCAACATGTAAAACATGCTCGGAGAATTCTAAAATATGCTTCAAAAAATGCAATAAACCTAGCATGCTTACTATGCACATCCAATCACAAAACATACAACAAGTTTATCTACGTAATTAAACATACATAGCATGCTTCAAGATAATTTAAACATCCACGACATGCTTTGAACGATAAAATAAAATAAATTGCTCATCGCAGCGACACTCGTGGATCTGTATTTCCACGCCTAATTTATTACATAAATTTGCAAAGTCATGATCTTCAAAAAATCTCAGCGGGCCCGCGTGCACGGCACGGACCGGATTCACAAACCGGATTTGGGCGCAAATTTGAAAATGAACGAGCGATGGATCGGGCCGATTCGGTCAAAAACTGGAACCGCCAAAAACTGGTGCGGGACGAAAAATTTTGGTCAGGTGAAAAATCGAGTCTGGGCGGCGGGCGGGTCGGCCCAAGTGGATCGGGCTCGCTAGGCACAGCCCCAGCACGCCCACCACACTCACTCCGCCGCCCATACCTCCCGCCACGCCGTCGCCTTCCCGGCCGAGAAAATCGCTACCAACCGCCGCTTCTCGCCGAAAGCTTCAGAGATATCCGAGGTTGCACGCTATCACCCGTGTCTCGCCGAGAAACCGTTGTCGAGGCGTCGAAAGGCGCGCGAGCCTTCGCCGAGTATGCACGCCCAGCCGATGAGGTCGCCAGCGCCGCAGAGCGCATATGCTCGGCCGAGGCGCGTGCAAAAGCGTCCGCGATAATCGTGTGACCCATACGCCGCTATCGAAACTTCTTTGCCGAGGTCTGCCGAAGACTCAGACGCTGCCGCCGTGTCGTGCCACATGTCGTCGAGGCGTTCGGACGCTACCGGCGTTGCTGCGTGCGATCGGCGAGACGTGCCGAGACATCCACGCGGAAACCGCGCACCTCGCATGCCCGGCTGTCGAAGCCTGCAGAGGCCTACCGACCATGTCCGCCAGTTCTCCAGCACCCCGTCGGCCTGTTCGCCGATGCCACCGCCGAGACCCGCCGAGCCATCCGCCCGAGTGCTACCGAGAAAAGCACGACGCAGCCGAGCAACGCGTCTGCGAGGGGCCGAGCACGTCCGTGTCGTCGCTGCGAGCCCTCTTGCCGTGCATCCGTTTTCGACCAACCTCGCGTCGTGCGTGCGAAAGGACTCCGTCGCCTCATTCTTCGTGTTCTTCGCTCGTTCTCTTTACGATTAGATTTACAAGAAAAATTCTAATCTAACCACGGATTTTCCGTGGTGAAAATCCGAACCGACAAAAATTAAAACGAGCCTCGATGAGCAGCGGATCCATAATTAATTAATTGCGCGTAATAATCAAACGTGAATTAATCCAACATAGCCAAGATACTGATCCCAAGCTCTGATACCAATTGTTTGGAAATCTGATTTTAATCTTCTCCAGGATCTATCTTGGATGTTTAATTCACCATACATTGATTATATTCCCAGCATGCACCTATATAATTAATTGTAACACGTTGGTGTTTTCTCGTGTTCACCGCGAATTTGTCGACACGAATTGGATCAAGACTCGTGCTTTGATCTTCTGGAATGTATCCCGATTGCCTAAACTCCAATGTCGAGTGAGGACAATCTATGGAGAGTACTGCAGAAATTCGCATTCTTCCTTGTTGAAAAGTTTCGAAAATCCCAACCTTGAGATTAGTGGTTTTCGAAATATTTCACTATTAGGATTAGGGTTTAATTTTCTCTCACCTTATATTTATAATGCAACCTAAATCCTATCATGATAGGATTTCGATATCTAATAAATATAATAATATCTCTTTAGATAGAAAGATCAAACAGAGTCCCGAGGGGACTCTCTAGGAAGGACGAAATTCTCTAAGCTCCGTGGCTCATGGGCCACTCGTGGATCAAATGCAAGGAATAAAGATGGACCAAAATAAATTAATTATCTTATGTTTAGCCTGAACATAAATTAATTCATAAACATTTATTCATGCTACTAGAGAATAAATGTTGACTTATCCCTTTATTTCCAAGTTGAGTCGGGCTCGCACTTAGACTTAATGAATCCTCGTATTTAAGATATCTTCGTCCATTAATTATTTACGCGTTCTCATTGCTTAAAATAATTAATCTCTTTAATTCCTTAAGTAGTACCACTCAACCTTATTATTGTACTTGAGATAACTCAACTGCGGGGTTTAGTACAATAAACCTTTGAGCTCCTTAAGGGGCGTCATCATCCTAAACGGATACGGTGACTCGACACGTGTAACTAGCATGACATCTGAGTCTGCCACCACCCAAGATGCGAGAGAATCTTGGGTTATCTCATGTAACCCTCACCCATAACAAGTCAACGTGATGGTCAGCAACTCATACTCACCTAATACCTTATCGAGGTTTAGATCAACGTAAAGTCACCGAGATCTAGGTTCTTCACGATGGTCGATAGAAGAACTCATCTCACTATGATCCTTCAATACGTCGTAGACGCACCAACATAGATAAGCAACCAAGTCAAGTCACTTATCGATACCGCAACCTATACCGATAACTCGTCCTCAAGTTCTCACGGTGTGATTCTTTTATATCTTATTAAGCTCGACCAATCATACGGACTTCCGATCTACAACACCTTCGTATGATCTAGCTTATATATGAGATAAATGGACATACATATGCAATCAAGTAAACAATTCAGATAGGAGATTGTAATAGTGGTAACATGAAACATTGTATCAAGCTCAACCAAAACTACTTCCAAAGATATAAATCGAACATTATATTCTCTTCTCAAAATGGTTTTCTTCTTACTTGACTTTCACTTTCGTGCTCACGTTTACGTAAGAAACTAATTTAGTACGTCATTCGTATTTTGGAAATCGTCAAGATCTAATACAACTCGATAACTTTTAAATCTTATTAAGATTTATTAACTAAAATATAAACCTTCTAAAACCTTTATATCTTTTAACCGATTTAGCACGTCTTTTTATCGAATATTCTAACTTATAACTTCTCATTTTTCAACTGAGACGAAACCTTGCTTCAGACCACATACTAATAAATTAGGTCAATCGTTGAACTCATATTAACATTTTTTGATAAAATGATTTCAATTATGAAATTGATTCTTATAAAAGAGAAATTCTTATGTCTCTAATGCGTCTCACACGTTTTAGTATATCTATTCAGAGAAACCCATATTTATACTAGGCGTAAAACATAACTCTGTGCGTTAAACATAACTCTACTCATGCACTAACATACTTCATATATTTATACTCTTATCAAGTCATTTTCAACTTCAAATACATACATTTCTCAACATTCATATTTAAAACTATTAACTTCCACATATATACTCCAATTCTAATTGATTTCTAATCACATTCCCATAAGTCTCGATTTTTCACTTTAACAATCAATCATGTCCAAACATAGTATACCTCATTTACAAAACGTTTCAACGTAAAAATATTATACCTCATTTTAAAAATCACATAAATTCATAGTATATCTTAAACATATTTTTGGGACTAAATATGTGATCACATATAATAAAATAAATTTGAAACTCTAACTTCCAAATTATAATATTTTCGGCCCTTTTGAACACATCTTCAAAACTTATCTATAAATTCCTATAAACTCACATAACACACTATATTAATATAGGATCAATAATATCAAATAACATTAGACAAAGAAAAATTTGACATCAAAACCCTACACTTTGAAGTTTTCAAAAATTTTGACCAATCAATTAAACAATTTTCAAAAATTCTAATTAATTCATACAACACATTATCATCATCATACATCAACAATATACCATAATATACATCATACAAAAATCACACATTAATATATCATACCCTATAGTTTTCGAATTTTTTATGATATAATATCAAATATTTTCCAAAAATTATGAATTAATTCATACATGCTTAAACAATACTAATTATTATTATTTCATGCTCAAAACAACAATCAAAATTCATTATCACCAACATATAATTCTCATATAATAAGAAAAATTTTAACATGCTCAATTTTGTACTAAATTCATAATACATGCTTATAAACATTATATGAACATATTTAATTAACAACTTAAACATTTAACAAAATTTCTCAAATTTCACATGAAATAACAAAAGCATATAACTTAAATTTTCATGGATGGAATTCTAATATTTTTGCATATATAAGAAGCTTATACAATTTCTAACATTTTAATCGGAATCGATCGACGAAGAAAAACGTTTTTCTAACTTAAGATTTGAAGAGAAAATTTGAAGAACTCTCTTTATTTTTTCTCTCAAACTCCCGGCACTTTTGAATGAGAATGGAGATGGTTTTTATTTTTTTTAATGATAATATACATTAATCAACCTTTAGCAAAAATATCTAATTAAAAGTTAACAAAATACACTTCACTATCTCCTAAAATCCTACACTCTCACTACCAAACAAATAAAACCTTATCACTTTATTAAATAATTATCTTATCTTATACATGAATTAAATACCTATCACTTTCAAACAATTAACTATCACTTTCAACACAATTTGAATTTTCTTCTTTTAACATTATGCCCATAGTTTTCGGCCATCACACAAATACAACACATATCACTTCTTTTATTAATAATTCACCTTATCTCTACATTAATAACCTCTCATTATCATAATAAATACACATCACTATCATAAAAGATGAAAAATTTCTCTCTTTCACACTATAATTAAAGTTTCCGGTCACTATGAGACAAATATGCTACATATCTTATTTTTTTCCATTTAATAGTAACATGATATAATATAGGTTTAAGATGATGGAATAAATCATAAGAAAAATAAATAAGAACAATTTTATGTCCTAAGATGAAATTTCGAACCATAGCTAGAAAATAGGAATAAATTATCCAATATTCATTTCTTTAATAACTAACATCATTTTAGTGAAGGAATATATAAAAAAATGCTCTTGTTTCATAAAATAATCATAGGACTTTAAATATTGCAATTCTTTAAACGTTATACTAAGTTTTTGAATCGTCTCAAAAACATTGATAATAAAGTCGTAATCACCTTATTCGTTCTTCGTTAATGCGGAATTAAATTCTAAGCTTAGTAAACTTAGAAAATAATGTAAGACTAACTATCGAAATTTAATCGACATTGAAAACGCCTCGAAGGAATAATATATATTCTTAATTTACTAATTGTTTATGGATATAATATAAAAATTCTCAGATTATGGATAGTCGAAATTGAGCTTCGATAAATTACTAATTCGATTATCGAAATAAAACCCTAATTACCGACTTATATTATCGTAACTTAGTTTTAAAACTTTGGGATATTACAATGACCCGTGGATCAAATGCAAGGATAAAGATGGGCATAAAATAAATTAATTATCTTATGTTTAGCCCGAACATAAATTAAGTCATAAACATTTATTCATTCAACTAGATAATAAATCTTGACTTGCCCTTTATTACCGGTTGAGTCGGACTTACACTTAGACTTACTGAATCTCCTTATTTAAGATATCGCACGTCCACTAATTATTTATAATATTACGATTTGCTTAAAATAATTAATCTCTTCAATTCCTTAAGTAGCACAACTCAATCTTATTATTGTATTTGAGCTAACTCAACCTGCAAGGTTTAGTACAATAAATATTTTGAGCTCCTTAAGGGGAAGTCATCATCCTAAACGGATACGGTGACTTGATACAGGTAACTAGCATGACATACAAGCACTGCCACCACCCAAGATACGGAGGATCTTGGGTTATCTCATATAAACCTCACCAATAACAAATCAAAGTGATGGTCAGTAACTCATATTCACCTAAAACCTTATCGAGGTTTAGATCAATGTAAAGTCACCGAGATCTAGGTTCTTCATGATGGTCAATTAGAAGAACTTATCTCACTATGATTCATCAATACGTCAAGACGTACCAGCATAGATAAACAACCAAGTCAAGTCACTTCTTATCTATACTGCAGTCTATACTGACAACTCGTCTTCAAGTTGTCTCAGCTATGATCCTTTTTATATCTCAATAGGCTTAACCCAACATACAGGTTTCTTTGATCTTCTGCACACTGTATGATCTAACTTTTGTATGAGATAAATGGACAAATA
The DNA here is from genome assembly GCA_036937905.1 of Salvia rosmarinus. Lineage (NCBI taxonomy): Eukaryota > Viridiplantae > Streptophyta > Magnoliopsida > Lamiales > Lamiaceae > Salvia > Salvia rosmarinus. The sequence goes on along the minus strand of CM072816.1, from coordinate 31,867,631 downwards.
TATGTAATTAAGTAAACAGTTCAGATAGGAGATTGTAATAGTGGTAATAGGAAACATTGTATACAAGCTCAACCATTCTGTTTTCAGTATACAAATCCAACATCTCATTCTCCGGTTCCATGTTCATATTAATATTGCAATGTGGCTATGTGTGTGAAAAGAGAGAGAGGTAAGAGGAGACAAGAACTAAAGAAGAAAAGGAAGGAGAAATATTTTTACTTGTCTTAATAATATTTCAATATTGTCATCAACGAATCACGTAAATTTTCTAACGTCGGAAATTGAGTTTCTTGAAATTTTACTAGTTTTTAATAATTTAATTTAAATATTTAATTATAATTAACAATAATTTAAAACATTTTAATATAAAAATCAATAACTTAAGCTATAATTTACCCTTCAATAAATGATACGTTATTTAGCAACTTTTACAAAAAAAGTGATGTGGGCACCGAAGACTTTATTTTGAAAATTGTATACCCACTTTCCCTTTCAAGCACTATCTCACTCTCTCCACAGCAACAAATATCTCTCTCAAATCTAGTTAGAATTCAGAAAACTTTGAAAATGAAAATGTCTGTTATCATTACAACGATTGCACGATTGGCACAGTTGACACTTGTTTTTCGTGTGAAGTATATTTATTTTAATAATTATGACTTAACTTACATGTTATTAGTATTATATTACACAACTTAAGTATGCGCTTAATGCATGAAATTCGAAACTAAACTGCATGACACAGTTGGCATGGTTGGATTTGTTGTACTGTTGCCTGTTGGCACTGTCGCATTGTAGCATGGTTGGCAAGGTCGGCTTGGTTGCAACGTATGCAATCATTTGCACAGAAGGCATGGTTGGCTCGACTGCACTGTTTGACATGGTTGCTATTTGATTAACAGTCAACAATATTAGTCAACAATAGTCAGCAAGGTTGTGTGTTTGTGTTGGCTTAATGTTAGAATGGTTAATCTCTGAGATTAAAGATTTTGGGTTTGAGTTTATGTATTTAATTTACAAACAAAAATAGTCAGGAAGATTAAGACCTTGCTAAAAGCACAAAAAGAAAAATCGAAAGAAAATCCAAAAACAATCTTGTAAAATCTCTTAAATGTTTTTATTATGAAAAAAATAAAGTTTGAATCATCATCTCATCTATAACTTAAACTAGTCCCATCCTTTGTTGGACACCTCTATTAGAGGAGAAGGTTAAAATAAAAAACTTATTTAAAGTAAAAACGTGGAAATTATTTTCAGTCATTTAATCGTGAAATTATGATGAATACATCACTTCGATGGATGATTGATATCGCTTGAGTTCATATCCTATGAGAAGTGATTTTTTTAATGCAGTAACTTTCATAAATTATGCATCAAATTTCAAAGAGAATGCATTGTTTTCATATTTGTACGATAATGAAAAATTTTACAATTACCACCACCCTAGATATTTATATAATTTTTTTTCTATGAAACATATTGTGACGCCCTATTACCGGAAGGTTAAGACCCTACTAAACACGTAAAGAAAAGCAAAAGAGAATCCAAAAACAATCTTGTATATATAATCCCTTACATTTAATTTTTAAATGAAAAGCAAAGTTCGAAGCATCATCTCGTCTATAACTTAAAATCGCTCAAACTGAATGTTATAACTGTGGATTAGTCAAAATTTGTAATATAGGAAATTGAAATCGAACCATATAATTTAACAATTTAACTTAACTGAACAAAATTATTAGGTCCGTTTCGTATAAAATAAAATAATCAAAATTTAAAAAAATAGTTCCAAAATAAAATATTAACAGTGAATGAATTCTAAACTATAAAACATAAATAAATATTACTTCTTCCACACACCCAAGATGACTTGTATTTCTTTTTAATGTCTCACCCAAGATGGTATGTTTCATTTTAGGAAATAATTAGCTCTTCAAAAGTTGTAGGACCTACCTACCTTTATCACTTTAATTACTTTATACACTTCTCCTAAATAATCACATTGAAAAGAAATGAGTCGTTTTAGTGGAGCGAGAGAGTATGTATTACTAACTATAAAATATAAATAAATAATGTATAATTAGAACCATATAGGTAATTCGATTTTGCTTATTCAAAATTTTCGCTTCAAAAAACGAAATCGAATCAAAATACCAAATTTTTAAAACTATAACCTAAACAAAACCAAACATAAAAAACTCAAACATAATTTTTGTTCGGTTTGGCTCAATTTTTTGGTTATTACCGAATACTACTCATCTCTCATATTTTTGGTTATTTGTGACGGGCAAATAAGAAACTCTTATGACCATGTACATATAAGTATATCCATCTTACAAGGTAATATTTTATTAATTTAATTTAAGTAAAAACTCAGCTGCCCTACTGTAATATTGAGTCAGTCTATTTGATTGTGCTTACTGAAATTGGGATAATGTTAGAGGGTGTTTGGCTAAGCTTATTTTAAAGAGCTTATAAGCTCTAAGAGCTTATAAGATGTTTTAAGAGCTTATAAGACATAATGTTTCAAGAGCTTATAAGTTTTCAAAGTGTTTGGATAATTTAGCTTATAAGCTGAGAAAGAATCGTGAGTTAGAGAGAAAATCATAGTTAGGCGAGAAAATTGACGAGAGGTGAAGTCGATAGATATATGTAGATTATAACGAATCATAGTAAGGTTATTTTGGTAAATTCATCGTTATTTGCAAACTTATGAAAAAATAAATTGGGGTTAAGTTACCTATTTTTAAGGGAACTTATAAAGCATTGGAACTTATTTTCACAACTTATAAGTTGTTTAGGAGCTTATTTTGTCAAACACTTGGGATGAGCATAAAAGCTCCTAAACGCTTATAATTCGTTTTGAAGAAATTATAAGCGTAGCCAAACACCCTCTTAATGTCTTGATGTTGTATCTTCCTTTGAGAATGATTGGGAAATCTACAGCAGTGAGTTTGGGATAGACAAAATCAATTTGATCGTCAAGTTTCTTACCCACTATCATCCTTTGCTTCACCTGCAAATAAAGATCCATCTTCCTGCTTTAAATACGGGTTGGTTACGTGGGTCCATAACAAACAAGGATCTTAAATTATCATACTGAAGAAATTATGCTCACTCAGTTGATTTGGAGATTAAATAATAAGTTGAACTTTCTTTTAATTATTTCCATTTGGCAGGAAATTCAATTTTGGGGGAATAAAAATGAAAAACGACAAAAGTTCGTGTGTCTATAGGCTATTATCTGCTTTTTAATCCGTTGAGTTTCTCTCGCCTCCAGCGGTAGATGTTTCTTTGAATTTGATTAGATTAATTATTTTAATAGAAAAATAAGGATGATAAGATGAACAGACGTATAAATTATTTTAGAAAAAATTTCTGAAAATAATTTGCCTAATTCGGTAAGAAAGGCAGTTGAAGGAGGATGGTCCATTTACTAGTCTATTGAATTTGCAGGTAAATGAGACGAGTAGTGCCACGTTCGTTACTATTTAAAGAGCATATGAATTTGTCTCATCATTAATTAATAATTTACATATTTCCTGCAGTCGTTTTCTTGATCCACCTTTACATATCCATCAGAACAGACACATCATATAAATAAATCAAGCTAGTTATTAACCTCATCCCACTTTCAACATTCAATCTAAAAGTTGAAGGTCGTGTCAATTTTTTAAATAATAATAATAATAATAATAATAATAATAATAATGATAATAATAATAATAATAAATATTTGAACTATCTTAAGTTTAGTAAGTTTCCAAACTTTTATTGTGTTGTTTCAATCTCCATAGCTCGTTCGCTACGCGTGATAATGGTGTACATAATATTTAATTGAATATCATAATATCTTGTAGTTTGAAATCATATAGTATACAAGTTTGTGTGATAATGTACACTACCCTTAAAAATATAGAACAAAGTTATAAATATATAATAATTTATCATTAGGTTAAATTAATATTAATCACATCAATTAAATTTTAAAATTATAAGAATATTTTGGGAATTGAAGCTTTATATATAATTTTAATGTATTATAACCAAACAATGAAATACATATAGTACTATATCCTAACAACAAATATTAATATCTAATATGCTAAAAGCCATCTCAATTGAATATATCAAATTTTATCTCATATGATAGACAAACCCTTAAACTTCTATTTTTGTTGCTTTACGTCATTAGATTTTTCATATTTTTTTTTATTGCGTGAAGTTCTCCAACTATTATTTTAATTTCATTACATTGAGCTCTTCAAACTTCATTATTTATGCATTTTTCTTGTAAAAAGGATATTGCATATTATTTACACAGGAACGTTGTCAGGTGTAAATAGATTAAAATGAAATCTATTAATTTAGACGTAAAATAAAATTACGGACGGTTAATTACACAAAAACGAAACATTTGTTAAAAACGTCTTGACAAAAAAAAAGAAGGTTCGAAATTAATTAGCTCAACTCAGCATGTATATAGAATACATTCTCATAAAAATAATGCTCCAAATCGTGTAATTAATAATATACATTTCAAGAGCGCAGTAAAACACAATTAGAATCTTAAGACTCAGTAAAACTAAACCAAATCGTTGGTGGTCGTCACCAGCAGAACCTACGTTTCTAAAAAACAACTGTTTTTTTTCAGAGAACGACAATAATATATGGTGGTGAATATTTGTTTGCAATTTAGCCATTGAAGTACTTTTCTTGCAGTATGATGAAATGATTTTTACTCTCTAAAAAAATAAAGAGAGTCGAAAATTTTAATAGTGGTAATAATTGTTAGTATTACACTATTAGTCTATTACTCAACAATATGCAATATATTTTTTCCCCAGACAGGCCTTCTGGATGTAAGCACAAGTCTGCCCGAATCTTTCAAATTTGAGTGCGACGAAAAGTTGTGGAAGTCATATTTTGGCGTTTTTATTTTCTATTTGTAGTTATGTTAGAGCTAATTAATCTTAGTTTGTATTTAATATATAATTAGGATTTGTAAAAATTCTTTACCATCTAATATTGGTTGTAGTTTGTAACTAATAAATAGGTTGAAACTTAATAGTATTTAATATTAATCATTATTTTAAATTTTTAATATTTATTTCCAGTGAATGCCTTTTAATCAGGATTGATTTGTGTAAGTTCTTTATCAAGATCCTCAAGAATGTAAGATGACAATCAAGAAATGCAAAGCAACAGCAAACGCAAAGGTTTAACGTGGTTCGATCTTCCGATCTACATCCACGGAGAAGATAATGATTTTACTATATGTGTATGGAGAAGAAAATACAATACAGAAAATATATGAGAGCCTCACTCTTCTACAATGAAGACGCTCTTCTACAATGAAGATTCACTTTTCTTCACTTTTCTATATCTATTTTCTTGCTACAAAATAACTCTCATACGATCTTAATGAATGAGCTCTTTTTCTCATGCAAGCGTGCAGCCTTTATAAACTCTCAACTAAACCATAATCGCTAAACTGAGGCTAACCGCTTGTTGAAAGCTCTTGGTTTGTTTAGTTGATATATTGAAGGCACACTTCACAAATCTCCACCTTGCCTCAATATAGCATAATCATATCCTTCCTCTCTTATTTCTCATAGTGAATAACTTTCACTAACTCCATGCAGTATCTGAACTTAGAAGATGGTAGGGCCTTAGTTAATGCATCTGCAGCATTCTCCTCGGTTGCTATCTTAGTTACTTTCACAACACCTTTGTTCACCACGTCTCGCACGAAATGGTACCTTACATCAATGTGTTTTGATCTTTCATGAAACACATGATGCTTGGTTAAATGTAAGTCACTTTGGCTGTCACATTTTATTTCCACAGCTTCTTGGTCTATTCCAAATTCGCTTATCATTCCTTTCAGCCATATTGCTTCTTTAACTGCTTATGTCATAGCCATGAACTCGGCTTCAGTTGTCGAAAGAGCTACGACACTTTGCAACATCGACTTCCAACTGATTGCAGATCCGAACAAAGTAAATATGTAGCCCGTTTGAGATTTTCTGCTGTCTATATTAGAAGCAAAATCTGAATCCACAAAACCAAATAGAGGGTCTGCATTCTTATCTTCAACTTTCTGAAATAATATTCCAACTCTAGCTGTCCCTCGGATATATCTCATTATCCATTTTAATGCCCCCCAGTGGTCTTTCCCAGGTTCTGTCATGAACCGGCTGGCTACACTTAAGGCATGAGCCACATCAGGTCTTGTACATACCATGGTGTACATGACACTCCCAATAGCATTTGCATAAGGCACGTGACTCATCTCAATCCTTTCAGCCTCAGTGTTTGGTTTCTGATTTTCAGAAAGCTTTGTATGCTGTGCCATAGGAGTTGTGACAGATTTGCATTCATGCATTCTGAATCTCCTTAATACCTTCAAAATGTAATCTTCTTGCTTCAGCCATAGTTTCCCATTATTTCTATCTCTAATAATGTCCATCCCCAGAATTCTTTTGGCATTTCCAAGGAGCTTCATTTCAAAAACTGACTGCAACTTTCGTTTGAGATCTTCAATGCTCGTTCTGCTGCTTCTGGCTATTAACATATCGTCTACGTACAGCAAGAGATATGTTGCGTCTCCTCCTTCTGTGCGTTTCATATATACACAAGTGTCATATTTTGATCTGACATAACCAATCTTGCTCATGAATTCATCGAATTTTCTGTTCCATTGCCTCGAGCTTTGCTTGAGTCCATATAGAGATTTCTTTAGAAGACATACTTTGTCTTTATGCTCAGGGTGAACAAAACCATCCGGTTGCTCCATATAGATGGTTTCCTCCAAATCTCCGTTCAAGAACGCTGTTTTTACGTCGAGCTGTTCGAGCTCCAGGTTATATTGAGCCACCATAGATAGTAGAATTCTTATAGAGCAATGTTTTACTACCGGCGCAAAAACTTCATAGAAATCAATCCCTTCCTTTTGTGTGTATCCCTTTGCAACCAATCTTGCTTTATATCTTGTCTGCTCAGTTTTTCCAACTTCGAATTTTTTCTTGAAAATCCATTTACAACCTATAACTTTCTGCATCAGAGGTCTATCTACCAATATCCACGTCTTATTTTTATAAAGGGATTCCAGCTCATCTTTCATGGCCTTTAACCAGTCCTTAGCTTCATTACCTTTCAAAGCCTCAGTATAACTTCTAGGCTCTTGGTATTCTAATTCCTCTGCTGCGTTCAAAGCGTAAGCTACCATGTCTGCCCTTCCATATCTCATCGTGGGTTTGGATATTCTCTTGGCTCTATCCCTGACCAGCTGATAATTTCTCAACTCATTATTATCTTCTGAATTCCCTTCTTCGTTCTTCAGGTTTATATGTTCTTGATGCTTATTTCCAAAATCCTCATCGATCCCTGGACTCTTTTCAAGCTCCACCTCAAGATTTTTTCTGATGCTTTCTTGATGCAGATTACTGTCCTTTTGAGTTTCTGTTTTAAACATTGGGAATACATCCTCTCTAAACACCACATCTCGACTGATCAAGATTTTTTGTTTTGCAGAATCTAAGTTCCAAAGTCTGTATCCTTTCACCCCTTTTTCATATCCTAACATCAAGCACCTTTCAGCTCTTGCTTCCAGTTTATCTTGCTTTTTGTGCGCATATGCCAGACACCCGAATACTCTCATCATTGAGTAGTCTCCATTTGTCCCATACCACATGTAATCAGGAGTGTGGAAGTCAATAGCACTTGAGGGACATTTATTTATTTGATGTACAGCCGTATTTGCTGCTTCTCCCCAAAATCTTCTCGACAAGCCTGAGCTTATGATCATACACCTCACCCTTTCCAAAATGGTTCTATTCATCCTTTCGACAACACCATTTTGCTGAGGGTTTCCAGGAACGGTTCTATGTCTCTTGATCCCTTTATCTCGGCAAAAATTCATAAATTCTGAGGATAGAAATTCTAATCCGTTATCCGTCCTTAAACACTTTAGGGATGTGCCTTTCTCCACCTCCACCTCTGCACACCAATGCTTGAATTTTGTAAAAGCCTCAGACTTGGATTTTAAAATATATATCCAGGTTTTTCTCGAATAGTCATCAATGATTGATAAGAAAAACCTTCCTCCCCCTATTGTTTCTATCTTAGAGGGCCCCCATAAATCTGCATAAGCATAGTCCAAAGGTGCTGAGGAGGTGTGTCTTCCTTTTGGATATGGCAGCTTCTTGCTTTTCCCCAAGATACATGTTTCACAGATTCTTACTTTAAACTGATTTGGGTTCTTTATCACCTCTTGTTTCTGCAGTTCAATTAAACCTTTTTCCCCTATGTGGCAAAGCCTTTGATGCCAGATCATAGAATCATCTGCACTGCTAATTTCTGATTCACCCACGACAGTAGAAGCGTGCAGATAGTAGAGACTATTTCTTCTAATTCCTTTCATCATTACCCTATCATTTTTCATGACGAATATACATCCATTTTCAGATTTGAAATTAAAACCTTTTGACTCCAACATGCCTAATGAAATAAGATTTCTTTTAAGTTGAGGAATGAATCTAACCCCAGACAGAATTTTAATAGAATCGTCATGTACCTTCAACTTGATATTTCCTATTCCTTTCACTTGGCATACCTGGTCATTTCCCAGGAGGACAGATCCCATCTCTTGAGCTTTAAAATCCACGAACCATTCCTCGTATGGGCACATGTGGAAGCTGCAACCAGAGTCAAGGATCCACGCATTCTCAATGTTACTGTCACATACGTTCATAATTTCACCATCATCACTTTTCTCCATCTGTTCTGTAGTGAGGGTGGCTTTGCCTTTTTCAGCTTGAAGCCTTTTCCAAGCGTAGCAATCTCTCCTTAAATGCCCAGATTTCTTACAGTGGTGGCATTTGCGAATTTCTTTTGTATCAAGGTCCTTTCCCTTTCCATACATGATCTTTCTTTGCTGGAATTGATGTTGTTTCTTGAACTTATTCTTGAACTTCTTTACATTCAATCCTTCTGCATCCCCTTCCGATTTATTCTCGATGCTCTTTTGTAGTTCCTTTGCTCGTAGAGCGCATTGAACCTCTTCGAGCGTTATGGCATTTTCCCTTCCGTAGAGCATTGCATCCTTCAAGTGCTCAAAGCTCTTTGGCAATGCGTTTAACAACAAGATTGCCTTGTCTTCATCTTCAAGTTTTACATCAAGATTTTCAAGGTCATCCAGAGATTTGTTAAAGTCGTCCAACTGATCCCCGATATCCTTGTCATCTGAGAACCTACAAGAGTATAGGCGCTGCTTCATGTATAACCGGTTGGCAAGGGACTTTGTCATGTACAAAGTTTCAAGTTTGTTCCAAACTTCCGCAGCGGTCGATTCTCGCGCCACCTCCCTTAACACCTTGTCACCCAAACATAGGATAATCGCGCTGTGTGCTCTCTCCAAGATTTCAGTCTTTTGAGCTTTCGATAAGGATTCGGATAATCCTTTTCTCCCTTCAATGCATCGCCCAAACCCTGCTGGATGAGGAGGGCTTTCATCTTGATTCTCCACAATCCAAAGTCATTTTTCCCCGAGAATTTCTCGGCTTCGAATTTTGTTGAAGTCATCTTTGATCGTCGTTTCTTCCCACAGACGATGCCAATTGTAAGTTCTTTATCAAGATCCTCAAGAATGTAAGATGACAATCAAGAAATGCAAAGCAACAGCAAACGCAAAGGTTTAACGTGGTTCGATCTTCCGATCTACATCCACGGAGAAGATAATGATTTTTACTATATGTGTATGGAGAAGAAAAATACAATACAGAAAATATACGAGAGCCTCAGCTCTTCTACAATGAAGACGCTCTTCTACAATGAAGATTCACTTTTCTTCACTTTTCTATATCTATTTTCTTGCTACAAAATAACTCTCATACGATCTTAATGAATGAGCTCTTTTTTCTCATGCAAGCGTGCAGCCTTTTATAAACTCTCAACTAAACCATAACTGCCAAACTGACGCTAACCGTTTCTTGTTGAAAGCTACTGGTTTGCTTAGTTGATATATTGAAGGCACACTTCACAATTTGCTTTTATTCTTGGAAATGGGTTGGTACCAATAAGTAAAATATAAATAAAAAGTAATAAACCCTAATAAGTAAATTAGTAATAGTCACGAACTAATAAGAAATTGATAATTAATGATAGACCCTCATTTCAAAATATATATTAATCTTAATGAAGAATTATTATCTAAAATTAAAACTAAATTGAGAAAGTGAAATATATAGATACATATAAAGACATTTTAAAAGCAAGTAAAATCATCGACAATGGAAGCACTTCTTTGTGCCGATCCATGATGGGGATCCTTTCTCGAAAACTTACCATCCATTTCCTTGAAAAAGAAACGTAAAAGGAATGGAGGAAGAGAAGAAGAAGAAAGAATATTATTTGTGGTTTTCCTCAAAAACAAAATATTTAATAATATATTTGTAGTTGTAACACAAATTTTTGTATTTAAATTTTATAAATACAAAATTGTATACAAAAATTAATTGAATTTGGATTTGATGAATTTGAGATGAGTTCGATCTCTATCTATCCTCTGATTCTACTCTTCGATGTTGATTTCTTGAACGATCTTTGGATTTCTTCAAGTTGTTGAGAGGGGATGTAGTTCCTTGATCTCCTTGAACTTGAAGGTTGAACTTGACGATGTTGATCTGAAGGACTTGATCTTGTTTCGATCGAGCGTTGGATTTGTTTGAAGTCTTGAAGAACGCCAAGATCTTGACTTTGGAATGATTTGGAGGATGATCTTGGCGAAGAATGCGGCGATTTGCACGAAGAACACCTTGAATGTTGAAGAAGACTTGAATGTCGGAGAATGCTTCGCAGAGGATTCTTCGAGTGTCTTGAGCTCTTCTTCACTTTGATTTCTTCACTTCACTTCACCTTATGAAGCCCCAACACCTCTATTTATAGGTGTAGGCTAGTGGCTTAGTGGGCTTATGGGCCTGTGGGCCTTTTGGGCCACCAAGGTCTAAACCATGGGCTTGAGCTTGGGCTTATGGGCCACCAAACCATGGGATTGAGCTTGGGCTTGGGCTTATGGGCCACCAAACCATGAGTTTGAACTTGGGCTTGGGCTTATGGGCCTTTGTACCACTAAAATTAAATATTAATCACATATCTATTTAATTTTGGAATAAATTCCATTAATAAAATAGAAATATAATTAATTATTTAATTTATAATTTACACGTGGCACGATCTCATTTGCTAACAATTTTAATTGTCTACAAATTGCCCCATCGAGACTTGTTCATGGACGAGTTGTCTTGGAAATGGACGAGTCTCGAAATTCACTTAGATAGTTTAAACTCTTGTCGAGGAGTTCTTGAATTTGTATTTGATTTTGGGCTTGGACTTGAATTGACTTTGTATTTGGACGTGCGGCGCAAATCGACGCAAATTCACGTAAATGTCTGATTTCGACGAGGGCATAGTGTTTTAAGCAGAAACGGCCTTCTGAGCAATACTCATTGCTTTGCCATGATTGATGGTGATTTCAGACAAATTCCTTCGTCTGGAGGGTCAAATTTGTAATTTATCAGTTTTTCTGATTTTTTTTTTATTATTATTATTATTATTAATTTTTTTTTTTTTTTTTTTGGATTCATGGCCCAATATTCCTTCTCTTTTTATTTGAGCCCAAGACTTCTCTTTTTTATTTAGCTCACAACCCAACATCCTCCTTTTTAAAACAACTCATGCCCAATTTCAATAGCTTTGGGCGGCCTTTGTTTCGATCCTTTGGTAGTAAAAAAAATGACACCACAATCCTTCTTACCGCTGGGCCTTCCTTGATTGAATTGACCCACCTCTCGGCCTTTCCTTTATCGAGAAAGTCGGGAAGGTCACCGATTTTATTGTCAAGAGAGACAAATCAGATTAACTTCCATTTGTTTGAGAGCTGCAGTGGCCCATCGAGACTCCATTTGCACAAGTGGTCGGTGTTTCAGAGCCGCCCTTCGCTCCTTTAATGAGATTGTTTCATTTTGCGAGAGTATAGTAGTTTGCGAGACTCCACCTTGCACTGCAGATTGCCTCATGGGCTAGGTTTAGGCTTTCGATGAGATATTTCCTCCTATAAATAGGAAGCTTTGCGAAGTTTTTTGTAACTTATCTCATTTGCTTTGGGAGGTAAATCCACGACACAACTCCTCAAATTATCGCTAGTCATCTTCCTTCTTCTTTACCGCTACGCATGAACTCTAATCCTTTTTTCATCATTTCTACCTTGCTCTTTCGGTTCGTTTGCGAGCATATTTTGTGATTGAGGGTTGGCGTAGACGTTGAAGAGGCTGGGCACAGTACGATCATCGTCATCGATCGTGTTATTTTAGTCTCTTTGAACAACGTTGGTTGTGGGTGTGTGTCTTTTTCTTTAAGAAAAATAAACCTCATGCTTCCTTCCCTATTTTGAGATTATTCTCACCGACCGAATTGCTTCTTTTAGATCGTCGCACGTAAGAGCGAGCTGTGTTTTCATAGCAGCGACATCGTGTTTTCATAGCTTGACGACATCATCGTCTTGACCGCGGTAATGGCATCTTCAACTCGGTTTTTTTTTTTTTTTTCCTTGTTTATTCTTCGTTGATGTGTGCTTGTAAACCATCATTTGCCAAATATTTGTTGCTATGGTGATTTATTGAGGCCGAGAGGTGAGTGTATTTTTGGAATACTTGTTGTCGTTGGACTTGGCATTCATGACTTAAGCTATCCAATATACATATTTGCTTGCTAAGAGATGGTTACGGGAAGGGTAGCATGATGGCAAAGCAGTTATCCAAAGTTACGAGCTTCGTGAGGCTCCAAGGAAGATGATGGTGTGAACTGGGCTGAGCGTCTGCCCCACGCCTCCGCTGTCTTCTCGAACCGAAAGCAGCCATGTCACCATCGTCGTGCGGCTACTTCGAGCTCGCAACAGCATCTTCTCGTCACAGCTTCAAGCTCGCCGAGACACCGTCACCATTGTCGTCGTCTCGGTCCTTAAGCTCACGCCATCTCCTCATCACAGCTTCGCCACGTCGCCATCTCCTTAAACAAGAAGCCGCTGCCTCCCGGACTCATCCTTGACATAAGGCACGGGCCCTCGTCATAGCTTTGCCACGTCGCCATCTCCTTAAGCAAGAAGCGCGCCTCCTGACCGCGTTCATCCTCGACGAAAGCGCAGGCCCTCGTCACGGCTTATGCCACGTCGCCATCTTCTTAAGCAAGCCGCGCCTCCGGACCGCATTCATCCTCGACGGAAGCACAGGGCCCTCGTCGCGGCTTCGCCACGTCGTCGTCTTCTTAGCGAGAAGCCGCCTCCTCCGGACCGCATTCGTCCTCGACGAAGGCACGGCCCTCGCCACAACTCGCTAAGACTCCACCACCATCGCTGTCTCGTTCACACCGCAGCACAACAAGCTAACCGACGCCGACCTCATCGTCGTAGCTCATGCGTCCGTCGTGCCCGCATAGGTTGGATTGATTAGCTACTAAGACTTCCTAACTAGATTGGTTAGGTTTAATAGAGCTCGCCTAACAAAGACCAAGAATCATCATAAGAAGCAATGAAGAATCGATAGTGAAATAGAATTGTAAGGTGGCACTCGAAGAATGTAGCGCCCCGCAAAAAGGAGCTTTCTTATGGCGATAGATGAATTGTGGCGAACTACCAATTGATGCGGAAACATCCGTGCGGGCTAGGGTTATGAACTTATAATCTGATGATCGAGTCGATTCCATGATTATAAGTTCATTCCATACCGGACCAGGCCGGAATAGGGTTATATACATTCTCAAGGAGTCATTCGAGCGTATCTAAATAGATACTATGTTTACATATGTAGCTCATGCATCACCTTCACGTCGACAACGCCACATGCCTTCTCGTCGACCACACCCCGTCTGCCCCGGCATGACTCACTTCGCGTCGCGATGTTGGGTGACCCAAGGCGGTGACTTCGACGGTGGCTATGTCGCCGAGAAAGATGGCGACGCGCGCATGTGTGTATGAAGGGGAGAATCGAGGAAGAAATGGAGGACGAAGCAAACGGATGGTCGTGCCGGCGCCGTCGCATCGCTGGACATGTGCAGCAACGACGGCGATTCTCCGAGAAAGGGGAAGGGCCGTGTGCGTGCTGAGGGCGGCAACCAGACGCGAAGGAAGGAGATGCGTGAGAGATGGGTGAGAGGATTGTGAGATTTATGTATGGGTTTGTAGTTTGCGTGTGGTTAGAGAGAGTCAGAGAGAGATGTGGAGGAGATTTGTCATGTACGCTGCGTGTGTTTAGGGAAAGAGACATGAGGAGGCGTGTGTGGCGTGCGTGTGTGCATGTGTTTGGTGTGTGTGCGTGTGCATGTGTTTATGCGTGTGTGTGTTTTAGAGTGTCAGAGAGAGGTGTGTGTAGAGAGAGAGAAAAAGCGGGTTTTCAATTTTGCGATGGGTTTTATAGCTTTTCCTCCTTTTTGAGCGCCGCGGTGATTTTTTAGTGTGGGCCTCTTTTGTCTTTCTTTTTTTTTGTGGGCGAGAGAGATATTAGATAGAAGGAAAGTGAAGGTTTTGGTTTCTTGAGGATTTTTGAGCAGGATGATGGGTTTGGTGTGAACCCCTTTTTAATATATATGGGCTTACTTTATTTGTCGTCTTTTATGCTTTGATTGACAATTTTTTTTTTTTGCGTAGTTAAACTTACCCATTTGTTTGTAGCTTTGATGGGATTTGAAAATTTATCCTTGTTTTCTGCTGACAAGCTATGGTTCATTTTAGAGATATTTACGCTTCTCAACAAGGTTACTTATTGATCTTGGATGACGAAGAGCAAGAGCAGGCACGCGTCTCGTGATTTTTAAACCGCCGACCGGTCGTTTTCAAACCCTTGCCTAAGTTGTCAAATCCTCTTCACAAGTCGTCGTGGACTAACAAGATTAACTTGACAAAATCATCTGACTTGGACCATTCGATCGGCTCATCATCGGCAAGATAAAGATCTTGATTTTTGTTGACTTTGAGTCGACGTATTCTTTGAGTCATGCGAATGGGGAAGGACTGTGGAATTTCTTGGAGAATTTTGCTACATCCGAGGCTATTGGGAATGGAGTGAAGATGTCATGGCCGGTTTCGGAGGAACTTCACATGTCGGCATTTACGATCCGGTGTATGCTTCATTGTTTACATCGACCACAATACCGAAGTAGTCGAGGCGTTTTGTGAGGCTTGGTGTTCGTCGACAAATACTCGATCACTTCTTCAGCGAACTCTCGATCTCATTATGGGATCTTCACTTCCTTTCTGGGCTTCCGGCGGATGGAGTATTTTATGAAGAGACGGTTCCTTGTCTGAGAAAGCTTATCGGTACCGATCAGATGGAGGGACTATTTCTTCCTGCGAGTTGCAAGTACCTGTTCCATGCTTATCATCTTCTCAAGAATGGTGGTAATGCAAACTCGAGCCGCTTCGTCACGATTGAGGATTGGGTCAGGCTTTGGTCAAAGAAAAGTCCCCGATATCAACAGCCTCCTCCACGTAAAGAGAAGAAGTCGACGCGTTCCAAGATGACCCATAACCCTACTGGTGTTTTTGGAGTTCATGAACCATGGAACTCCGAGGAGATAAGTCTTTTTGCCCGACTTGGAGTAAAAGAGAAGCATTGGAAGGAAGTGCACTTGGCTGCTTACATTTCTTGCTGGCTATGTGCATTCGTTTTACCTAGTGGCGATGCCAATCTGATAAGGCCTTCCACATTCAAGGTGGCGAGTCTGATGGCGAGCCAGAAGAAGGTATCACTTGCGGTTCGGTTTTGGCTAGCATTTTCAAGGGCTCAATACTATCTCCATTTCTCTGAGCCTTCTCGAGTCAGAGCTACCGCCTTTCCATTTAGTATATAGTTGGATGGCATGTTATTTTAAAACCCACTTCCCTCTTGAGCAGAACTTTTGTATTCCCAAGATGGTCCAATTTTCGGGGGTCGGTGGTGCGAGATTTTATGATCCTGCGGAGGCCCGTAAGCGGATTCGACGATGGGATTTCATTTCTTGGAGTTGCACCCTGCTGCCTGGGGCGAAGACATTGCCTATATTGATGATGGAAAGGCGAGGCGTCGAGAGATGCTTCTTCATGGCCATTCGGTCTAACTACTTAGTCCGTGAGGTTAGATGATCACTTCATAGTGGAACCATATAGCCCGCATCGTTTGATCGCCCGCCATGGGTACTATCGACCACCCCGGTGTCCTTAATCAAAATATCCGAAGAGCTTCTTTAGAAGATGGGCTTAAATATGGTCTGATATGTTTGCCGCATGAGTCACGATCAATACTACTTTTCAGTGTGACTTCAAGTATGAAGAAGTTTTCTTGGTGATTTCAAGGTTTGGTGGGATCGGGCCTTTAGGAATTCATTTGAAGGCGGTTCATAGCGGATCATCTTGCATTTGATGATCTTCCAATGTAACCTGGCGAGGATGTTGGCTCTTCCGATGGCAAACGGAAAGTGACCCCGATTCAATCTCCTTGGATGATTCTATTAGTAGCGGCGTGGGCGTCATTGGAAGAAGAAGAAGAATGTTGATCCTTGAGCCATGTTGAGAATTGTATCATGGATGATCATGCTCGGATGGATGCATATCAAGCGAGGTTTTTTTAATACTTTTTTTATCCATTTGCCGTTTCTTATTCTAATGTATGCTCTTCTCGGTGGTGAAGAAGTCTTTGGGGCATGGATGATCTGAGCTCACGGGATAGTCGTGCTCGTCTCGAGTCCGCTTATCCTTCCGCATTTCTCTTAGGAGTGAGCACGCCAAGGTTGGGTTCGTACCTCGATCGGGAGCTGTTTAGAGTTCAATGTGAAGAGCATGATCGACGCGAGCTTAAAGTATGTCTTGTAAGATTTGGGGTAAGCTTGAGATAAAATTTTGAGAACTCAAGTTGAATCCTTGTCGTCGCTTGAAGATGAGATCGAAATAGGGTTTTCGCATGAAGACTCTTTTCGGTTCGGACATACCTCACCTCGAGGCTAGTGTTGATATGCTCTTTTCTAGAGCTACAACATTTGATAGAACGCGATCGGTGTCTCACGAGATTGGTGAGAGCTCTGCACGCAGATTGGAGAAGATCGAGACTTCTTTTCGTGATGCCCAATCCAAAAGAAGGAGGTGGTTAGCCGTATTGCATCTTTTGAGGAGGAATTTCTGTATTAGAAGCGGAAGGATGAGTTAACATTGTCATTGAAGGAGGATCGTGCATTTCTTGAAACTATTTGTGGAGAAATCGAGGATTTTGAAGGAAATCGTCGGACTCAAGGATGCCCCCATTGATGATGAAGCACTAGAGAACTTGAAGACTTCAGAGTCTCTTTTGAAGTCTGCTCAGAAAGCTTTGGAGGATCAAAACCCTTTTGCTTAGGCATAGCCTAGTTTGTCATTCTCTTTTTGTTGCATTCTCTATTTTCTGATGGTTTGTAACGAAATATTTATTACTTTTGTTTTGAATGCATATGAGTTGCTTTTCATTTTGACTCTTTTTTTTAAAAAAAACACAAGTGAAATTTTGGTTTGCATAATCAACCAGAAACATTAACCGGACTTAAAAAACAACTACTAAACATGGTGAACTTAGAAAATTTCTAAGCTGCCTACGTACCCTTTTGGAAGAGATCAAGTCAAAACGTAGTTCAAAAGGTTATGAATTTTTGATGAGGAAGTGCGTGCACGTTTATACTCATGCGGGCGGGAGTAACATGCGCTTTAGGCTCGTCGTCGTGGGTCGTCTTGATTTTTGTTGATTTTTTATATAGTGACGTGCGGTTTAAGCTCGTGCTTCATGGAGCATGGTGGCTTCTTTTGTTGATTTTCTTACTTTCTCAATTTTTTGACTTTTGGTTTCTTCATTTTTTGTTTTCGTTTGATCTATGTACATATATACATGTCTTCCTCGCTACATTTCGGGGATAGTAGCGCTCAAAACTTTCCATTGATAGGCCGATCCTCACATTGTCTTGAAATCAGCTTGTATGCCCCATTGGTGTAGACTTCCTTGGCGACATATGGGCCGTCCCATCTTGATATGAACTTGTTACCAACACGATGTGTGGTAACAATTGGCCTTCTCACGTGAAGCACCAAATCTCCAACTTGAAAAGAGCGGATGCGCACTTTTTTGTTGTAAGCCCTTGAGAGACGAGATTGGTAGCATTCCAGTCTTTGTTGGGCTTCGAGTCTTTTCTCGTCTAGAGCTTCTAGTTCTTCGAGGCGCAAACGAGCATTCTCTTCCCCAGTTAAGCCTTCTTGAATAGCGATTCTCGATGATGGAATCATTGTTCGAGGGAATAACGACTTCTACACCATACACTGTAGAGTAAGGAATGTCACTTGTGTGGGGGTTGTTGGTTTATATCTTGAAAGCGGTTTGGTTGAGCTTGTATACAATGTTTCTGTTACCACTATTACAATCTCTATCGATTTGAATACTTGATTGCATATATCATGTCCCTTATCTCATATATAAGTTAGATCATACATTGTGTAGAAGATCACGAGTGCGTATGATTGGTCAAGCTTAATGAGATATAAAAGTTTCACAACCGAGACAACTTAAGGACGAGTTGTCGGTTTAGGCTGCGATATAGATAAGTGACTTGACTTGGTTGCTTGTCTATCTTTGATGCGTCTCGGCGTATTGAAGGATCACGATGAGATGTGTTCTTCTTTACGACCGTCGTGAAGAACCAAGATCTCGGTGACTTACGATGATCTAAACCTCGATAAGGTATTAGGTGAGTATGAGTTCTTGACCATCACTTTGACTTGTTATGAGTGAGGGTTATATGTTCTAACCCAAGATTCTCGCATCTTGGGTGGTGGCGATCTTGTATGTCACGCTAGTTATCTCAGTCAGTCACCGTATCCGTTAAGGATGATGACGTCCCTTAAGGAGCTCAAAGGTTTATTGTACTAAACCTGCAGGTTGAGTTAGCTCAAGTACAATAATAAGGTTGAGTGGTACTACTTAAGGAAATAAAGTTATGTCGTTTTAAGTCGTCGATTGCTATAAATGATTAATGGACGTTCGATATCTTAAATACGGGGATTCGTAATGTCTAAGTGCAAGCCGACTCAACCGGTAATAAAGGGGTAAGTCAACATTCTTTCTCTAGTGGCATGATCGAATGTTTATAAATTAATTTATGTTCAGGTGAACATAAGATAATTAATTTATTTGAGGCCCATCTTTATTCCTTGCATTTGATCCTGGCCGCCCGTCCAGCCCATAGCTACAAGAAAATCGGTCCCCTATGTGCTCTCAAAGGAAAGATTTTATTCTCTTTATCCCACAAGGATATAATTATATTTATGGTATATGCATAGATCCTTTCCATATAAGATTATGGTAATAATCTTGAGTATGAAATAATCTAAGAGTATGGAAATAATCCTAAGAGTATGGTAATATTCCATATAGGATTATGGTAATATTCCATATAGGATTATGGTAATATTCCATATAGGATTAAGGTAGTGCATTATAAATATAAGGTATGAGATAATGTCTGAGTTAATGCTCACATATTGAAGAGAGAATTTTAGGCCATCTCATTATTGAGAGAGAATTTTCGAGAGTTTGGTTGTGAGAGCATTGGGTGATTTTCCAAGCATTCTCCATAGATCGTCCTCACTCGGCGTTGGAGATTGGGCAACCGGATCTGATCCGGAAGGTCAAAGCACGCAGTCCGATCCGTTCGATCCGTTCATCTCGTTCCATCGACCTCTTCGTATCGAAAGGTAAACAACTTGTAAACCCCAGCGTGTTGCGATTTAATTATATAGACGCATGCTAGGTTTATAATCAATGTATGGTGAATTAAACACCCAAGATGGATCCTCGGGCGAGGTTAACATCGTTTTCCCTACAATTGGTATCGAGCACGGGATCGAAATCTTGGCTCTGGGATTAATCACGTTTGATTATTACGTGCGTTTATTTAATTGTGGATCCGCTGTTCATCGTGGCTCGTTTGTTGTTTTGTTGGTTTTGTTTTACACCACGAGAAAATCCGTGGTTAGATTAGATTTTATCATGTAAATCTTATCGTAAAAGAAGAACGAGCGAGCGAACGAAGAACTAAACGACGGAAAAAGCAGTGTAGCTCGGCGGTCTTACGGGTGGTTTCGCGGCGAGTCTCGCGGTCGTTAGGGCGATCGCGAGGGCTGCGGGCGACGGGCGCGTTCTCGCGAGATCCTGGCGCTTAGCGGCGAGCTTCGCGATCGCGAGATTACCGCGCGAGCTCGCGCGTCGCGACTAGCGGGCGGCGAGGCGCGCGCGTTGAAACCCGGCGCATGGGCGAACTCGCGATCGCGGTATGGCCGTTGGCGGCGATGTCTTTGAAAGACGTTCGGCGCTGGGGCGTGGCGCGACGCAGCGTGCTTTCGGCGGGTCGCGGTCGCATTAGCGATCGCGAGGCAGCCGCGAGCGAGGAGCAGCGGGCGGCGGCAGCGGTGGCTGGCGGCGGGCTTTGCCCTAGCGCGCGCCCGCCTCTTTTGGGCCGACCGGTCGGACCGCTTTTCAATTTCCGGTCCGTGCCCGTGCACGCGAGGCCCATTGTTGAATCCGGTCCGTGCCCGTGCGCGAGGCCCGTTTTGAAGTTTATTTACACTTTGTAAATCTATGTAATAGATTAGATTTAAATGTCGGTGTTTCACGATTAGGCGCGATGAGCGTTTTATTTTATTTTTATCGTTCATATGCATGTCGTGGATGTTTAAATTATGCATTAGCATGCTATGTATGTTTATATTACGTTGACAAACCTTTAAGTGTTTTACGTAATTGGATGCGCATAGTAAGCATGCTAGGTTTATCGCGTTTATCAAGCATATTTTAGAATTCTGCGAGCATGTTTTACATGTTGAGTTCTATAGAAAAGCATGCTAGATTACGTGATCCGCATGGACAAACCTTTTGAATAAAAGACTAAGCAAGCAACCCGACAAATTAATTTTTCAAATTAAAATTTCAAGACCTCCACTTTTGATCTCTAAACAAAGTGAGGCGACCGCGAGTAAACGTCCACACGCGCGGCTTGCTTGCACCTTTTTTATCATAAGTTTGTTAGATGAGATTTCTAAATAAAACATTTTAAATCTATTGAAGTGGGAGTTTCATGTAAACGCCCACACGCGTGGCTTGCATGTGCGATTTTCATAAGTTCTCTAGAGATAGATATAAAATGAGATAACAAAGAATTTGAATTGGGC
Organism: Salvia rosmarinus; assembly: GCA_036937905.1. Taxonomy (NCBI): domain Eukaryota; kingdom Viridiplantae; phylum Streptophyta; class Magnoliopsida; order Lamiales; family Lamiaceae; genus Salvia; species Salvia rosmarinus. The sequence goes on along the minus strand of CM072816.1, from coordinate 31,846,369 downwards.
GGTATGGTCAGAGTGAGTATACCAATTCTAAGAATTCATTTCTCTTTGTTAAAATTGTGGTCATTGTTTAGACATCACCTCAAGTACAACTTCCCGCCAAGTCCCTTCTTGCGATAGTGATGTGGTCTAGTAAGGTCCAATCATTAATTTCATTTGTCATAAGGATAAGTTGACATGGATTGAAATTAAGCGACTAAAAGGTAAATTTTAGTGCGGTCGAGGGGTTCGTGTAAACGCCCACACGCGTGGCTTGCATGTGGAATTCCTTGGGCGATTGGAGGTTTCAATTAATATTGTTTTATCAAAAGGTTACAATATTATTATTACGAATTATATGCGATCGTATGCTTATGTGTTTACATTATCGTTTCAGATATGTCTCTTCGCGATTATCAATATGCTCGCACAAAATCCGTTATCCGTCCAAATTTCATCGAGTGGAAGCGAAACATGGAATATGTTCTTATCATTGAAAAACACATGTTTGTTCTCACTACTCCTAAACCCGATGCCCTTCGGCGACGATCGACTAATGAGCAATGAGAGTCAAGGCGGACTTTGGAATAAGTCGAACAATATGGCTAAATGCTATATGATGACTACGATGTCCAAAGGCTTGCAATGCGACATCGATCGATGGTAGACGCGACGATATTTGGTCAAGTCTCGAGAGTAAGTTTGGGCGATCGGATCGGACGATCTGCTTCCACACAATGAGAGAAATCTTGGCGTGTAAGATGGAAGAAGGAAGTTCGGTCCATGAACATGTCTCCACATGACTCGTCTCATGGATAGTCTTGATCGGTTGGGAGGAGGTATTGACGGCGGCCAGGTCGATATCATCCTCAATACATTGCCCAAGTCTTTTGAGAACTTTCGTGAATGCGATCATGAGCAAGACCGAGTTTACACTTAGTCGGTTGTAATGATCTAGATTCTGCGGAAGGAGTTATGGAAAAGGAGCACATGCTCTTGCTAGCACATCTAAGGGCCCAAAATTTTCGTTGCAAAATGGAAATAGAAAAGGGGTGCCAAAGGTGGTAAAGGCGAGGAAATAGTGGGAGTAATGGGAGCGAGAACATGGTTGCCACGGAGGCTTGAAGAAGCGAAGGAGAAGGCAAGTGCTTGCTTGCAAGACGGGCATTGGAAGGCCAAGTGCCCTATGCTCGAGGCTCAAGGTACGCCGCTTGCTTTAATAACGGAAACATGTTTAGCGACTTGTTCTACCCATTCTTGGGTAGTAGATCTGGTATGTCGATCATGTTTGTTACACCTTGCGGGGGTTCTGCGGACAAGGGAGCTGTTTGATGGCGAGATAACGATCTCCATGGGAAGCGTGGCGAAAGTCGAGCATTGCGGTTGGAGATGTTTCTTTATGTTTTGGGACAACAGCTTTAGTTTTGAAAGGCGTTTTATATGTGCGGATTTTCGTGGAACCTTGTTTGTTTGAAATTTTTTACTCATGGATTTTACCGTTATTTTGATAGTGGTGTTTCTATCATAAGAAATGACGAAGTTATCTGTGTTGGCACTTTATATAATTAAGCTTTATACTATTTACGCAAAACATAATACCTATAACTATGTTGCATCTTCATCAAACCCTAAAAGAGAAAGTTTTCTTAGCAGATGACTCTACTTTTCTCGGCATCTTAGATTAGGTCACATCAATCTAAATAGGATCCAGGCGGCTAAGAATGGGCGTTGGGTAATCTCACGGTTACTCCGTTCCCGGTCTGCGAATCTGTATAGAAGGTAAGATGTCGACCGGACCCTTCAAAGCGAAGGGTTATAGAGCCCGCAATGTTGGAGTTAGTCCATTCGGACTGTGTGGACCGATGTCCACACAAGCTCGTGGAGAATGCAGTATTTTGTCACTTTCATTGGCGATTACTCAAGTGCGGATACGTATACCGCTTCACCGCAAGTCAGAATGCTTTGAGAAATTCAAAGAGTTTAAGGCGGAGTAGAGGCGAAGCTAGGTAAAGTATCAAGTCATGCGTTCGATCGCGGTGGCGAATACCTCGATAACGAGTTTATGGACTATCTAGTGAAGTGTGGGATTACATCCCAACAAGACTTCACCCGGGCACACCACAAACAAAATGGTGTGTCGGGCGAAGAAATAGGACTCTTTTGAAATGGTTAGATCTATGATGAGTTATGCTACATTGCCTATTTCGTTACGGGGTATGCCTTAGAGACGGCGGCATACTTGCTAAATCTAAATACCGTCCAGTCGGTCGAAAAGACCCTTTCGAGTTGTGGTTTGGCGCAAGCCGGTTTAAACCACATAAGGATATGGGGCGATCCGGCCTGCGTCTTTGAACAAGAAGGCCGACAAGTTGGAGGCTAGATCGATCTGAGTCTGTTTATTGGCTATCTAGAGGAACGAAGGTGGTTTATTCTATAGTCTAAGGATCGGAAGGTCATTATTAGCACTAATGCTCGATTCTTAAGAGACTACATGAAAATCATAAATCCAAAGTTGAAATCATTCTTCAAGAATTAGAAGATGATCGTATTCCACAACCGATTAGACCAAAGTGCGAGATGTCGTGTTCAGTGGGAGGATCGACACGGATACTTCAAGAAATTGAAGTAGGTCGAGTTTCACCGAGATACTGACCGTACAAGTGGTACCTACCGACAAGTTGTGCAAGATAGAGAACCACAAGTTCTTGCGCACCGTTGTCATTATGTCTATAGCACCTGTCGTAGTGGGAGGTTGTTCGTCAACCCGAGCGATTTATGTTCGTGGGTGAATCTTGGTTTAGTCGAAAACGAGCGAGCAATAATCGACCCATGGGCGTCAAATGAGGCGTCTGAGACAATGATGCGAGATCATGGAACTTACGTTTGGGCGGTGGTAAAGTCACATGGATTTACCCGGTTGCTTAGCGAGAGTTGTGTATCGGTTAGATGTCAACGATAATGTGGTATTTCTTGCACTTCGTAGATGACATTCTTCTGTTGGCAACAATGTGAAGTTGTTATCGACGTAAAGAGTTGTTTATCCGATCGATTTCAAATGAAAGACTTAGGAGATGAAGCGTACATTCTTGGGATCGAGGTTTACCGAGATCGCAAGAAGAAAATGTTGAGCTTATCTCGGGCGTCTTACATTGATCTTGTAATTACTCGTTTCTTGTAATTACTAGTTCCTTTATCTAAGACACGATCACCTATGACCGCAAAGGAGATAGAGGAAATGAGACAAGTTCCTTACGCTTCCGCCGTGGGAAGTCTCATGTACGCAATGCTATGCACGAGGCCCGATATCCGCTATGCGGTGGCATAGTAGCTGAATATCGATCTAACCACGGACAAGCTCATTGATTGCGATGGCATATACTCAGTACCGAAAGGACTCGAGATTATAGGCTAGTTTACCATGCGAGATAGTCTAATGCCTTTGGGTTATCTGAGACTCGGTTTCAAAGTGACCCGTGATAAGAATAAGTCTACCTCGGACTATGTGTTTACCTTGGGAGGTGGAACCGTATCTGGCGGAGTGCAAAGCGGCGATGCATTGCGGACTCTACCATGGAAGCCAAATATGTAGCCTCTTGGGAGGCTGCTAAGGAGGTTGTATGGTTCAAGAACTACCTCATGGATCTAGATGTGGTACTGGTTTGCCCATGAATATCATGGTTTCTTGTGATAACTTTCGGTGCAATGGCAAACTCGAAGGAATCACGGATCCACAAGGCAAGCAAACACATAGAGAAAGTACCATGTCATACGAGAAATCGTTAGACGAGGGGCGTCTTGATAGAAAAGATTGATCTGACGGATAACCTAGCCGATCCATTCACTAAAGCACACGAAATAAGTCTACGTCGGGGACGTTAGAGGACTTAAATTGCGCTAGATGGCACCCGCTAAATCCCGCCAAAATAAGTCTACGTCGTGGGGCGTTAGAGGCTCAAATGCGCTAGATGGCACCCACTTAGAAAGGAAACTTTTGTATAAGTGGGAGAAACAAAGTGATGGTTGTGTGTAATAGCTAGTAGAGACACATTGTATACTAAAAGTTTGCTTTAGTATAAGTGGGAGATTGTTGGTTTGTATCTTGAAAGCGCTTGGTTGAGCTTGTATACAATGTTTCTATTACCACTATTACAATCTCCTATCGATTTGAATACTTGATTGCATATATCATGTCCCTTATCTCATATATAAGTTAGATCATACGATTGTGTAGAAGATCACGATGTCCGTATGATTGGTCGAGCTTAATGAGATATAAAAAGTTTCACACCGAGACAACTTAAGGACGAGTTGTCGGTTTAGTCGCAGATAGATAAGTGACTTGACTTAGTTGCTTGTCTATCTTTGATGCGTCTCGGCGTATTGAAGGATCACGGTGAGATGTGTTCTTCTTTCGACCGTCGTGAAGAACCAAGATCTCGGTGACTTACGATGATCTAAACCTCGATAAGGTATTAGGTGAGTATGAGTTCTTGACCATCACTTTGACTTGTTATGAGTGAGGGTTATATGTTCTAACCCAAGATTCTCCGCATCTTGGGTGGTGGCGATCTTGTATGTCACGCTAGTTATCTCAGACAGTCACCGTATCCGTTAAGGATGATGGCGTCCCTTAAGGAGCTCAAAGGTTTATTGTACTAAACCCCGCGAGGTTGAGTTAGCTCAAGTACAATAATAAGGTTGAGTGGTACTACTTAAGGAAATAAAGTTGTGTCGTTTTAAAATCGTCGATTGCTATAAATGATTAATGGACGTTCGATATCTTAAATCTGGGATTCGTAATGTCTAAGTGCAAGCCCGACTCAACTTCGGTAATAAAGGGTAAGTCAACATTCTTTCTCTAGTGGCATGATCGAATGTTTATAAATTAATTTATGTTCAATGAACATAAGATAATTAATTTATTTGAGGCCCATCTTTATTCCTTGCATTTGATCCTGGTGGCCCATCCAGCCCATAGCTACAAGAAAATCGGTCCCTATGTGCTCTCAAAGGAAAGATTTTATTCTCTTTATCCCACAAGGATATAATTATATTTATGGTATATCATAGATCCTTTCCATATAAGATTATGGTAATAATCTTGAGAGTATGGAAATAATCTAAGAGTATGGAAATAATCCCAAGAGTATGGTAATATTCCATATAGGATTATGGTAATATTCCATATAGGATTATGGTAATATTCCATATAGGATTAAGGTAGTGCATTATAAATATAAGGTATGAGATAATGTCAGGTTAATGCTCACATATTGAAGAGAATTTTCGCCATCTCATTATTGAGAGAGAATTTTCGAGAGTTTGGTTGTGAGAGCATTGGGTGATTTTCCAAGCATTCTCCATAGATCGCCCTCACTCGGCGTTGGAGATTGGGCAACCGGATACTGATCCGTAAGGTCAAAGCACGAGTCCGATCCGTTCGATCCGCTCATCTCGTTCCATCGACCTCTTGGATCCAAAGGTAAACACTTAAACCCCAACGTGTTGCGATTTAATTATATAGACGCATGCTAGGTTTATAATCAATGTATGGTGAATTAAACACCCAAGATGGATCCTCGGGCGAGGGTTAACATCGTTTTCCTACAATCACATGAGTGGTTCGGTATGCCCATAGTCTTCTCAATCCGCCGTGCCAATCCGTTTTGATTTGGACACTACCTTCTTTAGCAAGTTGCACAAGGTTTTGTTGAAAGCTTCACTAAACCATTGGCGGGTGCATTATACATTGATGATTTCCTTTGTTTGAATCCGAACTTTCGTAAAGTTTGTTTATCAATGTATTCTTTGAAAGCGTTCCGTTATCGATGATGATGTAGCGAGGATCCCATGACGATAGATGATGTGGGCTTTGATGAAATCGACAATAGCTTTTTACTTCTCTTAAGGCGAGCTTGACCCATTTAGAAAGTAATCCGTTCTTGACCAAGATATATAGATGCCCCCCTGATGATTTCGTCAAAGGTCCTACGACATCCATGCCCCAAGCATCAAATGGCCATGAAGCGATCGTGGGGTGAAGTGGTTCAGGAGGTTGATGAATGATGTTTGCATGGAATTGACAAGCTTGGCATCTCTAGCGCATAATCCATACAATCTTTCACCATCGTTGGCCAGTAATAACCCATCCTTTTGATTCAAAAGTGTAGCTTTGGTCCTGATTGATGGGCGCCACACACACCAGAATGTGCTTCTTCCATGGCCTTAGCAGCTTCTTCATTGTTCAAACATCTTAAGAAGACTCTTCAAAAGATCGCCTATAAAGTACATCTTTGAAGAGTATGAAGAGAGTAGCACGCCGCGGATGTCGATTCTTCGACGTGGGTCGTTTAACAACGATCGTGTTTCGAGATAGTCGATCATCAATTGGCGCCAATCTTCTTCTTCAATTTCGAAGACTTCAACGACATCGCTCTCATTTTCTCTGCCATCTTCATTTTCAAAAATTGGTGGCACTACCCAACTTTGGCATATCGGTATATGTATTTCTCCTTCAGACGTGGCTATTGTAGATGCAAGTTTCGCTAGTGCATCTGCTTGCTTGTTTTCACTTCTTGGGACATGTTCAAGCTAGACGTCCCCCAGCCATCCGATGATCCTTTGGGCATACTTGACGTATGGAAGCAATTCAGGTTTCTTGACCTCATATGATCCAAGTATTTGATTCACCACCAGCTTGGAATCTCCGTATACTTTTAGGTGTAGCCTTTTTGTATCCATTGCCATCTCTAAACCGAGGATAAGCGCTTGATATTCTGCTACATTGTTTGAACAATTCTCGGTTAAGGTAAAAGAGTATGGCAATACTTCTCTTTCAGGCGATACAAACACAACGCCAGCACCCGCACCTTCTCTGTGAGATGCCCCATCAAAGAACATTGTCCAAGGAGACGATATCTCTATTTGAAGCGCGTCTTCATCTGGGAGATCATCACTCAATTCCCACTCAGCAGGGATTGGATGGTCTGCTAGAAAATCAGCCAGTGCCTGCCCTTTGACAGCTTTCTGAGGAACATAAGTAATCTCGAACTGTTGTAATTGAAGATACCAACGTGCAAGTCTATCTGACAGGACAGGTCTTGACATCACGAATTTCAGCGGGTTTGCTTTCGAGATTAGTCGTCTCAGATGAGCTTGAAAGTAGTGCTTCAACTTTTGGATGGAAAATATCAAAGCCAAGCACAACTTCTCAATTGGGGAATACTTGATTCATTTAAGCGTCATTGTTACGCTCAAATAATATAGCGCATTCTCTTCCCATTTTCATTTTCTTGCAAGTAATGCCCCATGGAACGTTCTTGAGCTGCAATATACAAGATCAAGGACGGCACGCCACGGGTCTTTGCTAAGACGGAGATCTCATCAAATAAGACTTGATGCTTTCGAAAGCATTCTTTGCATGATTCGTCCCATTCAAATGGTACACCTTTCTTCATGATCCCGCTGAGCGGTTGACATCTTCCAGCTAGGTTTGAAATGAACCTTCGCAGGTAGGCTAACTTTCCTTGCAAGCTCTTCAAGTCATGGATGTTCCGAGGCTCAGGCATCTTCAATATGGCGTCGATCTTTGCCTGTTCAATTTCTATTCCCTGATGGCGGACGATGAACCCAAGAAATTTTCCAGACTTGACCCCGAATGCACATTTTAGTGGATTCATTTTCAATTGGTGCTCTCTCAACCGTTCAAAGATCATCCTCAAATCTTGCGATGATCTTTTAGTCTTTCGTTTTCACCACCAGTCATCCACATAACACTCAATGTTTACGTGAAGCATGTCATCAAATATCTTTTGCATTGCTCTTTGGTAAGTAGCACCAGCATTTTTCAATCCGAATGGCATCACCTTGTAGCAATATATACCCTTAGGCGTACGGAATGCCGTTAGTTCTTCATCATTCGGTGACATGCGGATTTGGTTATAGCCTGATGATCCATCCATGAAGGACAATGCTTCATGCCCTGTTGTAGCGTCAATCATTAGTTCAGCGATAGGGAGTGGGAAGTCATCCTTGGGGCATGCTTCATTTAGGTCTCTAAAGTCAACGCATACACGAATTTGTCCGTTTTTCTTTCTCACTGGGACAATGCTTGAAATCCATGTTGGGTATGTGACTTCTCGAATGAATCCAACGTTAATGAGTTTGTTCACTTCAGCTTCGATCAAAGGGACCAACTCTGGTCGAAATCGACGTTGAGCCTGCTTGACAGGTCGCGCCTCTCTTTTGACAAATAGACGATGCCGACTATTTGTGGGCTCAATCACGGCATTTCCTTATCGACCACGCAAATATATCTTTGAACTCTTTGAGTAGTTCGATGTATAAGCGTTCTTCATTAACGATCGACAATGCTACCGATATAAGTCGGTCACGGATCATCAATGAGCTAAGTTGATTTCTTTCGGTTCATCAACGATGAGACTTGACTCTTCCCGAATTGTTGAGGAGCTATTTCGACGTCTTCTTCTTCAATGGCCACTTCCTCGCATGAAGTGATGTGATTTGATGTGACGACTTGCTCATTTACGTGTTTATCATTAGCGGCATAGTGAGATGAACCTACACTTTCTCTGCCTTCTTCGCCTTCACCATGTGTAAAGACAACAATCTTTTCTTAGCCTTCGCTCTTTCCCACAGTCACAAGCAATGTGGTGCACCCTTCATGCGAGAAGGAATCAAACTTCTCGCTTTTGGGTCATCAATGGTGTATTACCGCTTTTCCTACACCTTGCCTCAACTCGTGGCCTACCAAGTCTTTTGAAGGCGGATACTCGTTGGACCTCATTTTTACCTATTCTCTCGAAGACGGATACCCTTTGGATCTTCTTTCCGACGGAGGATTCCTCGGTTCCCTCTTCACATGCATAATTGGTGGTAGCCCTCTTGATGGCAATGCGAATGGGGTTTTGAGTGGTGAATCCCAATCCTGCTTTAGGGTTTTGGACCGCGTGGTCATTTGTTTTCAAAGGAAGCTTTGACATGGTCTTTTCATGAGGATTGTATCCAGCGCTGACGAGGAGCTTGTATGCCTTGGGCCCAAAGTGTTTAGTAATTTCATTACTTGAGAATTCTCCATGTTACGTGGGCGCTACGCTTTGGTCGAACAAATCCTCCAGTGGTTGAGGCGAATCGCCTCTTGGCGTCAATTTTTGTTAAAGGCATGGTGAATCCTTCATCTTCGGGAATATGCTTCTTTCTTTCCTTTTGACCGACTCGGGTTCTTCATATCGTTTCTCACTTTCATTTTTGTAGGGCTTGCTTTTACCATGTAATACTTGGCGTCGGCAAAGTATGACTAAACTTCGTGAATGGTCTCGATCGCCAACCATCGTCCTCACAACACCATCTTGCTGATATTTGAAGCATTGATGCAACGTAGATGGGATGACGCCATTTTCATGCAATCATGGACGACCAAGAAGCATATTGTAAGATGTCTTGGCGTCGATCACATGAAGCAGTACAGATGATCTCATGTCTCCCATCAATAAATTGACGCTTATAGTGCAATGGCTCTTTGTCCTTCATGGTTGAATCCTTGAATCATCAATCGGCTACTAGCTAGCTCATCTTCCTGGATTCCTAGTTGCTTCAACGTTCTTAAGGACAAGATGTTGACTGCCGATCCTCCATCGATGAGAACCCTATTAATTTTCTGTTCATGAGTGAAGCAACTTACGAACAATGGTCTGTTATGACATGTAGATCCAAGCTGCAGGTCTTCATTGGAAAATGTGATTGTCCAGACGTCTTCATCTTCAATAACGTTCGACTCGACTTGCGTCCTCGCATGATCATCCACGTCGTATAGAGCTGCAATACCTTCTATTATGTCACCGATATCGCAAAGTGAGAACATTCTGGCACTATCTTCTTCGAGAGATATTTTCCTTCTCGAGCCAAGCGCATGATTACGCCTTTGAATATGAAAGCGATCGTGTATGGGTGTCCAACCAACCTATGGTACTTGCAGACTTTGGATCGTCGATTCGTCTCGCCTCGTTAGGCCGCTTCATCTCGGCGATTCGATGAGCCTTTCTCGGCGGTCATCAAAGATTCGAGACATCGAATCCGAAAAAGGGTATTGCTTTTGTTGCATTTCTTTGAGGTCGACCTTCCGCCTATTTCACGAGATGTGCTTTGATTGTTATCTTTCTCAACGTCCTTCTTTATGAACTTGACCGATGTTGCCTTTACCGCCATCGATTCTTTCTTTGGTGTTTTCTCAAATGGTTTTGACCCTTACAATTCTTGTTTCTCTTTGAATCTGCGAGGTTCTTGGATTGGAGGTCCTCAATTCCACTTCTTTGCCATGCTTAGCTCCATATCATGAGCTCTTGTTGCCAATTCTTGAATGTTCTAGTTTGGATTCCTCGTAGGATGTATTGCGAGCCCCAATGCATCCCTTGAATGCACATCTCGATGGCGGAAGATTGAACAATCGGTCCTTGCGGTTTAGACATAGTTCCTCCACCTATTGATATAGTCGATTCTCGGTTCTTCTTTGAATCGCCGAGAACTCGTGAGTTCCACCATGTTGATCGCTCTTCCGTGTCAGAAAAGCGATTGAGGAACTCGTGCTCCAGCTGTTCCCAACTGTCAAGTGAATTTGATTCTAAGTCCGTATACCAGTCGAAGGCATTTCCTTTGAGTGAACGAACAAATTGCTTGACCAGGCGATCTCCGAATGTTCCAACGTTGTTGCATGTCTCAACAAAATGAGCTACATGTTGTCTTGGATTACCTTTACCATCAAATTGTTGGAATTTGGGTGGTTGATAACCATGTGGCATTCTCAAGTTGTCAATCCTTTGAGTATAAGGCTTGGCGTAAATCAAGGATGATTTAGAATTTTCGTCAATCCTGTTCTTCATTGTTATTTCAATGAACTCCTTGAGCTGGTCTGCTTTGATGAAACCATCAGAAGAGATTTGAATGTGTTTTCCAGACGATTTTCTCTCATCATGAGTTTCTTGCTCGTCGTCGTCTTCTTCATCATCGTCGTGTTCATTTTCCTCGTCATGGATGCGGCTTGATTCCACCTTTTCCCCTCTGAGTTTTGCAATCTGAGCATCTTGCTCTTGGATGTGTTTGTTTAGAGATTCAACCAGCCTTGTAAGATTTGAAAGTTGTTCTTCCATGGTGGAGGTGTTTGTCATCATCACAGGCGCCTCAAATGGGTAACTTGTGATGGATCTTGCAATAGGGGATGTGAAGCTCCCTTCAGAGCCAACACTTTCTTCATTCAGAGTGGCGATGTGTTGCTCCTTTCTTCTGGCAATGGCTGACTTCGAAGTTTCTTGGAGTTGTTTGGCTTTGCTTCGCGTGATAACGCCAATGCTCTCTGAAGAAACTTTTGAAGCAACCTTAGTTGCATGTTTTTGGGTGAACATCGTTCAAGATTTTTTTGGTGAAGAGTAGAGATGAGAGGTAGAGGTGTCCCACCGGGCGTGCCAAAATTTGTAACACAAATTTTTGTATTTAAATTTTATAAATACAAAATTGTATACAAAAATTAATTGAATTTGGATTTGATGAATTTGAGATGAGTTCGATCTCTATCTATCCTCTGATTCTACTCTTCGATGTTGATTTCTTGAACGATCTTTGGATTTCTTCAAGTTGTTGAGAGGGGATGTAGTTCCTTGATCTCCTTGAACTTGAAGGTTGAACTTGACGATGTTGATCTGAAGGACTTCAGTCTTGTTTTCAGATCGAACGTTGGATTTGTTTGAAGTGCTGAAGAACGCCTTGAAGATCTTCAACTTTGGAATGATTTGGAGGATGATCTTGGCGAAGAATGCGGCGATTTGCACGAAGAACACCTTGAATGTTGAAGAAGACTTCGAATGTCGGAGAATGCTTCGCAGAGGATTCTTCGAGTGTCTTGAGCTCTTCTTCACTTTGATTTCTTCACTTCACTTCACCTTTTGAAGCCCCAACACCTCTATTTATAGGTGTAGGCTAGTGGCTTAGTGGGCTTATGGGCTGTGGGCCTTTTAGGCCACCAAGGTCTAAACCATGGGCTTGAGCTTGGGCTTATGGGCCACCAAACCATGGGATTGAGCTTGGCTTGGCTTATGGGCCACCAAACCATGAGTTTGAACTTGGGCTTGGGCTTATGGGCTTTGTCACTAAAATTAAATATTAATCACATATCTATTTAATTTTGGAATAAATTCCATTAATAAAATAGAAATATAATTAATTATTTAATTTATAATTTACACGTGGCACGATCTCATTTGCTAACAATTTTAATTGTCTACAGTAGTCAATTTTTATATCAACATATTACTTGATACCTGTTCATATGTATATTACTTGATACCTGTTCATATGTTTGCCTTAGGACTGACCAATAACAAACAACTTGACAGACATTTACTGGTTTTACATAGATCTACATGTTATTACAGCAGAAAAGAATAAGAAATGAAGTTATGGAACTTTTCGAAAGGTAAAATGTCTATGAATTCATACCAAAAATCAACAGCTTTCCTCTCCTCTTTCAAGAAAAGACTCAAAACAGATTTCTCTTCGCTGCACTTTTACTGTGTAATTAGGGTTTATCCCACCAAACTCAAAAAGAGAGAGAGAAAAATATTCTCATTCTTCATCTGTTCTAATTAATAATTTCCCAAATTATACAGACAACACCACACCATCAACTTACCACCACCACTCAATCTTTCGTTTCCGTCTTCTCTAACAGGAAAGCCACCACCAATCTTCGCAATATACGTACGCTGTATATATACATATAAAAACTAACAGTTTTCAAAGCTCAGATTATCACACAAGTTCAAAAATGCCTAACAATAATGCAAAAAACAAAAAAAGAGACACACACACGCACGCACACGCAGAATGAAGAAAAGAAAAATAAATGGGAAAGAATTGAAAATTAGGGCATGAAACCACCTTTCGAGAATTAGGGTTTGTAGGCTGCAAAGAGACAACGACCCCCACCAGCGCCTCCATATGCAAAAGGAAAGACGCAGGTACCGAAGAGATTGGAGGTCGGGAAAGATTAAATGAGGATTGAATTCAAAGGCTGGGGCTTTTACCGTCGTGAAAAGGAGAAAGAAAAGAGCCGTACCGAGAAAAAGAGGAGGTGTGGGAGTTTCTTTAACCAGAAAATGGAGAAGGAGAAGCGGACACGGAGGTGACGGGGCCCCCTCGCTCATCACAGAGAAATTAAGTGGGGGAATTTGTCGATTGCGTAGCCTCATTGACAAAAGGCGCACCTGTAGATTTAGATACTCTTTATTTATTTATTATTACAGCTTTTAGTTTAGCCTCACACCTACAAACAACTCGCGGCCGCCCTTTCTCTTTCTACACACACTAATTAATTTCACACTCAATATATCTATACATGTTTTTACTGGTCTTACGAAAATAAAAAGCTGTTTTGTTATTGCAAAATAAATACTATTACCAATTATAAAACAAATAAAATATAGTCATTTTATGTAAATATATAAATTAATTTACTTTTAGTAAAAATCACGAAAATTATTGTCTTGCGACAATTACACGAATATGATGTGTTCCTGTATTCGTGTAACACTTCTAAATGAATTGTCAGATAAATACACAAATATTCGGATTTGTTCGTATAATTGTGTCACAATCCAGTTTAAAATTATTACATGAATATACGAACATATTTTTTAATTTTCTTTTTCACATTTTTGTTATTCTTGTTTTCTAGAAAATATTTTAGTAATAATGACTAATTTTTGTCTTTATTGTATGAAAAGAATAGCTAATTAAGTTGCAATTTTATGTTCATCGTGTTTATTTTATTTTTCGTTTGTTGAGAGACTACATATAATGGTTGGTCGGTGTTACTTTTTGATGAATGACTTATTCCGGGAACAAATAATGCGTATCCATTTTTAACCAAACAGGAATGCAAAAATTTGGCAAAAAATAGAAAAACAGAACTGAACGTATAAAGTTGTTGTAATAAACGTATAAATTTAATGTACCAGGTTCAACACAACAACTTCATATTCAATGCAATATTTTATATGTTTAGTGCTTTACAACAATTTTATACGTTCAATATAACTTTCTAATTTTTATCAATATTGTATTTTTACATGATACTTCTTATATATATATATATACACACCTCTAATCTCAGGATCACACAGACACAATGAGTATTAATATTTCATGACCGTCACTAGGGGTGTAATTGAATCGAGTCGAGGCGAACACCATCGTGCTAGCTTGGTTTGTTTAGTATCAAGTCGAGTCTCGAGTTTTATTTATCGAATATTTCGAGCTCACGATCTTATTCGAGCTTTAATCGAACCCAAATAAACTTTCTAAATTTAAATATATGTTTAGAATATTGATTATTTTATTTTAAAAATAAATTATTTTATGCATAATAACACAATATATTTATTGATTTCTTATAACAAATAAAAATAGTTAGAGATTTAATACAATAATTACTAATTATAGAAAGAAAATAATTATATCTAGTTAATAATTTTATATTTTTAAAGTAAATCAGTTAACGAACTTGTTCACGAGCTAACGAGCCGAATACTATCATGCTCAAGCTTGGTTTGTTTAGCTAACGAGCTTTACTAAACAACTCGAACGAACTTTTATCGAGCCGAGTTCCGAATAGCTCACGAATAACTTGACTCATTTACAGCCCTAACCGTCACACGTTTTTATTTTATTTTGTATCATAGAAATAAATTGATGAGGATAAAATCGTGACAAGACTAGGAGAAACATAAAAGAAGCAAACTTACTGTTATTAAAATTGCACCATTCCTCTACGTGGGACACCATTAAAGATTGATCAAAGAATGTACTGTAGCAAACAGTAACTTAGGTTTGTTTAGTGTGTGTGTTGGCTAGTGGTAGAGTGGTTAATGTCCGGCGCCAAGGTCTCGGGTTCCACCATGACGTGACCTTTAAAATTTCTATATTAATTGACCAAAAAAAACTTAGGTTTGTTTAATGGTAATATCTACTTAAAGATTACAAAATAACGATGCAATTATTTAAAAAAGTGAATATTGTTTTATTAATTTGGGATGGAAAGAAGAGTACATGAGTACTCTCTCATGAAAACCCAAGTCTCTCTCAGACAGAGACGCTTTCTAGATGTGAATAAAGAAATGGATAACTTTACTATGTTTTCAGTAATTAAACTTTTATGAGCATCGACCACACAGAAAACCCTTTTCTTCTCTTGCTACTATCTCCATCTCTCCTCGTTGATAAACTGAAGAATTCATTTTCAAACCGAGATAAGGATTTCCAAATCTTTGTCTCGATAAATATCTAATGTAACAAAGTAGGGTTCATTTCTGCCTCTGTAATCCTATCCTGTCCCACAAAATGTTCACCAAGAGTAATGCATACAATTTCCCACACCCCTCTCCTCGTACCTCCGCCGCCTCCCTTGTCGGCCTCAACGCCCACGACTTCTTGCTCCACCACCACGACATGCTCTCCGCTCATCAATTCGCCGCCGCCAATCAAGAACTCTGCGGCCTCAGCGGGGACCCCTCCGCCGCGGCAAACCAATGTGCCGCCGCTGCCAAGGCCTCGAAGAAGGACCGCCACAGCAAAATCGACACGGCGCAGGGGCCGCGGGATCGGAGGGTTCGGCTCTCTATCGGAGTCGCTAGAAAGTTCTTCGACCTTCAAGAAAACCTAGGTTTCGACAAGCCCAGCAAAACCCTTGATTGGCTGCTCACAAAGTCGCAGACCGCCATCCAAGATCTCGAGGAGATGCGAGAGAGGGACGCCGCCGCCGCCGGCTCCTCCGAATGTGAGGTAGATTCCGGGGAGGCCGCCTTCGAGAACGGAACCCATTTGAAGCAGAAATTGGTCGTCAGCAGCTCATCAAGCAAACTCAAAGCAGACGCTGCGAAGGATTCGTCGACGAACCTCGCGAAGGAGTCGAGGGTGAAGGCGAGGGCAAGAGCGAGAGAGAGGACGAGAGAGAAAATGTGCATCAAGAAGTTCAACGAGACCAGAAACACCATCAGTGGCGGCGCCTCAGATTTCAACCCGACCCAATTCATGAACAATCAACTCGAGTTTCGCAAGATCGCAACCGCTGCTTCGACCAGCAATATCAATCTCGGATTTCGCGAGGCGATGCAGCTCCATTGCCACCCAAGCTACGAAGCAGCAGCGAATCACGAAGACCTAATTCAAGAATCCATTGTGATCAAGAGGAAAGTGAAGAATCCATTGGGATTTCAGCAGAATCTCATCATCTCGAGCTCCAACTATGGCGTCCCAGCGCCGTACAACGCGGCCGCGGCGGAGAATTGGGACAACATCTGCGCCATTTTGGATCAGCACAAGTTCATCAATAGGTAAAGAAAAAATCATTTTCAAGAATCTTTTTTATTTATTTATTGAGATTGTGGTTGATTTTAGCAGCGCTTCAAACAACTAGGAAAGAAAAGGAGATAATTTGGGAGGCTACACTAGCAGTTGAGGTCAGGATTTGTTGAAGTTGTTTACACCTTGTGCTTGAGGCATATATGTAAGTTCTGCTACCTTATTTTTCTTGAATTTCTCCCATTGATGTAATATGGTTGTCAGGACTTAAAGAAACCAATTTAATCTACTATTGCATTGATAATGTTGTCTTTTTTTTTTCTTTCTTTTTTACTTTTTCTGGACACAAAATCTGCCTTGAATATTTTGTTGATTGTGGTGTGTGTAGTATTCATCCATGTTAGTGCACTACACTTTCAATGACAAAGATCGTGCTTTTGGTTATATATAGCTGGGTTTATACCTAATGGTCCTTAATAAAACACACTGGATAATGCATACTTATATTTTGACTGATTTAGAAGTTGTTTTTGTCATTATATTTCTGAATGCCCAGTTATTTCCAAACAAAGTTGGGAAATTATTCAAGATATGAAGAAGGTTCAAATTACTAACATCAAAATCAGTTGAAAAGGCTTATATAATATTATGTACAGAGTGGTTAATTTAGAAATCTCCATTAAAGTATAAAATATCAACTCATGAAATCGTTCGAATTTACCATAAAAGTATCTGAGATTACGGTGAAAATGGCTGAATTCGAAAAATGAAATTTCGCTCATCATTTGATTCGAACTCGGGTATTTGAATTCATAAAGCAAAGTGATGAATTCACCATAGATCTTCCCAAATGAAGGGCTAAAAATGATTCATATTTTATACCTTATGATTGGTTTGTATTTGACCCAATTATGTGTGTATATATGGGTTGAATCCAGCAATAACTCATCTTTTTTTAGAACTTGAGAATTATGCACAGACGTATAAAGTTGATGAACAAAATCTATAAAGTTATGCACAAAGAAAATATTGTAAAATTATTGCACAACAAAATAATTTTAGAAAGTTTTTGTTGTGCACAACTTTATATGGTTTCTTGCATTATCCTTACACGTATTATGCATAGTACTCATAGTTCTAAAAAAAGATGCAATTCTCATTTGATTCACTCCCTATACATATATATTTAAAGTGAGGTTCAAATAAAAATTATTTTTAACATGAGAACTAAGAATTACGAAAATTTGCTATGAAAAAAATGAATTCGTTATGAGATGAATCCGCTAGAAAATTTACCAAATCCAAAAACTCAAAATTTTTCACCCAGGTTCGAATCCCATGAGGGACGAAAATTCTATTTTTTTGGATTCAGTAATTTTTCCAGCAGATTCATCAATTTTTACAGTGAATTCATCATTTATTGGTTCTCACATTCTCACTATAAAAATGGTTCTCACGTTAATCTTCTCATATATATATAGATGAAAAAACATATTTTTCATAAAAACATAAAAACCAATAACTTTACGGACAAAGTTATTGCACCACGAAATATTGATAAATAGTATTGTCTTTTATTAGAACTCAAGGATGCATTAACTTTATACGTACAATGCATTGGTTTTATTTTTTGAAAAATAGATTTTATTATAACTCAATCATGTATATATATATATAAGGGTTAACGTAAAAACTATTTCTATTGTGAGAACGTGAAAATAAAAAAATAATGAATTCGCTGTGAAAGTTAATGAATTTATCGGGTAAGTTATTGAATCCCAAAAAATAAAAATTTTGCCCCTCATGGGATTCGAACTGGGTTGAAAAATTCTGAAATTTTGGATTCAGTAACTTTTCCAACGGTTTCTGCAGCTATCATAGCGAATTCATTTGATTCTTAGTTTTTACGATAAAAATGATTCTCATTAGAATCTAACTAACTAACTAACTATATATATATATATATATATATATATATATATATATATATATATATATATATATATATATATGTGTGTGTGTGTGTGTGTGTGTATAAAGTGAGGTTTAAATAAGAACCATTTTAACGTGAGAATCGAGAATCAAAAAATTCATTGTGAATAATTGAATTCGCTATGGTAGTTAATGCATCCATTGGAAAAATTATTGAATCCAAAAACTTGAAGTTTTCACCCAAGATTCTAATCCCATAAGGGACGAAAATTTTATTTTTTTGGATTCATTAACTTTTTCAATGGATTCATCAACTTTAACTCCGAATTTATTATTTTTTTGTTCTCATGATAAAAATGACTCTCACGTTAACCCTCTCATATAGATATATGTGATAATATTCAAATAAAAATCTTATTTAAATTGAGAATGTGAGAACCATTTTCAGTCATTAGATCGTGAAGATCTACGGTGATGCATCATTTTGTTGGATGAGTGCATTGTGCACCACCTAGGTTCGAATCTCATGAGGAGCGATTTTTTTGTGTGTGTAGTAACTTTCACAGAGAGTGTATTGTTCTCACGTTTGTATGATAACAAAAGTTTTTGCAATAACTAACTCATATATATATATATATATATATATATGTATGTATGTATATATAGGGAGTTGATTAAATGAGAATCATATATTTTTTTAGAACATCGGAACTATGAATATGATGTGCAAAGTTGAAGCACAAAATATATAAAGTTGTGTATAATGAAAACATTCTAAATTTGTTAAACAACATAACAATCTTAGAATGTTTTCGTTGTATATAATTTTATAGAGTTTGTGCATAAACTTTATACGGTTCTACATATTCTTAATTTTTCATCCAATACGTTAAGCTTTCTAGCTTTCAGGATCAAAATAAGACGCACAGCCGCGAGGAGAGCGCAGATAAGCCGGGAACTGCTATGCCCCTTAGCTCCTCTTCTCTTCCTCTGACTAAGACCGCTTTCAGTCTGGTGTTGATGAAAGAAAGCTCGTTTGGCCACGCGGATCTCTACTATAGCTGCAAGCGTGGGAAGAACAAGAGGAGAAATCTACTGAAAAAGGTACTTTTATTCGATAAATCCTTTGACAAAGTACCACCTTTTCCCCAAGGCAGCTAAGAGTTAAAGAGGAGGCTCATTTAAGCTACACCTTACTACGATATTCCCTTTGGAAGTAGCAGAAAGAGAAAGAAGGAAAGTCTGACCTGACCTCCGGCTTTGGCGTTCTGACCGATTTAAAGCACTGCCCTCGCCTTTCCTCCTTGCTCGTGTCGTTTTAGCGTGTTTAAAGGTGTAATAAATTGTTCACTTTATTTGGACAACAATCAACAACAGATAATCTTTCTACTTATTTGATTTTGACTTTGACTATAATTGCTAATAGAATAGATCCATAGAGTTAGGTTTAGAACTAACTTAAAAGTTACCAACTTAAGAGGAAACAAGGAACTCAAAACAAGGAGTTTACCGAGGAAGGAAGAGACTGAAGGGCTATCTTTACTTTTTAGCCTGAGAACTACCGATTCAGGAGATAACATCTTTGGTTTAGAACAAGAAATATCGTGCTTTGCAATCAATATTTTGACGTAATTTCAAGTTACGAAACCCCACCACCGGAATGGGTTTTGGAGCTTGTTTTTTGTGTTAAGCGGAGGAAAGCAGTAGAAAGAGCTAACCGAAAGTCTTTCGGGGGAAAGAAAGCTTCTACTTCTTGAAGTTGAAGCTTCCTGGCAAAGCTTCTCGGTAGTTGCGGTGACATCCGAGAACATCATCTACAAAAAGTATCCTACAATTTCTATTTTGGGCGTCAACAAAAAATATCTCACTTTCTATTATAGTACATCATTTTATTTTATCTCATTCTATTTTACCCATAAAGTTCCCACTTTATCCACCAAAACACATCTAACAACTATTTTCTTAAAATATGTGCTGGTCAAACATATGATACTTTTTATGGACGGATGGAATAATAGATTAAATTTTGTTCTAAGTTCGGTCTAGTATTTAGCAATGCCTAACTTACGAAGCATATTTGCTAGTAATTTGACACAATTAAGATTCTAGGGTTATATATATACATACATAATATTACGAATTGTTGAATTCCTATGAATTTAAAAAAATTGAGATGTTCGCCCCTCATGAGATTCGAACCTAGATGTATGTATTTAATAGTGATGGATCCACCATAATTTTCACGATCTAATAGAGAAAAATGGTTCCTATTTATATATTAGAATGATTTTTTAATCCAATTATATATAGATCTTCTTCTATATATGAATATGAAGCAAAGATACTGAATTCATTCTCTATCCTATGTGGATTTTTTGTAACTTTTCTTTTTTATTTATCAAAATTCTTCATTTATTCCAATAATAATAATAATTGTTATCTCCCTACTGATTCCACATCGAATTTTTATGAGATTTATCTAATAAAAATATCTATAAAAGGATATTCATAATCTTCAAACAAAAAATTCATAATTGACAGAATGTTTGAGATTAATGCCATTCAAACTGCACCGTCAATTTAATTTGGCCAAATGAATATATGTGGCTAAATAAATTATTTCTTTAATATAATTTAGCTTTAAAAGAGATATTTTAAACAAAATTTGAATCTCACATTGATTTTTTATTCGACTTTACCAATTGAAATTAAAATTTTAAATAAAAGGATACAATTTGGACCATACATTCATTCTTATGAGACTTCACAAATTTAAATTTAAATAAAAGAATACTTCAATCTCACCTTGATTTTTCATGAGACTTCACAAATTCAAAATATAAACAAATTAATACTTAAATACTACATTAATTGATTTTTCATAGACTTCATCAAATAAAAAGCTATACTTTTCTCACGGCCAAAAAGTCACATTTCAAAGTATTTTGAAACATATAGTTTCTTCAATTTAGTTATAATATAAAATAAAAGTATTTACGATAGAAAATTCACAGACATAATTCAAACAAAATGAAAATGTATGAAGTCAATATTTAGAAATAATAATACAGGATCTCAATTCAAAAAAGAGTATAGAGAAATAAATATGTTTAATTCATTTTATTTTATTTTCTTTTTCCAAAGTTAGGACATCCATTGGTGAACCCTTACAAAGCTTAATACAAAAAATATCAAAACTTATTTCCTCTATTTTTTCCCATTTAATATCTTCATCTTCAAATTTTATCACTACTTATATGTATTACATTAAAATACTACATGTCAAATCATATCTATACAATTAGTAAGCAATTGCACCACATCAATTATCCATCCTACATGATTTTTTTCATATTTTTGTCTTCTTATAGTCCTAAATTTTTCATCCCACATTATTTTTCTATAAAACTTCATCAAATGATCAATTTTTTGTAAAATGATATTTCTACTCTCCAAATTCCAACCAAAAATTAATTTTCTATTAATTGAGTGGTTGAGATTAATATAATCAAACTGAATTGATAATATATTTAATTTAATTTGACCAAATAAGTCATTTTCTACACCATTTAACAGGAAACTCTCTTTTTATTTTGCAAACGTAATGTATAGACAAAATTAAAAGAATAATTTTAATCATAACAAAGTACTCGCGCTTAGGTTGTTTTAAAGTTTGTGTTGCGCTGTCCAAGTTGAAAGAAAGAGATATATAAAACAATCAAGAAGATATTTTAGGAGATTGTCAGAAGTATTATTAAATTTTCAGATTTGCGTGTGGCTTTAAATTTTAAAAAAGAGAAAAAAAAAAAGTAGTGATCAAGCTCCCGAAGGTAGGACTTATTTATTTATTTTTCTCCTTTGGTTTTCTTAATGGATAAAAGTTCAGGAATTCTTTATTTTTTCATCATAAAAATTCCCGTACTTCCGTCTGTACCGTATGGACGGATAAAAATATCATTTATTGTTAAAAAAAGTATCATTTGTTTTTTATCGTATGATTTAGAAAGTATAATTTATATTGAAGAAAAATATTATTTACACTGATTAAAAATATCAAAATATATATGTATGATATCTAAAAAATTTTATATTCACATAAGAAAGGTCGCATCATTTGATGGATCTTTTGCGCGGATAAATTTAGTGAAGCTTATAAACTCTTTCATCTTTAAAATATTTTATAGTTATTAAACACTAAATTTAAGTTGCATAATTAATGCTGACCTAAACATCTTTTGTGGGACCTCCACAAGCACCTATTTTATGGAGGTGTACATCAAGTGTATAGAGGTAGCATTCTCTAAAACTTAATTACTATTTAAAAAGTTGCAGAATATTTGCATAATATATCCTTTAATAAGATGTGAGTATAAAAAATTATAATCATTTTATAGGTTAAGGGGTTTGTTATATTGTTTCAGAAAGAAGTTGGTCATCTTATTTAAAAGTATACTATAAACATCTTATAAAGCTCATAATATCATTATTAGCTTGACCTTCTAAAAGATATTTTTCTAAAATTAATCAAACAAAACTTAAACAGCCTATAGGTAGTCATTAATCAAATACCTTTCTAGGGTATTAAGGTCTGTCAAAACAAAGTAACATTTGCGGATAATGTATATATATTTTTGGATAAATAATTTTTAGGTTGTAAATTATAACCAAAAAGGAAAAATATTTTGTTTCCTGGTATGAAATTTAACATTCTATAATGTAAGAAAAATTTCATAATATAATATTTGTAGGAGGTAATTTGTCGTGAAGTACTAGCATTTGTAGGGATGTCGATAGGCGGATTTTAGCCGGACCGTAACCAATAAATAAGTATCGGTTTGGTTCGGACCCAACTCATTAGATATCGCACCCGATCGAACCCGAACCATCAAGTATGAGTGCAAGCGGTTCGAATCTAAGGGGTTTGAAACAAGAACCGACTAGAATCGAAACCGTTGCTTTAGAAATTTAATGGGCTATGATTGTTTTCGGATCGGTATGAGTAAAAGCGATTCATTGACAACCTACTTAAGCTTAGACTTGTCGATAAGCGAGTTTTATTCGGACCAAAATCAATAAATACGTATTGGTTATGGTTTGAAACGAATCAAATCAACCGGACCATCAAACTATAGGTCTAAACGGTCCGGGTCTAAAGCGGCCTAGAATCGAATCGAAATCGAAATCGGACCGAACATTGTTTTAAAATTTAATCGGTTATGAGCGATCTGAATCGGTTCGGACAAAACCTACCAATTGACATCCATACGCGTAAGGATGCTTGGGAGCCACATCTAATTAGATTTGTTTTATAAACTCATTCAATTAGACTTAATGAACTCTAATTGGGATGGATAAGTCTTAGTTGGGTATAGTCGAGAACAGTGGCGGACCTGGGGTGTAGTGGGGCGTTGGGCCCCACTGAATTTTAAAAATAGTAAGGATATAATAGTAATTTTATATTTAATAATTAAAAAGTATATTTAAAAATATAAAATATGTAAAAATAGTCTATATTATACTTAAAATAAATATATAAAAATTGAAAGGAGCTAAACATAGAAAAGAATGATTTGTTTCTTTTTTTGGCAATGAAAACACCAATTTTGATTATTACATGGACACATTAATTATTTTTAAACATATAGCACTAAGTTTTAATTTTTCATATTACATTGTTATTTATTTTAATTTTAATTATAAAATTCTTTTATGAATTTATAAAATAATGATTATTTGGACCTCATATATTTGTTTTGGACCCTCCTGACCAAAATGTTTGGTCCGCCAGAGTCGGGAAGTACTTACATGAAACTTAATTTGTCTATTTAATTCTAGTTTGACGCCTCTTTTCTACCTCTCTGGCAATCACTTTAATTCGCTTCTAGCCAGTTAATTACTAAATTTATGAAAGGTTCATCACAACATTTTGATAGAATTAACTAATTAAATTTAAACAGTAGCTTTTCGTTTTGCAGTTCTTCATGCTAAAGTTTATTCATGCGATACTATTTATTATTGGTAATTGTTTTCCCAAATGAATTCTAACTCGTTTTATTAGACTCATCATTCATCTGACAGTGTGCGTTATGTCCCTAGCTAGACGCTGGTTAGATAGTGGAGAATTTTGAAGAAGAAAAAAAAGGTAGTACGAAGTTGAGTGCTAACTCCCATAATCTAGCTAGGTTAAGAAATAAGTGACACTTAGATTTGCACATTCGAAAATATATATCTATCACAACCGTCTGTCATTTGCAACGACAAATTCTTTAACAAGTGGAAGACATGAATATGAAGATAAAGTTTAAAAATCAAATGGTAAGAAATGATGAGCATAAAATCTCTGTGCACTTAACAAAAATAAAAACAAAACCAAAAAAATAAAATAAAATAAAATAAAATATTGAATTAGATCTTGATTCGTTAGTAACTATTACCAACAGTAGGGATGTCAATGGGTGAGTTTTACTCGGACCAGAACCAATAAATAAGTAATGATTACGGTTGAACCGGCCATTAGACATCGGATCCTGGACCCGCACCATCAACTATGAGTCTTAAGCGGTCCGGATCTAGAACCAGAACAGGATAAGAACCAGAACTAGAATCGAAATCGTTGCTTTATAATTTAATGGGTTATGAGTGATTTCGAATCGATATGGATAAAACTAGTTCATTGACAAGCCTATTTAAATTTAGGCTTGTCAATAGATGGGTTTTACTCGGACCAGAACCAATAAATAAGGTTCTGGTTCTGAAATCAGAACCAGATTCGAACCGGATCGGACCATCAAACTATAGATCTATATGATCCAGATCTAAAACGGGTCTGGAACCGGAACCCGAACTAGAACCAGAGCCGCTGGTTTAAAATTTAATGAGTTTTGAACGGTTTCGGATCGGTCCAGATAAAATCCACCCATTGACATCCCTAACCGGTAGGGGATCAAATTCATCTTCCACATTTGGTGGTAGATTGTTTAGGATTAACACAATTTTCTTGCACCCTAGCTCCAAGCCTTCTTCCCTACAAAATAGTTTCAAAAGTCTATTAGAGAGAGAGAAATTGTGAGGCATTAATCTTTTATTTGTAGGAAAATTTACTTATTTACATGAGAATAGTAACAGTTATAATATCATGGCTTCGTAATTTAAGGGGTTGATAATATTGAAAGAATTTAGAGTTGTTAAAATTTAGGCAGAATGACGACATATATATTTTTTTGTATCGTTAGGTACATAGAGCCCTGTGTCATGATTTGACTCACATACTAAAAGTATTACTGTACTTTTTCCAGTCATCGTTCTGAGAAACATTTGGCTTAGATCTATTTTATAAAAAAAAAAAAAAAAAAGAACCAATTATTAGGCTTTAGGTTTAGGTGTTGTCTCACTTTTGTTGGCCATCAAAATATTTAATTGAAAATCTTTTTTATTATATTGATAGTCCAAAATTGAAATTTAGAAGATGACTTGAGTTAACCTGACTTTCATAAAACAACTATTCAAGTTTATATATTATTTCAATTCGGCCTGGTTAAGTACAAACAGAAATACTAGTTCGACTTTGCTTTACTTGTTTTGGGCATTTTATTTTAATTTTTGGTTCAGTTGGTTCCAGACAAGACCAACCAAACGCACACTTTATTCAAGAAGTTGCAAATGTCTAGGTTTTAAAAATATAAAGAAAATTCGATAATTCAATATAACAAAAAGTATGATGACCAATAGAACAAAGTATAATTGAACGATGATTTAAAGAAAAACTGCATTTGATCATTTATGATTGTTTCAATTGTTTATTGTATACGTTTCATTAATATAATTTTTTTTGTCCGCCCTTCTCTATTCAAACATTTCTTAGAAACACAAATATTTACTGTAAATTAAAAAATAATTTAAAAGAACATAAATCTTTAATGAAAATAGATTCTTTTAGCATCATAAATTGACTTAGTAAGATTTTTAGTTCGAACTTCAATGATTACATTAAAGTTCCATAAATTGATTTAATGCCAATTTTAACATGTTAGTGATTTTTCCGATATTAGAAAATTCAATTAATAGTTAGATTTTACTTGTAGCATTTCCATCTGTATAAATTCAAGGAAAATGCTAAACGTACATAATATGTACGTACATAATTAGACATTTTTGTCATTTTACACATTTTCAGGAATTAAGAGATTAGTTATATTTTAATTGAATTTGTATTTTACTTAATTACCCATAATGATAATTAAGGAAATGATTTCCAAAATCTGTGGATTTTAATGAAATTCCATGACTAGTACTGCCTTGCAGGTGACATAATTAAGTGTGTATTAAATTTTAGTAAAGTGAGTATTACATTTTATTTCATTTTTTATTAGTTCTTATAGTTTCTTAGAACTTTTTCGAATCAACTGGTGTACGTTTTCAAACTCATATATATGACTATTTATGAGTGTACGTATAAAAAACACTCTTCGTTTATTTTGGTCTCTTTTTTTTCAAAAATGTAAAATAATTAAATGTATGTTAATAAGAATAAATTTATTATTTTGAAAAGACAGTGTTGTGTTTCTAAAATAATATTTTTTTAAATCGAGAAGCAATAATATTAATTACTGAAAATAAAAAGTTTGATGAGAGCTTATTTTTTCTTGTGTGCATAGGTTCACATTATAAAAGGTCCTCTCTCATATGCTACATTATCTTTTAAATATAATGACAGAAAAGTATCATTTATATAGGGTTAAAGGGTACTATATCTCTGACATTGTGACTTCCCTCCTTGCTTGATATCTTCCTGCTTTGTTCTTTCAAAATGAGGATGGCACTAGAGGCCCGTATAAGCTATTGATCTATATCACTTCACATGCATACTCAATCCGTCTTAGGTCATTAAACACCCTTATTCCGGTGTCATTGGATGAGAATCTTTCTATAATGTGCGCTTATTAAAATAAATTCTTGTCTCATACATGAAAAATTACATTTATTTTAACCAACATATATCACTTTTCTCTGTTAAAAATAATATACTCGCAACTAATTTTTTTTAAAAATAGTTGGTGCAGCGCAAGTCGGCCTTATACCTTGTGGTCACTATTCGTGGCTTTGAGCTCGAAAACGAGCAAAGTCGGACACGACCACAGTTTGAGCTCGAATTCGAATATGTATCATAAACGAGAGTTGTCGAACCGAATTCGAGCTGTCCGCGGGCTCAAAAATTTTACAATGAACCGAGCTAGAACTCAATTTAAAGCTCGAATTTGAACTCGAACCAAACTCGAACCGAGTAAAATTTAAACTAACCGAACTCGAGCTTGATAGTGTTCGACTCGGCTCGGTTTGTATACATGTCTATATCTGATGTGAGTTAACTAAATAACGTTGTAATGCATGCGGCGACGTGTGTATTGTAAAGTGAAATATGAGATTCATCATAAAATAATACAAAGAAACCGGTTGGAATAATTAATTATAATAATCAATGTTTATTATTATATTTACGGATCCAAAACTTTATCCTCAATTTTGCTTGCAAGTAAAAAATTATATTATAATTAATATAATGATCCGTATTTAATATTTATTATGAAAACATGAAGCTTAAAACATTATATTTCCTAATTATGGAATAATTAATTATTAACTAAAATTTTGAAAATTAAATACCAAAATTAACATTAAATATTGCCTCGAAAAGCAAGCTTAATCTAATACTCCACGAAATTGAAAGTTCGCCTAATTTATGAAAGTTTGCATTTTATCTTTTCCACGAAAGGTTAATCTTTACTCAGACCATCCAAGATCTCATGCCCTTAACAAGTAGCCAGAGTTCCATTGGAAATAAATGTTTTTAGAGAGGAGAGATAGAAGAATGCTTATTTTAATTTTCTTAATGGATAATGACTGGCTTGCTTTCCCACATACTCCATTTTATAAATTAATAAGTTTAATGTTCCCATCTGATATCGCCATCGATCATGATAAATAAAATAAAGAAATAGAACATAATCTCATAATATAATTATCCCAAAATAGATTAGGGGTAATTTAGTAATGATCTTATTACCATAAATAACGAACTGAGTTAAAAAAAATTGAAGGGTATTATGTACGTACATATTATGTACGTTTAGCACTACCCTAAATTCAATACGTGGAAAAATGAGATATTTCACGTTATTAAGAAATAACGTAATTTTATGGGTATTTTTTTAAGACACGTTAATTGGTGGAAAATGACGGTTCGAATGCATCACATATGCAATGATACATAGTTTAAATTTTAGAAGCAGTAACGGAGCTAGGCCCCTTAAGATAAGGGGGACAAAACATCTTTGCCCTTAATTTATTAATTTTGCTGAGCAAGCTTTTAATAATTTTATACATAATTATGATATTTAGAATATAGTTTAACAAAATTGAGGTGGAGCATTGGCCCCCACTTGAATGTGGCTCTGCCACTGTTTAGACGACTGGTTTTGACTTCCAGATCTATCCAAGCCTCACTTGAATGTGGCTCTGCCACTCTTCAGAAGACTGGTTTTGACTTCCAAATCTATCCAAACCTCCCCTTGAATCGCCCTTGATCCCGACCACACGATCCCCTCTCCCAACATATATTAAAAACATAATTAAGGGGATACATTTTTCATACCACTATAAAAAAAAAAGTAAGTTGTCCGACAAAAAATACCATCGGTAAATTAAGAAATATCGTAGGTAATTACTATTATCAACGGACAAAGAGAATTGGTAAAATCGAAGTCGGTAAATTTACCAACAAAATAATATAGTATCAATCTGTAGTACATAAATATCCACTACTCTAAAACTAGTATCAGTTAGATCCCAAGTCTGCATCATCATCTGGAGGGTCCTGTTGTCAACGGGTCATCGTCTGTTGGCGGATTAACATCTCCCGGAGGGCCTGGACCTGGCGCTGCAGTTGGAGTCTCTCATCGCACTTTGCACTGCAGCTGCATCTCGTATCATATCAATCCGCTCATTGCCTTTGCTTGATGTGCCTCAAGTCCATCTGTTGTAGAACTACAACTTGATTACCCTATGCATATGCTCCATGCTAGGTACCAGTCTGAAGCATCCTCTGTTTTTTATCGAGGCGGTCTCTCATAACCTCGTTCACGTAAATCGACTTCGATTTTCCCTCTCTCCTATTTGCTCAACAATTATAAGGTATCGAGAGATAATTATTCTAGAAATGAATTATCTTCATAGAAGATAATTATTGTATTTATTAGATGTGTTAGAGTCCTATCACATTAGGATTCTAGGGAGAACACTATAAATACATGGAAGAAGAAAATCAAATGATCCACTCCTCATAGGTGATTTTAGAAAATCGCCAGTCACATAAAGGGGGCGAAATTTTTGTGGTGTTCTCCATAGATTACTCTCACTCAATATTGACGATTAGACATCCGAAACACAGTCCATAAGATCAAAGATGGAGTCGTGAGTTGATCGATTGTCGAAATTCACGGGTAAACACGTGAAAACCCATATGTGATGCAATTAATTATACTGATAACATCTTTAGGAATATAATCGATGTATGATGAATTAAACATTCAAAATAGATCCTCGGGAACACGGTTAAATTCAATTTTCCTATCAATTGGTATCGAGTGCGGGATCGGATCTTGACTATGTTGGATTAATTCACGTTTGATTATTACGTATACTATATTTAATTGCGATTAAATGGTTCATCGTTGCTCAATTATTTTAGTTTTTGTCGGAACCAGAGAAAATATGTGGTTAGGTTAGAATTTTATTTATTTTATAAATTATATCGTAGAAATGAAGAACGAGGCGATGCATGGCGAGAGCGCAGCGGACGATACGTGGCGGAGCGGCAGGCGGTTTGCGTGCAAACATACATGGGAATCTGCAAGCGACGGCGTTCGACAGTGCACAGGCGGGACGGCCAAGCAACAACAACGACGCACAAGCTCCAATGTGTGGGGCCCGTCGCAGCGCTACCGGAGACATGACATGCAGGTGCACGCTATCTTGTTGGGACTACAAAGGCGAAGCTCGCGGTGTGCGCCGCAGGTGTGTGTGCGCGGTGCATGCACTCACAAAGCATGCGGGAGGGGGCTACGTAGGATCTTGACAACGGCGCGACGCAGCACACGACAACAACTCTAGCATCAAGAGCGACATGGGCGGTGGCCGTACTAAGCTGTGCCCTAACGTGTAGGCTCAGCGTGCGGCCCAACCCACTTGGGCTGACCAGACTTATTTTTGACACGACATGAATCCGATTCGACCCGGATCTATTTTTCTGACCCGCTTCTGACCCAAATAACTGTTTTGACTCAAATTTAGTTTTTCGGTCCAAAACTAGTTTTAACGAGTCTGGTCCGTGTTCGAGCACGCAAGGCCCATTCCAAAGATAAATTGAAGATTTATACTGTATAAATTTATGTAATAATTTAGCAAACTCGAAGGAACCACGTACATACAAGGCGGCGAAACACATAAAAAGAAAATACCACATCATATGAGAAATCTTACGACGAGGAGATGTGCTTATTGAGAAGATTAATCTGCGGACAACTGGTGACCCGTTCACGAAAAGCTACAACGAGTAGTTTACGTCAAGCATGTTCGAGGAATTAAGATTGTGCAAGATGGACCCCACTTAGTTTAAGAATTTTTTTGTATAAGTGGAGAAGCAAAGTGATGGTGTTTGTAATACCTAGTAGGGATTGTATAATAAAAGTTTACTTTAGTATAAGTGAAAGATTGTTGGATTTACATACTGAAAGAAGATTGGTTGAGCTTGTATACCATGTTTCTTGTTACCACTATTCTGATCTCTTATCTGAATTATTTACTTAATTGCATATGTTGTCCATTTATCTCATACAAAAGTTAGATCATATAGTGTGTAAAGATCACGAAGTCTCGTATTGTTGGTTAAGTTGGTTGTGATATACTTATCCGTCATCAAAATCTTGCATTTAATTTCTTTTGGGACGATCCACCAAAACTTTTATTTTTCATTTTTGGGAACATCAACTATCCTCAATCTACAACTTATTTACAAAAAAATTACACATGACCCACCTTTTTACTCTCGCATCTCATTAATATATTCAATTATTATCTGCACTCATTTTACACCCACTATAATTTATTAAAACTCGTGCCACCAAAAGCAATGCAAGCTTTTGGTGGACGGAGAGAGTAAAAAGGATCATAGTCGAGACAACTTAAGGACGAGTTGTTGGTATAATATGTAGTATAGATAAGAAGTACATTGACTTGGTTGCTTGACTATGTTGGTACGTCTTGATGTATTGATGGAGTTCTTCTATTTAACCGTCGTGAATAACACGGATCTCGATGATTTTACGTTGATCTAGATCTCGATAAGGTTTCATGTTAGTATGAGTTACTGACCATCACTTTGACTTGTTATGGGTAAGAGTTACATGGAATAACTCAATATTCACCGCATCTTTGGTGGTGGTAGTGCTTGTATATCATGCTTTGGTTACAGATCGAGTTACCATATCCATTTAGGATAATGACGTCTCTTTAAGAAGCTCAAAATGTTTATAGTACTAAACGCTACTGATTGAGTTAACTCAGTACAATAATAAAGTTGAGTGGTACTACTTAAAGAATTAAAGAGATTAATTATTTTAAGCAGCCATAGTGCTTTAAATAATTAATGGACGTGCTATATCTTAAAGATGTGAATTCATAAGTCTAAGTACAAGCCCGACTCATCTTTGATAATAAATGGGTAAGTCAGCATTTGTTCTCTAGTGGAATGAATGAATGTTATGTTCTGGGCTAAACATAAGATAATTTATTCATTTTATACCCATATTTATTCTTTGTATTTTATTCTTGTGTTGGTCCATCAAGGTCTATTACTACTGTAATTTTCGGTCATCCCCCATTGAATCCCAATAAGATTCTGCTTTGATTAATGTATTATTTATTTAATATATCTCTTAGTCTAGATATACATATCTAATTGAAGGAAAATATGATTTTACCCTCTTCCGATGATCTCATTGGGTTTATTTAATATATCTCTAAGTCTAGATATACATTATTTAATTCATTATACGGTGATAATATACCTATCATTCATCTATATAATTAATTGCAACACGTCGAATTTTGGGATATGAGATCAATGACGGACTCAGACTTTGATCTTATGGGTTGTATCCGGATGCCTATTCTTCAATCTTGAGTGAGATCAATCTATGGAATCACTTTGAAAAAATTCACCTCTATTTTGATCTCTGAGATTTTAAAATCTCAACAAATGAATATGATTAATTCTGATTTTCTCTCACATTGTATTTATAATGCATTCCTAGAATACTGTTTAGATAGGATCATTGCATATCTAATAAATACAATAATATCTTTGCAGATAAAATATATCTCGAATAATTATCTCTTAATATCTAATAATATCAGATAATATATCTTGATATCTAATGATATCAAATAATATATCTTGATATTTAATAATATCTAGATAATATCTATCAATATACTGGAGATGTATTAAAATAATATATTAATCAGAACAAAGTCTTAGTGAGACTCTGCATGTAGTGGGTGAAAATATCAGCAAATCCAGACCTTGATGGGCCAGTCCAGAGATCACATGCAAGGAATAAAAATGGGCCTAAAATTAATTAATTATCTTATGTTCAGCCCATAACATAAATTAATTCATAAACATTTATTCATTCCACTAGAAAATAAATGCTGACTTGCCCTTTTATTACTGAAGTTGAGTCGGGCTTGCACTTAGACTTACGAATCCCCATATTTAAGATATCGCACATCCATTAATTATTTATAGCATTATTCTGACTGTTTAAAATAATTAATCTCTTTAATTCCTTAAATAGTACCACTCAACCTTATTATTGTACTTGAGCTAAGCGAACTGCAGGTTTAGTAAAATAAACATTCGAGCTTTTTAAGGGGCGTCGTCATCCTAGCGGATACGGATAACTTTCGATACATGTAACTAGCATGACATACAAGATCAGAACCACCCAAGATGCGGAGAATCTTGGGTTATGTCATGTAACCCTCATCCATAACAAGTCAAAGTGATGGTCAATAACTCATACTCACCTAAAACCTTATCGAGATTTAGATCAACGTAAAGTCACTTAAATCTAGGTTCTTCACGACGGTCAGATAGAAGAACTCATCTCACTGTGATCCATCAATGCGTCAAGACGTACCAACATTGACAAACAACAAAGTCAAGTCACTTCTTATCTATACTACAGCCTATACTGACAACTCGTCCTCAAGTTGTCTCAGTTGTGATTCTTTTTATATCTCAATAAGCTTAACCAATCATACAGATTTCTGTGATCTTCTATACATTGTATGATCTAACTTTTGTATGAGATAATGGAACAAACATATGCAATCAAGTAAACAGTTCATATATGAGATTGTAATAATGATAACATGAAACATTGTATACAAGTTCAACCATTCTGCTTTCCGTATACAAATTCAACAATGATATCATTAGATATCAAGAGATAATTAATTTAAAAATGAATTATCTTCATGGAAGAAGATAATTATTGTATTTATTTGATGTGTCAAAGTCCTATCAAAATAAGATTATAGGGGTAACACTATAAATATAAGATAAGGAGAAAATCAGATCATTCATCTTACGAGTCTTTGATTTTAAAAATCTCATACTACGATGGGGGCGAAAATTTGTATTTTCTCCATAAATTACTCTCACTTAATATTGTTGATCATGCATCCGAATATAGTACGAGAAGATCAAAGTTGGGTGTGAGAGTTAATCGATTACGAGAAATTCACGGTGAAACACGAAAAAACTCTTATGTGTCGTAATTAATTATATAAGAGCATGTTAGGAATATAGTCAATATATGGTGAATTAAACATCCAATATAGATTCGCGAGATGCGGATAAATTCAGTTTTACGGCTATATGTCATTATGGTTACTGTATCGATTTACTACATACATTTGGGATGATGACATCCCATGAGGAGCTCAAAAGATTGATTTTATTAAGCCCATGTTGAGTTAGCTCAAGTATAATAATAAGGTTGAGTAGTACTACTTAAGAAATTAAATAGATTAATTATTTTAAGCAATCAGTGCTATAAATAATTAATGGACGTCTAATATCTTAAATAAGGGGATTCATAAGTCTAAGTACAAGCCCAACTCAATTTCGATAACAAAGGGTAAGTCGATATTTATTCTCTAGTGGAATGAATGAATATTTATGAATTAATGTATGTTATGAAATGAATATAAGATAATTAATTCATTTTAGGCCCATCTTTATCTTTTATGTCGATATCGGATTGACCTATCGATGCCTAATTTCTAATAGATTTTCAAATAACCCTAGAAGTCTCATTGAAACTCTATTACGATTATTGTATTATTTATTTAATACATCTCCTAGTCTAGATAGATATTATATGATATTATAACATATCGAGATAATTATTCTAAAAAATTATCTTCATAGAAGAAGATAATTATTGTATTTATTAGATGTGTTAGAGTCTTATCATATTAAGATTTTAGGGAGAGACTATAAATACATGGTAAGTGAAAATCAGATCATCCACTTCTCATGGGTGATTTTCGAAAATCACTAGTCACACAAAAGAGGCGAAAATTATGTGGTGTTCTCCATAGATTACTTTAATAACCCGAAAAATTTAAAACTTTTATTAGCGATGCTTAAACCAATTACTTAGAGTGCTAAGACCTTATTTATGTTTAAGGTCACGACCAACGAAACCAATTAGAATCAATTCGGAGATCGAAAACTAGATAAATAAAAAACTAGTGACTAGTCCTGCAGTTAGGGTTTCTGAGTAGCCTGATCATAGAATGAAAGATATAGAATGAATCTCAACAAAAAGATTTCATTTCTAGAATCTTCTTGCGAAAAAATGTGAGAAGCGAAGAATTGGAATTTTCGGGCATACTACTTGGGTCGGTCTCAAAAGTACTATTCACGAGCGAATCCAATTCCGATCAGTGCTATTCATGAAAATTTATGATAACAATCAAAATCATGAAGAAATATATTATTATTAATTTAAAATTCATAAGAATCAATTTCTGAACAAAATTTCTGAAGAACTTAATCGAGCAGCAGAATATATACCGGAAAAACCCTAAACTGATCCGAACGAACCGAAACTCGAACCAAGGGTGTAAATCAACAAGAAATGAATTATAAGACTCAAATTAATTATGAAAGATCAAGAATTCAATAGAATTTAGAATGAGCATAATTTAATCGTCGGACGCTATTTTTCCGCTATAACTCGGAATTGACTTACCGGATGTCATCCGAACTTCATGAAATTATTATAAACTATGAAATAAGTCTTTTAAGGCTATTTAAGAAAATAAACCTTAAGGTTCCGAGAAATCAATCGAAAACGCGATAAAACTTAAAGAGTCGGTATTAACATGCCAAATCGGGTAATTTGACCATTCCTTCTCCCAACCACCACCAAGAGACCCCAAATGAGCTGATAACAGCTCTTTTTCTGCACCAATATAGATCATTTCTTTCATATACTCCCTCTCACATTGGAACCCATTTTCGCTCTCTAAATTCAAATCCTCTCTTTTGTTCTTCCATGTTCTAAGCTTTAATCCCCCATTTCAAACCATTCCAACTCTCAAAATCAGTTTATAAGACCATAAAAAGGTAGTGATAGGATACGGCCCAACTACCAGGCCCAAGCATCAGGCCCAATACAAGTAAACCTGACATCAAGCTCGGCCTGGACAAGTTCGGCCCATGAAGACTCCTGAAGCCAGTGGGAACGCAGAAAGCTCAGCCATATCTAAAAGAATCCTAATTCAAGAAGGGATAGGATCTCGAATCCTAGTTAGAGAAGACTTCGGATTCGAGATCTAGGTCAATACATTGTGTATAAATAGAGGCTAGATTAGACGACATAGATCATTCACTCTCTTTGTAATCGCTTCTTACACTCTCAATACACATACTCTCTCTCTCTTGCCCCGTGGACGTAGATCTTATTCATAGATCGAACCACGTAAATCTTTGGTGTTCTTGCGCATTTATTTCCCTTACGAAATTAAGATCGATCACTGGCGCCGTCTGTGGGAACCGAAATTTTGTGTTTTCGATCAACCACCGTTTACAGGGAAGTAATCATGACCGGTACACGAAGCCGTACCTCGGGACCGTCACGGCAACAACAACGGCGGCGAAGGGCGCCGAGCTCAACTCGGGAAGAGCCCAATCGGAGAAGAAACCCCAGGGGCATATCGAAAGTCTCGGCGAGCACGGACACCCGCCTGCGGGCGGGTTACCATAGCGAAAGCGATCGTGCAATAATCCGGAAACTCCGGCTCCATAAGTAAACCTTGACGGCGTCGTCGAGGATTTCTCGAGAAAACAAGGAGCTTTCTCCGGTTCCTCGGTGAGCACGGGTCGACCACGTCACGAAGAGCGGTACACGAAGCCTCGTCTGATACGAGGCATCACAACGAGGTCGGGGCCCAAACCGACCGCGCGAGGAGCGAGCAGCGCGAGAGGGCGTCGAGATCGCCCGAAGCCGGCCTCGATCGCCAATCCATCGGCGAACTCCGCCCGATCTCGGGGGGACGGCGGCGCGGGAAGAAGCATCGGGGCCGCCGCGAAGTCGGTCAGAGTCACCTAAGCGAGTTCGATCGTCGAACTCGGTCCCGATCTCGGAGGGCGGCTTCGATGGATACGGAAGATAGCCACCCGTTCTCAAATAGAATACTCAACACTTCTCTCCGGATAAATACGGGTACCAAGCATCGCCCCTATGATGGGTGAGGATCCTGAGAACTTCCTCTCGCGGTTCGAATACAACATGATCAACCAAAAGCTCACCGGTTCACATGTGTAAACTCTTCCGGAGTTACTCGTCGACAACGCCCGCAGTGGTTCGACGGTCTACCTCTGGAAGCATCGGCTCTATCGCGACGATGGCTGCCTTCCACAGAAGGTTCTTCCAAAAGCGGAATCAAAACGTCGTCGACACCTCCTCACCATAAAGCAAAGCCGTAATGAGTCCATCGGCGACTTCATGACAAGGTTTAACAAGGAGTGCTTGAAGGTCGAAGGCGTGAGCGACACATTAGTCATCTCGGCCTTCCAAAACGGCATATTGCGGGGGCCTTATGAGAGATCGTCAATCTGAACCTCGTCTTTGCAGCAGTAGCCGGCGCATAGCCAACCGGTTCGCCAAGCGGACGGTGGCGACAAGAAAGCGCGGCGGCAAGCGGGACCTTCGGAAGAGGAAGAAGAGCGAAGGAAGGAAGATCGGAACCAGGCCGTGAGCGCCTTGGGCAGATTACATCGTCCGATAAAGTCCGGCTCGGTCGCGCGACGCCTCGGGCGACCTCGATACACCCCGTTGGCGGCCGAGGCGAAATCTCGCCTCCACATGAACACATTCGAAGCCTCGACCGATGGCGGGAGGAAGAGGTGCCGACCTATGGATAAATATTGCTCATTCCATGATGATTACGGACACGACATCGAAGAGTGCAAAGAGCTCATGGGTGAAATAGAGATGCTAGTTCGGGACGGATCCACGAAGAAATACCGAGGGCGAAGTGCCAAGCCGACCAAAGCGAAAAGAGCGGAGGAAGAGGAAATTGTGCCCCCAAAAAACAAAGCGTAGCAAGCGAAGAAGGAGATGGCGAGCCCCAATATGACGGGTGATCTCCACAATTCTGGGGCTCCCGTGGAGTCACGAAGTCTCCCGAAGGCCGATGCAGAAGTCCAGAACCAGTGAACCTACCAATAAGAGGTTCGAGAAGGACGGCGATCACCTTCTCGAAGACGACCCGTTCATGACGATGCCCGTCGGGATGCATTGGTGATCCGGTGGTGGTCGCAAATAAGTTGGTGAAGCGTTTACATCGGCGGTGGCGCATCGGTGAGCATCGCTTTTAAGGAATGCTTTGACAAGCTAGGAGTGGAAGGCGCGCCTCGCACAAGCCCCATTGCCACTCGAAGCTTCGTCCGGAAGAGACACGCCCGGAAGGAATAATCGAGCTACCGTCACGGTGGGAAAGCACCAACGACCTCGACAAAGGTGGTGCGGTTCTTCGTAGTAAAGGCCACTCGCCGTATAACATCATACTAGGGCGAGATTGGTGAAACATGCTATAAGGCGGTATGCTCAGCGTACCACTGACGATAAAATACCCACCACGGGGAATAGCCGTGATCCGGGGTGATCGAAGCAAGCGAGGAATGTATGCAAGTTGCCTTACGAGTGCGGGACCTCGGTCCGGCACCCACAGGCATAGCAATTAAAGAAACCCGAGGAGTTGGGTCGAAGTACATCGCCACTCCACAGCGGTCGGTGGAAGAGGTCGCATTATGCGAGGATGAGCCATTGAAGGTCGTCGGGTTGGTTTCACCACGACACACAAGTGAAGGATCGGATCGTCCAACTCTAAGGGAATTCCGGACGTGTTTGCTTGGTCTCCCTCGACATGACCGAGTCTCGCCGAATATCATCACTCACCGGCTCAACATCGACCGAACATAAAGCCGGTTTGACGAAGCGAAAGAATCTTCGCGGCGAGCGGAACCAAGTCATTCATGACGAGGTGAACCGGTATTAAAAGCACGCATCTTGTTAGAGGTCGAATATCCGACTGGATAGCCAACCGGTGATGGTGAAGAAAGGAGGAGGGATGGCGAATGTGCATTGACTACACCGACCTCAACAAGCATTGCCCAAAGGATTGCTATCCCTTCCCAACATTGACAAGAAGGTCGGCGTTGGTCGGATCGAAGTCTTGATTTCTTGGACTTATACAAAGGGTATCATCAAGTCACGATGGACGACGAAGACGCGGCCAAGACGACCTTCATTACCGACTTGGGGTCTTCGCATATAAAAGATGCCATTCGGCCTTAAAAATCGAGGGCTACCTATCAAAGGATGGTGGACAAAATATTTCAGCCCTACATAGGTCGGAATGTGGGGTATCGTGAGCGACATCGTCGTCAAAAGCAAGGAAGAAGCGCGCATGTATGGCCGACCTCCGGATGGTCCTCGGCCTTCTTGAAAATCA
Source organism: Salvia rosmarinus (assembly GCA_036937905.1). Taxonomy (NCBI): domain Eukaryota; kingdom Viridiplantae; phylum Streptophyta; class Magnoliopsida; order Lamiales; family Lamiaceae; genus Salvia; species Salvia rosmarinus. The sequence goes on along the minus strand of CM072816.1, from coordinate 31,806,943 downwards.
ACCTAAAGCTGAATCCCGAAGTGCGTTTGCGGTCCGGTGCGGAAAGTTCTTAGGGTGTTGGGTTTCCGAGAAGGGCTAAAAGCAAACCGACCAAGGTCGAACCATTTTGGAAATGAAGATGCGAAGACCATCCATGGCGTACACTGGTGACAGTGCATAGCCGCACTAAGCCGCTTCCTTTCAAAAGCCGCGGATAGCGACTACCCTTCTTCAAGATACTCAAAAAAAGCCCAAATTCTCATGGGATGAGGTGCAGGTCCGCGCCGAAGACCTCAAGAGCTACCTCGCCGAGCTCCCACTCTATTCGTCCGAAAGAGGAGAGGTCCTTTTCCTCTACCTCGCCGTCTCGGACGAATCCATAAGTCAGATCTGATGCGAGAAGAAGGACGTCGGCTCGGTGTATTTCATCGGCCGAGCACTAAAGGCCGGAAGCAGTGTCGGCCGGAGAAGCTTGCCTTAGCATTGGTAAATGCCGCGAGGAGGCTACGCCCGTACTTCCATGCACATCGCATACAAGTCCTCATGACTACCCACTTGGCAAGTATTGACGGCAAGCTGTCGGGGAGAATCGCGAAATGGGCAATCGAACTGGCGAGCACGATATATCATACTGCCCCGCCAGCCATCAAAGGTCAAGCCTAGCGGATTTTCTTGTCGAGGCTAACCGTCGAAAACCGAAGCCCACCGAGTCCGTGTCGACGATGCGAAGCCGAACCCATGGTTGAAACACCGAGGGTCTTGGCAACTCGTTGATGGGGCTTGAAACAAAGGTAGCGGAGCGGTATCTTACTCCTAGGCCGGACGACCAAGAGATCGCCTACTCACTTCGGTTCACATTCAAAATACGAACAACGAAGTGGAGTATGAGGCAGCGATCGCGAGGACTTCGCCTCGCTCAAAGTCTCGAGATACGAGCCGTGCGAGTTCACAACGACTCTCAGTCGTCGTAAGCGAAATGTTGGGAAAATACGAGGCAAAAGCGGCGAATGAAGAAGTATCTTGATAAAGCAAAGAGCACATGCAACGGACTTTCTCACTTCGGATAGTTCGCATCGAGGGAGCAAAATAGCGGTGACATCTTAAGTAAATTGGCCTCGTCATCAACGAGCCCGCCAAGATGAGGAAGTCAAAGCAGGGCATAAGCGATGCGGAAGGCGGGCCGAGGTCGACATAGTCTCGGATGAAGAACCCGATTGGATGACTCCCGTTCGAGTACACGGAGAAGGCGAGCGCCCCACGACAAGTGGAAGCTAGGAGGATCTGAACAAATCTGCGATATACAATTGAGCAGGAGTCCTATCTGAAAGTCATATCTCCAACCTCTCTTAAGGTGCTTGGGTCCGAACCGAGGCAATTCGTTCTCGAGAAATACGAAGGTTCGTGCGGAAGCCACATCGGACCGGGCCTTGTCGAAAGAAAGTCGTGCGATGGGGATACTATTGGCGACAATGTTCCAAGACTCGATGGACCTCGTAAAAAGTGTCCGAAGTGTCGAATCCATGGGAGCGTGCAAAGGCTACCCCTGACCGACCTCGCCTCCGTCTGAGCCCTTGGCCGTTTATGCAATGGGGATTGACATTGTGGGCCCCTTTGTAAAGCACCGGGGCGGCTCCAATTTTTAATTGTTGCGATCGACTACTTCACGAAGTGGGTAGAAGTCGAGCCCTTGGCGAAAATCACAAGCAAAACGCCCTCAACTTCGTATGGAAGAACATAGTGTGTCGCCGGCATCCCCATATCCTCCTTTCGGATAACGGAACATAATTCACGGATAAGACATTCAAAGATTGGTGTCGAGCTTGGATCGACAAAAGTTCACCTCGGTGGCCCATCCTCAAGCAAATGGTCGGACCGAAGTTACCAGCAGGACCATCGTAAAGGGTCAAAAACTTCGTCTCGACCGAGCTAAAGGCCTCTGGTGGAAAATTTACCGCAGTCTTATGGTGCGTGCCGAACAGCGCCTCGGACCTCGAGCGGAGAAACACCATACGGTTTGGTGTATGGAACCGAAGCGATGATCCTGCGAGATCGAGATCTGAGAGTCCTCGTACCATTGACTTCTGCCGAAGCAAATGGGGAAAATCTACGGTGATCTAGACCTACTCGAGAGAAAGAGACCTCGCCTACATCGAGGAAGCTCGGTACAAGCAACAAGTAGCTCGGTATTACAACCGGTAGCGTTAAAACCGACAATTCCAGTGGGCGACCTCGTACTCCGACATAATGAAGTCGGCAAAGCCGCGCAGCTCGGCAAGTGGAAGCCACATGGGAAGGACCTTCAAGGTCGACGAAGTCCTCGGCAAAGGGCCTATAAGCTCGCTCGATTGTCCGGTGAGCAATTACTCAACGCATGGCACATCGTCCATCTGAAGAAATATTATGCATAAGTGTCGAGGTCGGGTCTTGTTCGGTCATATTTTAAAGTCTGTTTAGAGTCATCTTATTTGGTGGTCGCGTCATCTTTTATCAATAAAATCTTTATTTTTACGAGTTCTACTTGTCACTAATGCATAATTAATCTTCACATTATTTACCCTCTACGGAGGACAAATTCCCTCGACGGAGGTCGATTACATTAGTTTCATACGAATGTAAATCTAAGCAGCGCATGCTACATCACGAGATCGGACTACCTTCGTTTATTTGAGCGTTCTCTCTATGTAGATGAAGGGACCACCCTCCCGATGACCTCGGCAAAAAGGAACCATTCCACATACGAGATCGAGACTACCTTCGTTTATTTGAGCGTTCTCTCTATGTAGAGCGAAGGGACCACCCTCCCGACGACCTCGGCAAAAATAGGAACCATTCCTACATACGAGATCGGACTACCTTCGTTTAGTTCAAGCGTTCTCTCATGTGAGCGAAGGGACCACCCTCCCGACGACCTCGGCAAAAAGGAACCATTCCTACATACGAGATCGGACTACCTTCGTTTAGTTCGAGCGTTCTCTCTGTAGAGCGAAGGGGACCACCCTCCCGACGACCTCGGCAAAAAGCAGAACCCTACCTGCCCGTGCAGCGATTTCTTTCAAAGCGGAATTCTCTGCGAGACGAACTACTTTCGCATATTACTCTTGTTCAAATACAAAGTCGACAAGAAACCATTCTTATTAAATAAAAGATGTACAGTTACATTTTACATTTTACGAGGGCGGGCGGATCGGGAAAAGGCGAGCCATCCACAGAAAAATCGAATTGAGCGACTCATCTATGCTAATCCTACCTCTACCTCGTCCTCGGTCTATATTACGGGCCCGGCCGGGCGACCTCGGTCACTTGCGATGCAGCTCTGCGAGCTCGGCCTCGGCCACTTGATGGCGCCCGGTCTCGGCGCATGGAGGTCCACGGCGTTCGAGGCATATAGCGCGCCTCTCTTGTCGCGCCACTCGGATCGTCATAATGTGGTTCATTTATTCTAGGCGAGAAGCTCCGTGAAGAAGAGGCCTCTGCATCCCGTCAGTATGTCGTCGAGCTGTGGTTGTCGGCGATAACAGATTTTGTATATGCTCCCAAGCCTTTTAATTCACGTCTTGCTCAGTGAATTGCCGGGAGGTCGGCCGTATTCGGCGCTATACCTCGAACAGGGGCGGCGGCCTCGACAACCTTAGCTTCTACTTTCGGGATCGTCATCCCACCATTTCGGTGGATAACCTCCTCGTACTCGGCATGCTCCTCGGCTATCACCTTGGCCTTCTCATGGCGACCTCGAGCGCCTCCTCCAATTCAAAAAGCGAGCACGGAGCTCGTCACGGCTCTCTGGCGGCTCTATGTGACATCGGACTCACGCATGCGTGACCGAGCTGCCCCTTTATATGGAGGAGTTCGACCTCTTTCAACTCGAGAGCTCATGACGGTCTTTGATTCGGTTCAACGAGGAGAAGCATCAAACATTTCGAGAGACAATGAATAAAAAAAAAGAGATAAGTTTCTTGACATAAACTTGTGATTTTATTAACATGCCCTTAGGCAAAAAATTGTTGTACATTTACATTCAAAAAAAAAAAAAAAAAATGCGGGGATCAGCCGGCCCTCCGGAAGCTTGACCATGTCCACGTTCGCCGCCCGGAAGCTGGATAGCCTCAGCCTCGGCCTCTTCGGGAACTACCGGAGTCTCGACGCCCTTCGAAGCATCAGCCGTCTCCCCCGACCCCTTTGCATGATCAGCCAATAAAGCCTCGGTCAGGGGATCCCGATCCACGGGACGGCGCGCCTGAACTCAGCGGACAAAAGAAGCGGAGGAGGAGGCGAGCTCTGCGGCACGGGAAGCTCGCCGGGCAGCGGACGAGCACATCAAAGTAGGCCGTCTCGGGGCGGCATCCTCGGTCTCCTCGTACCCATACTTGGCTTTGTCCGGATCTGGGTAGTCTCGGCGACCTCTTGATTGCGTCAGAGATGGCGCTTGTTAACACATCAGCGCGTCCGAGACCATCCCGAAGCTCGCCGGCAGGAACGACCTCTCGCGAAGGCGCGGCGTTCTCACGAGCTCGCCATGTCCGCCTCCCGACGGCGAACTGTTCCACCTCGGCCTTCATCGAGGTAACCTCGGCCCTCGCCGCCTCGGCCCTTGCCGTCTCCTCGACCACCCTCATGACCCCCCAGCCCCATTGCCTCGATGGCCGTCGCGTCCGCCGCTTTCTGTTTGGCGAGGTCCGGATCTTAGCCTCGGCGGACATTTCTTGAGCAAGGAGGTATTCGACTCCTCCACCTCCCGAGCATACCGGCCACCCGTCAAGCTGCGAGCGGCCCTTCAAGTAATCCGATATAAGATCGGATACTCTTGACACCTCGGCCGCCACGTCCTCGACCCCTATACAAAATATACATCGGTCGGAAGAACACAATTTGGTTACTCTTGCACAAAGTATAAGGACAAGTACATTACCTCGGGAAGAGGCAGGACGACTTGGAACCGATGATCTCAGACTCGACCTCGGCGACAACCGAGGACTCATGGATTACATCCTTCCGCCTCTTCAAGCGCTTGAGTGGCTGCGGCGAAGGGATCTCGAAGGCCCCACGGTCATTTCGGGCATGTCCTCGAAATCCTTGAGTCGGAGACCTCGGCTCGACCACGAGATCGGTTCGACCACGAGATCGGCTCCTTCCTTTCTTCTTCCTTTCCTTGACGGGTTCACTACAAGGAAATACATGGGTCGACATCAATCGTAACTCATGAAATAAAGAAAAAGAGGAGAAGAAGAGGCCTCGCCCTTCACCGACTCCACCCCAGGAGGTAGGATCATAAGGGCTAAGCCCGCCTCTGGCTCGGCCTCGAGAGAGACCTCGTCAACAAGGCCAATTTTGTCCAGTAGCCTCCAAGTCACGAAGCCCTTGTCGACATACACATCGGCGATCTTATCGGATCGCCATGGAACTCCATATGTCCTCAAACCGGCGGAAGAAGAACTTACGCGGTTGAGATCTTTGATTTAATCTTGGCTTTGAATTTCCTACGGGGTGATAGATAATACCACCCAGCCGCCTTCGATTCTGCGCGAAGGGCGAGCCCCAAGGTAAAGGAAAATTATGCTATAGGCATAGACACCTAGAGCGGTCGTATGCGGAATGAGTTCGGAGAGTTGGGCGAAGATAGGCGAACATCTCTTGGAACTCAACATATACATAAGGGTAAGGAAGGCGAAGACCGACCTTGAGGCGTCCCTCGTCACGGCAATAAAACCATCCGGAGGCACAAGCCCTATCCTCCGGACGAGGGCAACTAGCTCAATACTAGAGGAATACTATATTGAAAACATATATCCCTAATGTCGAAATACTTAGGATTGAAGAAAAAGAAGACACTTTGCCGCAATCCCCACCGAGAAAGCAGAGACTACACTCGGCAAGAGGCATATGGACACGGGTAAAAGCAGTGAGACACTAAATCGGGCGGGGAAGCAGACACGATTTGGCCTTCGAGGCGACTCGTTAGGAGAAGAGGTAGCCATTACTTACTTTTGTTTATCGATGAACAAGGCGAAGCTTCAAATCGTCGATGGCGCGAATAAAGTGTTTCGCGCGAAGCGAGAGGTTTTGAAAATCGGAGAAATGAAGAAGGCAAGTGATAAGAGATATTGCGTATCGAGGAAGACATTCCCTAATATGCACTTTATCGGGAATCAACCGTTGCGATTTAATGCGCATTAAATCGTATCCGCGTCGATGCTCGACAGCGGCGAAAAATCCCATCTTGACCTCGGCATAGCGCCTCGTCGGTGAAGCGATGAAGAAGACTCGGCTAACACCTCGGCGGTGAAGCCATTCACAAGACCTCGGTTTAACGCCTCGTCGGGTGAAGCGGTCGGAGACCTCGACGCGCCTCGTTAGGTGAAGCGGTCGTAAAACCTCGGCCTAACACCGTCGGTGAAGCGGTGAAGAAGACCTCGGCATAACGCCTCGTCGGTGAAGCGGTCGAAAAACCTCGGCCTAACACCTCGTCGGTGAAGCCGATGAAGACCTCGGCCTAACACCTCGTCGGGTGAAGCGATGAAGACTGGCCTAACGCCCGTCGGTGAAGCCGATGAAGACCTCGGCCTAACGCCTCGTCGTGTGAAGCCGGTCGAAGACCTCGGCCTAACAGTGAAGCCGGTCGAAAACCTCGACTGCTAGCGCCGTCGAATGAAGCCGTCGAGAAGACCTTGGTGAGCGCGCCTTAGGTGAAGCCGGCGGAAGACCTCGGCGGACACATCTGCGCGCACGACGTCGATATCTGACGTCAAAAGCATTGACACACACAAAGTCGAGACAATGAAAAGAATGTGTAAGATCGTCGAAACCGACGTCACAACAACCCCAATCCGGCATGACCTCGTTTCTGCGTCTTTTGGGGGTTGTGATAGAGATCTGACCAACTACCGAGCCCAAGCATCGGGCCCAATACAAGTAAACGACATCAAGCTCGGCTGGACAAGTTCGACCCATGAAGACTCACGAAGCGGTGGGAGCAGACTCGGCCGTATCTAAAGAATCCTAATTCGAAGGGATAGGATCTCGAATCCTAGTTAGAAGACTTGGATTCGAGATCTAGGTCGATACATTGTGTATAAATAGAGGCTAGATTAGGCGACATATATCATTCACTCTCTTTGTAATCGCTTCTTACACTCTCAATACACATACTCTCTCTCTTGCCCGTGGGCGTAGATCTTATTCATAGATCGAACCACGTAAATCTTTAGTGTTCTTAAGCATTTATTTCCCTTACGAAATTAAGATCGATCGGTAGTATTCATCATCCTCTACCGTCACAATGGAGTGGAATTTTTGTAGAATTTTTCCATTTTGAAATCTAGTTCGACCTCCCAAATTTCGTGGTTTTGAGCCATCAAATGCTCTCAAGCCATGAATGAAAGCTTATAAATATGTTCTAAGGTTTGTATTTAAAATTTGGGAATTTTTGGAGCGTGTTTGTTAATTTTGATTTTGTTATAATTTCTTTTTATAGGAGATAAAGCATGCTTTTGTGAATATTATTTGATATTGTTTCTTGTTTATGTGTTAGGAGCATGTAAAATAAATATGAGAATTTTTTGGAATTTTCTTGTATTTATTTTGATTTTATTTGTTGAAAAATAGTTGAGGTATAGTGTTTAATATACGATATGAACATCATATATTAATCTTAAAATTATTGAAACACTACTCATATTTTTCACAAATGGACATAATTTATTTAAGTATTTTTAAGTCATTGTTTGATTTTATATGTTGAGAAATAATTGAGATATAGTGTTTAATATATGATATGAACATCATATATTAATCTTGAAATTTTTGAGACACTACTCCTATTTTTATGAAAAGGCCGAAACTATGTATAAATATTCTTAGATTTATTTGATTTTTATTTATTGAAAATAATATGATATGTGATGTTTAGAAATAATATGAACCTAATATGCATTGTTGGGAATTTATTGAACATATATACAATATATGTGTGAGGACAAAAAGAATTCCAAGCATTTAGTTGATATTATAAATATTTAGTTGAGGTTTAAAGTTAATATTACATGTTTATTGCATATTATAAACATATGGTGAAGTGAATAAATTTATCGAATATATATGCATATATATTATAATTCTTGAAAATATACATGTAGTAAAAGCATGTGTTTTAATTTTAATGTAAGATATGAGATGATATTTCATGTTTAATGTATGATATGAGCATGATATGATTTTTGTAGAATTTATTGAACACCAAAGTCGATAAATTGAAATTGCGAAAATATAATACTTATTTACTCATGGTTTAAAATTTTATTTGATGATATGGGTTGGTAATTAAATTCTACGATTATGATAGGAGTATAACATGATTTTATTGAAATTTATTGGATACTTATGCTAATTATTGCTAATTATAAAAACATAGCAAAATGGTTAAGTATGAGTTGATTTTAATTGTGAATGATGCCATAGTAGTTAATCTAAAAATTTAGAATAAATGGTTGTGATTATGATGAATGAATGGAACACTCATTGCACATACACAATGATTATGTATTATGTTAGAAATTAGGGTTTTCTAATGCTTTAGTATAATATATGATGTGTATGGTGTTGAATGGTTATATTTATGTTGTCTTGACAAACAAAACCCCAAACGTAAACAACATAGTACTTTATGTACGAGAATCTAAAAGAAATCGACAAATTTCGATAACTTAAGAAGGAATTAATGAGAATCGAAGATGAGCGTAAATTTAGGGTTTTCTATTAATAATAGGATACTCAAGCGTGAGTTCCTAAGTTAAAGGAACGGCCGACTTACAACGTTAATGCTCAACAACGATAACCTAATATGACGTTAGATCGAGCATTAAGACAACTCGACAACGAATCCGATGAGTTAAGAGAAACAAATAATGTAAGTAAAGTGTAAGCAAAGATTCGAACATAAGATGTCGATCCTTATGTCTCAAAGGTCGAGTTAATATTCTGAAGAACTTCGTCTATTCCTAAGTACTTGGTTACATGATAGTATGTGATCACTTCAATCATAAGTCGAGACTCTATTTTATTCTTCGTGCTAATAGGACAAGTCGTCGAGCATAACCTACGGGACGTAACTACAATTGTTAAGTCTAGTTGGTGGCTTGAGAAGATCCTAATATACCAATCATAACGATTCGACAATCTATAACGTAATAACGTTTAGAAGAACACTAAGGTTAAGAGTCGGATAGACTCGAAGTATATGACTCATAAGTTGAAGTTCGTCTATGAATGATGAAGTAAAATAGTTTGGGAATTTAGGGATGTAAGATAATAGAAATTATCTTAAACCCGTCACATGAAATCATAAAGAAACCTTAATTGGGAACTTTAAGTCGTAATTTATAAATGACCTTGATCGATAAAAAGTATCTAAGAAAGTCTATTTTCTTATGAAGGGTTTGATAAATGCGTAGTTGGCGAGGAAGGACAATCATACACTTTCACTTAGAACTACTAACCGGATTAGCGGTGGGCTCTTTTGAAACAAAAATGACATGCATGTCTATCTCAAAGCATGATTTACAAAAGTTTTACTGAAATATTATTACATAAGCTGTTATTATTTGCCAAATGTTTTTGTTTTGTTGTGATTCTATCGAGATTGGTATATCGATATGGTATGTGAATGTGTTGGTCCTGAACGTTAAAAAGCGTAACGATCGAATCCGATTTAGTTAAGGACCAACTTGGATTGTGTACACGTGTGACTGTGTGTTAAGGTTAGCTACCTCGACCGGTCACGACGATTATGTGTAGGTGGCCACCTCTATAGTGCGCGATGAATGAATGATCAGTTATGGAACAACGTGGATGAAATAGTCTGGCCGGACACACTTTTTGAAAAATGATAAAATATTTGATAGGCATGAGTCTTTTAACTAAAATCCTCGTGCGCTATTGTGGGCAGTTCAATAACTTACAAAGAAAATGTTTTCGGCGATGAGTCCACTGAGTACTTTTGTACTTAGCCCTGCATCTCGTTTTTGATGTGCAGGTTGAGTAGGGATTGATGATGGGTGCGAGGCGGTGCAGAGTGGTAGTTGTTTTGTTGCTTTAGTAGAAAGGATTTCTAGAACCTTGGACATGTATCGTCATATGCATGTCCACGCGTTTATTTGCCTAACTCGATATTATTTTGGTATCTTGACTATAATCGCTTTCCATTGTCGTATTGAACTTGAGGTGGTACCTCGTTCCTTAAATTAGCATACGATTGGGTTATCTTTGAACATTGAACCTTTTGGCAAATCCTTATGTGACTTGAGTTTGTATTGAAACAGCTTATTTCTTTCAGTTTATGCACTATTGAGTAGTTAAATGGTTAATTGTATTGATTAGTATATATATATCCATTTGTTTTATTATACTAGTAACGATTCATATGATCCGTACTTCTTTGAGAAGTCGGGTCGTCACAAAGTGGTATCAGAGCACTTGTTCGCTCTGAACCCTAGAAACCCTTTCATTGAATCCTAAATTGAAAGTTGAGTCTTGAAATGTTTGTGTTTGACTGCCACTGCACTGCACTCCATCGTCGTCCTGCTCAACGAGGAAGAAGGTAACTATCTCAACTAAAAGTTATTTTGAAATGATGGAAGTATATGAAATGTGAAATGGACTCACAATATTACCTTGTTAAGAAGTTGAAATACATTTTGGAACACTACTAGAAAAATCAGTATAGACTACGCGTAATATGTGTAGTCTATGTGCGTTTCGTAGTGTAGAGAAAAGTGGTGTAGAGAAAACTAGGCGCGCATACACTACGCTTTTTATGCTAGTCTATACCCACTATAGACTACACTTTTCTCACATAGACTACGCTTTTCTGGCGTAGTCTATCCGACAGAACTACACAAATTTCGCACATACACTACACTTTCTCGGCGTAGTCTATACCCACCATAGACTACACTTTTCGCACTTAGACTACGCTTTTTCGGCGTGGTCTATGCCCAGAACTACACAAAATTTTGCACATACACTCGCTTTACGAGCTTAGTCTATACCCACTATAGACTACACTTTTGCACATTGACTACGCTTTTCGCGTAGTCTATACCCAGACTCACACAAAATTTCGCACATACACTCGCTTTACGGCGTAGTCTATATGTATTAACTACGATTTTTGAGTTTATTTACTACGGTTTAATGCCAAATTTACTCGCTTTTCTATTACAACCGTAGTCGATTTAATAACAACTACTGGTTTTCAATTTCAGCGTAGTTAATTTCTTTATTTAAACTGTACAATTAATAGCGCACAAACAAATGAGATTAAAATATACTTGCGACTACGTTCAAAATCACTATTCAAAAATATACAATCTGTTTTCATTATAGCTACAAAATCACTATACAAAATATACAATCTGCTTTCATTACATTCTACAAAATCACTATACAAAATACTATGCACATCATAACAAAACAATAAGACCGTATCCCCATATCACGGTGCAAAATAATTGAAAAGATCGATAACTTACAACTAAAACATCGAAGACTATATGTGAAGAAGCATGAAATTTGCCCGTTCAACGCGAACTTCATCAATGTCCTCTTGAGAGTAAGACCGATTTTGAAACTATTAACAATTCAAAATAGAATATTAGCACTCTTGTATGAAAAAATGATTATATTAAAGAAATGAAATGTTTATCTTCACTACTGAAAAAGGGCATAGACTACGCATAAAATATAGTTGTGCATTATTTAACTAACATCAATATTGTGCATTATTTAACTAACACGAATATAGTTGTGCATTATTTAACTAACACGAATATAGTTGCTCGCTCTGCTTACGAAACTCATTTTCGACAAGATCTCTTACACATAATGATACTTGTTATTCTCTACTTCGATGAAAGTGGATACAAAAGAAGAGGGCTTACATCCGTCGATGTAGCATGTCTTTGAATCTCCGCATCGTCTTTACGTGAGGTAAAACAAGGTTATCGGCACCGACAAAGAAAAGAATAGAGGAAGAGTACTAATCAAAATGCACCGAGCATACCTTGGTTCTTTGGAATGGAATATTTTCGAGCAACCCATGGGCTAACTTTGCTCTGCATAAAGAGGATCTATCAACCAATGAGCATTGGAAGTGGCACTAATTAATATACACACACACGACTAACTAACTCTCTCTCAACAATAACTCGTGGTGTAGTAAAATAAACTAACAAGTTCTAAATCTGAGACGATAATGACCACCAACACATGATAACATGCACTCCAACAATCCTTTCAATTCTTGCAAAACCAATTATATGCCACGAGAAAACATTTTTATTGACACATTGCAAAACCAATTATATGCCACGAGAAAACACATGGGTATCACATGAAACGTGAAAACAAGCCAAATACTCAAAATATTATATGCATCAAGTTTCAGGTCTTTTACCTTTTGCAAGGATGAAAAGTCATGCCAAATGTTGTAGATGCTATGCTAGAAGTGGGTCCACAACACTTTCATCCTCGACATAAGAGAAACATCCGAGCTGCCAAAGTTTGAATTTAATGATTATACAGAAAAAGCAATGAAGCTATTAAGTTGGTTGTCACTCATACATTAGCAATAAAATTTGGTTTATCTCTAGTTGTTCTGTTGAGACTCATTTCCGATTAATGTATTTTGATGGAGCATGAAAAACTTAAACCATAAAGATGTGCTTGGATGTTTCTTTAGAAAATGAAGTATGGATAATGGATTTCGAGGATTAGGACCAGCCTCCTTACTTTTCACTTTATTGTGATTGTGGTCTTGTTAGTGTTATTTAGTGTGGATCTTGGAACTTTTCACCACTAGATGTTAGAGCTTTTAAAGTGAATTTGTAGTTGTTAGTGGATACAATAGGGTGTCAAATCATCTTTGCATTGCAATATACAACTAATACCTTGGGAAAATGAGAGTACAAAGTCTATCAGGCATAAAAACAAACATATTTTTGTATCCGGGAAAGAAGGAAATAAGTCGAGGAACCCAAACTTCGACTACATGTTAAACTACTAATTATACCAACCATGAAAATTGTTTATTTTGCGCAGACTCATTGGAAACCGACATAGGTAAGAAAATTGATGACTAAATAAAAAACTAACACTATCACGAATAGTAGCGGAAGAAACAACAGACACTTAATGGCGGCATTGGTTCTATTACCATCACAATATCTGTCTTGACATACACTACTATAATGAAGAGCGGAATGAATTCTTGAAAATTGGCATCACAAAAGAAAGAAAGAGCAAATAAAGAAAGAACGAAGCGTCCTCGCATCCTCGCATCCACCCTCCTCACTTAAAAGCATAGGAGATATTTACGTAGGAAGCGGTCATTCAAACTTAACATGTTCTTGAATGTATAGAAGATTAAAATGCACTCATACTCATTATTATTCTAAACCCGTCTCACTTTAGATGCATCAATAAAGGAAATTCAATAGACAATCACGAGAGATGTTTCAAGTTAAAAGTTTCTTTGGAGAACTAAACAAAGTCAATCATTTTGTTACTCCCTACCGGTGAAGATCCTAACACGGTGGGTTTATTGCCGATCGAGAAGATACTTTTCTGACAAATTGAAGGAACTCTACTTTAATCCATATTTGAGAGGACAATAATTAATCCCACTTCATCCTTGTTAAACTATCATTACCTTTCTAGAAATAGATTCACAAGAAAATTTTGTCGCAAACAAGTGGGTATGCACCTTAAGTCAGTAGAGTTAAAAGCAAGCATTTTGACTGCGGTCCTCGCCTCTGCTTGCGAGGCAATTACATTTTTCATAGAAGGAGAAACAAACATATTTTACGAGCAAATCTTTGAAAGAAATAAAGAAAACAAGATGTATCTGAGAATAAGCGACTTTTTAGCACGGTGCATATGCATGTCGACCAACTAAATCGTAAATAAAGAAAAATGAAGAAAGCGAAAGAAAAAATGAAACATAGAAGCGACTAACGATAGCCAAATTAAAGCAAGATCAATATAACCCAAAGAAACAAATAACCTCTGGAAAAATCAAGCCAACAAGATAAAATTTACGCCATGGCGAGTGTTTTTATCGAAATCTATGATCGGTGTTTGAGCAGGAATCTTCTATCATAACCGTGGCAATCGAGACAATAAGAGATATGACTATAAACATTATGGAAATTGATGTGTGAATGGAATATTTTTTCTTTAAGATAGTTACCTTCAAGTTCGGTTAACCGATGCTTAATTTGGCTCTGAAACATGTCTCCTTTACAACTGACAGTTTAGAACTAGGCAAACAAGCTGATCTGCTTAGACACCGCATCCTCAAAATCCAACATTAACTCATTGTAAGTTGAAACATCATATTTTTCCTGCAACATAATAACAAGATCGACCATATTATCTTATCAGATAAATAAATAAATAAAAAGTAAGCTTGTAAGAAGGATATCACGGGAAGGTATAGTCAGCTGATAGAAAAAATAAATATAATTATCATAGTCATGACAGATAAAATAATATCAATATAGACCTTTTCATAGACTGACCAATTTTTAGATATGATAAAAGAAACAAAACAGAATAAGAGGAATTTCAAACAGTTGTTGTGGATACTGGCTTACCTGTTTATATGCCTCTTGAAATTACCAATAAGGAAACTGAACTCTACAATGAAACAAGTTTCTGTGAGGCCACTCCTTGCAGCCTCCCGGAACGTGCTATTGTAAGTCTTATTAGTCTTCTACTCCGTTATGTGTATTTTGAAGTTGAATACTAGAAATATCCATATCTTTCTATTTTGAGCTAGTTTCTTGTCCAACTGTATCCCAAACTTGAAGTTTGATCTGCTTTCCATCAACCTCAACAGTTCTTAACATGAAATCAATTCTACGAAATAAGGCTACACCTTAAGTCAAATAGACAATTCATTTATCTATAGTTATGTTTCACAATAAGAATCCTACACATTGGTGGTGATGAAACTAGCTATAAAAGAACCATCAGATAATCGCAAACTCTTACCCACACTTGCAGGTCAAGAAACAAAACTACTATATAATTCCAAAAGACATAGTTTTGTCACTCCATCCGTGATATTATAAAAAATATTTTCCATGCTTAGTGACAAAAATAACAGAAAATGTGATTTAATTTTGAAACAAAAGAAACCTGAAGTTACAAGTTCAATTTAGCAATTAAGGATAAGCCAAAAAGGCAGAGAACCTGTCTGTCGAGCAGCTACTTCATACACTTATTCAGTAATCAAATCAGGCCCAAACAACCTGTTTGTCGAAGTAAAAAACAAAACTAAATTAAACAAACTTAATTGAGAAAATTAGATAGCAAAAATGCTATCACATTCATTTTTCAAAATCTCAATAGCTACTGTTGAACACGAATAGCAGCTCACACAATATATAATCTCAATTATCGCCACAACAAAAAATGCAACAACAATTCAAAAATTAATCTTCCGTATCCTCCCATCAATCCTAGCCCTAGCTCAAAATTGAAAAAGAATACATATATTGCAATCCCTAGCTTTATATATTGTATATTGTTCCTTACTCTTTTGTGCTAGCTACTGATGATTGACCGTTAAAGTGCATTATAAAATGAAAAATGGATTACAACTTCTCAAGTTGAGCTGCAAACTAGATGAAAAATAGTTTGCTAGTTTGCTGGAAATATTGTTTGCATGTGCGTAATGAAAGATTACTAGCATGTCCTCAAAATTGTGCAAAGTGTGCGTGTTCCAAAATCACATCCCATCATCTAAGTTAACATATGAGAAAGAGGAATTATAACTTTCCATTTCTCAAGTATGGTGAATATCAACAGACTAGCTCTCAACATTTGTGGCTCTCACCTTTGCTATTTCTTCTAAGTTAGAATACCAGTTATTTGAACATAAATAAATATCTAGAATTGGCTTACATGCTTAATTAACACTAAGCATATTTTGCCTCAAACTTGTTCATTAAATCGTTGGAAAAATCTAAAAGCAGGTTCGACGAGTTAGAATTTGGAGCAAATGTGATTTAAGAAATGGAATTAGGAAATATGGGGGAAAAATGGAAGGAGCGCAAACAAACCTCCCAGAAAGTCGTTGTTCCTAGTCACCGCGACTCACCCGAAAATCACCATCCTCGACGTGCCTCACCGACACTCGCCGAGACTCATCGGAATTTCTCTCTTTTCGCCTGAATCTCGCCTAAGCTTGACGGAATCAGACCGCACCAAGCCTCGCCGTGAATCTTAGTTACAAAGCCTCGCTTGAATCTCACCGCAACTCGACGGAATCGATCCGCCTCGCTTTGAACACTTGCTCTACTTTCACCTCGCTTGAATCTGCTTCACCTCGTCTCGCTCCGATTCATGAACAACCTCCCGCAAAGAATCGACGACGACGACTCAACTTTGACTTAGGATTCGCGATTTAGAAATTTTGACCAAGATTTGGGAATTTTAGACTTAGAGGTGTTTGCACGAGCTTATAAGCTCCCAAAATAGCTTATAATTTGTTTTTAAACTTAAAAGCAGTTATAAGTCGCTTTGGGAGCTTATAAGCTCACCAATACCTACTCTCTTAAACTTCAGTGAAGGAGAAACAACCTATTTGTTATTTTATTAATAAATTTTCATTTTATTTATTATTTAATAAATTTGAAAATTCGCTTATACACTACGGTTTTGGTTAACCGTAGTTATTGCCACATATAGACTACAGTTTTTCAATACACGGTGGTCTATGTTTGAACAACTTCGGCGCATAGACTACGGTTTTCGTAAAAAACCGTAGTCTATGAGCAAAGACTACAATTTTTTTAAAAAAACGTAGTCTATATGGCGTAGAGAAAGGCTAAATTTCTAGGGGCTTGGTAAAGGGTAAAATGAGGATACTTGACTATCTCACAATGTGTCTTGATTTGTGTTTCTTGTTATATGCAAAGCATCTTGTAAGCGAGGATGTAAATGAGTATGTTTCCACGAGGACATAGACTCTTAAGACGTATGATCCCTTTGCGTCGAACTTAGTATGAGAACATAAGGTATCCCCAATTGAGCGAAATACTAAGGAAGGGCGAGAACATAGAAATCTTAAGAATCACGATGCGAGCGGATTCGAGGATAAGAACAGCGACAGTCTATGATGACGAAGCAATTGTAGCTCAGTGGTTCACGCTACTACGAGTCCCAACCTCTCTGTCGAAGGAATTCAACACCATGCGTGTTGCCTCTATCGTAACAATAATGAAAAGAATCAAAGTATAACGTTAAGGTAGTATAAAAGAAAGATCAAATTGTAAGTACATTATAGGAGCGATTATGATCGAATTTTATGATCGACTAGAAATAAGGAATCCGAACCCAATAAGATAGGGTGACCACTTAGCCTTTACCCAAGGCTAGACATCGAACGTTTATTACGTCTGAGGAACCATGCGGTCTCTTCCCAAAGACCAAACCATGAAAGTAGTTTCATAAGAACTCGGGAATATAAGATGGTTGGACGATTTTTACGACTAGTGCCTTTATCTTCTAGAGTCACACCGGGAGGTGGTACGCTCCTACCGTTCTACCGGATGTACAGTAGAAGACATCAGCAGTTCCTTGCTCATTTAGTGCGTCATTGGGCTCTTGTACATGCTCGTGATACGTCAAATTATGATGATGTACTTGACTAATCATGAGGCGCCATCCGACTTGTAGGGATATACCGTGAGATATCGGTAGATTATATCTATCGATGCCGAGAGAGCTTCGATCTTGAGGTGGACTTGCCTCTTTGTCGATCACACGAGCTACGTATTCATGGTATATGGAGCTACACCATGTGGACCATATCTCCCGAATAGGAATACACCTAGCGTGATGAGATTCTGAGTGGTTTCACCCGGAGGTACCTTGTTTGCATCGATGGACTGTATTCTTGCACAGGCGTGGCATGAACATGTTCGAGGCCGAACTTTCCGTCCTCTGACTCACTTTTTCGGTCCTACCGCTAATAAGATTCGAGCCTGTCATTAACAACCCACACCATCATCACCGATCATTCTATGTCAAGATCCATCTCTACCTACCGGCTCACCCTAACTTAGCCGTCACCCCGCATGGACCCGTGTACCATGATCTTGTGGAGGTTGATGATCTATGTGGCCTAGCTGCGGGCATTGTGAGATGAGCTAGTGCCCGTCTTCTTCTTTGCTCCATTTCCGACCATCTTTCGAGGAGATCACGATTGAGATCTATCGAGACACAGGCTGCTATGGGAGAAGCTAGGGTCATTAGAGTCCGAGAGCCGTGGCTCGCATTCGATCTTGAGGTCATGGGGAGGAGGATCGAGAGGAAGACCCGGAGGAGGATCACGGCGATGACACGCCACCGACGATGAGATAGAAGAAGTAGACAGTACCCATACTCCCGGTTCTGACTCCGACATGATGAGCCCTGTCTATACCTCGGGCAATTACGGATATAGTTATTAGGACAAGATAGTGTTTGTCTATATACCTTTGTATATCTTTTTGATGCATGCGGAAATGATGAGTCGTTCCGAAATGAACCCTTATTCTGATGACCACGAAGGCGTTTAGATTTTTATGCGCTTAGTGACTAGGTACACTGAGTGATACTGATATTTATTTTCGAAACATCATACTCCGTACCTAGCCTCTTGTGGACCTTAAAAGCGATGATGAAAGAACTCGTAGAGATATTTGATTTGATATGATGATAGCTCCCGAGAGCTTTGGTTTTGAGGTTGCGATATGTGATGTTCGATGGCGTCTAGATTTATGCTTATGATTATACATACATCTTGTGCTAAGATATTTATGATCATGACGGATGGTATAAGAAGATATTTGATTATGTATATTTATGAAAGATAGAATGTCACTGAGAAGAAAAAAAAAACCGTGAGATAACACCCGAAAGAGAGGACACTCTACCACCACCACCACCGGAAAGAAGGATTGAAGAACTATTCCTCAGACAGAATCCGCAAACCTTCAACGGGACTGGGAATCCCGTGGATGCGGAACTATGGATTAGCGCACTAGAGCTAATCATTAATTTCCTTCACTGCACCTCTCCAGAACACTTGTCATGTGTTGCCTTCCAAATGACCGGTGCCGCCTACTTCTGGTGGGAGGCGAAGAGGAAGACTCTATCGGAGGAGGAATTGAAGGATTATACCTGAGAGGAATTTGAGGAGGAAGTGTATGAGAGGTACATTCCTAAGAGTTACATGAAAAGAAAGGAACATGAGTTCTACAATCTACGCCAGGGAAAGATAACGGTCACGAACTACGATCGGGCATTCTGCGAGATATCGCGATATGCGCCTCAGTTGGTCAACACTGATGAGAAGAGATCAGAAAAGTTTCGGATGAGACTCCGCCATGAGATCCGGGTATCGCTAGCTAGCCATGGAAACCTAACCTACCGTGAGGCCCTCAGCAGAGCATTGGACATTGAAGCTGCTTTACCGGAGGAGAGGATTATCGCCGTGCACCCACAGAATCACTAGGGGGATCGTGGGAAGAGAAAGTGGGAAAGTGTAGGGAAAACGTATGTTAACCCTCGCCGAGGATCCATCTTGGGTGTTTAATTCACCATACATTGATTATAAACCTAGCATGCGTCTATATAATTAAATCGCAACACGTTGGGGTTTACACGTGTTTACCTTTGGATGCATCGAGGTGGAGCGAGCGGGATGAGCGATTGAGCGGTCGAGACTGGTGCTTTGACCTTCGGACTGTATCCGGATACCCAAACTCCAACGTCGAGTGAGGACGAGCTATGGAGAATACACCGGAAAATCACCGAGCTCTGCAATTTTGAAAACTCTCTCAAGACTATGAGGGTGGCGAAAATTCTTGCTTGTAATTTGTGAGTTCTACTTAGACATTATCTCATACCTTATATTTATAATGCACTACCTTAATCCTATATGGAATGTTACCATAATCCTATATGGAATATTACCATAATCCTATATGGAATATTACCATACACTTAGGATTATTTCCATACTCTTAGGATTATTTCCATACTCTCGAAGATTATTACCATAATCTTATATGGAAAGGATCTATGCATATTCCATAAATATAATTATATCCTTGTGGGATAAAGAGAATAAAATCTTGCCTTCGAGAGCTATAGGGGCGCGATTTCCACGATCTTATGGGCTGGATGGGCGGCCAGGATCAAATGCAAGGAATAAAGATGGGCCTCAAATAAATTAATTATCTTATGTTCACCCGAACATAAATTAATTTATAAACATTCGATCATGCCACTAGAAAAGAATGTTGACTTACCCTTTATTACCGAAGTTGAGTCGGGCTTGCACTTAGACATTCTGAATCCCGTATTTAAGATATCGAGCGTCCATTAATCATTTCTAGCAATCATTCGCTAAACGATTAATATCCTTATTTCCTAAGTAGTACCACTCAACCTTATTATTGTACTTGAGCTAACTCGACTGCGCAGGTTTAGTACAATAAACCTTTTGAGCTCCTTAAGGGGCGTCATCATCCTAGCGGATACGGTTACTCGTCTGAGATAACTAGCGTGACATCAAGATCGCCACCACCCAAGATCGCGGAGAATCTTGGGTTAGAACATATAACCCTCACTCATAACAAGTCAAAGTGATGGTCAACAACTCATACTCACCTAATACCTTATCGAGGTTTAGATTATCGTAAGTCACCGAGATCTTGGTTCTTCACGACGGTCGAAGAAGAACTCATCTCACTTTGTGATCCTTCAATACGTCGAGGCGTACCAGACAGACAAGCAACTAAGTCAAGTCACTTCTTATCTATCTGCGGCTAAACCGACAACTCGTCCTTAAGTCGTCTCACCGTGAAACTTTTATATCTCATTAAGCGACCAATCATACGAGACTTACGTGATCTTCTACACCTTTGTATGATCTAACTTATATGAGATAAGGGGACACGGATATATGCAATCAAGTATTCAAATCGGATAGGAGATTGTAATAGTGGTAACGAAACATTGTATACAAGCTCAACCAAACCGCTTTCAGTATACAAATCCAACAGAAAGACCCCACCAAGGTCAAGGATCCAATGCTTTGGTCAGCCGATGTGAGGCCATGGCAAGGGAATAACGTGCCATATGGGCACGGACAAGGTAATGGACGTCCCATGGTACCCGCACCTGGTGGGGAAACCAAAAGTTCGTGTGACTCCCCGTGTGTCCAAGGTGCCATAGGAGTCACAAGGGGCATGCGCATTCACGAATGATGGATGCTTCAAGTGTGGCCAGAAGGGTCACTACTCCAGGGATTGTCCAGGGATACGCCAAGGAGGAAATGACAGTCCCAATGTGCCTAAACGAGTCCAACCGGTCCGCGCTATCCAAGCTCAACCGTTTGACAGAATAGCTCCGGTTCGATCTTCCACCGATCCAACGACCCTATCAACCACGACGACATTAGCAACAACAATATCGACAGCCGCCGAAACAACATCAGCAACAACCACAGCAGCAACAGTAACAACAACAACCAGCACCGCAAGCCAGGGCCTACGCCCTCAATCAAGAAATAGAGTTCCCGTAAGAACAACCAAGGAACAAAGAAAACTTGGCAGGTATGGGAACACTCCTCCAATTGCCTGTTATCCTACTTTTCGATACTGGCGCATCGTATTCTTTTATTTCTAAATGATGCATAGAGAACTTAGGACTAGATTCTAAACGCCATGAACAAATCATGATAATTTCTTCACCAGTATGAGGCATAAGAACGGTAACCCACACATGCTCGAACCTAGAACTTGGACTAGGCTCACTTAAGGTCATAACAGATAACCTTCACGTCATACCTATGACAGATGTGGACATAATCCTAGGAATGGATTGGTTAACCGAACATAATCGACCATCCCGTAATGAAAGGAAAATTTTTCCAACATCCGGAGAGAAACCTACGGACTTTCACCGGATCGGCATGGGAGGAGGGTCCCAATTATATCCGCGCTACAAGCAAGGACATTCTTGAACAAGATCGATAACCACGCCTACTTTGTCATCTCGGGAAGAAGACCGAGAATGAGATAAGGATAGAAGACATTCCGATCGTGAAGGAGTATCGATATATTTCCGATTTAACTATCGGGATTATCGCCAAACCGACATATTGAATTCATGATCGACCTTGAACCAGGTTCTGCCCCTATGTCGAAAGCCCCATACCGGATGGCACCAAAAGAACTTGAGGAATTGAAGATCCAGGTGCAAGAACTCTTGGAGTTAGGTTTCATTAGACCTAGTGTGTCTCCATGGGGAGTGTTTGGTATGAATTTGTGCTTATTCTTGGTATTATTTTACATGTCATTTTTAGTGGTCTGTCCAATTTATGCCGTTCGTTTGATTAATATTTATCGATTCGGACTTACTTCGTTTGTTTCGATGTTTTGTACAAAAACGGAATTAAAATAGGATGAATTGGATCTTCCAAGGATCAAGTTTATTGAAGAGCATTGCGATAGGAGTTCATAAGCAAAACGGTTTGCAATTGAGAGGTCGGACGTGCGAGAACAGGCGGTGTCAAAGTTGCGCACGCCGAGCCCGCGCCGATCGATCAGCGCACCAGTAGCGCCGTCGCCCACGACCCGTGCCCGGCGCGTGCCGCCAGCGCCTCGCCCACGCGTCTCGTCTCTCGCCAAGGCGCCTCGCCCGCGCACCAACTCCGCGCGCCACATCCGCTTCGCCCGCGTGCCCTCGGCAGCGGCGCCTCGCACCCGGCGCTCATGTCCAGCGCCCGATCCTCCGGCGCGTGTTGCCTCACGGCCGGCGCTCGATAGCGCCCGCAACACCCGCCAGCGCCGTTGCCGCCCAGCCTAGCCGCCCCGCCGTGCTCGCTCGGCGCCCGTCAATGCCCGCTCACGCCCAGCGCCATCGCATCCATCTCGCGCGCTCGGCCACGTGCGCTCGCTGTCTCCCGTCCGGTCTGCGAGCACAACCGACTTCGATCCTCGGCGCCCGCCTCGTCCGGCCCAGCGCGTTCCGGCCAGCGTGCGCTCTCCATGCCAGCGTCCCAAATAAGATACCTCGGCGCCCGTTGGCCTTCATTCGCGTTCGACTAGCGCCCGGCGCCGGCGCCATCCGGCGCCAACGCCTTCCACGCACAACCGGCCAGGCATCCAAGCGCGCGTTCTACATTTCCTTCGCGCGCTCAAGCTCACCCGGCGTTCACGCCGCAATCTGTAATGTTTTCTAAACCTACATTCATTGTAAACCGGCACTCAGTATCATTTAATATATATATGCGTTAGGTCATATTTTTTACGGGGGTTCTTATTTTCTTGTTCAGCGGCGCAGCCGCGACACTCCTTCTCAGATTTCTTCCGGCAATTCTTCAGGCGACAACACAGAGATAATTCTTAGTTTAATTCCTGCTTTTATTTGTTAGATTTAATATTTTAGTTTATCGCTTTTCGCTGTCGAATTAATCTGTTGGGTTTATCGATTATTATTATTGGATTTTCTTGTTCCTTTGATTTACATTGTTTAATGATTTCCTGTTTTCGATTAATTCATGTTCTTGTTGGATGATTGATAATTATGATTTATTTGCAATTAGATTCAGATTAGGGCTTGACAAACCCTAAGAATAGGATTGCTCATGCTTTTGTTTATTGTTTTGATTTATCGCTTTCATAGTTCAACTAGGGATTGACAACCCCTGGTTTAGATTTATTATTTTAATAGTTTAGCTCGGGATTGACAAACCCTAGCTTAGGATTGTTGTTTATTTCTCGTATTTCAATTCTCGCATGTTCAAAACCCTCGTTGGTATTAGAATGTTTAGGATTTAATCGCTTTATGTGTATGACATGAACAATAAGCCCTGTTAAGTTTTCCTTGAGTGACGACTTGGGTTAACTTATCACGCTACAATTACCTCGTACGATTGCGAGTAAACTTGAGTGTGTTTTTAGCTCGATCAATTTTGGCGCCGTTGCCGGGTAAAACTTTAGGCGTATTGTTTGTGTTGTTTGTTTTCTGTGTTTCTTTTAGCCTGTTTGGTTGTTTTTCTCCCCCTGGTGCACGTGATCTTGTTTTTGTTGTTGGTGTGCATTAATGCGGTGGTACCAGCGATGCGAATATGGTCAAACAGGCTGAGGGAGGAAAGTTCGTCGTATTGGGCAAATTCTTCTTACGAAGACGGAGCCCAGTTCGACTATTCTGAGGGATACCCGTCAAACCATGAGTATCAAGCCTACGATCCCTACCCTGAGCAACAAGCCTATGATCCCTACTGGGACCAACCACCTCCACCGATGCAGGGATCAAGCCTACAATCATTACTAGGATCAACCACCTCCGCGCACTATGAGGATCAATCCTACAATCCATCTGGGATCAACCACCTCCAAGCGATATCCGTACTCACAACAACCACCTCCACCTCAAGATTCATACCCGCAGACCACCTCCACCTCAAATGCCGACTTGGGATGATAAGTTCGTCAAAGTTTGGATGCTTATGACGCTCACTTCAACGTTTGGAGGCATAAGTGGAAATGTTAATAGCACGCTTGATGAGTGGTGCGAGCAATGGAGGAACTTCAAACCAATCGATCAGTCCAAAGCGATCACTATTCTAGAAAGTGACCTAATTATTGAGAATTGGGTGGGAGAGACACCGACAGTCGATGCAGCCAAAAAGGTGGAAAATGAGAAAGAATGGGCACGTGAGGATGAGAGCGGGATCGAGCCACGAGGAAGTTGTTACAAGGACGATCGACGAGGAAGAGTGGGCACATGAAATTGATAACACGCCAAAACCCTCTGGAGGTGAAAGAACTACCCAAACACTTGAGGAGGATGAAGAGATGATGAAGCAAGAGTGGGCACGTGAAATTTCTAGCATGCCAAAGCCCACTCTGGAAGTGAAAGAACTGCCTCCACAATTGAAGTACGTGTTCCCAGAGGAGGACAAAGTGAGGACAAAGGTTGAGGTAACATCCATAATTTGTCAACATCCTAATTCACCAAAGTATTGTGCTTTGGGAATTGAAATTATCTATTTCACTTTGGAGAATAGGATGTTCTATTTGAGCTTAAATGAGTTACTATTTTCTTCCTTGATTGTCCTTTGTGCTTATATGGTTACTACTGATGCTCTTATGATCCCCTGGGACCAACCACCTCCACCGCGCGATCGAGGATCAAGCTACAATCATTATTGGGATCAACCACCTCCGCAGCACTATGAGGATCAATCCTACAATCCATACCGGGATCAACCACCTCCGCCGCAGATGTCCGTACTCACAACAACCACCTCCACCTCAAGATTCATACCCAGCAGCCCACCTCCACCTCAAATGCCGACTTGGGATGATAAGTTCGTCAAAGTTTGGATGCTTATGACGCTCACTTCAACGTTTGGAGGCAGTGGGACATGTTAATAGCACTTGATGAGTGAGTGCAAAGCAATGGAGGAACTTCCAAACCAATCCAATCAGTCCAGCGGTCACTATTCTAGAAAGTGACCCAATTATTGAGAATTGGTGGGAGAGACACTGACAGTCGATGCAGCCAAAGAAGGTGGAAAATGAGAAAGAATGGGCACGTGAGGATACGAGGAAGTTGTTACAAGGATGATGACGAGGAAGAGTGGGCACATGAAATTGATAACATGCCAAAACCCACTCTGGAGGTGAAAGAACTACCCAAACACTTGGAGGAGGATGAAGAGATGATGAAGCAAGAGTGGGCACGTGAAGTTTCTAGCATGCCAAAGCCCACTATGGAAGTGAAAGAACTGCCTCTACAATTGAAGTACGTGTTCCCAGAGGAGGACAAAGTGAGGACAAAGGTTGAGGTAACATCCATAATTTGTCAACATCCTAATTCACCAAAGTATTGTGCTTTGGGAATTGAAATTATCTATTTCACTTTGGAGAATAGGATGTTCTATTTGAGCTTAAATGAGTTACTATTTTCTTCCTTGATTGTCCTTTGTGCTTATATGGTTACTATTGATGCTCTGGCTGAGATGGTATTCCTGCTGGTTAAGGTCTATGGATAGTTCGAAGTTGACTAGATTACGTCGGGCTCACGACATTAAACTGAGTACTACATGGGAGTTTACCCACAGATTTTTATTTTCTTTTTCTTTCTTTCTTTTTTGTTTTGTTTCTTTGTTCTCTTTGATCTATCTGTTGTCTCTGTGTTAGTTTTGCTCGAAATTGGAATGTCATCAACCGTGAGGTGTAGCCGTGATACTCCGGTTCTGCCGTGCACGCTCACATTCCAACCCTGCCACTTCCATCTATTATCAGGGAAGTCTCCTCCTCTATGGGCTATTTTAGTGTTATTAATGTTTTGAGCACTGGGGACAGTGCTCGAATTTAGTATGGGGGAGAGAGTATTTGGTTTTGTGGGCGTGATATATATATATATATATATATATTTTTGTATGCTTAATGATGTGCCCTTGTGCTTATTTTGATTGTTTGGACTTAAGCTTTGTCTATGCGAGTAGGTTAGGATTTTGATTTGTCTGTCGAACTACGTGGTATTGGTCAAACACGGATGTATTCCGTTTATCTTGATATTATGTTATTGAAGTGCAATGTGAATTAACGAGATTGTGTTAATTAATCTTAAATCGGGGTTATTGATGTGATTTGTCCGACTAATGCTAGGGTAGTGTTAACGATGTGGTTACCTATATACTCGTTTCAATTAAAAAATGTGTGAAAAGAAGAAAAAAGAGAATGAAAACTCCAATAAGTTGTTGAGATTGTATAAATGGAGGATGGGATTCTGCCCCTCTTTCTCGTAAATCGAAAAATGGGCATGGGAAACCACAATAGGAGACTCGAGTTCATCAAGATTTCACCTTTCGAACATTGTTCCAAAATCTGTTAATACTTTCTATGGTATCAAAGGAAACTTGTTGCTAAAAGTAACCATTTTAGTTAATTCACCTCTAGCGGAGAGTTGGGTCTGAGCAAAAATAATCTACTTGTTTATTTGATATTTTCACAATCTTAGATTTGTTTCACTTTGACTTTGATTATGTATTCATCATGTTTGGGGGAATTGCAAAGGGAGGTTTGATTGATTGGATTAAGGGTTAAGTTGAATGAGTTATTTTTCTACTCTTTTTAGTATAGACTTTGCTTGAGGACAAGCAAATGGATAAGTGTGGGGGAGTTGTTTGGTATGAATTTGTGCTTATTCTTGGTATTATTTTACATGTCATTTTTAGTGGTCTGTCCTATTTATGTCGTTGGTTTGATTAATATTTATCGATTCGGACTTACTTTGTTTGTTTCGATGTTTTGTACAAAAACGGCATTAAAATAGGATGAATTGGATCTGCCAAAGATCAAGTTTATTGAAGAGCATTGCGATAGGAGTTCATAGGCGAAAACGCTTTGCAATTCGGAGGTCGGACGCGCGAGAACGGGGTGAATTGTCAAAGTCGCGCACGTCGAGCCCGGTGCTCGATCAAGCGCACCCAGCGCGTGCACGTCGCTCACGTCCGTGCCCAGCCAACGCGCCCGCCGCAGCGCCGCCCACGCATCCATCCCCACGCAAGCGCGCCTCGCCCGCGCGCCAACTCCCGCCCCGTCGCTTCGCCCGCGCCCTCGGCAGCGGCCTCGCACCCGGTGCTCACATCCGGCGCCCAATCCTCCAGCGCGTTGCCTCATAGCTGGCCGATAGTGCCCGCAACACCCGCCCACGCCGTTGCCGCCCGGCTCTTCGCCGCGCTGCGCTCCAGCGCCCGATGCGGCCCCGTCCCAACGCCCGCTCGCCCGGCGCCATCGATCCATCTCCGCGCGTTCGGCCACAAGGCGCCGCTTCCCCCCCATACGGCGTTGCGAGCACAACCGACGCCGATCCTCGGCGCCCGCCTCGTCCGAGCCAGCGCGTTCCGGCCAGTACAGCGCTCTCCATGCCAGCGCAAGCCTCGGCGCCGTTGGCCTTCATTCCGCGTTCGACCAAGCACCCGTGCTCAACGCCATCCGGCGCTCAACGCCTTCCACGCAAAGCCAGCGCTGTGCATCCAAGCGCGCATTCTACATTTCCCTCGCGCGCTCAAGCTCACCCGGCGTTCACGCGCAATACAGAATGTTTTCTAAACCTGCGTTCATTGTAAACCAGCGCTCAGTATCATTTAATATATATATGCGTTAGGTCATATTTTTTACGGGGGTTCTTATTTTCTTGTACAGCGGCGCAGCCGCGGCACTCATTCTCAGATTTCTTCCGGTAATTCTTCAGGCGACAACACAGAGATAATTCTTAGTTTAATTCCTGCTTTTATTTCTTAGATTTAATATTTTAGTTAATCGCTTTTTGCTATCGAATTAATCTGTTGGGTTTATCGATTATTATTATTGGATTTTCGTGTTCCTTTGATTTACATTGCTTAATAATTTCCTGCTTTCGATTAATTCATGTTCTTGTTAGATGATTGATAATTATGATTTATTTGCAATTAGATTCAGATTAGGGCTTGACAAACCCTAAGAATAGGATTGCTCCTGCTTTTGTTTATTGCTTTGATTTATCGCTTTCATAGTTCAACTAGGGATTGACAACCCCTGGTTTAGATTTATTGTTTTAATAGTTTAGCTCGGGATTGACAAACCCTAGCTTAGGATTGCTGTTTATTTCTCGTATTTTAATTCCCGCATGTTCAAAACCCTCGTTGGTATTAGAATGTTTAGGATTTAATCGCTTTATGTGTATGACATGAACAATAAGCCCTGTTAAGTTTTCATTGAGAGACGACTTGGGTTAACTTATCACGCTACAATTACCTCTTACGATTGCGAGTAAACTTGAGTGTGTTTTTAGCTCGATCAGGGAGCACATGTCCTTTTCGTGAAGAAGAATGATGGCACGTTGAGAATGTGCATAGACTATCGAGAGTTAAACAAGATAACTCTTAAGAATAAGTATCCTTTGCCCCGAATTGATGATCTGTTTGATCAGCTTAAAGGAGCATGAGTCTTTTCGAAGATAGATTTAAAGTCTGGATACCATCAGCTGAGGATTAGACCAGATGATGTACCAAAACGGCTTTCCATACAAAGTATGGTCATTTTGAATTCATCGTTATGCCCTTTGGACTTACAAATGCCCCAACAGTATTTATGGATATCATGAATGGGGTATTTCACCCATACTTAGATAAATTTGTCTTAGTATTCATAGACGCTATCCTAATATACTCTAAGAATGACCAAGAACACGAGAAGCACTTGAGAACTGTGCTGCAAACATTAAGGCAAGAGCAACTCTTTCCTAAGTTTAGCAAGTGTGAATTCTGGTTAGGCGAGGTGACATTCTTAGGTCACATCGTGTCCGTCGAGGGAATCAAAGTAGACCCCTCTAAGATCTATACAGTTCGAGAATGAGAATCAACAAAGAACCCGAATAAAATTCAGAGTTTCTTAGGACTTGCCGGCTATTATCGAAGATTTATCGAAGGATTTTCAATGATAGCCCGACCCATGACCCAATTATTAAGAAAAGGAATCAAGTACACTTGGACTGCCGAGTGTGAGGCTAGTTTACAGAGATTAAAGGAGTTGCTGACGAAAGCACCTGTACTCACAGTACCCGAAGTAGATAATGAGTACATAATCTACACAGACGCTTCGAAGAATGGACTAGGATGTGTTCGGATGCAAGAAGGCAAAGTTATTACTTATGCTTCAAGACAATTACGCCTACATGAGTTGAACTATCATACGCACGACACGGAATTAGCAAATGGGTCGACATGCCTTAAAGATTTGGAGACACCATCTCTATGGAATTAGATGTGAGATCTACACTGACCATAAAATCCTGAAGTACTTCTTTGAGCAGAAAGATCTTAACATGAGGCAACGTAGATGGTTAGAACTAGTGAAAGATTACGACTGTGGTATCAATTACCACTCACGTGAAGGCTACTATTGTAGCCGATGCTTTAAGTCGTAAATCCACCCTAGTTTGGGATGTCTCCTCGATCATGAAGAGATACTTATAAAGGAATTTCGTAAGATGAACATCAAGTCATGGACCCGTCTCGGGACGATAGAAAGTCAGATTGCATCGTTGATTCCAATTCCGCACTTAAGAGCCCGAATCTTAGAAGCCGGAGGAAGAGCAAGAGAAGGAGGAAGACGGGCCAAGATCAAGGACAACAACCACAAAATTTCGGAGAAGCAACATATGATGTTTTGTTGTATGACGGAGAGTGTGCATTCCGAAGACGAAGGGCTTAAGAGCGAAATCTTGAAAGAAGCCCATGAGACTTCTTACACAAGACACCCCGAAGCACCAAATGTACCAAGATCTTAAGGAGAAATTTTGGTGGGATGGAATGAGCGAGACGTAGCTTCATTCGTAGAACGTTGTTTGACATGCCAACAAGTGAAAGCACTCCACTAGCGATCGTATGGAACCTTACAACCGCTGGACATACCGGAATGGAAATGAGATGATATAGCCATGGATTTTGTTACCGGGTTACCCAAATCACAAAGAGGAAATACCGCTATTTGGGTCATCATTGATCGTTTGACCAAGAGCGCACATTTTTTATCCATTCCGATAACACATGGATCAAACAGACTAGCACAGTTGTACGTTCAAGAAGTCATACATTTACATGGAGTTTCGAAGACTATCACGTCTGATAGAGATTCAAAATTCACATCCAGATTCTGGACGAGTTTACAAAAGGAATTGGGGACTCGACTACATTTCAGTACCGCGTTCCACCCACAAACGGACGGACAATCCGAGAGGACCATTCAGACGCTTGAAGACATGTTGAGGACCGTTGTCCTGGATAGAGGAGAAAGTTGGGGACAAGTGTTACCACTTGTGGAATTCACCTACAACAACATCTACCAAGCAACTATTGGAATGGCCCCGTATGAAGCGCTCTATGGAAAGAAATGTCGATCACCACTTTACTAGGATGAGGTGGGAGAAAGAAGAGTATTAGGACCTGACTCTGTGGGAGAGATGATCGAGATTGTGAGATAGATTCACCAACGATTCAAGGAAGCCCAAGACCGATAAAAGTCGTATGCATGACAAACGCCGCACAAAGTCGCATTTAAAGTGGGAGACAAAGTCCTCTCAAGATTTCTCCATCAAAAGGAATCATGAGACTCGGAATCAATGGAAGTTACGACCACATTTCATAGGACCTATGAAATTTTGGAAATGATAGGCCAACAGCCATGATTGGCATTACCGCCAAGCTTTGGGAACGTGCACAATGTGTTCCACGTTTAGCACTCGGGAAGTACATACATGACCCCATCCATGTAATATCACCGATGCACATTGTCCTCGATGACAATATGAGCTATGTGGGCCGCCACGGAAATCTTGGACCGACATACACAAAAGTTAAGGAACAAAGAGATACTGTTAGTAAAAGTTCTATGGCGACACCATGGATAAGAAGAAGCAACCTGAGAATTGGAATCAGCTATGAAAGAGAAATACCCAGATCTTTTCCAAGGTTAGCGAATTTCGGGACGAAATTTATTTTAAGGGGGATGGTATGTAATAACCCGAAAAATTTAAAACTTTTATTAGCGATGCTTAAACCAACTACTTAGAGTGCTAAGACCTTAATTATGTTTAAGGTGACCAACGAAACGAATTAGAATCTATCCGGAGATCGAAAACTAGAGAAATCAAAAACTAGTGACTAGTCCTACCGGATTAAGATTTCTGAGTAGCCTGATCATAGAATGAAAGATCGAGAATGAATCTCAACAAAAGTATTTCATTTCTAGAATCGTCTTGAGAAAAGATGTGAGAAGCCAAAGAATTGAATTTTCGGCATACTCACCCGTCGGGCCTCAAAAGTACTATTCACGAGCCGATCCAATTCCAATCCGTGCTATTCATGAAAATTTATGATAACAATCAAAATCATGAAAGAATATATTATTATGAATTTAGAATTCATAAGAATCAATTTCTGAACGAAATTTCTGACCATTCATTCTCCCAACCACCACCAAGAGACCTCAAATGAGCTTATAACAGCTCTTTTGCTGCACCAATGTAGACCATTTCGTCCATATGCTCCCTCTCACTTTGGAACCCATTTTCTCTCTCTAAATTCAAATCCTCTCTTTTGTTCTTCCATGTTCTAAGCTTCAATCCCCCATTTCAAACCATTCCAACTCTCAAAATCAGTTTATAAGACCATACAAAGGTAGTATTCATCATCCTCTTCCATCCTAATGGAGTTGAATTTTTTTTAGAATTTTTTTCATTTTTAAACCCTAGTTCGACCTCTCCAAATTTCGTGGCTTTTGAGCCATCAAATGCTCTCAAGCCATGAATGAAATATGCTTAGAAATATGTTCTAAGGCTTTATTTAAAATTTGGGAATTTTTGGAGCATGTTTGTTATTTTATGATTTTGTTATAATTTCTTTTTATTGCAGATAAAGCATGCTTTTGTGAATATTATTTGATATTGTTGTTTGTTGATGTGTTAGGAGCATGTAGAATAAATATGAGAAATTTTGGAATTGTCTTGTATTTATTTTTATTTTATTTGTTGGAAAATAGTTGACGTATAGTGTTTAATATATGATATGAACATCATATATTAATCTTGAAATTATTGAAACACTACTCCTATTTTTCACAAATGGGCAGAATTTATTTAAGTATTTTTAAGCCATTGTTTGATTTTATTTGTTGAGAAATAGTTGAGATATAGTGTTTAATATATGATATGAACATCATATATTAATCTTGAAATTTTGAGACACTACTTCTATTTTTATGAAAAGGCGAAACTATGTATAAATATTCTAAGATTTATTTGATTTTTATCTGTTGAAAATAATATGATATGTGATGTTTAGAAATAATATGAACCTAATATGCATTGTTGAATTTATTGAACACATATACAATATATGTGTGAGGACAAAAAGAATTCCAAGCATTTAGTTGATATTATAAATATTTAGTTGAGGTTTAAAGTTAATATTACATGTTTATTGCATATTATAAACATATGGTGAAGTGAATGGAATTTATCGAATATATATGTATATATATATTATAATTACCAAAAATATACATGTAGTAAAAAGCATGTGTTTTAATTTTAATGTAAGATATAAGATGATATTTCATGTTTAATATATGATATGAGCATGATATGATTTTGTAGAATTTATTGAACACCAAAGTTCAATAAATTGAAATTGCCGAAAATATAATATTTATTTACTCATGGTTTAAAATTTTATTTGATGATATGGAGTTGGTAATTAAATTCTACAAGATGATCGGAGTATAACATGATTTTATTGAAATTTATCGATACTTATGCTAATTATTGCTAATTATAAAAACATAGCAAAATGATTAAGTATGAGTTGATTTTAATTGTGAATGATGCCATAGTATTTAATCTATAAGTTTAGAATAAATGGTTGTGATTATGATGAATGAATGGAACACTCATGCACACATACACAATGGTTGTGTATTATGTTAGAAATTAGGGTTTTCTAATGCTTTAGTATAATATATGTTGTGTATGGTGTTGAATGGTTATATTTATGTCAGTCCGACAAACAAAACCCCAAACGTAAACAACATAGCACTTTATGTACGAGAATCCAAAAGAAATCGACAAATTTCGATAACTTAAGAAGGAATTAATGAGAATCAAGATGAGCGTAAATTTAAGGTTTTCTATTAATAATCGGATACTCAAACGTGAGTTCCTAAGTTAAAGGAACCGAAAGCCGACTTACAACGTTAATGCTCAACAACGATAACCTAATACGACGTTAGATCGAGCGTTAAGACAACTCGACAACAAATAGCGATTATACAACTTATATAATCTCCGACGAGTTAAGAGAAACAAATAATGTCGTAAAGTGTAAGCAAAGATTCGAACATAAGATGTCGATCCTTATGTCTCAAAGGTCGAGTTAATATTCCCGAAGAACTTCATCTATTCCTAAGTACTTAGTTACATGATAGCATGTGATCACTTCAATCATAAGTCAAGACTCCTATTTTATTCGTCGTGCTAATATGACAAGTCGTCAAGCATAACCTACTAGGACGTAACTACAATTGTTAAGTCTAGTTAGTGGCTTGAGAAGATCCTAATATACCAATCATAACTTGATTACTGACAATCTATAACGTAATAACGTTTAGAAGAACACTAAGGTTAAGAGTCAAGGATAGACTTGGAGTATATGACTCATAAGTTGAGGTTCATCTATGAATTATGAAGTAAAATAGTTTGGGAATTTGGGGATGTAAGATAATAGAAATTATCTTAAACCCATCACATGAAATCATAAAGAAACCTAATTGTGACTTTAAGTCGTAATTTATAAACGACCTTCGATCGATAGCAAGAATCTAAGAAATGCTATTTTCTTATGAAGGGTTTGATCGTACGTAGTTGGCGAGGAAGGACAATCATACCTGCTACTACTAGCTTCGGATTAGCAGGTGGGTTCTCTTGAAACAAAAATGACATGCATGTCTATTTCAAAGCATGATTTACAAAAGCTTTACGAAATATTATTACATAAACTGTTATTGACTGCCAAATGTTTATGTTTTGTTGTGATTCTATCTGAGATTGGTATATCCAATGTGGTATGTGAATGTGTTGGTCCACCAACGTTAAAAAAGGGTAACGATCGGATCCGACTTAGTTAAGGACTAACTCGGATTGTGTACACGCAGACCGTGTGTTAAGGTTAGCTACCTCGACCGGTCATGACAACTATGTGTGGTGGCCACCTCATAGTCTTGTGAATGAATGAATGATCGATATGGAACAACGTGGATGAAATAGTCCGGCCGGACACGCTTTTGGAAAAATGCTAAAATATTTGATAGGCATGAGTCTTTTAACTAAAATCCTCATGCGCTATTTTGGGCAGTTCAATAACTTACAAAGAAAATATTTTCGGCGATGAGTCACTTGAGTACTTTTGTACTTAGCCCTGCATCTCGTTTTTGATGTGCAGGTTGAGCAGAGATTGATGATGGGTGCGAGGCGGTGCAGAGTGGTAGTTGTTTTGTTGCTTTAGTAGAAATGATTTCTAGAACCTTGGACATGTATCGTCCTATGCATGTCCACACGTTTATTGCTGCCTAACTCGATAATATTTTGGTATCTTGACTATAATCGCTTTCCATTATCGTATTGAACTTGAGGTCGCACTGCCCTTAAATTGCATACTGATTGAGTTATCTTTGAACATCGAACCTTTTGGCAAATCCTTCCGCGACTTGAGTTTGTATTGAAACAACTTATTCCTTCGGTCTATGCACTATTGAGTAGTTAAATGGTTAATCGTGATTAATATATATATATATATATATATATATATATATATATATATATATATATATATATATATCATGCTTTATCATACTAGTGACGATCCATATGATCCGTATTTCTTTAAGAGTTGGGTCATCACAATTACTCTCACTCAAGATTGAAAATCGACATCCTAACATAATCTAGAAGATCAAAGTCGGAGTCGACAATTGATCGATTGTCAAGTCAAAATTGATCGATTTACCGTAAATTCACGAGATAAACTCAAGAAAACCCTATTTATTGTAATTAATTATATAGAAAATGTTAAGAATATAATTAATATATAGTGGATTAAACATTCAAGATAGATTTTCGAGAATGCAGTAAATTTAGTTTTCTCATCAAAGGACTTAAGCCCCACCCTATGTCTTACTACTATGCCCTTGCTCATAAACCAATTCAGATATTCCTCTTCTTGAGCCTATCAAAATATAATCTTTTATTTCTTAAATTAAAGGCTCAAAGATGGAAATTTTGAAGTTATGATTGTCGGAAATTTGGATGACTTTTAATTGCAAGGAATTAAAAAAATTGGGTATATGTTTGCGACATTTTTAGAAACACTATTTTAGGTTGATCTAGTTGCGGAAACTAGGTTAATGTGTAGTTCATTGAATATTTTAAATTCTGTAATATAAGTGGTATTTATTAAAATAATCGTATTTTTATAAAGTTTAACTATAACTGCACAGTGGAAATCCTTAACTAGATTCATACAGTTTTCTGGCGGATATAATTGAACTATATATCACTACTAATGGAAGTAGTTTTAATTCGTAAAATGATAAATTTGAATCAAAGCTTTATCTTATTTTCTAGTCTTAAGTGGTGGGTTTGTTAGAGAAAAAACATATGATAAAATAATATTCATTTGTAATTTATTTTGAAGGCTCAGGGCTTAGAGAATTAAAATGGAGAGCAAACATAATTACCAATTTTGGCCATCATGGATTAGCTCAGTTGGTTAAGAGCCAATAGATTTGGAACAAGGATCAAAGATCAAGTCTTCGTAGTCGCATTATGGGAGTCTCATCCTCTTTTGGATGGCTCATTGTGAGCTATGCAAAATCTTACTAGCTTCCTAATCATTAAATCATCATGATTTACTTCTTTATATTTTCATGGAGTTGGAGTGTGAGGATTTTCAGGATAAAAGCTTTCCTTTTAGAAAAAAGAATTGCAAATGTTACATTGGGCCAATAATAAATTTTGGTCCGACCTAATTAGCGCGGCCCGTATTTTCTTATGCCTAGGCTATGGAGCCCACAATGGTACATCAATTTTTCATTTTCTTGCGCTGAAAGATTTCTTAGAATTTATTTCTTTTTCACACTTTTATTTTCTTCCCTTGCTGCCATTACCACTTTCTTTCGCAAACAAAATCAGAACGAAGATTCACGAACTACAGTAACAATCATGGATCCCGCGAAGACGATACCACTGGAAGGCCGTACCGATGATTTGCTGCGTTTTGGGATCCACGGCGTTAAGAGCGATATCATCGAACCCCACCCTCTTCAATCTGCCCGTCGCTCTGTAATGTTTCAGCAATTTCACTATCTCTTTTCCCCTCTGCCTCTTGATTTGTGTCTTTGATGTTGAATTTTTGTTTGATGATGGACAGGCGAAGCAAACGCAAGAAGAGATGAAGAGGAAAATTCTTGCGAATACTTACGGAGCAGCGTTTCCGATGAAGATGGAGATGGATCGTCAGATACTCTCAAGTTTGTGTTCCTCTGGCTCCTTACTCTTCCTCTAACTCTCCACACACGCGCGCGCCCACACTCTTAATTTTGTTTGTATTGGTTAGTGAAATGTAGGATCTAGGGTTTTATTTCGGCGGAAAATTGGGGTTTATATTTCGAACTTTTTATGTGTTTGAATCTGATTAAAATAAAGTTTCCTTCCGTTTCAACGTATGTCTTCTTTCAAATGGACAACTCGTTTCTTTCTGCTATGATGTTTCCGTTAATTTGTTTCTCTGGCCGGCAGGGGTTGGGTGGTGAGGTGGGGTGGGGTTATTGACATAAATAAGATTGTTTCAGCTGAAATGTTTGAAATATGTTAAATGTTTTCCATATGCTGAAAAAAGGGAGAACTGGATTGATTCTTGAATTTTTCTATAAA
This sequence comes from Salvia rosmarinus, assembly GCA_036937905.1. Lineage (NCBI taxonomy): Eukaryota > Viridiplantae > Streptophyta > Magnoliopsida > Lamiales > Lamiaceae > Salvia > Salvia rosmarinus. Next base: position 31,769,371 of record CM072816.1, on the reverse strand, counting down.
AAGGCTTCTTCTTATCATAGTATTTGTTTGAAGACTGGTTAAAAGAGTTAGTTGTAAAGGAGTGATATTTGGTTTTTTAGTGTGTCAGAAACTGATATAGGTTATATGCTATTAAAGTTTTATTTGTGTGTATAATACACCTGCCTTTGTAGATAGAATTTCCTGAGTACATTATCGTTCACATATATGGAATGTGGGAATATGTCCTGGAGCTTATTGACAAGCTAAGATAATAACCTATTATGATGCTTGTGATATTGCTACCATATGTGGGTGGTGACATTGGTCACTTGTTGAAAGTTAGCAGAAATACATATTTTTAATGTGATAGATTGTATAGCTAATGTTCGAGTTCTCTTCTCTTGAGGGCCTGAGTTTGAAGATTCTTGAATTGTGGCACGTGTTTCTTCTCTACACTATCATGTACAGTTTTATTTTGTGGTAATTGATTCTTCTGGATTGTCCGAGTGATGAATTATTTGAATCAAGAATGAGTCTGATAAATTGAAGTTAGATTATATGTGTGAAATTTAGTGCTATTATGCTCTATTAAGTCGTGCAATTGTGTTCAAACAATGTCATTTTTTATCAATATCAAAGTTAATGTGCTTTGTTTTATTTTATTGAGTGATACTGGTTAGTTTCATGACTTATGCTGTCATGTGTTCCTCAAATAATAAGATTCTTGTGTTTGTTTCGGTACAATTTTCTTTGTTATCGAGACTTGCAATATTAAGTTCTTTATATTCTCTTTCCTTGTGCACAATTTTGTATATGTTTATCTCATTTCATCATAGTGATATTGAAATTAGTTCCATATGCTGATTCTTGCAAGAAAATAGTTCAAAATTTATAAATATCATCTATGAGCTGTATAAAATCCTTGATATGTTGCAGTAAAGATCTCTTGGATATTATTGTTACAATTTACCCTTGCACAAATTCTCTAATGTATTATAATGCGTCCACTTTTGCTGCACAGATTCCAAAGGCCTCCTGGTGCAGTACCTTCGTCGTTTGTAGGTCTGGAGCGTTTACTGGAACAATGGAAGAGTTTGGTTTTGAAGATTATCTCAATGGTAAGTACCAAGAGAGGTCCCTATTTAAATTACAGAACTTCTGCATTTAATTTTTCATCAATTTCGCATTGAATGATTAGGACTATCAGTGGTCAAAGTGATACCTTTAATCGTATAGGATATTTGAAATCTTACAACCATAAAAACATGTTGCTGGGAGCATTTCAGTCAACAACTGGTATGAAAGCCATTATAGGGAACTGTATGATTGTTGGAATATAGTAAGCATCAGTTCTTTCGAAACCATTAATGAAATCCCATGAATAGTATGTCAATGCCTGCTGCTGAAGTTATGTCTACTATATTGTTTGCTGCGTTTGTGTTTCAGTTCATGCATTTGCAAGTAGCTTGCAGTTTAAGTACAAAACTGATTTCTGAACTGTTAATTTGAGTCTCGAGAGAAATTATGGTTTAATGCTTTGATCATGCGACCTGAAACATGCTGTGAAATGGTTTCTGATTGTCTTTCAGATTTCCTGAACTTTTATATATCGTTTCAGATCCTAGGGAGTCTGAATCATACCGTCCAGTTGACCTACATCACGGTATGGAAGTTCGTCTTGGTCTGTCGAAAGGACCACCGTGCCCCAGTTTCATGTGAAGCATCAATCCATTTCTGTGACTTAAAAGGCTCAAAGTGACTGTTTCTGCTGTGATCAGTTGTTATCCTTCTCCATCCCTGTGAACTTACTCATTTCGTTACTTATTCCCTTACGCTGGGATTTCATCATTGGTATGAGTATAGCACGTTCTTTCCATCTTACTTGACTCTTTTCTTGTTAGTAAGTTTATGCAAAATGAAGACCGTTGATTTGCAGGAATCAGTTAAAATTTCTGGAATTTTCCTTTTAATTTAACAAGAATACAAAATTATCCAAAAGATCACCAAAATGTGAATAGGCAGGAAGTGCAGCATGTACATATGTTTTGATAGAGTTCATACTCGAGCGCCTTGCATGGTAGTAGATTATTATATTTTATTGGGCGATTCTATTCATAGCCTTCTTTTGACCCTTCATACTCGCTGTCTTAAAAATGATAATAAATATACAATTTTGTCCCTATAACCCACAAATTGATTTATAATAAATAATTGCATATAGTCCGAAAAAGATAAAAAAAAGGCAGAACACCCTTGGTGGAAATCAGCCGTGAATTTGATGCGTTCAGCACTAAATCGATTGTATTTTAAGTGAATTTCTATTCCTTTCCGAATCTCGTAGGTTTCTTGTATAGTAGAAATATAAATTCTCATATTCTAGGCTTGTAGGCGGACTTTAGTTTCTCTCGGCCGACTTCTTGTTTGAGGAAATGGTTTTCAGTTCTTGAAAACTTCAAATCTTTACTACCAAATCTTCAATTACAATATGGAACTGTGGCTCTAAGGAGATAAATATACCCTTAAAAATCCAAATTAGTGAGCTGTTCAGGGAGGATTTTGAAGTATGTACAATGAAATGATACAATTGATAGTCAGCCGCTTGATTTCATGAATATGGAGCGGGTAATTTTCGATAACACCACAAGTGTTCTTGCGTATTTTCTTTCTGGATTTTTGGGGCTATATTATTTAATTGAAATAAATTTTTAGGGTTATAAGGACAAAATTGTATATTTGTTATCATTTTTAAAATAGGAGGCTACGAAGAGTAAAAAGGAGGCTATGAATAGAATCACCCTATTTTTTTTTTAAAATTAGGTTTTATTAGTTGTTAGGGTTGTTATTTCTGGAGTCTTAATTAATAAAGTCCAACGTGTGTATGCCTTAGAGGTTTGCAGTATTTATAGAGTCTCTTTGTTAGGGTTGGATTTTCATTCTGGAAAGATTGAAATTTGGAACAGCAACGTTGTTTGGCCTCGTGGTGGAGCAGTTTTCTTTCTTTCGTTTGTTATACTTTCTTTTGATTATTCAGCTTCACTCTATCGATTGGTGCGGTGAACGTGGACAATTCAGGATGACAAATAGAGTGGACGATTTAGAGAAGGTGATCAATGGATTGCAGGACGCTATCACCGAGATGCAATCACGTCAAGCCATATCAATACCATACTGGCAAAACTCTCGATGGTCGACGATTTTTCCACGAAAGTTAACTATAAGGGACACAATCACAATCACAATCCTAATTCACAGGGAGAACATACTTCTCTACTACAAGTATTGCAAAAGATGGACTTACTCAGTTTTGATAGCTTCAATGCTATGTCTTGGCTGCCCGAGCCGAGCAATATTTTCTGGTGCACGAAACCCCCACGATGGACAAGGTAAAGCTTGCTTTGGTCGCCATGTCAATCTCAACTATGTCATGAATTCAATAGGACATATGATAGGATATGGCCCAACTGTCAGGCCCAAGCATCAGGCCCAATACAAGTAAAATGACATCAAGCTCGGCTCGACAAGTTCGGCCAAGAAGACCTCTCGAACCAATGGGGCGCAGAAGGCTCGGCCGTATCTAAAGGAATCCTAATTCGAGAAGGGATAGGATTAAGATCCTATCCAAGATCTCGAATCTATTTAGAAGACCTCGGATTTAAGATCTAGTTCAAATAATTGTGTATAAATAGAAGCTAGATTACGAAATAGGTTCATTCACACTCTTTGTAATCGCTTCACACATTCAATACGAATACTCTCTCTCCGCGTGGGCGTAGATCTTATTCATAGATCGAACCACGTAAATCATTGTGTTCTTGCGCATTGATTTCCTTACGAAATTAAGATCGATCACCGCGCCGCGTGGGAAACGAAATTTTGTGTTTTCGATCAACCACCGTTTACGGAAGTAATCATGACCGGTACACCGAAGCCACGCATCGGGACCGTCGCCGACAACAACAACGCCGACGGCGAAGAGAACGTCGAGCTCGGCTCGGGAAAAGCCCAATCGAGAAGAAACCCCGAGGATATGTCCAAAGTCTCGACGGGCACGGACACCCGCCTGCGGAGGCGGTGACCATAGCGAAGGAAATCGCAGACAACAATCGAGGGAACATCCGGCTCATAAGTAAACGCGACGACGCCGTCGAGGGTTTCTCGAGAAAAATAAGAAGAAGCTTTCTCAAGACCTCGGTGAAGCACGTGGTCGACCTCGTCCCGGCCAAAACGCGAAGCCTCATCTAGGTGCGAGGCACCACAACGAGAGGTCGGGGCCCAAACCGACCGCGCGAGGAACGAGCGGCGCGGGAGGGCGTCGTGACCACCACGGCCGGCCCGATCGCGAGCGAGTCCGATCGGCGAACTCGCCCGCTTCCGGCGGGCAAGCGCGAGAAAAAGCATCATGGCGCCGTGAGGTCGGTCCGAGTCACCTAAGCGAGTTCGATCGTCGAACTCCGTCCCAATCTCGAGGGCGGCGGATGGGGTGCGGAAAATAGTCACCCGTTCTCAAGCAGGATACTCAACACTTCGCTCCCGGATAAATACGGGTACCAAGCATCGCCCCATGACGGTGAGGATCCACGTAACTTCCTCTCGTAGTTCCAATACAATATGATCAACCAACGCCTCGATTCGCTTCATATGTAAACTCTTCCCGAGTTACTCGTCGACAACGCCCGCGGTGGTTCGACGATCTACCTCCACGGAAGCATCGGCTCTATCGCGACGATGGCGGCTTCCATCGAAGGTTCTTCGAATCGGGTCAGCGTCGTCGGACACCTCCTCACCATAAGGCAAAGCCGTAACGAGTCCATCGGTGACTTCATGGCGAGGTTTAACAAGGAGTGTTGAAGGTCGAAGACGTGAACGACACATTAGTCATCTCGGCCTTCCAAAGCGGTATCTTGCCGGGCCTTATACCGAGAGATCGTCAATCGAACCCCGTCTGCGGCAGGCTGTGGCGCATAGCCAACCGGTTCGCCAAAGCGGGCGAGGCCGACAAGAGAAAGCGCCAAGCGCAATGCGGGGCCCTAAAAGGAAAAGAGATGAAGGAAGGGAAGATCGAACGAGGCCGTGAGCGCGGAAAGATTACATCGCCCTATAAGGTCGAGTTCGGTCCGCGTGGCGCCTCGGGCGACCTCAATACACCCGTTGACGGCCGAGGGCGTAAATCTCGCGACTCCATATGAACTCGTTCGAGAGGCCTCGACCGATGATAGGAGGAAGAGGCGTCGAACCGAGGATAAATCTTGCTCATTCCATGAAGACTATGGGCACGACATCGAAGAGTGCAAAGAGCTCATGGAGAGATAGAGATGTTGGTCCAAGATGGACCCCAAGAAGACCAAACACGGGTCGCCAAGCCGACCGAGAGAAGAAAGAGAAAGAAGAAGAGGGTGCGCCCCACACAAAAAGCCAAGCGACATCGATGAGGAAGGAGATGGCGAATCCCAATATGACGGGTGATCTCCACTATTACGGGGCTCCTGGTGGAGTCACGAAGTCTTCCCGAGAAGCTCGAAGTCTAGAACCGGCGAGCCTAACAACAAGAGGTTCGAGAAAGGACGGCGATCACCTTCTCAGAGGCGACCCCGTACCATAATAGTACCCCACCGGGATCGCTACCGTGATCCATGCGATGGTCGCAAATAAGTTGGTGAAAGCGTGTACATTGACAGTAGCGTCGGTAAGCATCCTTTTCAGGAATTTTTGACAAGCTAGGGATAGAAGAAGCGCGCCTCGCCTGGCGCCACCGCCACTCCAGCTTCGTCGAAGAAGAGACGCGCCGGAAGGGATAATAGAGCTACCGTCACGGTGGGAAGTCACCAACGAGCTCCACCAAGGTGGTGCAATTCTTAGTAGTGAAGGCCCACTCGCCATATAACATCATACTAGGGGCGAGATTGGTGAGCAACGTAAGAACGGTATGCTCAACGCACCACCCGACAATGAAGATACCCACCGCGAGGGAACAAATGTGATCCGGGTGATCAAAAGCAAGCGAGGAATGTATGCGGGTTGCCTTACAGTGCGGGGACCTCGGTCCGGCACCACGAGCATAGCAATTAAAGGAACCCGAGGTTGAGTCGAAGTACACTCCCGATAACCCGGCGGAAGAGGTCGCATTGTGCGAGGATGAGCCCTTAAAGGTCGTCAAAGTTGGTCTCACCAAGGCACCAAATAAAGAACCAGATCATCCAACTCCTACGGAATTCGAGATGTGTTTGCTTGGTCTCGCCGACATGACCGGAGTCTCACCAAGTATCATCACTCACCGCTCAACATAGACCCGAACATAAAACCGGTTCGGCGAAGAAATTTTTGCAAATTAGCGAACCAAGTCATTCACGACGAGGTGAACCACCGTTTAAAAGCTCGCATCTTGTTCGAGGTCAAATATCCGACCGGATAGCCACCCCGTGATGGTGAAGAAAGGAGGAGGGATGGCGAATGTGTATTGACTACACCGACCTCAACAAACATTGCCCAAAGTTGCTATCCCTTGAACATTGACAAGAAGGTCGACGCTACTGGTCGGATCTGAAGTCTTGATTTTGGACTTATACAAAGGGTATCACCAAGTCACGATGGACGACGAAGACGCCGCCAAGACAGCCTTCATTACCGACTTGGTCTTTGCGTATAAAAGATGCCATTCGGCCTCAAGAATCTGCAGGGCCACCTATCAAAGGATGGTGGATAAAATATTTAAGCCCTACATAGGTCGAATGTGGAGGTATCGTGAGCGACATCGTCGTCAAAAGCGAGGGAAGCCGCATGTGTTGTTGAGACCTCCGGATCGTCCTCGGCCTTCTCAGAAAAATCAACCTAAAAGCGAACCCCAGTGCACATTTGCGGTCCGGTGCGGAAAGTTCTTAGGGTCTTTGGGTTTCACAAGAAGGCTAAAGGCCAACCCGTCCAAAGTCGAACCATTTTGGAAATGAAATGCGAACCATCCATGACGTACCTGGTGACGGTGTCATAGCCGACCGAGCCGCTTTTTTCAAAAGTCATGGATAAGCAGATTACCACTTCTTCAAGATACTCAAAAGGCCCCGAAATTCTCATGGGATGATGTACACAAGTCCGCCTTTGAAGATCTCAAGAGCTATCTCGCCAAACTCCCCACTCTATCCGTCCAGAAGAGGGAGAGGTCCTTTCTCTACCTCGCGCCTCGGACGAATCCATAAGTCGATCTTGGTGCGAGAGGAAGGACGTCGACTCGGTGTATTTCATCGGCCGAGCACTAAAAGGCGGCGAGGTATCGACCCTTGGAAGCTTGCCTTAGCATTGGTAAACGCCAGCGAGAGATCGTCCATACTTCCATGCACATCCCATACAAGTCCTCACCGACTACCCACTTCGCAAGTATTGACGGCAAGCCTCGGGAGAATCACGAAATGGGCAATCGAACTGGCGAGCACGATATATCTTTCGCCCGCCAGCCATCAAAGGTCAAGCCTAGCGGATTTCCTAGCGAGGCTAACCCGTCAAAACCGAAGCCCATGAGTCCGTGTCGGATTTACGATGCGGCCGAACCATTGGATGAAATACCAAAGGTCTTGGCAACTCGTTGGCGGGCTTGGGGAAAACGGTAGCGGGCGCAGAATCTTACTCCCAGGCCCGGACGGCCAAGAGATCACCCACTCACTCGATTCACATTCAAAAATACGAACAACAGTAGAGTATGAAGCCTTGATCGCAGGACTTCGCCTAGCTCAAAATCTCCAAATCTGAGCCGTGCAAGTTCACGGCGATTCTCGGTCGTAGTAAGCCAAATGTTGGGGAAATCTGAAAAAAAAACAGGATGAAGAAATATCTCGGAAAAGCAAAAAGCCTGCACAGCGGATTTTCACATACTTTCAGATAGTTCGCATCCCGGAGGAGCAAAACAACCGAGCTGACATCTTAAGTAAATTGGCATCGTCGTCAGCGAGCCCTTGATGAAAGAAGTCCAGCGAAGCATAGGCGAGGCCGATGGCGGAGCCGAGGTCAACGTAGTCTCGGATGAAGAACCCAATTGGATGACTCCCGTTCGAGTACACGGAGAATGGCGAGCCCCAAGACAATTTGGAAGCTAGGAGGATCTGAAAAAATCTATGCGATATACAATTGAGCGGGGGTCCTATCTGAAAGTCATATCTCCGGTCTCTCTTAAGGTGCTTGGGTCCAACCGAGCTGATTACGTTCGAGAAGTGCACGAAGGATCATCGCGAAGTCACGTCGGACCCGAGCCTGTCGAAAAAAGTCGTGAGATGGGGATACTATTGGCGATGATGTTCCAGACTCAATTGACCTTGTGAAAAGGTGTCCGTGTCGACTCCACGAGAACGCATCGAGGCTACCGCGGATCGACCTCGCCTCAATCACAGGCCCTTGGCCGTTTATGCGATGGGGATCGACATCGTAGGCCCTTTGTAAAGCACCGGGACAGCTCCAATTCCTAATTGTTGCGATTGACTACTTCGCGAAGTGGGTGGAAGGCGAGCCTTTGGCAAAAATCACAAGCAAGCACGCCTCAACTTCGTGCGGAAGAACATAGTGTCGACTTGGCATCCCTCATATCCTCCTTTCGGACAACGGAACACCATTCGATAAGACATTCTGAGGTGTCAAGAGCTTGGATCCACAAAAATTCACCTCGGTGACCCATCCTCAAGCAAATGGTCGGACAAGTCACCAACAGACCATCGTGAAGGGATCAAGACTCGTCTCGACCGAGCTAAGGGCCTTTGGGTGGAAAATTTACCACAGTGTCTTATGGTCATACCGAACAACACCTAGACCTCGAGCGGAAACGCCTACAGTTTGGTGTATGGGCAAGGCAAATGATCCCGATGTAAATGGAGTACCGAGTCCTCGTGCCATTGACTTCTCTGCGAAGCAAATGAGGATAATCTACGAGCTGATCCGATCTACTCGAAGAAAAAGAGACCTCGCCTACATCAGGAAGCTCATGACAAGCAACAAGTAGCTCGGTATTACAACCAGTGTGTTAAAACCCGACAATTCCAAGTGGGCGATCTCAGTACTCGAAATAATGAATTCAAGAAAGCCGTGCAGCTCGGCAAGTGGAAGCCACATGAGAAGGACTCACTGGGATCGACGAAGTCCTCGGCAAGGGGCTTATAAGCTCGCCCAATTATCCGGTGAGCAATTACCCAACGACGGCACATCGTTCATCCAAGAGATATTATGCATAAGTGTCAAAGGTCGAGTCTTGTTCGTTCGTGTTTCGAGTCTGTTTAATCGAGTCAGAGTCTTTCTTTGTTATGTCGTCTTTTATCAATAAAATTCTATTTTGTGCATGTTTTATTTGTCACTAATGCATAATTAATCTTGATATTATTCTATACCTCTACGGAGGACAAATTCCCTCGACGGAGGTCGATTACCTTCGTTTCATACGAGGATGAATTTAAACGTGCGTAAGGGACCACCCTCCCGATAACCTCGGCAAAAAATAGGAACCATTCCTACATACGAGATCAGATTACCTTCGTTTATTTCGAAGACGGTTCTCTCTATGTAGACGAAATAAGGGACCACCCTCCCGATGTCCTCGACAAAACAGAACCATTCCTACATACGAGATCAGTTACCTTCGTTTATTTCAAGACGGTTCTCTATGTAGGCAGTAAAGGACCACCCTCCCGATAACCTCGGCAAAAAGAACCATTCCTACATACGAGATCGATTACCTTCGTTTATTTCAAGACGGTTCTCTATGTAGGCGAAATAAGGGACCACCCTCCCGATGACCTCGGCAAAAAAAGGAACCATTCCTACATACGAGATCAGTTACCTTCGTTTATTTGAAGACGATTCTCTCTATGTAGGCGAAATAAGGGACCACCCTCCCGCGACCTCGGCAAAAATCATTAATTCAAGAAGGAACTCTACAAGGACGAACTACCCTTCTCGAGAGCGGATTCCTTCAAGACTTCATATATTACTTTAGTTCAATATAAAGTCAATACGAAGCAAATACATCTTTCTTATTTCAAAATAAGTTATCAGATTACATATTACGGCGTGGAGACGGGAAAACCGAGCCATCTCTAGAAAATCGCGATTCAACGGCTCATCTATACTAATCCTACCTCTACCTCGTCCTCGATCTACACTATGGGCTCTGTTGGCTCGACCTCGACCACTCGATGGCCTTTGGCAGCCCCGAGGATCCACGTCTTTCGAGGCCATAGCACGCCTCTCTTGAGCTATCCACGGGATCGTCAAAATTGGCTCATTTATTGTAGACCGAGAAACTCCGTGAAGAAGAGGCCTCTGCGTCCCGTCGAAGCGGTTCATCGAGTGTGGTTGTCGGCGATGACGGTCAGAGTATACCCGAGCCTTTTTTAATTCACCGCTTTGCCCGTGAATCGCTGCCGGAGGTCCGACCATATTCACGCCGGTACCCGCACAACGGGCGTGACCTCGACAACCTTGGCTTCAACTTCCAGATAGTCATCCCACCATTTCGATGGATGGCCTCGCACTCGGCATGCTCCTCGCCTATTAATTTAGTCTTACTCATGGCGACCTCGAGCGACTCCTCCAAACGCAAAAGACGAGCCTCGGAGCTCGACCGACTCTCGGATGCCTCTATGCTTGATAACAGACTCCGCACATGGCCCAATTGTCCCTTTATATGGAGGAGTTCGACCTCTTTTAATTCGAGCCGACAGTCTTCAATTCGATTCAACCAGGAGAAGCATCAAGCATTTGAAAGCGACAACCGAATAAAAAGATAAGTGTTTTCAATTAACTTGTGATTCTATTAATATGCCCTTGGCGAAAACAAGTGTACATTTACATTCAAAAAAAAAAAAAAAAGGGATCAACCGACCCTCCGTGAAGCTTCGAGCCCGTCCACCTCAACCGCCTCCGGGCCGGAAAGCCTCGGCCTCTTACGCTAACCTCGCTTAGCCCGGCTTGACCTCCTCAGAACCTGCCGAGCCTCGTCGCCTTGAAACCCCAACAAGAGCATCCCCGACCCCTTTGTAAGATCGGCCATTAGGCGTCGGTCGGGATCTCGGTCCACTGGCGGCGCGAATGACTCAGCGGTCGTGAGAATCAAGATGAGGTCAGGGGTCCGCATGACGGGAAGCTCGCCCAGGCCGTGGATAAGGACATCGAAATAGACCCGCCTCGACATCATCCTCTATCTCCCATACCCATACTTGGATTTATCGATTACGGTAGTCTCGGCGACTTCTTCGATTGCATATCGGGACGGTGCGCTTATTGAGGACCTCGACCGCATCACCAACCATCCCGGGCCCCAGAGGAATAGCCTCTCAGAATGCCAAGCATCTCCCAGGAGCTCGCTACCTCGGCCTCCCGACGCCGAGCCTCCTCCAGCTCTGCCTTCATAAAGGCGACCTCGGCCTCCACCGCGGCTTCAGCCCCAGCCATCGCCTCCTCCATTTCCTCGGCCGCCTTTGCCACCTCGACCGCCGCCCGCGCGCCGATAGCCGCCAGATCCGCCGCTACGCTTAACGAGGTCCGGATCCTTGCTCGCCTCGCTAATCTCTTGGACGAGGAGAGTCTTCTCTCCTCCATTACTCGAGCATCTTGGGCCACCCGTCAAACCGCTAACGGCCCTTTCAAGAAGTCCGTTATGAAACCGGACATCCGGGCCATCCGGCGACATCTTGGTCACCTCGGCCGACCACGGCGCCAACCCCTATCTGATCTCATCAAATCGAAAGAATACACTATTTATATTACTTCACGAGGAAGAAGGATAAGTCGCTACCTCGGGAAAGGTAGAGGAGCTCGGCGAGAGCCAACGACGGCATCTGTGGTCGGCGAGAACTGCTGCTCGGGGATAGCACGCTTAACCTCTTAAAGCGCTGAGAGGCTGCTGACTCGGGAGACTATGACCTCTTCACTCGCTTGAGGATAGCCTCGACGTCCTTCAAAATCGGGAGGAGAGCTCGACCTCCTTCAAAAGCAGGAGGAGGAAGCTCGACACCGGCCGACTCCTTCCTCTTCTTCCTCTTATCACGATCAAGTTCACTGCAAGTAAATCAAGAAGTCGACATGTACACACAAATAATCATGCAACAAAGGACGAGAAGAGAAGGAGGGCCTCACCTTCACCCACTCCACCTCGGTGGCGGGATCATAAGGGCTAAGCCCGCGGTACGCAAGCTCGGCCTCGGTAAAGGCCTCGTCCACGAGACCTACTTTGTCAGTGCCTCCTCCGTGCCACCATCAATCTCATCAACCACCACATCGGCGATCTTCTCCGATCGCCATGTAAACTCGAGAGATCCGTCAAACCGACAAAAGAAAACTTCTTCCGCCGATTCGAGATCTTCGACTTTATCTTCGCTTTGAATTCTGACGGGGTGATAAATAATACCACCCCGAACCACCCTTCGATTCAAAAACGGAGAACAAGCCCCAAAGTAAAGGAAAATTATGCCGATAGACATAGACTCCTAGCCCACCAAATCTTAGGAAAGAATTTGGCGTAAGTTGGGAAAGTGATATGCGAACATCTGTTGAAGTTCGACATATACGAGGATAGAATACGAAGACCAGCCGGAGGCTGTCTTCGTACGATGATAAACCTTCCGGAGGCACAAACCACTATGCTCCTGGACGGGGGCAACATAAATTATATCGTCTATACGGTATTGGGAGACAATCTCCTTTATATCGGAGGTTGTTAAAATGGAAGAAAAGAAGACACTTTACCGAGATCCGTAGGGAGACACGCAAAACCACCGCGAATCCGACGGTGCACGTATACCGATCTGGCTCGGAAGATTTAGAAGAAGAAGCCATAACTTACTTTTGGTTTTTCAAGATGATGGTGGTGAACTCAGAGACAACAATGGCGGCGGTTATCGTTTTCGAAGTTTTGAAAGTCCGAAATTTTGAAATAGCAAAGTGATATGAGAAATGGCGTGTCGAGGAAGATATTCCCCATTATATGCTTTATCGGGAATCGACGACTGCCGCGTTAAATGCGCGTTAAATGCGTATCCTCGTGTCATGTACTCAACGGCGCGTAAAAATCCGTGTTGACCTCGGCTAACGCCTCGTCGGTGGCGCGAGACGAAGAACTCGGCAACGCCGCCGTCGAGAGGCCACCAAAACCTCGGCTCGACACCTCGCCGGTGAAGTCGGCCGGAGACCTCGGCATAGCGCCGACGGTGAAGTCGGCCGAGAGACCTCGACAACGCCTCGCCCGGTGAAGTCGGCCGGAGACCTCGGCATAACGCCTCGGCAGTGAAGTCGGCCAGAGACCTCGGCAACGCCTCGCCAGGTGAAGTCGGCCGGAGACCTCGGCATAAGCGCCGACGGTGAAGTCGGCCAGAGACCTCGAACAACGCGCCGCGCCCGGTGAAGTCGGCCAGAGACCTCGGCATAACGCCTCGACGGTGAAGTCGGCCAGAGACCTCGGCTTAACGCCTCGCCAGGTGAAGTCAGCCAGGAGACCTCGGCTTAATGCCTCGCCAGGTGAAGTCAGCCAGGAGACCTCGGCTTAACACCTCGTCGGTGAAGCTGAGCGAAAACCTCGACTTAACGCCCGGTGAGATAGTACCGGTGCACAACCTCGGCAGATGCCTCGCAAACGCGGCATATGACTTGAAACATTGACACATACCAAGTCGGATCGATTCGCCCGCCTTGGCATAAACAACCCAAAACCAATACGACCTCACTTGCATCTTTTGGGGGTTGTGATAGGATATGGTCAATGCGGGCCCAAGCATCGAGCCCAATACAAGTAAAATGACATCAAGCTCGGCTGGACAAGTTCGGCCCAAAGACCTCTCGAACGGTGGGAGCGCGGAAGGCTCGGCCGTATCTAAAGGAATCTAATTCGAGAAGGATAGGATTAAGATCCTATCGAAGATCTCGAATCTATTTAGAAGACCTCGGATTTAAGATCTAGGTCTAAATAATTATGTATAAATAGAGGCTAGATTACGAAATAGATTCATTCACACTCTTTGTAATCGCTTCTTACACATTCAATACACGAATACTTTCTCTCTTCCCGTGGACGTAGATCTTATTCATAGATCGAACCACGTAAATCCTTGGTGTTCTTGCGCATTGATTTCCCTTACGAAATTAAGATCGATCAACATATATTTTCGGTAGAAGGGTTTGGTTCCCTTTATTGAGATTACCATTTTCTACAAAACAAGGGTTAGTTCAGTAGTAAACATAAAGGCTAAGCAAATACAGAGCCAAGAGTCATCAGGTTGAACTGGATCAATGTTGATATATATAGGATGCTGAAATTACTAATATGTCAGTTTATCTTCAGTATCAGCTATCATGTACCTTCTATTACAATTTGCTGATTAATTCTTCATTCTCTTGGACTCCTGCTCGTAGTCTCTTAGCCATACTTTTCGAAGATGCGTTCCACCAGAGCTTTGAACTCGGTTGGTTGACTCACAGGGTCTAGCTGTAGGGAAGCAACAACCTGGTGAGCTTCAGCTTCTATCACTGCTTTGTTCACAAAATTTTCTCGCTTTGGAGCTAGAAACGTCTTCTTTGGTGGTGCCATTGTTTTTACTTTTCTTCTGAATGCATGGTTTGCAATATTCATGGTGAACACTTCACCAAAATAGCTTTGGAAAATGTTTCAGAATCCGTCAGTGGCTACTTCAGTATCTTCAGGCATTCCAAGCCAATAATAGTACCACTCTAAGAATTCGTCCATCAGTTCCATCCATTCGTCATTCATGTACTCAGGCACCCACTTATCAGTATTGGGTCTAGCACCAAGATTTGACAACTTCTGTTTCTCTGTGCTCCTTAGCTTCATGTCAGCCATGAAGTTCTGCTTGCTGCGTTTCTTAATTTCCTTTGCGACCTCAACAACTGTTTTGCCTTATAGTTTCAGGCACTTTTCATTTCTCTGCCTTTCAGTTGCATCGACCTTCTCAACATCCGTGAGCATTCTTTCAGCTTCCTTGGCATTCTTCTGTTTCCACCAGGAATCGAGATTCCTATGGTCAGCAAGGAACTTGATAGGTGCGCCAGCATAGAAGGCTTCAAGGAATGCGTCAGTATAGCTTGGCTCAGTAGGAGCAGGAGCAGTAGAAGGGATAACTGCATTCTTTCTGCAGGGAAATCTTATTTTACCAATGCTTCCGAGGATCTATCTTAATGTTTAATTCACCATACATTTATTATATTTCTAGCATGCTCATATATAATTAATTGCAATACATATGTGTTTTCTCGTGTTTACCTGCGAATTTCTGGGACAGTAGATCAGTCGCGGACTCCAGCTTTGAACTTCTAGACTGTTTTTCGGATGTTTATTCTCCAATACTGAGTAAGAGCAATCTATGGAGAATACTGTAAACTTTCACCTCCTATTTCTCTCTGTGTGATTTTTGAAAATCACAATAAGTCATAGGATATTTTTATTTTCTCCTACCATGTATTGATAATGCTTTCCTTAGAATCATATTTAGATATGACTCTTGCATATCTAATAAGCACAATAATTATCTCAATCTCTCAAGATAATTCTTATCTAGAATAATTATCTCTTGATATCTAATAATATCAGATAATATCTACATAGATATAGGAGACGTATTAAAATAATACATAAATCAGAACAGAATCCCAATAGGACTTTTATATAGAGTTGGCGAAAATTAGCAGCTCCAGGCCTTGATGGGCCAGCCCAGGGATCAAATACAAGAAATAAAGATGTGCCTAAAATTAATTGATTATCTTATGTTCAGCCCAGAACATAAATTAATTCATTAATATTTATTCATTCCACTAGAGAATAAATGCTGACTTGCCCCTTTATTACCAAAGATGAGTCGGGTTTGCACTTAGACTTATAAATCCTCGTATTTAAGATATCACACGTCCATTAATTATCTATAGCATTCTGACTGCTTAAAATAACTAATCTCTTTAATTTCTTAAGTAGTACCACTCAACCTTATTATTGTACTTGAGCTAACTCAACCTTCAGGGTTTAGTACAATAAACATTTTGAGCTTTTTAAGGGAACGTCATTATTCTAAACAGATACGGTGACTCGATACAGGTAGCTAGCATGACATACAAGCATTGCCACCACCCAAAATGCAGAAAATCTTGGATTATCTCATGTAACCCCCACCCATAACAAGTCAAAGTGATGATCAGTAACTCATACTCACCTAAAACCTTATCGAGGTTTAGATCAACGTAAAGTCACAGAGATCTAGGTTCTTCACGATGATCAGATAGAAGAACTCATCTCACTGTGATCCATCAATATGTCAATATGTACCAGCATAAATAAGAAATCAAGTCAAGTTACTTCTTATCTATATTGCAGCCTATAACGACAACTCGTCCTCAAGTTGCCTCAGCTGTGATCATTTTTATATCTCAACTAGCTTAACTAATCATATAGACTTATTTGATCTTCTACACACTGTATGATCTAACTTTTGTATGAGATGATGGGACAACATATGCAATCAAGTAAACAATTCAGCTAGAAGATTGTAATAGTGGTAACATGAAATATTGTATACAAGCTCAACCATTCTGCTTTCAGTATACAAATCCAACAATTTACCACTTATACTAAAGCAAAATTTTAGCATACAATGTGTCTTCCTACTAGCTATTACAAGCAACACCATCACTTTGCTTCTTCAACTTGTACAAAAGTTTTCTTCCTAAGTGGGGGCCATGTTGCGCAGTCCAAGTCCTCGAACATGCTTGTTGTAAACTATTTGCGGCAGGCTCTTCGTGAATGGATCAGCTTGGTTGTCCGTAGTACCAATCTTCTCTATAAGCACGTATCCTTATCGTATGATATGGTACTTTCTCTCTATGTGTTTCGTTGCCTTGTGGGTCCGTGGTTCCTTTGAGTTTGCTACTGCACCAGAGTTATCACAGAACATTGTGATAATATTTGACAAACGAGGTACCACATCTAGATCCAAGAGGTTGTTCTTGAGCCATACCTCTTCCTTAGTAACCTCTGATGCGGCTACTCATTCGGCTTCCATGGTAGAGTCTGCAATGCATCGCTGCTTTGCACTCAAGATACAGTTCCACCTCCCAAGGTGAACACATAGCCTGAGGTGGACTTCTTCTCATCATGGTCAGCTTGAAAATCTGAGTCTGAATAACCCAAAGACATTAGAATATCTGCTTGGTAAACTAGCCTATAATCTCGAGTCTTTTTCAAGTACTTGAGCATCTGCTTTACCGCAGTCCAATGTGTTTGTCTAGGGTTAGACTGATATCTTGCCACTATGCCTATCGCATAACAGATTTCAGGTCTCGTGCACAACATCGCATACATGAGACTTTCTACGACGGAAGCGTAGGGAACATGTCTCATTTCCTCTATCGCCTTTGCAGTCTTCTGCGACTGCTCCTTAGATAAAGAAACACCATGTCTGAAGGTAGCAATCCCTTCTTGCGGTTGTATGCTAAAACGAGTAATCACTGTATCAATGTAAGATGCTTGAGATAAACTCAATATTTTCCTTTTGCGATCTCGATAAAACTTGATCCCAAGAATGTACATTGCATCTCCTAAGTCTTTCATCTGAAACTGATCGGATAATCAACTCTTTACGTCTGATAACAACTTCACATTATTACCAAGTAGAAGGATGTCATCCACGTAAAGTGCAAGAAATACCACGTCACCGTTGACATCTAAACGATACATGCAACTTTTGCTAGGCAACTTGGTAAAACCATAGGTCTTTACCACCTCATCAAAGATTAAGTTCCATGATTGGGAAGCTTGTTTAAGTCCATAAATGGACTTCTTAGCTTCCATACTAGATGCTCCTCATTCTTCAATAACCTTTAGGTTGCTGCATATAGATGTTTCGACCTTTCTCAAGGTAACTGTTTAAGAAAGCGATTTTCACATCCATTTGTCAAACCTCAAGGTTCAAGTGAGTTGCTATGGTTAGAAGATTTCTGATGAACTTGAGCATTTCTACAGGTGAAAATGTATCATCGTAATCGATCCCCTCAATCTGAGTGTACTCTTTCGCCACAAGTCTGGCTTTAAAAGCTGAAACCTCTCGTGCGCCCTATCATTCAATGCCATCACCCCACCGTCATATCGTGAGCTGACACCGCTTCTCCCGTGAGTGTCGAGCACATTGCGCGTCATGTCGTTTGTTTTTCATCGGCCTGTGCGTTCGCACATGCTTCGAGCATCGGGTCTGCCCGTGGGCTGTGTGTGTCGGGCAACCGCACGGTGCTTCTGTTGCCGAGCTGTTGTTCGCCCGCACGTCTGGGCACGATGCGTGCCGAACGGCTGTGCACTTGCTCACCGAGCGGCATGGCCAGTCCCTGCACCCGCTGCCTGCGCTGCCTCCCGGCGCACCGCTCGACGGGACTCATTTATCTCGTCTTGTTCTTCGTCTTCGTTCTTCGTTTTTATAGATATAATTTACAAAAAAATAAATTCTAATCTAACCAAGTATTTTCTCATGGTGAAAAACGATTCCAATGGAAAAAACAAAATACTTGAGCTACGATGAACGACGGATCCATAATTAATTATATTGCATGTAATAATCAAACGTGAATTAATCCAACAGAATCAAGATACTGATCTCAGACTCTGATACCAATTGTAGGGAAATCTTATTTTATCCATGCTTCCAAGGATATATATTGGATGTTTAATTCATCATACATTGATTATATTCCTAGCATGCTCCTATAAAATTATTTGCAACACATAGATGTTTTCTCGTATTTACCTGTGAATTTTTGGAACAATAGATCAATTGTGGACTCCAACTTTGATATTCTGGACTGTTTCCCGAATGCCTATTCTCCAATACTGAGTGAAAGCAATCTATAGAAAATACAAAAATTTCACCTCCTATTTCTCTCTATGTGATTTTTGAAAATCACAACATGTCATATGATATTTTGATTTTCTCCTACATTGTATTTATAATGTTTCCCCTAGAATCCTATTTAGATAGGACTCTTGTATATCTAATAAATATAATAATTATATCTAATCCCTAAAAATAATTTTATCTAGAATAATTATCTCTTGATATCTAATAATATCAGATAATATATATCTAGATATAGGAGATGTGTTAAAATAATACATAAATCAAAACAGAATCACAATGGGACTCTATATAGGATGGATGAAAATTAACAGCTTGAGGCCTTGATGGGCCAACCCAGGGATCAAATACAAGGAATAAAGATTGACCCAAAATGAATTAATTATCTTATATTCAGCGAACATAAATTAATTCATAAATTTATTCATTTCACTAGAGAATAAATACTGACTTACACCTTTATTACCGAAGTTAAATCGGGTTTGTACTTAGATTTACTAATCCCCGTATTTAAGATATTGCACGTTCATTAATTCTTTATAGCACTCTGACTGCTTAAAATAATTAATCTCTTTAATTATGTAAGTAGTATCACTCAACCTTATTATTATACTTGAGCTATCTCAATCTGCAAGATTTAGTACAATAAACCTTTTGAGCTCCTTAAGAGGATGTCATCATCCTAAACGGATACGGTGACTCGATACAGGTAACTAGCATGATATACAAGCACTGCCACCAGCCAAGGTGCGAGAGAATCCTCGGTATCTCATGTAACCGTCACCCATAACAAGTCAAAGTTATGGTCAGTAACTCATACTCACATAAAACCTTATCGTGATTTAGATCAACATAAAGTTATCGAGATCTAGGTTCTTCATAACGGGCAGATAGAAGAACTCATCTCACTTTGATCCATCAATACGTCAAGATGTACCAGCATACACAAGCAACATAGTCAAGTTACTTCTTATCTATACTGCAGCCTATACAGATAACTCGTTCTCAAGTTGTCTCAGTTGTGATCATTTTTATATCTTAACTAGTTTAACCAATCATACAAACTTATGTGATATTCTACATATTGTATGATCTAACTTTTGTATGATATAATGTGACAACATATGCAATTAAGTAAATCATTCAGATAGAATGTTGTAATTGTGGTAACAACAAACATTGTATACAAGGTCAAGCATTCCGCTTTTAGTATACAAATCCTACACTTTCTGATGGTGGCAGTTTGCTTCTTCTTGGCTGGATCAACTACCTTATTTGTTCTTCGTTCAATAACTTCTACCTCTTCAGTAGTTGATATGGATCTTTCTATCTCTTCATCAACAGTTGTCTCTCAGTCTTCTTTTTCAATCTCTTACCCTTTTATATCTTCTCCATTTCCTCGTCTATCTTCTTCCCTTTTTTGGCATCATCAGTAAGGTAGAGAGAGAGATAGAGAGGTTGCTTATATTCATGCTCAGCTCGAACTAAGTCTTGTCCAGCCTCTCAAAATGCTCATTTTGGACTGCATCTGTTGAGGCCAGCTGGTCTTTCAGTATCTGAACTTCAAGCTCAAGGGTAGTGAGTCAGTGGTCAGCGACGGAAGAGTAGGTGGACATGTTTTCTCTTACTTCAGCGAGCTCTGCCTGAAGAGGTTGAAGTGCTTTCGGGATACGCCTGCAGAATTCATCAGCGAAGGTAGCCTATATAATTTTCAACATCTCAGTACGGAGTGTATTGATGGCTGCTTTGGGGGTTTAACTTTTTTCAGCGAGTTTTCCTTCGTGCAATCATCATTTTTCGAGCATTTATCAGCACGCGGTCCAAGCCTAGCTGCAACTCTACTAAGATTGAGTTTACGAACTCCACTGCATCCACTTTGATTTCATTAAAGGAGTCTTGCAGTTTGGAGTAGGATCAGTTGGCCATGGTGACCTAATCAACGTAAGTCCGCTACTAGTTGTCTTCGTTAGCTCGGTGGCCTTCACTATTGCAGCTTCTGGCTGATATGCCTCGTTTCAACTCAGCATCAAATAAGGTAGGCGTTAGCGATATCGATGACTCTGCAGTACTTGTAGGAGAAGTTGAAGAAGAGAGAATATTAGTTTGTTTAAGTCCTTCTTCACCATTTGGAGTTTCAGCAGAGAGAGCATCATTAGACTCTTTTAGTGAATGGTCATCAGTAGGGAATTCAACAACTTTTGCTCCTGATGGGCCAGCTTCAACAGCTTGGTTACCAGCAGTTGCTTTCTCCAGCACTGCACTGTCAGCTATCAAGTCTTGAACAATTCCTTCAAAACTACAAATTGTGGACTCGATACTGGAGATCTTATACATATCCTCCAACTCCGCTTTCTCGTCAATATATTTCTTTCATAAGTTTAACTTGATTAGATTATCTACCTGGCAGAAATGTGCGATTTTTACCTGAATGAAGATATGGAGACGTTCTGTTTTGGTTAAGGTTTCAGGTATGTATTGGAGGATGGGGAAATTTTATAGAAGGAAGTATCTGGATTTTTGTGGAAGGAGACAAGGTATATGGATATTTTGGTTTGGAATTAGGTGTGTGGAATTATCTCGATGAATTCTTCACCAGAGGATTCAACGGATTTGGAAGAGTGAGAGGGGTGAGCTAAAGGTGACGGTGAACTGATATCAGTTTGGTGAGGGGCAAACTAATATTAGTTTATCTAAGTGATGAGAATTGCATATCAGTTAATAAGGTGGAAGATGTGGATGTAGTATGGGCCGAGGAGTGTGAGTAAGTGATGAAGGTTTCGGTTGGGGCTCTTCAAAATCTAAGGTACGTGCTACTGATGGCGCATCAGTAGCTGTTCTTCTTGGCCTCTTATAAGTTGTTCTACTTCAGGTGAACTTTTTCTTCAGTGTCAACTGGCTGATCCCGTTCAGTACGGGTCCGCTTCTTAACTAGAAGAGACTCTTTCCATTTTCTAGTAGGAACTGTCCTCTGCTTTCTTCTGGCTGGGGCTTCGTAGATCACAACCCTCTTTGTTTTCTTCTCAGTTGGGGCTTCAGTCCCCTCAACTGAAGGATTGATGCATCAGACTACAACAGTCGGTGTTTGCTGGGGACTTTCTCTGAGTCAGGCCAACTTACTATTATTTTTTTCACGACTTCAATGATTATGAGGACACTTTTTATCCCAATTGAATCCTTTGATCCTTCTTAAATTCATTCTTATCTGTAAGGAGATGCTTGATGAAGGCA
The DNA here is from genome assembly GCA_036937905.1 of Salvia rosmarinus. Taxonomy (NCBI): domain Eukaryota; kingdom Viridiplantae; phylum Streptophyta; class Magnoliopsida; order Lamiales; family Lamiaceae; genus Salvia; species Salvia rosmarinus. The sequence continues at coordinate 31,747,325 of CM072816.1, read as the reverse complement.
TGCTCCTAGTTGATGGGCTTGTTGGAGGCGATCCCAGCCAGCATCTGTTGTTGAATGGTGGAGACTTGGTCGAAAGAGCCAAGTAGTCCAAAGAAACACATGTGCTAAGCATCAATTTGAAATTTGTTTTGAACCAGGTGTGCTTTAGGATTGTAGCGATTGAGGAGTTCTCTTTGAGCATTCTTCTCATCATTTCTTCGATGAATGAGTGCTCTAGGTCTATGTGTAGAAGGTTGCCTTGGCGAGGCAAATGAAAAGGTTGATGAACGATTGAAACCATATCGATGTTAATCGTTTTGTATTCCTTGGTGGTTTCCATCTATTCCAAAATGGTGACCGAGGTGTGGACGAAGTTGTCGTCCTTGTTGAGAGTTAGGATGGAGTAGATCTCCATTATCTGGTTGTTGACGTAGCATTATAGTTGATGGTTAAGGAAGTGCTTCCATCCTTAGTCTCTGAACATCTCAAGATCTGGAGTACATCTTCGTTGGTATTCTCTTAAAAAGACTGTATATTCATGATTCACCCATGAGACTTTAAATGCAGGGGTCTGTTGCTTTCTTTGGGTGCCTTGCGGAGAATCTTGGGTTAGAACATATAACCCTCACCATAACAAGTCAGTGATGATGCAACCTCATACTCACCTAATACCTTATCGAGGTTTAGATCATCGTAAGTCACGAGATCTTGGTTCTTCACGGCGGTCGGATAGAAGAACACATCTCACTGATCCTTGATACGTCGAGGCGTACCGGCATAGACAAGCAACTAAGTCGAGTCACTTCTTATCTATCTTTGCTGACTAAACCGACAACTCGTCCTTAAGTTGTCTCATTTGTGAAACTTTTATATCTCATTAAGCTTGACCAATCATACAGACTTACGTGATCTTCTACACCTTGTATGATCTAACTTATATATGAGATAAGGGGACACGAGATATATGCGATCAAGTATTCAATCGGATAGGAGATTGTAATAGTGGTAACGAGAAACATTGTATACAAGCTCAACCAAGCTGCTTTCGGTATCTGAATCGACACATCTACTTTCTCCGGGGAGATTCTGACGCCACTTTACAGTGATGGGCGCCCAATATAGCGGCCTACGATGGCCTCGGAGACCCTCTTCCTTCCTTCCGCCTACACCACCAACATGGCGAATCGAGGAATGGAAGATTTTCACATGTGCAAAATCTTCCCGTTCTTGATCTCCAGCCTGCGGCGTTGGTTCGCCTCTCCTTGAGAACAGCATACTTTGTTTCCGGGACCTCATGGATCGGTTCAGTGGCGCTTCTATCGAAGATGCCGCCCGACCGACCTTCATCGACCTACTCACAATCCGCGGAGGCGGGGCAGAGGCGATGTCAAACTTAGTCTCGAGGTTCGTCAAGAAGTCGCTCAAAATTGACGACGGCGGCGATCTACATCATCAGCGTTCAGCGGGATCCGACGGCGGTGCTGAACAAAGAAATCACGGGGAGAAACCAAAGGCGGCGAGTAGCTTTGGAACCTAGTGGACAACTTTGTCGAGGAGGCAGTCGGATCGGAAGAAGCGAAATCTGGGACGGCGGTCAGGAAAAAAAGCGGGACGACCAGTGGTCGGCGCGGATCAGGCGCCTTGACCGAATCGAGAGGGCATTTGGAGTCAGGCTCGGACCTCGGCCCAACCTGCCGGCCTCCACCCTTTCTCAGTCAGGCGGAAATATTCGAGCTCCGCCAGAGCTCTTCCCGGCTTGCCACATGAAAGGGGATCGAAGAGGTCCTGAGGCAGTATTGCGACTATCACCAAGGGTATGGTCATGATACTGCGAAACACAGGCTCACGGATCGGCAGCTCGTTAAGGTGGGGCCTCAAAAATACCTCGGACGGTGGTCAGAAGAGCGAGGCCTTGAAGGAATGGGCGGCAACAGCGGAGCCGACCCAGTGGTGACCCGACCCGAAGATGGCGAGGCGAAGGTCCCAGCGCTATGGAGCAGGTCTATGTTGTTCACCGGACGCCTGCTGGGACGACGGTGGTCACGAGCGATGTGGGAGGCGGCCACGAATCCGAAGAACAGCGACTCGGGATGGTGAGAACATAACGTTCTCGAGGAGGACCCGTGCCCAGATCATGCCGCGCGGGCGCCATCGCCATACAGGAGCTGCGGTGGGCAACAAGCGTCCACCGGTCTATATCGACATTGGAGCCTCCGTCGACATCATCTTCCGAGCTGCGGATAAGCTTGAGGTCGGAGGCATTCGGTGCTTCGCGCCTCCCGGCCTGAGCTTCACTCAAGCGATCCGGCCGAGGGTCATTACCTCCAGGTCACCGTGAGGCGGGCTCCGGAGTCGGTCACGGGGGCCATCCGATTCTTCACAGTGCAGGCTACTCTCCGTACAATATTATCCTCGGGAGAGATTGGTATGCGCCACCAAGGCCGTCATTGGGTCTACCACCTCCTTGTCGAATTCCCGGTGGGAGTGCTCGGCATCGAGGGACCAAGCGGCGCAAAAGAATGCCTACGGCTCTCAACTCAAGATGCGGCCTCGCCCGGGCATAGAATTACCGAGCCGGGGCGACCCCGGGATGACGTGGGAGGACCTCCGACTATCTGACGACGATCCTCGAGGTCGTCAGTCGGCACCGGGGGCGGCGGACGTCCGGACACGTCATCGACCACATCATTTCTTCGATGAATGAGTGCTCTAGGTCTATGTGTAGAAGGTTGCCTTGGCGAGGCAAATGAAAAGGTTGATGAACGATTGAAACCATATCGATGTTAATCGTTTTGTATTCCTTGGTGGTTTCCATCTATTCCAAAATGGTGACCGAGGTGTGGACGAAGTTGTCGTCCTTGTTGAGAGTTAGGATGGAGTAGATCTCCATTATCTGGTTGTTGACGTAGCATTATAGTTGATGGTTAAGGAAGTGCTTCCATCCTTAGTCTCTGAACATCTCAAGATCTGGAGTACATCTTCGTTGGTATTCTCTTAAAAAAAGACTGTATATTCATGATTCACCCATGAGACTTTAAATGCAGGGGTCTGTTGCTTTCTTTGGGTGCCTTTTCTCCTATATACTTGAGGAATTTATGGAAATAACTTAAAGAGAGCTTGAAGGTTTTAAGAAAATGCAGAGTAATGATGGTTTGAAAGTGTGAAAGTGGTGAACGTAGGGGAGAAGCCTTTAAATAGATGGGAGATGCTGACATTCACGCTCGCGTCGTTTCAAAAATAAACTATTGACCTGCCTACGTGCGCATTACAACGGTAAAAAGTTCTTTTACTTTATCATTTTTAGACATATTTTTCTTACATGACATTAAATGCGAAGAGAATATCTTGCGCATAGAGGGGGCACCATAATTTCGAGAGAAATAAATTCAAATTATTGGTAATAAATGAGATGAAATAAATTATAAGTGTTGCATGCTTCAGTTAGAGTCATAATTTCAGTACAATAAATCAATAAGGTAAATCAGTAAGATATATCATAAGAGATATCAGTAAGCTTACTGGTCAGCTGAATATTGTGGTCATATGATAACTCGTCAGTAGTACTAAAATTGTTGATACTGATAGATGGTATTAATAATTGATCAATTGATGTCAATGGATGATGACTAATACCGATTGATGTTGATACTGAGGGATGATCAGTATTGTTGTTCAACAGTTGAAGTCTGTCAATAGGACATATCAGTAGTGATTTCCTCTTGAATCAACATTATTGATATTTGGTCAGCCGTTGTCTGTCAATAGGATGATTCAACATTGATTCCCTCTTGAATCAGTATGTTGTCCTTTATCTGCAGAGCATTATCAACTTTAGTTTCTCACTATTCAGGGTTCAACAATCCTAGCTTTCTACACAGAAAGTTGAACCTTTCTACAGCAAGCGGCTTTGTGAGAATGTCAGCTCTTTGGTTGTCGGTGTGAATTTTTCAACAATGATGTCCTTCTTTTCGATGTGGTTGTGAATGAAGTGATGTCAGACATCAACGTACTTACATCTTGTGTGTAGGACTAGATTTAGAGTGAATGTTATGGCGCATGAGCTGTCACAGTAGATAAGTACTTCACTTGTTGTAACTTCATAATCTCTCAGTTGTTGCTTCAGCCAGAGAATTTGAGAACAACAGCTAACAACAACCATGCATCCGCTTTAATAGTGGACATGGCTACTAATGTGTGTTTCTTGGAAAACCAAGAAATCAGTTTGCTTCATAGAAATTGGCACTTCCCTGAAGTTAATTTACTTTCTATTCTGCAACCCGCAAAATCAGAGCTAGAATAACCTAAAAGCTCAAACTTATCGTCAGAAGGATACCATAAACCGATGTTCGACGTTTCTTTGAGATATCTCATTATTCTTTTTGTTTCTTCCAAGTGAGCTTCCTTTGGATCAGCTTGATATCTGGTGCATACTCCTATTGCATATGATATGTCCGATCTGCTTTCAGTAAGATAGAGAAATGATCCAATGATTCCTCTGTATTTGGTATGACCCACTGGTTTTTCTTCAGTACGAGGTTCCACCTTCCAATTTTTGTTTATAGGAATCTTCACAGGCTTGAATTGTTGAACTCCGAATTTGCTTATCAACTCCTTTGTATACTTGGACTAACTTATGAAGATGCCTTAAGCTGATTGCATCACTTAAAGTCATAGGAAGAAATTTATTTCTCCCATCATAGACATTTGAAACTTTTTATTCATTACTTCAGCAAGCATCTTGCATAAGTTGTCAAACTTTGATTCAAAAATGACTTCATCAACGTAGATCTGGACCATGAGAATGTCATCTCCATCCTTGAGAGTGAATAGAGTCCTGTCTACTGAATCTTTCTTGAAACTTCTAAGTATAATGAAATAGTGTCATACCAAGCTCTGGGAGCTTGTTTGAGTCCGTATAGGACTTTCTTTAGTTTGTAGACCTTGTGAGGACCTTCAGTTTCAAAATTAGGTGGTTGTTCCATATAAACTTCATCAGTTAGACTTCCATTCAAGAATGCATAGCTCACGTCCATTTGATAAAATTTGAATCTCTTGTGTCCGCGTGACTAGGAATAACAAATGGTTTCCAATCTTACAACTTGAGCAAAGTTTTCATCATAATCTATTTTTTCTACTTGGTTGTACCTTTTAGTCACTAGCTTTTGCCTTTTTTTATGACAATTCCATTTTCGTTCTTATTCTTCTTGAAAATCCACTTCAATCTGATCACATTTTGATCGTCTGGTCTGTCTACTAAGTCACTACGTTTCTTAAGAACTTATTTAGTTCTTCTTGCATATCGTTTCTCCAACTGACGTTGTTTAGCGCTTCGAGAACATCCTTGGTTTCCACTTGAGAATAGAAGCAGTGAACAAGGCTGATTATGTGCTAGTTAGCTGTTCTATAATTTGTATGAGTTGAGTTTTGACCTTATTAGTAGGATCACATTCAATCTATCTTTGATATTTTTGAATTTCTTTTGGTGCTTGAACTAGATCAACAATAGGTTGATCAGTAAATGGATGATCAGTTGTATTTTCTGATATTGGTGGTGGTAGCTGATAGATTAACTTGTCAGCAGCATGTACTTCATCAACAATAGGATCTTCAGCTGGTGTGGTTCCCCCTTGATTTATGACTGGTTCTGAACAGTGAGGAATTTTCAATTGTGCTGAGTCCTTTACATGGGCTTGCTGATCATTATCAGTTTTCTCTTCTTCTCTTGGTCCCCAGTGTAAAAGACTTTTATGAGGTTGATGCAGCTTCCATGTTGGTCTGATATATGTATTCAATAGTAGATTCATAAAAAATAACATGAGGTTTTACTTCCACAATATAAGATTGTTTCTTAAAGACTTGATAAGTTTTTCTAGATTCTTCAGCTGATGAATATCCAAGCAAGATTCTTTGTTCAGCTTTGCTGTCGAAGGTCTTTAACTGCACTTTATAATTTTTATGAATATAACACTAACAACCAAAAGTGCAAAAATGAGATATAGAAAGCTTCATGTTATTCCACATTTAAAATGGTATTTTCTCATGTCTCAAAGTGCGAAACGATCTGTTCTGGGTGTAACATGCTGTGTTGATTGCTTCAGCCCATATTTGGAGGTAGCTTTAAGCTAGCAAGTATAGTCATTATTGCTTCTTTGAGTGTTCTATTTCCGCGTTCATCTACTCCATTTTGTTGAGACGTTCGAGTAGTAGACATTTGATGGTTGATGTCTTTCTTCTCACAGTATTTGCAGATCACAACATTTAGAAATATGTTACTTGATCCGATTTGATTGAGATTATGTTAGTTTGCTTCTTGGTGCTGAGTCTCTTCAACAGTGCAAGAAGTTTCTCCAGTATTTCACTTTTCTTATACAAAAATACAACTTACATAAATCTAGAATAATCATCAATAACAACGAGGGTATATTTTCTACCGTTATAGCTAATTGGAGTTACTGATCCAATGATCAGTCGAGGAATAATTTTGCTCTTGAATGACTATAACAGCCCTTAAATCCTAAGTACGATTTAGCAGAGATTATTACTCTAAACAGGGATGAATAAGCAGGAGACCATTTAACATTAAACGTAATACATATATCAAGTATGTTTTGGACTTTACTATATAACTTATGTTCTTACAATGAAAACATGTGATATGTACATATGACGATGTACTATCAAGGTATAAACTTTTCAATGACAACATTCCTATTGCTCAACACCGCTCCATCGCATCACTGACTCAATCGCACATTTAAAAACAAATATGCGGTCGAGTACAAGAATGCACTCGGTGGACTCATGCCAAAATATTTTACCATCTTTAAATTACATCGCCCATCATGGTAAGACACAAGGTTTTATTTAAAAGGCCTCAGGCTTACTAAACATTTTCATCATTTTCATAAACGTTCGTCTGGCCAGGCATTTTCCTTGTATGTATGATCCATATCCATTTCCTTTCATTTCTCATATCTCATCTCATAAATCATCCCGCCGCAGAGAGGCCTCCTCCCACGGACGTCGTGATCGGCCGAGCACCCTTTCAAAGACACAAATCAAAAATAGTGCACAAAATCTTGCGTAGATACTTTCTCAATCATCATTGTGGATACTTACAAGGATACAATTCAACATTTCATAAGTGGGAGCTACCCAACAATATGCATCATTCGATCATGGATAGGATACATACATAAAACATAAATATTTTGGGCAGGTAATTAAATAATCATTTCACATCATTTCTTGCGAATAAAGCATCGTAAATAAATTATTTGATAAACAATTTATCTTTTTGAGTATAATAAAGCCCACATGGTACGTAAGCTTTCTTAATTCGTTTCCTTTTTACGCCAACGATCGCATCCGCTCACCTTTACGTAAAAACGATTTGATCGTCATCACGTTTTTCGAGATTTTCAAAATTTAAAATAAACTTTGATAACTTATACTAATATAATTTGAATTCCTTAACGAATTCAATACGTCAGATCAATCACAGATCTTAACTAAACATTCCTCGTGCTTGATAGAGGCGAGATATGTTTAACTATTTCATTTAACCCTTTAGGTTAAACGTTCAACGTATTCTAGCGTTTTTCGATATAAACATTTCAATTATGAAATCTTTTCTCACAATGAAATCTTCTTAATAAAAAAAATAATATGTTTTACACGTATTAGTGTATTTATTCAACGTATATCATACGTGTAGACTTAAGTCAACGCTGACTTTTCTTAACACATTTTACTCATTGTTTTTTTAAACTCTTAACATCTCTAAGCTTGTAGTACCTGTTTATAATTTGTAAACCTTAAATTGGGTTCAAAACCCACACCTTGGAATTTAAGATTTAAATTCTATTCCCGTCTCTCACATCCCAGTTATCACAATATTTATGCTAGACATAAAACATTACTATGTGCATTAAACATAACTATGCTCACACACTAATATATTCAACACCCCAATGTGCTCATTTCGATAACTATGCTCGACACATTCAAGGTTGTTTTCAAACTGAGTGAAATATCTTGTTTTAAAAATTATGGTTCTAAAAGTGCTGAAATTTCATTTTCATTGAGCAGTCTTAGTTCGTCCCAAGTTTAGACATTTAAATGTTCTTCAAAAATTCCCAAATTTTCGATGTTGATTTTGGACACATAAAGGAGAATTTTTCATGAAGGAATAATATTCAAATTCACATTAAATAAGACAATAAAATTCGAATGTTAAGCTCCCTGTAGTTTTGCAGCTTTCAAGTGCAGCCTCAGTGCATCATATATTTGACCACTTAAACCTACTTAAAAATTTCTAAAATTTTATATATAGATTTTAAACTCGCAAAAGAACATTTTTCATGAAGGAACTGTCTTCATATTCATAGTAAAAAAATTACAAAAATCGAACAACAGTTGGCCTGTTTCAAGTTGATTTGTTACCAAAAAATATGTTGATGTGCAGAACAGTCAAGTTTGAACAATAAACTGTTTTGTTATAAAACGAATTAGGGTGTTTTGAAGATGGCATTAGAAAGCCAAGGAAGTCTAGTTTTTTAATAAAAAAAACGGTGCTCAAAAATAGTTTCGGACGAGAGAGATATTGCAGTTTGAACAGAGGGTGGCAGAAGCTGCCAGATTTTCGATCCTAAAGCATAACTCCTTCTAGACTTGGAATTAAAATCTTACAAAGTTCATATGGTATCCTTATATCATATTATATGTTAATCCATCATCCAAACAAAAATCAAGAACATGTCCATCATATTTCAAAATGATCGACCATAATGAAGAAAAATTCTCAAACTTCTCAACTTTGCATGATATTTCAAATCTAAGTTCATAAGCATCATACCTTTAATATTAATACATAAGCTTAAAACATTTGAGCAAATCCTAAAAAAAATCCTCAAAGTGGTCGAACACTTGATCCATGCCAAAACATGTTGAAATCTAATTTTTCTTACACATCTAAGGAAGTTAGAAGATTATTTACCTCTTAATCGGTTTTAACTTTCAAAGAGAACAACAACACCGAACAAGCTTTTGAAAATTTGAAGAAGAAAGGCTTCTCCCATTTTTTTCTTCTTTTGCTCACGGTAAGAAAGGGATGAGAAGTGAGGAATGATCTATTATTTTATTTCAAGTCTTTGAGATTAAGACTTAAATGATTATGTGGACACAAATGAAAAAAAATATCTCTTCACATTACCACATGTATTAATTCATCATTACAAAAGAGTTTTAAAAATCTATCCTACCTCCAATTGGAAGCAATTTCACACGTCCACCTCACTTACACATACATCCACTTGAGTCACTTTTAAATTACTTGATAAGAGTGTAATTAATACATTTGACTCAATTAATTAATCAACATGCACAACTAATATACAAGTTCACGTAAATTGTTCCTTCCTAATGTTGGTCACGACACTTTTAATTTTAAAAGGCCAAAATTTGATTTTCATGCTATTTTTAGATATATATCATAATATATATTTTAGATGATAAATTATATCATTTCATGTGTGAAAACCCTAATTTTCGAATTAGGGTTTTCGAAAATTGCTACTTTGTTCAATAATTAATCCTTAATGCTCTAGCATTGTTTTAATGCTAAATAATACTCTAATTACATAAAATAATCATAGGAATTTAAATATTATAATTCCTTGATTATTAGACTCATTTATCTAATCATCTCTAAACGTTGACGTTTGAAACGTCTCAAAACGTTCATTATCGACTCATCTCAAAATGGTCGTAATAAAGTTGTAATCACTTTATTAAATTATTCCATTAATAATGGAATTTAATTCTAAGCTTGATCACTTAGAAAATTTTACGAAATTTTAACTATCGATACTCAATCGACGTTAAAATAATACTGCCGAAATACTTTATAAAGTTATATCCCTAAATTCACAATTCTTAGTGAATATAAATAGGAATTCATTATCTCGTAATTAATCGAAATCATTATTCGATAAATCACTAATTCAATTATTTCGGCGAAACCTTAATTTATGAATTTAAATATCATAATTAGGCATTTAATTCTTTGGGATATTACAATGACACTTTAGTCTATTTACCCATCTGACATGCTTCGTGCACTGGATCTTTGTGGAATCCTACACTTGGCAGTCCATCAACCAATGAATATTTTGTCAATTTATTGATGGTCTTGAAGTTTATATGGTTCATCCTTCTGTGCCGCAACCAGTTGATCTCTAGAGAGGTCTTTGACACAAGACAAGTTTCAGGTGGAAAATCTTCCCACGATGCAACATATAAGTTTCCATGTCTTTTTTCCTTGCATCATAGTCTTCTTTGAGCTGTTATTAAATGTGAATATATTGTTTTTTACTTTGACCATAAAATCGTTTTCACATAATTGCCTAACATTAGAGATTATGCTTTAAGCCAAGAACATAATTAACAATATAAATTTTAGCGTTACTGATCGATAGAATACCATATATTTTGATGTAACCAATGGACTTATCACCAAATGTGACTTTCGCTTAATCATTTTTTACGTATTCAGAAAGATACTCCTTATAGCCAGTCTTGAACATCCACTGTCCAAGTACCGTATGTGCTTCTGGGTTGGGATATCTTTCTTCTTATTTTGTGGCTGATCAACAAGACCTGCAAAAATTATATTTTAGGTACCCAGTAAAGATTGGGTCTTTGCACATTAGTGGTACCCTTAGGAATCTAAATCTATTTGATCACTCTGACACTGCTCTCAGGATAGATTTATCTTTCTCTGAAATCTATGTAAACTGTCATAGGCAACTGATACTGAGCTTTGGACTTCTTATATGTTGGTCTTGTAGGTAGGTGAGTTTTGTGCTTGTGCTAATGTTGTGCCTATGTGTGTTTTTGTGGAAGTGTAAATGAAGGTCTACTGGGCTGAGGACATCTATAGTAGTCTGGAACACATGTTGGAGCATAGTTCCTGGCTGAAGATGCATTCAACACAGATTTCCTCTACCGATGATTCTTGTGTTGGGTGTGTTTTGGCTAAGTGACCTTAGGCTGTCAGATAGGATCAATACACTTGAGTAATTTATACTCAGGCCATTTGACTTTCTCAGGAAGACTTGTGTCTTTTTGTAGAGTCACTGAAGCCTTAAGCTTTTCAGTAGACTTTACAAACACAGTTTTAGTGCCACTTGGGATGCACCATTCATAGCTAAATTTGGATCATACTCTAATTCGGTTCTGATCAATGAACATCTCTGAACTGATTGAATTGTTTCAAGCTTCTTTGATGCTCAATTTAGAGTGTTGATCTATGCTTGGAGTGAATCTTCACTCTACTAAAGAGTTTCGAACTTCAGACTAACTTCAGCAAGTTCCGTCTTCAGATGTACGACCTCCCTAACTTGTTGGGATCGTTCAACTTTTAGTTCTTGTATCTTGATGTCTTGAGCAATATGTTATTCTTTCAGCTCAGTAGTGAGCTTCAGCTCAGCTTCCGTAGGAGCGACTGTCTGCTAAAGTTTTTCATTCAACTTGTATTCTCAATCATCGTTCCTTCGAATATTTTCATGACCAATCTGTAGTCGGCCATGATTTGTTCCATCTCATTCCATTTCACAGAGGTATCCTCTAATTCCGATACCTATTCATATAAAACGAGAGTTTGAGAGAAATTGTAAGTAGAGAATCGAAAAATTACCTCAAGTTTATCGAGGCTATTGTCAATTCTAACCATACAAATGTCCATGTGACTGCATATCTCTGTAAGCATCAAATACTAACTCTAATCGTCCCTATTAAAAGAGCTGCTCGATAAATTGCTAAAAATACTTGAAGAACCAACCTTCTCGCAATCATGAACCTTCCACTAATCTATATATATAAAAGCCAAAGAGTGGAGGATTGGCGCCTAAACTGAATCTTCTTTAGGAAGATAACTATTATAAATCTATTTTCAATTTATTTTAATCTATTTTTTAAATTACTAAATGTCCTGGAGTTTACTGTTGGATATTTGCAGTATTAACACATTATATAAAACATTGGAGCTTAACATTTGGGCTCAAAGTATTTAATTTCATTTAAACTAGGCCCAAAAATTTTATATTTTGTGGGTTATTCATTTAATTTTGTTAAATTTATTCTTTTATCTATTATAGCTAGATGTTCGAAAATGAAACTATGAATTTTATCTCCCAAAATGATAAGTGTGCACAACAAAAATTCCATTGCAATTTTTGACTGGACTCATAAAAATTTATTATAAAAATATGTATTTATTCAAATTTTGAATTTGAATGAAACATACTATGAAAATGAATCTTTTTAAGAAAAAACTATGAAAATGAGACTTATTAAATAAATCTTTAAAAATATGACATGCTAAAATTATTGTACTTTTATATAAATAATTTACATATTTATATAGCGGCATTATATGCACCTTTTAGCACTAATACTTAATTTTAAATTGGAGATAAACTAAATTTATCCTTTTTCTAAGTTATATACAAATTTTATTTTGTGTATTAATATATATATATATATATATATATATATATATATATATTTTGTATGTTGAAATTATGTTTGTTTCTTTTATTATTTAATAAAATTATTTTGATAATTTTCAAGAATAATTGTCATATTTCATATCTTTTGAAATTTGAGAGCAACTACACTTATCATATCTTGAAATTTAGTCTGTACATTTAGTTCATATGATTTAATATGGATATTATAGTTGTTGTTGTTTTTTTGTTATTTGTTATTTCTAATTATTTGTGTGCATTTAGTTCATACAATTTTTTTTAACATATTATGGAATTACTTTTTTTTTTCTTTATAGTTATTATTCTCCTTTATATTATTCTACATAATTTGTGATTTTTAGTGTGAGTTGTAGTTATGCTTCACTTGATTATATAAAATTGTGATTATATTTTAGATTGTGTATTTAAATGTATATATTAATATATAATATTATATTTTATGTTAGTAATTACTTAAAATTTATCTGAAATTATTTTTGTAAGCATGTATTTAATAATGTTTTAGTAAACTATAGTTTTTAAAAGAATATTTAATATATTATTATTTTAGATCGAGAGATTAAAAATTTTGTTTGTATTTCAGAGAAATGAAAGCCGTTGATAAACTTCATACTTAAATTGTTCAAGATCTTCAAAAAATGATCGATGAACAAAATGTTTTGGTCAAAGTTTTTAGGATGGCGAAGGAACGTATTTCAGAGAATAATTGAATAGATCTTAAATTGAGATTATATCGTAAGAGATGCACCGATGCTCGGACATATAATTTGCCTTCTATTTCTGAAGTTGCTGCATTGGTGGTTGGAGATATAGATGAATCGATGGGTAATAGAGATATTATTGTGGAGTTGAAAAGAGGACAACTAAAGCGCATTGACGAGCTTCATCCATCTTATCTTGCATTGCAGTATCCATTGATTTTTCTTTATGGTGAGGATGGATTTCGAGTGGATATCCCATTCTCAAAGAATAGAAGTTCATCGGACTATGCTCGAAAAAAGATTAGTATTAAAGAGTATTTTGGTTATAAATTGCACGACAGATGTGGCCAGTTGTCTATATTATTATTTTGTCAACTTTTGTTTCAGCAGTTTGTTGTCGATGCTTATACTATGGTTGAAGTTGGACGACTTCGATATGTTCGTAGTAACCAAAAAAGATTGCGTTGTGATGTTTATAAAGGTTTGATTGATGCATTGTTAAGGGGTGAGAATGATCCTATTAGGCAAGGGAAATGAGTTATTTCACCATCATCGTTCACTGGTGGTGCTAGATATATGATGAAGAATTATCATGATGCTATGGAGATATGTGGGTAGGTGGGTTATCCTAATTTGTTTCTCACATTTACGTGCAATCAGAAGTGGGCGAAAATGGTTAGATATCTTGAGAGTAGGAGATTGAAACCTGAAGATCGTCTTGATATAATTTGTCGCATTTTTAAAATAAAACTGGGTCATCTAATTAAAAGTCTTCGACGTGATGAAATATTTGGTGTTGTGAGAGCAGGTATATTTTATTTATTTTGTCTTATTATTTACAATTGTCATCAATTTTGAAGTTGTGCAGAGTGTTTATAATTGCTTTATTCTTGATAGTGATATATACCGTGGAGTTTCAAAAAAGAGGATTGCCTCATGTTCATATATTGCTTTTTTTGGCAAAAGGAGACAAACATTTTGATGCAAGTAATATTGATAACATGATTTCTGCTGAAATTCCTAATCCGGATACAGATGCTCATTATTATGTTGCCGTGTAAGATTTTATGGTTCATGGGCCATGTGGAATTCTTAGAAATTCTTCTCCTTGCATGTCTAATGGTCGATGTAGCAAATTTTTTCCTAAGAAGTATGTTGACAAGACTACGCCGGATTTGGAAGGGTATCTTGTGTATCAAAGTAGAGATAATGGTCGCGTTGTTATGAAAAATGGCTTTTCTCTTGATAACAAATTTGTTGTGCCATACAATAGGTATCTTCTTTGGAAATATGGAGCACATTTAAATGTTGAGTGGTGCAATCAGTCAAGATCGATTAAATACTTATTTAAGTATATCAATAAAGGTCATGATCGGGTAATAACGTCATTCTACAATTCTTCTAAAAAAGATGGATTGGAGAAAAATGTAGATGAGGTGAATATGTACTATGATTGCAAGTATATTTCGCCGTGTGAAGCCGCTTGGAGAATATTTGGATTTGATATTCAGTATAGAAAACCCGTTGTGGAGAGACTAAGTTTCCATCTTCCCGATGAGCACACAATTTTCTTCTCTAAATCTGATCCTTTGACTAATGTGTTGAACAAAAAAACTTTTAATGAAAGTATGTTCTTGGGTTGGTTTGAAGCTAATAAAAAATATCCTGAAGCTAGGGATCTGACATATCCTTTGTTTCCTACTAAGTTTGTATGTAATGGGTTAAAGAGAAAATGTTTTCCGAGGAGTTAGGGATATTCTATTGGACGAATCTATTATGTGCCACCCGGATCTGGTGAATCTTATTATTTAAGATGTCTTATCAACATTGTCCGAGGTGCTACTTGCTTTTAGGATATTCGAACTGTAAATGGTGTGTTGTATCAAAACTTTCATGATGTTTGCTATGCTTTGGGATTATTAGAAGATGATAATTAGTAAATTGACGGATTAAATGAAGCAAGTCATTGGGCTATAGCTACAACTTTGAGGAGTTTATTTGTAACATTATTGTCGTCAGATTCTATAAGTCGCCCAGATGTGGTTTGGAGCAGCTATTGGAAACTATTATCTGATGATATATTGTATCGACAACGAACATTGATGCAACACCCATGTTTGTTTTATTATGAGTTATTTGTACATTTCGGTACGAATTATTAAGATATCTTAGGTGTGTTGTGTTTTATATTTTTACCAAAAAAAAATTAAAATAATTTTGTCTATTATGTTTCAGATCTAAAGTTAACCGATGAGGAAATTCAAAATTTTATTTTAGTTGAGATTGAGAAGTTGTTGGTTGATTTAGGCAGAAGTTTACGTCAGTTTGAGAGGATGCCTTTTTCAGCCCCTCATTATTTCGAATCATGTTCTAATAAATTGATTGATGATGAGTTATTGTATGATAGAGAAAAATTGATGAAAGAGCACGTAGAGTTAGTTTCGAAGTTCAATCACGAGCAATTGCATGTGTACAATAGTATAATGACTTCAGTTGAATATGATATTGGTATAGTTTTCTTTGTTTATGGATATGGAGGTACTGGAAAAACTTTTATATGGAAGTTATTATCAGCAGAGATTCGATGTAAAGGGGAGATTGTTTTGAATGTGGCTTCCAGTGGTATTGCTTCATTATTATTACCTGGTGGTAGAACTGCTCATTCGCTTTAAAATTCCAATTAATCCTAATGAAGATTCAATTTGCAATATCCGACAAGGAAGCACACTTGCGTAACTTATTGTGAGCGAGCTTATTATTTGGGATGAGGCGCTATGATGCACAAATATTGCTTTGAAGCTTTAGATAAGACGATGCGAGATATAATGCGAGTAGTTGATGAAGGTAGATTTTATTTGCCTTTTAGAGGAAAACCTATAGTGTTTGGCGGTGATTTTCGACAGATCTTACCAGTTATCTCTAAGGGTACTAGACAAGAAGTGGTAAATGTTACAACTAACTCTTCTTATATTTGGAGAAATTGCACAGTTTTGAGATTAACCCAAAATATGCGACTTCAGCAAGCTTCTTCAATTAACGAAGCTAAGGAATTGGAACAATTTTCTAATTGGGTTGCATGTATTGGCGATGGAACTGTTGGTTTGGTAAAACATGGATTTAATGTGATTAAACTTCAAGTGATATTGTGCTAAATAGTTCCGGTGATTCTTTGCAGACGATAGTGTCGCACATTTATCCATCATATAATGGCAATGGTGATCTTACTTCTTACTTGCAAGATCGGGCTATACTTGATCCTACTTTAGATGCGATCGATTCAATTAATCAGTATATGCTTAATTTGAATGCATATAATGGCCAAATGTATTTGAGTTCAGATAATACTTGCAAATCGGATTCCAGTAGTCGTTTGTTGGATGGAATTCATACGCTTGAGTTTTTGAATGGATTGAGGTGTTCTGGTATGCCTAATTATGAATTATTTTTGAAAGTTGGCACTCCGGTCATACTCTTGAGAAATATAGATCATTCCATGAGTTTATGCAATTGAACGAGATTGGTTATTACGAAGTTAGGTCGCCATGTTTTAGAGGGAAGATTATTGAGTGGAGACAATGCTGGACATATTATTCTGATACCTCGATTATCACTTACGCCTTCGGACCCAAGATTGCATTTCAAATTTTAGCGGCGTCAATTTCCATTGGTTGTGTCATATGCAATGATCATAAATAAAAGTCAAGGTCAATCCCTTTCACAAGTAGGATTGTACTTAAAAACCCTATTTTTACTCACGATCAATTTTATGTTGTTGTATCAAGGGTTACTAATCGTGGGGGTTTAAAAATTTTGATTTGTGGGAATGTCGATGATTATTGTATGTTTACTGAGAATGTTGTGTATCAGGAAATTTTCCAAAATTTATAATATAAGATTATTTGTACATTATTTTTGATATTGTACTTTGTATATTAAGATATTGCTATATATTATATAGATAATATAGTATATCAAGTTAAGGAATGTCAATTATAGCGACATAAAACGTCAAATTATACCAAATAAGACCAATAAGACTAATGGACTAAATGGTCCTATTTGCATTATTTGTGATAATAGTTCCAATAAGACCAACAACTTAATATAATTTGACATTTTTATGTTCGCTATAATTGACATTCCTTAACTTTACGATATATATATATTTCCACTATTATATATTTATGATTACATTTTCTATATATCTAAAATTTTACAAAATTTCATACGGTGCATCGCTCGCACGAATATAATACTAGTTTATTTTTTCAACAACCTGGACTATAATGATTTACCCATTTCCCGCAATCCAATTACGTATGGTGCGCGTGGGAGTCACGGCCAAATTCGACAAGCATCGTTGTCGTGAGCCCACCACCGCAACTCTCGCCCACCTTAACCCTCTGCACCCTACCTCTCTACCCTCATCCCAATCGAATCCAATTCCAATCCCCCGTCTCCGTCTAAACCCCCCAGCCCTAACCCTAACCCTAACCCCCCTAACCCCCAAATGGAATCACGCCGCGTCTCCCGCACCGTCAGCGACCCCAAGGTCCGCCAGGTCGGATTCTTTGCTCCGGCGGCTTCCCCCGATCGCTCTCAATACGGTCCCCCCGACCCCACCTCGTCGTCGCCGCCGGTCTCCGACATTCCCCCCTCCGGCAACTCCTTGTCCCCCGTCATGATCCCGCCTCCGCGCCACCTCTCCACCGAACTCCCCCGCCACTTCCCCCACCCACCGCCGCCGCTCTCCCCGCTCCGCGCCCCCCGCGCCAATGACTCTTCGGTTCCGGTCGGTAGTTACAATCCTTTGGAGTTCTCGACGCCTTCGGGTATCACGGATTTCTCGGAATATCAGCTGTCTCCGCGGTGGGGGCGAAAGAGTAGCTCTGGCAAATTCGCTACATCATTGCCGTCGGGGGGATTTGGTATGGCGGCTGCTAAGCAGAGTAGTGACGCGAATTCGAAACCTGGCGTAGCAGGTTGAATTCCGAGGTCTTCTATTTTATGTGTTGTTTTGACTGAGATTTGTGATTTTGATGGGCTTCAGTCGATTGTGGAACAGATGGAGGTGCAAATGCGGAAGTGCAGAAGGAGAAGGGCGCAGCTGCCGGGAATCCTTTGAAAGAGAAGACGACGAAAGCTGAACGGCGGGCAATGCAAGAAGCCCAGCGTGCTGCCAAGGCTGCTACAAAAGGTAAATATCTCGTGCTTCCTTCTAGTTGCAATCTTTCGAGTTGATTGATATTTACAAATGTCTCTAATATTATTCTGAATATAGCCTGTATTGTCGTATAGCTGTGGAGCTTTTTAAACCGTTGCCAGGGGATTAAGGAATGATGTACCATGCTATGGATGGATTGATCGTTAGGTTAAATCCTTTGTGATGTTTCCAGACGTCATCTTGCTCCAAACATTCTTGTAAAGATAGAATCGTGAAGGAATTTGACCTGGAATTTAACTATTATTTAGCAACCACTAACTTGAACACAAGATGAATGAACTTAGTTTATTATCCATATGCTGTGGAAAGTGGATTAGTATATATTATGGATAAATAGCATTGCCCGTGCTGTTGCAAATGTTGAGTCTCATTGTATCATCCATTTTTTTTATGTATTCAAGTGCAAACATGTTTAGTCGGAGAGTAAAGAATGGTGGCTGCTTTTGAAAATAGAGAATCAGATGTTTCTGTGATTCATGACTGAATTTAAAGCTTAGCATAGTGCTTTTGATGATATTTGTAGTGGTCATATCATTTTATGTTGCAACAGTGAGCCACTTTATCTATATAATCTTTACTTATTACATGCTCAAGACTACATCCTACATCTAATTCTGATTATCTGCTGGCATCTATGCATGGTGTTTTGTCTTTCATATTACCAAAACCAATAATATAAAGAAATCCTGCAATAGACCGTTCTATTCAGTATATGTCATGCGTAATCATGGTGCAGAACTTTTTCTTGTCCTTTTTCTTGACTCAAGTTTACGATCATCGCACATTTTGAGCAATGTCGGCTCCAATCTTTTGTTGGTGCGTGGCTCTAGTTTCTGCTCTCTTGGAACATAAACACATTTCACTGGGTTCCTGAATTGCATCTTCCAGGTGAAGGAAGCAAGCTGGCTGGGGTCAATTCAGCCAATGCAGGAAATCTGTAAAACCAGCTCCACAAAAGAAAGACAACTCTTTAGTTGCAGCTTCTGAGAAAAAGAGTGGTGACCGCCAAGCAGATAAAGATAGGAAGAAAGATGTCCCTCATCCACGGATGCAGTTTGATGATGAAAACAGAGTTGAGAAGGCAAAGAAGCGGTCTGTAGTAAAACAAGCAGAAGCCCGGAACAGAGTTGAACTCTTTAGGCATCTACCTCAGTATGAACATGGAGCAAGGCTCACTGACCTGGAATCAAAGTTCTTCCAATTAGGTCCGGTTCATCCTGCTGTGTACAAGGTATTTTCTGTGCTATCTCTCACCCGTGTCCGAACACTCTTGATTTGATTGGAAGAATCTTGGTTTGAAGGGTTATGGATGCTTAATTTATGTGGTTTGTCATGTTCTCACTATACAAAAAAAAAAAAAAAGTAGTGGAACAAGGTAAAATTGATTTTTCTTCTCTTTGCGTAATGGTGTGGTAATGTGAACATTTTACACGGCAGGTTGGTTTCCGATATCTAACCGGGGATATATCTGGTGGCAATGCTCGGTGCATTGCGATGCTGCAAGCATTCAAAGAATCAATCAAGGATTACTCTACACCACCTGAAAAAACCCTTATCAGGGACTTGACTTCTAAAATAAACTGTTATGTCTCTTTTCTGATAGATTGTAGACCCCTTTCAATCAGCATGGGCAATGCGATTAGGTTTCTTAAGAGAAGAATTACCAGATTGCCCTTAAACCTATCTGAATCAGAAGCAATTACCAGTCTTCTCTCTGATATTGATCGTTTTATAAATGAGAAGATAATTCTAGCAGATAAGGTTATTGTGAAGCATGCTGTAACTAAAATTATGGATGGTGATGTTCTTCTGACATATGCATCATCTTCTGCTGTTGAAATGCTACTATTACATGCCCATGAGCTTGGAAAACAGTTTCGAGTGGTGATAGTTGATTCACGTCCCAAGCTTGAAGGCAAAATGCTGCTTCGCAAGCTTGTGGGGAAAGGAATTAGCTGTACATACACTCATATAAATGCTGTTTCTTATGTCATGCATGAAGTAACAAGAGTGTTTCTCGGTGCATCTTCGGTGTTGGCAAATGGAACTGTTTACTCGAGAGTTGGCACAGCATGTGTTGCTATGGTTGCCCATCAATTCCGTGTCCCAGTCCTGATATGTTGTGAAGCATACAAGTTTCATGAGAGGGTTCAACTTGATTCTATTTGCTCTAATGAACTTGGTATGAATGAACTGTTACTTTCTGACAGGCTGTCCATGTAAGAGAAGGCAGCGTAATTTGCATCTAATTCTACACCTAATACCACATACTATTCAGGTGATGCTGAAATGGTTTCAAAGGTTTTGGGTAGAGAAGATATCAATTCTTTAGATGGTTTGACTAGTAACGAAAATTTACAACCCTTGAACCTGCTGTAAGTATGGTTTTATTATTGACTTGTCAAATTTCAGAGAAAATAGAATGTTATTTTGATAGCTAACTTTTGGTTTTTTGTTACCAGTTATGATGCAACACCTTCGGATTATGTATCAATGATCATAACAGACTATGGCATGGTAAGTTGGCAGAATGTTATTTCATGCTGCTGCAACTGGAATATATTTCATTTTTTAACTGGTGCTGAGTGTGAATATAAACTGTGTTAAAGTTATAAATTTGCCATTATAGCTCATTAGAAATTGCTCAAGTAGACAATTTTAGATGAATTTCCAGGAGTCACCTCATTACACCCACTCTTTATTTTCACAAAAATAATTTTTATGGAGAATGTGTGCAAGTTCTGAGTCTAGAGTTTCCATGCACACGAAAGATTTGGTGATCCATCTGACTATTTCACGTGATTTTGCCATGTATTATCATGTCCGTGATATCTGCATGAGTTTGGGTCTGTTGTTGAAGTGATTCTCTACTTCATTTTTTGTTACTTTTTCCTTAAATTTTTTTTGTTTCAAATGTATATTTTGGTGTTATTGGGTGTAAATAATAACTCGTATTTCTCCATTAGGGGATAACTCTGTTTGCTTAACATGCTTATTCCTATGTTTGTCTTTTTCGACTAAGGCTATTTTTTCAACACATTAGTTTTGCAAAACATAATAAAAGTACAAAAACCAGAATAAAAAATGTGGCAGTTCATGCAGGTCTATTAACTGACGTTGCATGTTATGTGTTTGCTTAACATGCTTATTCCTATGTTTGTCTTTTTGTTTTTGAGATACCACCTACAAGTGTACCAGTTATCGTCCGAGAATATGGCAGAGAATACTTGTTGGTATAGAGCTTATAGCGAAATCCAAATGCTGTCGTGCTAGAATCTGGATAGTGGATGAAGAAGGCCATGTCGAAACCCATGGCTCTTACCGCTCTCACTATGTTATCCCCATGTTGGAATAAAGATATCCATTCAATCTGCTTTCAATTTTTGATCTGACCCTGACTGTGAAGAGCGCGAATATTCCGCCTCTCCGGGCAGTTTTTGGAATGCAGTAATATGTCGTGAGAGTTGCAGATAGTGAACTGGTTATGAATTTTTGCTTGGAATGCAGTAATATGTCGTGAGAGTTGTAGATGGTGAACTGGTTATGATTTTTTGCCCAGGACTACTGTTGAGTTTTTTGGTTTCTAAAGCTTCACGTGATATATTCATTTTCTGGGATTTTACTAAAATAATAGCGTCTCATCTTCACTCGAGTAGTGTTATATTTGTTGTGGCTGCTTGATCAATTCAATTGCTCAACGGTTGGATTGCAATTGGTTCACGATATTAGAATTGGAACTAAAAAGCTAAAAGAACAATAAAGCTACAGAAAACAGATTTGTCTCCATGAATTATATATATATGTTACATTAGACCAAGAAGGTGTTTGGTTAAGTTTATAAATTGTTAAGAGTATAAATTTTTGAAAAGTGTTTGATAATATAAACTCTTAAATAATTTATAAGCGATGAAAATAAATTCTAACAATTTATAAGTTCAATAAAAAATAAATTCATCAAATTATTTTTTTTCATGATTTTACAAACAACAATCAATTTACAAAAATAACAATATTATGATTTGTTATTTTTCTATATATAAAAACTTTATCTTTCTTTAATTTTCTCTCTATTAGGATTCTCTTTCTAAATTAACAATTCTCTCTAAATTATAAATTCAATCATCCAAGCATTTTTATAATTATAAGCTTTCGAGATATTACATCTCAAAACTCTTGAAACATCTTATAAATTCATTAAAATAAGCTTAGCCAAACACGCTCCAAGTCAAGGTTCGAAAACTGGCTTTCCTGTGCCGTTAAGTTTATCACCATTTCTGTACACAGGGGATACGACTCCAAGAATCACGAAACCGGCTAAGACAACAGTTAAAATACCCATACAATTAATCAGAATGGCTTCAGTTGAATAGCGAGATATTATCTGATGTGTTTGAAGAGATGTGGCCCTCTCTAGGAAACCTGTGGCGCAGGTAATAACAGACAGACCGTAGATGTAGTGACCCATATATCCATGCCATGGCAGCAAGCTAGCTCGGCCACTTCTCGATCCGCCAGGGTAAAAGAAGGTTACAAATCCCACAGTCCACTGCAAGACAATTATTTAAGTGCCCCAAGTTGCAAAAGCAAAGGTTCTAAAGCAGCCATGGAAGTATTTGCGATTTGTGGAGAGTACCTGAACTCCAAATAAGAAAAGCGTGAGAAGGCCCATCCATGAGTGGAGGCTATAGAAATTCTCTTTGCCCCTCTCAATACGATTCTTCCACACAACCACCACTCCAATAACGCTCAAAAACAAGGCCAGGAATTGCAGGGACATATGAACCAATTTCTGGAAATTTTTCGTTCCTGAGAGTGTCTTGTACGCCAGCATGGCTGGAAAAATATATGGCAAGCACTTAAAAGATATGACTGTGAAAGTCAACGACAGATAAGTATATCTATTACGTAGATGCAAAGTAAAGTCCTTTTTCCGAACAAAAGAAATTACAAAACACTGAAGAGGAGAAACTAAGACATGGACTTAGTCATAAGATGCTTCATTGTCATGAGATAGGGAACAAACTACAAATTGCAGACTAAGTTTCTTGAGGTAAATTTGTGAAAACTGTCCATTGATAAAAACTTAAGTGGCAGATAATATGGAAGATAATTCACCATGACGATCCCTTACAGTGTTTCGATGAATTGGATGCAGTCCTTCAAGATAACAGAAAGGCTCCAGAGCACAACCCTTCCGAAGATTGGAATCATATTTTAGAAAGGCAAAAAAAACTTGTGTAGATCTGGATGCACGGTGCATTCGTCCAAATTCGAGACAGAGTTCATCAATTCCAGGTTTATTATTCCCCAGTTATAAATCACTTAATTAGAACCGATGCACCGGAGTGTGCCTCGTTTAGGAAAGTGCATAAGCTACCTTGATTCTAACAGCAACTTATGAATATAACATCATTATCATTATCATTATCATTATCATTATCATTATCATTATCATTATCATTATCATCAAAAGCATATATACTTGCAATTCATATGCATTTTTCCCACATTCGATCACTTAATCAGATATCTACCAACCTAATATGTGTGTTTGGTCTCCTCTACAAAGAAATCCATGTTCCATTGTCTCTGTAACTTTATCCTCTAAATGGGACTATAGCTTAGGCATTTCGCATTTCGCATTTCGCATTTCGCATTTCACACATAGATCTTCGATAAGTTACTCAAAAATACTACTCATACCTTCGCCGTTGAAAACCACAAGGCCAATCACCAGCACTACAGGATGAACCTGAACCAGATAATTGCATAGTTTATCACATCCACAAGTCAATCTAGGCAACAGATAACAAGATTCATCCTCGATTCCTCTAGAATTTCTAGGAAACAAATAATTAATTAAGAGAGGGAGTTTACGTTGAAAATTTGGTTTCTATCATCGGAGACGAGAGCCAATCCGCCTCTGAAACGAACGGTCCATATTAATACCAATGCGGAAAGGGCGACGCCGAGTATCCTCACCACCGGAAAGATCGGGAACCGTACCACCGGGACCGCCATTAGAAGATTCTAGAGTGAAGGATCGAGCGAATCAAGAGGGTTTTTGATGCAAATAGGTCAGTGGAAGTGGGGGTTTATAAAAATGCTAAGATTTGAAGTGCGGCGCCGCTAAAGAGGTGGCGGAGCGAGATGATTTGGGTGAAGTTGGAAGCGGAGCCGATTTTGACTTGACAAGAACCACGTGCTAGCCACGTCCCACGCAGAGAATTGGCAACAATAAACACGACGGCATTTCATTTATGTGAAACAATAAAACTAAAATACTCTTTTTCTCAAAAAAACAAACAAAAACAATCTTCTTTTTCTCAAACCCGTGCATCATTTCCGTATAGCCAAAAAAAATTCTTCGTAGAATGACATCTTGGGATTTTTTTGATGAATCGGTCGATGTTTTTTTGGCGATTAAGTGAATTTAAATATTTTTTGAATATTTAATCGCAAAGTTTTATATCGCATCGTGTTCAAAGATGACGTTTCCGTAATTCGATGCTCCTGATCTGGGCCGGTCCTGATAAATAATGGGCCCTGGACGAAACAACAAAAATGGGTCATTTTTCACTATGAAGATATAATTGAATATATCTAAAAATATGCACAATATATCATTTATAAAAGAATTATTTTTTTACAAAATTTGGGCCCCAAAAACTTATAACAAAATTTTGGGACATGAAATATTTTATTTTTTGAAGGAATATTTATATTAATATAAGATGATATATAAAATTTTAGGTCCCAAAAATAATGGTACAGGCGATCGTCCATGCTCATGCCTCCTCGGACTACCACTCTCTGATGATGGTGTGCCATATTTACTTCAAATGTTTTATTGTAATTAATACAACTTTTTTGAAAAACTATACTTTTATGGTTAGTATAAGATAGGTTTTTAATGTAGCCATGAATATATATTTTTGTAGTATTTTTGGAATCTAAATCTTCTTATTTTATTATAAAACTAAAGGAGAATTAATGTAGCCATTGAAGATGAAGTCAGATAGAATTTCAATGTAGTTATATTGAATTAATATATTCTTGTAGTATTTTAGCATATATATAATAAATCAAGATATTCTTCTAAATCTATAATATATTATTTTACACCAATTGCTGTTAAAATTAACTATATCATAAGAATATAATAGGCCATCTAATTTTATAAATAAAATACTTTTGTTATATTATTATTTTATATAAAATTATCTTTAAAATTAAATATATAATGAGAATATAATAAGCAGTCTATATTTTGTAACGAGACACTTATTGTATTAGCATAACTAATTAGACATTGTACGATCTCGCAGGTGTCCTTGTTTTTCCTAGGCCCACTAGTGATACAGTGGTACTTCAATATTATCAAAAGAAAATATCTCCGATGCCAATTTGATGCACGATCATAAATTTTGCTTGTGACATCTATGAATTTCTCAATATGTCATTCTAAGGGTATGTATTCGAAAGTCAGTTTTCTATACGCTCGTCCTTACATTGCGGGTAGGGGTGTCAACGGACGGATTTTATCCCACTGTAACCAAGTAATTTAGTATTGGTTACGGTTACAGAAACCTACCAATAAATACTAAACCCGGATCGGATCCTGACCATCAAATTATGGATCCGGATCGGGTATTATCCATTTCTAACCGGTTATCCACCGGGCCTTATTCTCAATTACCCCCAAATCCCAATTACCACTAAGTTAATTGACTTTATGGCATGTTTTTAATTTACTAAAACAAAATTTTAATAATATTTTGACGGAAATTTTCAATTTTATTCGCATCTTCAACTTGGTCAATTTATACATGATTGCATATGTATATTATATACGTCGAAATACTATATGAAATTTTTTGGCATATAGAAGTATTGCAATTATAAAAATGTTAAAAATAATATTGTAATTGAAATGACTACAAAATCATGTTGTGATTGCCAAATGACCTTTGCAATTATTTTCAAGGCAATTAACTCATGTTCTCTATAATTGTTATAGAGAGTAGAAATATAAGGTGGTCTGATTTATTTTCTAAGAAAACCAGTTGGTCGTAAACTGATTTGGATTAAAGCATAATTTTTATTTATTAATCTATAAATTCTTATTTAAATGTTTAAACTTAGTATTGACTAATGAAATGATATATTGCTACACATTTTTGCATAAACATATACTTTTGTTATTATTTATGTATGCTATTTTAGAATGTGGTAACTGGTAAACTAATTATTAAGTTTATTTAAGAAAATAAATGTTACAGTTTGACCACTGATTCGATTGTGGAAACTCTGGACGTCACGAAATTGTTTGAGAAGAAGCTGTGAATTGTGAAATAATTATAAAATAGAAAAGATTGTAAATAAAATAGTAAAAGAAGAAATGGATATTGATGCCATGCGTGGAAAGCAAGAAAGGAAAAGAGGAATATAGAAAGAGACTGAATGTGACGGTGCATCTTAGACACACACTAATTCTAAAAAATATTTAAATTTATAAATATAAATTATTATAATAATAAATTATAGGTCTTAATAAAGACTCGAACTCAAATTTAAAAAAAAAAAAAAAAAAAAAGCTTGGTCGGACCGAACAGGATAAAACGCAGGTCGGGTCTTGACGGTCCGGGTCAAGCGGTTCAGGCCGGGCCGAATCGAACCGTTGTTTAAAATTTAATGGGCTTTGAGCGTTCCGGATCGGTTCGGATAAAACCGCCTGTTGACATCCCTAATTGCGGATATATATATATATATATATATATATATATATATATATAGAAATTTTTTCTCTTTAACTTAGCATTTTGATTAGATCATAAAACATCTTTTATGATCGTCCTGCTGATGTAAAGTGCTGCTAACATGTTATAAAGACATATTTTTTATGCTTACAGGTTTCAAAAGAGGAACCATTAATGTGGACATGCAATACTGAAGGAGTTCAAGAATAGTATTGAAGCTAGCTATGTTGATAGAAGTATCAGTTCCAGCTATTGAAGACTCAGCATTGTTGAAGACAAAGAAGCCTAAGCAATAACTAAGTGCCATACTAGCAGCAGAGAAGTCAAAGCTACTGAAAACTACGTCAAGATGAAGTGTCCATTGAAGACTCGGAGTCACCAAACTGATAGAAGATGGAGTCTAGCTTACTGATAAAACACAGAGTTGAACTAATTGGTGGAACCCGAAATTAACACACTGAAGAAACACAGAGTCACTATTGAAGAAATACGAAAATATTTAAACCTTAAGTGTTTAACTTTCAACGTGTCAGAGTGAATCTGCAGAGAATCCCGACAAGTTAGAAATACTTTTCAGAGTTGCATAGCTCAGACATACGGAGTTGAAAAACGACGAACAAGGATTTAAACATGCAGATTTCAAATGACAAATGGAATGGATATAATTGGTGTTCCCTCCAACAACACTATTCATCACCCCCTCTATAAATTCGCGTATAATCCAACCTTTAAAAGTTACCAAAATGCTGCATATTCAAATATTCAAAAGCACCTAGAGCTTATATCTTATGTACAATCATCCAGCGATTTCGAAGAAAGAAGTTTTAAAGTATCATCAGTAAATTCTCAGAGCTCACATATATTTTTCATCTCAGGATTTCAACATACACTCTCTTATTTTCTAGGTCATTATCCTGTAATATCTTAAGCCTAGAACACCTTGAGTTGTCGTCTATGAAAACTCAAATCTACATTGGAATAACCATCTACCCAAAACTCTCATAAGTTTAAGTAAAAGTTGGACAAGTAAGCAACGAAGTGTTAGTTGCTGAAAGCTTGGTTATCTTGCACCTATAAGAAAGAGGTTAAGTCCACTGCACCCATAAGCAGTCAGATATTTCCTAGCACCAGCAAGCATAAGAAGAATGATAAGTTAGTCAGGGTACTAATAAGGTGAATTTCGGTACTTAGGTTTTCTCTTATACCCGAAAACAAGACTAAATCCCAAGTAGTAGATTAATCGTATCATCAGTCCGTGGACGTAGAAGTTGATCTTTCCGAACCACTTAAAAAAGTAAGTGTTATTTACTTTCAACACCGCTTTAAATTATATATTATTGAACTGAACATCATCAACACATGGATCACAACATACTGTTTTAAAACCTTCTATTAGTATTAGTTTGATACTGACGAGAAAACTGAAACTGACTAATCAATATTTGACAAAGTATTTTGTACTACCATCAGTTTTCAGTAAAGGCAACTGTAACAACCACATTCCACAAGCACATTAGTTATCCGTCCAATTGACCAGGTGCCTCAACAATCTATAAGATTGCTAACTGATACACTAAGTACAAGACTCCCTAAACTTGAATTGATTAGCAACATTGAATTGATATCGATTACCGACGACTCTTGACCGATGGTATCAAGTCTTGTTAATTTTTTTTTAATTTTCCTTAACTGGTGTATCCCCCTACACCAGTACGACCCCCAAGGGACCATCAATATTATATATATATATATATATATATATATATATAGGGGTTAAATCAAGTGAGAACTCATCTTTTTTGAGAACTTGAGAACAATATACAAACGTATAAAGTTAATGAATAAAATATATAAAGTTGTGCATAGTAAAAATATTCTAAAATTATTGCAAACAAAACAATTTTAGAAAGTTTGCACAACCGGATCAAGTTATTCTCACCTTGTTGTCTAACCTAATAAGGACTCAAATAAAGAAATTTATCTTACTTTCTGGAATGAAGCCTATTCAGGCGTCACGTGGATAGAATCATTTCGTATTGTGTGAAAAACCTTTTAAAATAAAACAATTTCAAAACAATTTGCAATAATTTTAGAAAATTTTCGTTGTAAACAATTTTATACGTTCTGTGTATTATCTTTACATGTTTTATGCATAGTTCACAGAGTTCTCAAAAAGATATAGTTCTCATTAGATCCACTATATATATATATATTGGATCCAGTGATATCTCATCTTTTTTGAGAACTTGAGAACTATGCACAAAGGCATAAAGTCAATGAACAAAATCTATAAAGTTGTGCACAACAAAAATATTCTAAAAATATTTTACAACAAAACAATTTTATAAATTTTTCATTGTGCACAACTTTATACCGTTTGATGCATCATCTTTACACTTCTTATGCATAGTTCGCAGAATTTATAAAAAAGATGTAGTTCTCATTTGATCCACTCCCTATATATATATAGGGAAATCTTATTTTAACCATTACCCGAGGATCTATCTTGGATGTTTAATTCACCATACATTGATTATTTACCTAGCATGCATCTATGTAATTAATTGCAACACATATGTGTTTTCTTGTGTTCACCTGCGAATTTGTCATGCATGGAATTGGATCAAGACTCGTGCTTTGATCTTCTGGACTGTATCTCGTTTGCTAAAACTCCAATGCCGAGTGAGAGCAATCTATGGAGAGTACTTCAGAAATTCGCCTTCTTCCTCACACTTAGAATTTTCGAGAATCACAATCTTGCTTCTTGTAATTTTCGAAAATCACACTAGCATTAGGATTACCTGATTTTCTCTCACATTATATTTATAATGCAACCATAGATCCTATTAGGATAGGATCTCTGCATATCTAATAAATATAATAATATCTTTTCAGATAGAGAAGATCAGAACAGAATCCCAAAGGGACTCTTATGAGGTAGACGAAATTCTTAGCAGTCCAAGCCTTGATGGGCCAGCCCAGGGATCAAATGCAAGAAATAAAGATGGGCCTCAAATAAATTAATTATCTTATGTTCAGCCCAAAACATAAATTAATTCATAAACATTTATTAATGCCACTAGAGAATAAATGCTGACTTACCCATTTATTTTCGAAGTTGAGTCGGGCTTGCACTTAGACTTCACGAACCCCGTATTTAAGATATCGTACGTCTATTAATTATTTATAGCGTTCTGACTGCTTAAAATAATTAATCTCTTTAATTCCTTAAGTAGTACCACTCAACCTTATTTTGTACTTGAGATAACTCAACCTGCAGGGTTTAGTACAATAAACCTTTTGAGCTCCTTAAGGGGACGTCATCATCCTAAACGGATACGGTGACTCGATACATGTAACTAGCATGACATACAAGCACTGCCACCACCCAAGATGTGGAGAATATTGGGTTATCTCATGTAAACCTCACCCATGACAAGTCAAAGTGATGGTCAGTAACTCATACTCACCTAATACCTTATCGAGGTTTAGAACAACGTAAAGTCACCGAGATCTAGGTTCTTCACGACGGTCGGATAGAAGAACTTATCTCACTGTGATCCATCAATACATAAGAGATGTACCAGTATAGACAAGTAACCAAGTCAAGTCACCTCTTATCTATACCGCAACCTATACCGACAACTCGTCCTAAAGTTGTCTCACCTGTGATCATTTTTATATCTCATTAAGCTTGACCAATCATACAGACTTATGTGATCTTCTACACACTGTATGATCTAACTTATATACGAGATAAAGGGACATACAGTATCAATGTAAGATGCCTGAGATAAGCTCAACATTTTTCTCTTGCGATCTCGGTAAACCTTGATCCCAAGAATGACGCTGCATCTCCTAAGTCTTTCATTTGAAACTGCTCGGATAACCAACTCTTTACGTCTGATAACAGCTTCATATTGTTGTCAAGTAGAAGGATGCCATCTACATAAAGTGCAAGAAATACCACGTCACCGTTGACATCTAAACGATACACACAACTTTCGCTAGGCAACTGGATAAATCCATAGGACTTTACCACCTCGTCAAAGCGTAAGTTCCATGATCGGGAAGCTTGCTTGAGTACATAAATGGACTTCTTAAGCTTTCACACTAGATGCTCTTCACCCTTCACCATATAACCTTCGGGTTGCTGCATATAGATGTCTCTACCTTCTTCAAGGTAACCGTTTAGAAAAGCGATTTTAACATCCATTTGCCAAACCTCAAGGTTTAGATGAGCTGCTATGGCCAGAAGAATTCTGATGGACTTGAGCATTGCTACAGGCGAAAAGGTCTCATCGAAATCGATGCCCTCAATTTGAGTGTACCCTTTCACCACAAGCCTGGCTTTAAAAGCCGAAACCTCTCCATCTGAATCTCTATTCCTCTTGTATACCTACTTACTACCTATGGCTTCCTTACCATCTGGTAGAGGTGTTTTCTCGTATACATCCATAGCTGTTATGGACTCAATTTCTAAGTCCATAGCGGTGTGCCATGATCTTGCATCTGTGTCTTGTATCGTCTCGCTGTATGTCCATGGGTCGATTACAGCCTGCTCGTTTCTTGGGACTAAATCTGAAGATCCGCCCAGGAACATAAATCGCTCGGGTTGACGAACAACCCTCCCACTACTGACAGGCGCCATTGGCACAATGGCAACGGTGGGTGTAGTAACCTGTGGTTCTCTATCTTGCACAACTTGTTGGGTAAGTGCCACTTGTACGGTCGGTATCTCCAGTGGAACTCGACCCACTTCAATTTTTTGAAGTATCTGGTGTCGATCCCATCCACTAGACACGATATCTCGTATCTTTGGCCTAATCGGTGGTGGAATACGATCATCTTCTAATTCTTGAGTTATGATTTCAACTTTGGATTTGTGGTTTTTCATGTAGTCATCTTCTAAAAATCGGGCGTTAGTGCTAATAACGACCTTCTGATCCTTAGGACTATAGAAATAACCACCTTTCGTTCCTCTAGGATAACCAATAAACAGCCTTGCTTCAGATCTAGTCTCCAACTTGTCAGCTTTCTTGTTCCACACATGTGCTGGACTTCCCCATATCCTTATATGGCTTAAACTAGGCTTGCGCCCAAACCATAACTCGAAGGGGTCTTATCAACTGACTTGGATGGTACTAGATTGAGCAAATATGCCGCTGTTTCTAAGGCATACCCCAGAACGAAATAGGCAATGTTGCATAACTCATCATCGATCTAACCATTTCTAAGAGAGTCTTATTTCTTCACTCTGACACACCATTTTGCTGTGGTATGCTCGGTGTAGTGAGCTAGGAGGTAATCCCACACTGCACCAAATAATCCATGAACTCGTTACTGAGGTATTCGCCACCACGATCAGACCGCAGTGACTTGATACTCTTACCTAGCTCCGTCTCCACTTCTGCCTTAAATTCTTTGAATTTCTCAAAGCATTCGGACTTGCGGTGAAGCAGGTATACGTATCCGTACCTTGAGTAATCGTCAATGAAAGTGACAAAATACTCGTACCCTCCACGAGCTTGTGTGGACATTGGTCCACACAGGTCAGAATGGACTAGCTCCAACACTTCCTTGGCTCTATACCCCTTCGCTTTGAAGGGTCTGGTCGACATCTTTCCTTCTATACAAGATTCACAGACTGGGAACGGAGTGACAGTTATTTCACCCAACGCTCCATTCTTAGCCAGTCTTTGGATCCTATTTAGATTGATGTGATGTGATCTAATCTAAGATGCCAAAGAAATGTGATGTCATCTAGCGAAGAAAATTTCATCTTCTTAAGGTTTGATGTAGATGCAACATAATTAAATGTATTATGTTTAGCAGAAATAGTATAAAGCGAATTATATAAAGTGTCACCACAGATAACTTCGTCATTTCTTATGATAGAAACACCACAATCAAAAATAACAGAATATCCATGTATAAATAGTTTGGAAATCGGAATAAGGTTTCGCCGAAACTCCGGCACATACAAAACGTCTTTTAATACTAAAACCATTTTATCAAAACATAAAGAAACATCTCCAACTGCAACGGCCTCGACTTTTACCTCGTTGCCCATGTAGATCGTTATCTCGCCATCAAACAGCTCCCTTGTCCGCAGGAACCCCTGCAAGGTGTAACAAACACAATCAGTCGCACTCGTATCTAATACCCATGAATGAGTAGAACAATTGCTAAGCATGTTTCCGTTACTAAAGCAAATGGCGTACCTTGAGCCTTGAGCAAGGGGCACTTAGCCTTCTAATACCCAGTCTTGCCGCACTTAAAGCACCTGTCCCCCTCCTTTGGCTTTTTCAAGCCTCCGGTGGCAACCATGTTGTTGCTCCCACTGATTCCCTTGCCTCTACCACCTTTGGTACCCCTTTTTCTTTTTCCACTTTTCAATGGAAAATTAGGGCCCTTAGATGTGCTAGCAAGGGCATGTGCTCATTTTCCCATAACTCCTTCCGCGGCCATGAGATCATTTAGCAACTGACTAAGTGTATACTCGGTCTTGATCATGATCGCGTTCACGTGAAAATTCTCAAAAGACTTGGGCAGTGTGTTGAGGATGATATCGACCTTAGCTTCGCCGTCAATACCTCCTCCCAATTGATCAAGACTATCCATGAGATGAGTCATGTGAGAGACATGTTCATGGACCGGACTTCCCTCTTCCATCCTAAACGCCAAGATTTCTCTCATTGTGTGGAAGCGGACTGTCCAATCCGATTGCCCAAACTTACTCTCGAGACTTGACCATATTTCGATCGCGTCTACCATCGATCGATCTCAGCACCGCAAGCCTTTGACATAGGTGTCATCATATAGCATTTGGCCATATTATTTGACTTATGCCAAAGTCTGTTTGTGTAGTAACCCGAAAATTTTATAGTAATTAATAAAGTTTGATTAAGTATTATTAAAGACTTAAAAGCTATTTAAGCCTTAAGAATTAAGTAAAATTTACTATAGCGAAATATTAATCGGTATGAATCCGATTAATTTAAGATTTGATTATATGGAATCGGAAAATGTAGAAATATTAGAAATGAGTTTATTTGTGATAAAATGTGAATTATGTGTTTATTTATAATTGTTTGCATGAAAATGCTATTAATTGGAAATTATGTTATGAATTAC
This sequence comes from Salvia rosmarinus, assembly GCA_036937905.1. Lineage (NCBI taxonomy): Eukaryota > Viridiplantae > Streptophyta > Magnoliopsida > Lamiales > Lamiaceae > Salvia > Salvia rosmarinus. The sequence continues at coordinate 31,712,974 of CM072816.1, read as the reverse complement.
ATTAATTATTTTGCATGTTATTTTCTTATAAAATGAGATAAAATATTATTTTAGATATTAAAGTCTTGAATAAATTTGTTTTATTAATAACTAATGATTAAAGAATTTATTTATGTAATTTTCAAATTTAAAAATATTATTGAAATGAATTGAATTTTATTAAATAAAGTGATTTAAATTATGCTATATGAATCTAAATTCAATTGTGAATATAAATTGCATTAGATTTTATAATTTAATTGAGATATAATGTTAGTAATAAAAATATACTAAGGTGTAACCTTAGTAAAAGTTGAAGTGTATTTATAAATTTGTGAAATTAGTGTATAATTTTGATGAAAGTTGTGCTAAATATACATGAAATCACATTTATATAACTCTAGAACTTTAATACATCAAATATATCATCTCCAACCTCAAAATACCTTCCATTTTAAACACACACACACTAGTGCACACACAAAATTTTAATTTTCAATTTTAATCCATAATCAAGGGTAGAATTAAGGGATAATCACTCCTACTAAGGTAAATACTTCATTTATGCAAAGTTTTCATTAATTAAATTGATGAATTTTATGTATGAATGTTTAGTAATTTTCGAAAATTTGAAGGTTGGAGTTATGCTTGATTTGTTTAATTTTTGTTACATGTATTGATTTAATTAGGATTATGGAGCATGAATAATATATGCTATGGATTTAAATTCATTAAATTTATGAAATTCCAAAATTAAAGTTTGATCATGAAACCTAATTTTGAATATGATTTATATGTTAGGATATGAGTGAATTAAGCTTAGATATATGTTTAAGTATGCTTATAAACATCATATGATCAAAGAAATTAAAAGTTAAATCATGCATGTATAATATTGGAAAATTTGAAAATTTCATATAGTATGAACTTAATGATTTTGATTTTATTTGATCAAATTGACATGATAATCATGCTTAGGGATATAAATAATGCATAGAATGAATTTATAGAATTTAATTCATGTGTATGAATAAAACCTAATTTTCGAAAATGAAGAGGTGTTCTTGAACTTTGATTTCTTAATTTTATTTGATGTATTTGAGTTGATATTTGAGATCTAGGATAAAAATAAAGCTTAAGTAGAATTATTGGAATTTTTGAACATAGGTATCAAAAGTTAGAAAATTAAATTTTAAACTAAAGTTATACTTATAGGTGATATACTTGATCTATGATTGAATGGATCATGAAATTATGATTATTGATGTTAATTGAGTATAAATATATGATACTTGATGTTTAATGGATTGTAGATATTCAAATATTGAAATACATATATATATATCGAGTTAAATCGCTTTAGGTGATTAACATTAAATTGGATGATATTACTCATGTATAAGGTTCTTAAATGTATGTTTGATGATATGATGATGATATTGAGGAGTTGGGATAAGATTGGTGTAGCTTGGTGTGTTTGGGCTATACATATTACGGATGTTCTGTTCTTGAAATTTCGGTGAATTTGATATGCATAAGACGTTTTAAATATTATTTGATTACTAATGGTATAAATAAGTAAGAAAGATTACTAAAGTCGATAATAATCTTATGTTACAAGGATCAGCGAGAGAATCGGGAAGTAAGAGCGAAGAATCGAGCGTCTTGGAGTGAGCGTCGAGGTGGTAATGCATTACTAACTTTATTATGAACAAACCCATGATATTTTATGAGCTTGATTTCTTGTGAAAACATTTGATCACCACATGATAATCATGCTAAATGTTTTACCACATTGTGGGTATGACGACATTACCTATCTGCGGTGAAATGCAATTCTTGTGCATGGGTAGATGGTGTGAGCTTGCTCGGTAGGCGGCCATGGTCTTGGGGAGGAGCCTACTTCCCTTACCGAATAGCGTAGATGAGGGTATGACCGTAGTTGTGGTCCTTCGGACCAACTCGGTATGTGATGCCGGTATGTTTAAAATGAATTGTGGTGATATGTTATGAAGATAAATGTTTCTTATGAACAAATAAACTGTTGAGCATAAAATCATTTGAAAGAAAAGTTTATTTGAACAAGATTATAAGTTTGAATATTATGATAGCATTTACCCATTGAGTACTTCTAGTACTCACACCGATAAGTGTTTTATCTTTGCAGTTGAGCATGGAAGAGGTGTGGCTTGGGCCGGCGAATAACTATTTTGTTTTTCGTCTCGTGAACTATTGTGGTTGAGTGTCATGTCTTCACACATGACATTCATTAGTCTTCGTGATACCTTGAGAACGTGAATCTATACTTTTGTTAAGCCTTGTAAATATTTGAAAATCTTTATGTATGTATTTTGAAATTGTGTTCTCGTTTGTAGATATGGTTGTTGTTGGAAATTTTCTGAGTGCAGGTTGGCTTACTCTATTTACAAACGTTATATTGTCCGTTTGTTTCCAAAACTTATTTTCTAAACCACTCTTTTATTGAAAGATTATCGATAATTAAACCAGTCATAGCTTGATTATTTAGTTAATTAAGTAATTAAATAGTCGGGTCGTGACAGTTTGACTCTCGCTGCTTATTTGTCGATGCGTCAGTAAGGGCATCGGGTTTGAGAGTAGTGAGAACAAACATGTGTTCTTCTGCGATAAGAACATATTCTATGTTTCGTTTTCACTCGATAAAATTTGGACCGGATAGAGGATTTTGTGCGAGCATATTGATAATCGGTGTAAAGACATATCTGAAAAGTAGTGCAAACACATAAGCATACGATTGCACATAATTTGTAACAATAATATTGTAACCTTTTGATAAAACAATATTAATTGAAACCTCCAATCGCCCAAGGAATTCCACATGCAAGCCATGCGTGTGGACGTTTACACATGAACCCCTTGACCAGACTAAAATATACCTTTTAGTCGTTTAATTTTAGTCAATGTCAACTTATCTTTATGATAAATGAAATTAATGATTGGACCATACTAGACCACATCACTATCGCAAGAAGGGACTTCGCGAGAAGTTGTACTTGAGGTGATGCCTAAGTAATGACCACAATTTTGACAGCAGATAATGAATTCTTAGAATTGGCATACTCACTCGGACCATACCGCTTCCAATTCAAAATCTTTTGTCATCTCATTTTAAATCTATCTCTAGAGAACTTATGAAAATCGCATATGCAAGCCCGCGCGTGTGGGCGTTTACATGAAACCCCACTTCTCAATAGATTAAAATGTTTTATTTAGAAATCTCATCTAACAAACTTATGATCGACAGTGCAAGCAAGCCACGTGTGGACGTTTATTCACAGTGCGTACCACTTTGTTTAGAGAGAGGTCTTGACATCTTTTAATTTTACAAATTAATATGTCGGTTTTCTTGCTTAGTCTTTAGTTTCAAAAGGTTTGTCCATGCAGATCACGTAATCCTAGCATGCTTTCTATAGAACTCAACATGTAACACATGCTCGTAGAATTATAAAACATGCTTCAAAATGCGATAAACCTAGCATGCTTGCTATACACATTCAATCACGAAAACATATTAAATGTTTATCTATGTAATTAAAAATACATAACATGCTTCTGCATAATTTAAACATCCACGACATGCTTTGAACGATAAAAATAAAATAAATTTGTTCATCGAAGCCAACTCGTGGATCCTATACTTCCCTACCTAATTTATTACATAAATTTTAAAAGTACAGATCTTCAAAAAAAATCTCGAAACGGACCTCGCGTGCACGGGCACGGACCGGACGGACCGTCAGCCGGATTTGGGCGAAAAATCTAAAACGGGCGGAAACGATTGGAATGGGTCGGGTCGGTCAATCTGGAATCGTGTAAAAACGTGCGGGCAACGGGCGGTCGGACCAATGATGTGGGCGGGCCGCTAGGGCACAACCCATGCGCACGCCCAGCACACACATCCGCCGCCCTACTCCCACCTCGTCCACGACCTTCGCCCAGCCGCCGCTGGGCGCCAGTGTGCCGAGCAGCGTTACATCTGGGCCGAGAGGCCTGCGCTCGGCCGCCGTCGAAAGTCTGCGCATGACTCGCAGGCTCGCACGACGGGCACCCATCCCATCGAGAAGTTGCCGCCAAGGGTGCCTGCGCGCATAGCACGCCAAGCCTGCCCACGCGCTTCGTGCGACGGGCACCCATCCGTTGAGGTCGCACGCTGTTGCGCCAGGCCGATGCTGCCGAGCGTTGCCGAGGGGCACTACCGAGACATCTGCGTGCCGACGCCAGCCGCCCGCGCCGCGTGGCGGGCACCCACGCGTCGATGGTATGCGATGCGTGCCTCATCGCATGCACATTCAGCGTCGAGGCGTGCCGAGGCTTCTGCATAAAAAACTCGTGCCCCGCACGCCTGGCTGCCGACACCCGCCGAGATCTACCGCCCGATGCTGTTGAAGTCGTCCGTGCATGGGCTGCCGAGGAGACCCGTCACCCGACTGCCCTGTTCGCCCGCACGTCCGGCACGGTCGTGGGCCTTGTCGCACGACTTGCTGTCGGGGTGCCTCCCGTCGCATCGTGCGACGGGACTCCGTCGTCTCGTTCTTCATCTTCGTTTCTCTTTTACAGATTAGATTTACAAGAAAAAATCTTAATCAAACCACATATTTTCGTGGTGAAAAACGAAATCCAACAAAAAATTAAACGAGCCATGATGAACGACAGATCCACAATTAATTAATTACGCACGTAATAATCAAACGTGAATTCATCCAACACAGCCAAGATACTGATCCCAGGCTCTGATACCAATTGTTGGGAAATCTTATTTTAACCCTCTCCCGATGATCTATCTTGGATGTTTAATTCACCATATATTAATTATTTACCTAGCATGCATCTATGTAATTAATTGCAACACATAGGTATTTTCTCGTGTTCACTTGTGAATTTGTCAGGCAAGGAATTAGATCAAGACTCGTGCTTTGATGTTCTGGACAGTATCCCGTTTGCCAAAACTCCAATGCCGAGTGAGAGCAATCTATGAAGAGTATTGCAGAAATTCGCCTTCTTCCTCCCACTTGGAATTTTCGAGAATCACAATATTGCTTTTTGTAATTTTTGAAAATCACACTAGCATTAGCATTACCTAATTTTCTCTCAACTTATATTTATAATGCAACCATAGATCCTATTAGGATATGATCTCTGCATATATAATAAATATAATAATATATTTTCAGATAAAGAGGATTAGAACAGAGTCCCAGAGGGACTCTTATGAGGTGGACGAAATGTTTAGCAGGCCAGGCCTTGATGGGCCAGCTCAGGGATCAAATGCAAGGAATAAAGATGAGCCTCAAATAAATTAATTATCTTATGTTCAGCCCAAAACATAAATTAATTTATAAACATTTATTAATGCCACTAGAGAATAAATACTGACTTACCCCTTTATTTTCGAAGTTGAGTCGAGTTTGCATTTAGATTTCACGAACCCCGTATTTAAGATATCATACGTCCATTAATTATTTATAGCGTTCTGACTGCTTAAAATAATTAATCTCTTTAATTCCTTAAGTAGTACCACTCAACCTTATTATTGTACTTGAGATAACTCAACCTGCAGGGTTTAGTACAATAAACCTTTTGAGCTCCTTAAGGGGGACGTGATCATCCTAAACGAATATGGTGACTCGATACATGTAATTAGCATGACATACAAGCACTACCACCACCCAAGATACGGAGAATATTGGGTTATCTCATGTAACCCTCACCCATGACAATTCAAAGTGATGGTCAATAACTCATACTCACCTAATAACTTATCGAGGTTTAGAAAAACGTAAAGTCACCGAGATCTAGGTTCTTCACGATGGTTAGATAGAAGAACTCATCTCACTGTGATTGTATAGACAAGTAACCAAGTCAAGTCACCTCTTATCTATACCGCAGCCTATACCGACAACTCGTCCTAAAGTTGTCTCAATTGTGATCATTTTTATATCTCATTAAGCTTGACCAATCATACAGACTTCTGTGATCTTCTACACACTGTATGATCTAACTTATATATGAGATAAAAGGACATACATATGCAATCAAGTAAACAATTCAGATAGGAGATTGTAATAGTGGTAACAGGAATCATTGTATACAAGCTCAACCAAAATTGCTTCCAGTATACAAATCCAACAATATATATAACTCCCAATCATCATTCAAACGTATTTCTTAATTATTTATTTCTTATTTATAATGGAAATTATAATACATTTCTATCAAGCCCAATATGTTTCCGTTATAGGTATAAAAATAATCAATCGTGTATCGACTTCGTATCTTTTTTATCAAAATATTATCGGATCGTATCCGTCAGGTCGTGGGATTTTTACGGGCTCGAACTAACCACATGGTCGCAATCGATGGTCTCATCTCTGACGAATTCCTTCACAACATACATCACAGTCCTCGTTTGTTTCCTACCCAGGGTATATAATACTTAGTCGATTCAATGAAAGAAAATTTCTAAAAGAGATATGGCAATAGTCAAGCAAAAGCTTGAACTTTTATTGAGAAAATATAATATATTTAATACATAAGTATATCTCCTTTAGATAGGAGACTAACTTTTTTAGCTACTTATGCTAGCCGGATATACTATGCACATATAAAATGAAAACCTCAGAAGAAAAAGGATGAGAAGATGAAGATTCAAGCCTAAAAACTATTACAAAACTTTATTTTTGTTGAAGAAAGCTTGGATTATCGTAGATGATCCGAGCTTCCTTCTGCTATTCGATATAGAGGTCTGATGCCCCTTATCATTTGCTTGTATTATTATCTTGGATTTTCTTTTCTCCATGATAGCTCGTCCGTATGTGATGTCTGGTCCCTTGTCTCTTGTCGACGCTCGACTTATGGTGTATTGATCCTGCAGCATCTTTAGTATGCTACAAAGCATTCATATTCTTCATATGCCAATGGACCACCTGCTTTGATAAAGGCCCTCATGTATATTCCACTATCTTTACCGACACTTTGTCTGTAACGAAAAAGTGGAGTCCATACTTATTTCCCATTAACTCATCTTTTCTTTAGTGAGAATCCTGCTGTTATTTTACCCATCATGTCATTTCTTTTTGGTGGGTAATCTTCTAATCTTGAGTCACATGACTCATTTTTCTTTGTCGGCCACCTTACTTTTTTTGCGGTGCACGAGGTATTCTTTTCTGAGGCATCCTATGTTCTTCATACTCCGTGGATCGAAACTTATTCTTGTCTGGTTTTGACAAGAAGCCCTTCCCCAACTCTGGTTCCTTCTGGTTTGGATAGTCTGAGCAGACCTTTGATGTCTAATGCCAAAATGAGCCATGTTACAAAATTTTTGGTGAGTTTCTTTGCTCGACGTGATCTTGTTTTTCCAAAGAAAAGTCTTCTTCTTTTCGAAGAAGCTTTCTACAAAACTGGTTGTCTTTCATGTCATAGTATATAACAAGAATGTCTCATTCGTTGAATTTTGAAAGAATTTAAATGGGAACTTGACTTTTTCCATCTCCGTGAGACAGACCCATAAATCCATGTTCGCCTTATTGTGATTTGGTCTTCTGAGAACAAGGCAGCCATCGATATTTCTATTGATAGAGCCTTGAATTATTATTCAAAGTTCTCGTGTCAGGTCATCGAAGCCTAATGTAATGAAAGACCTCATGACTTCATTTTCCAACTGGTTCAGGAACCGCACTGATGAAATACAGCTCCAAAACATCATATTTGGTAAGTATTGGGTTATTCACCCAAGAATCATGCATCGCTTCTTGGATTTATTTTGGTAGACCCTTAATTTCGATGAATGTTGGTACAATATTATAAACCGAGGCCAGTGCCTCAAAGTCGAACCATTGCTTGACGTCCTGTGGATTGGCTCCTGTGGATATCCAGACTCGGGGATATGTTATTGAGATATCAACCCTGTTGTGGTTAGGGTTGATCCATTTTCTCGTTATAATTTCTCCCATGTTGATTGATAAGCCTGCCAAGACAGAGAAATTTCAATAACATTAGTATTAATTTTAGATTTTCCAGTAATTGGCCTAAGATTGATCTCTCTCTTTATCCCCAGATGTATTGGGTTGACTTGATGATTCATGGTGTGAATGTTGGTCATCATCTTTTTCTTGGATTGATGATTTCGAAGAATCTACCAACTTAGAACTTGTGCTAGGGGTACTGGAATCCTTTGATACATGTAAACCAACCTGTATAAGAAAAGACTTCTTCTTCAGTGGAGCACTTACATCCTGGAGCAGTGGCTAGTATGTCATAGAATGTGTTGGATTTGTATACTGAAAGCAAAATGGTTGAGTTTGTATACAATGTTTCCTGTTATCACTATTACAATCTCTTATCTGAATTGTTTACTTGATTGCATATGTTTGTCTCATTATCTCATACAAGAGTTAGATGATACAAGGTGTAGAAGATAACAGAAGTCTGTATGATTGGTTAAACTAATTGAGATATGAAAATGATCATAGTTGAGATAACTTGAGGACGAGTTGTTGGTATAGGCTGTAGTATAGATAAGAAGTGACTTGACTTGGTTGCTTGTCTATGTTGGTACGTCTTTACATATTGATGGATCACAGTGAGATGAGTTCTTCTATATGACCGTGGTGAAGAACCTAGATCTCGATGACTTAGCGTTGATCTAAGTCTCGATAAGGTTTTAGGTGAGTATGAGTTATTGACCATCACTTTGACTTGTTATGAGTGAGGGTTACATGAGATAACCCAAGATTATTCACATCTTGAGTTGTGGCAGTGCTTGTATGTCATGCTAGTTACCTGTATCGAGTCACCGTATCTGTTTAGGATGATGACGTCCCTTTAAGGAGCTCAAAAAGTTTATTGTACTAAACATTGAAGGTTGAGTTAGCTCAAGTATGATAACAAGGTTGAGTGGTACTACTTAAGAAATTAAAGAGATTAATTATTTTAAGCAATCAGAATGCTATAAATAATGGACGTGCGATATCTTAAATATGGGGATTCGTAAGTCTAAGTGTAAACCCAACTTCGTAAATAAATGGGCAAGTCAGCATTTATTCTCTAGTGTAATGAAATAATGTTTATGAATTAATTTATGTCTGGGTTGAACATAAGATAATTAATTCATTTTAGGTCCATCTTTATTCCTTGCATTTGATCCCTGAGCTGACCCATCAAAGCTTGGGTCATTGGTTGTATCTTGAGCGGTTTGGTTGAGCTTGTATACAATGTTTCCTGTTACCACTATTACAATCTCTATCGATTTGAATACTTGATTGCATATATCGTGTCCCTTATCTCATATATAAGTTAGATCATACGATGTGTAGAAGATCACGTGAAGTCGTATGATTGGTCAAGCAATGAGATATAAAAGTTTCACAGGTGAGGCGACTTAAGGACGAGTTGTCGGTTTAGGCGCAGTATAGATAAGAAGTGATTTGACTTAGTTGCTTGTCTATCTTTGACGCGTCTCGACGTATTGAAGGATCACGGTGAGATGAGTTCTTCTTTCGACCGTCGTGAAGAACCAAGATCTCGGTGACTTACGATGATCTAAACCTCGATAAGGTATTAGGTGAGTATGAGTTCTTGACCATCACTTTGACTTGTTATGAGTGAGGTTATATGTTCTAACCCAAGATTCTCCGCATCTTGGGTGGTGGCGATCTTGTATGTCACGCTAGTTATCAGTCAGTCACCGTATCCGTTTAGGATGATGGCGTCCCTTAAGGAGCTCAAAGGTTTATTGTACTAAACCTGCAGGTTGAGTTAGCTCAAGTACAATAATAAGGTTGAGTGGTACTACTTAAGAAATAAAGTTATTAATCGTTTTAAGTCACGATTGCTATAAATGATTAATGGACGTTCGATATCTTAAATACGGGATTCGTAATGTCTAAGTGCAAGCCCGACTCAACTTGGTAATAAAGGGTAAGTCGACATTCTTTCTCTAGTGGCATGATCGAATGTTTATAAATTAATTTATGTTACGGGGTGAACATAAGATAATTAATTTATTTGAGGCCCATCTTTATTCCTTGCATTTGATCCACTGGTTGGCCCATCGAGGCCCGTAGTATGAGGAAAATCGGTTCCCCTATTGCTCGATTGGCAAGATTTTATTCTCTTTATCCACATGGATATAATTATATTTATGGTATATGCATAGATCCTTTCCATATAAGATTATGGTAATAATCTTGAGAGTATAAAATAATCTAAGAGTATGGAAATAATCCTAAGAGTATGGTAATATTCCATATAGGATTATGGTAATATTCCATATAGGATTAAGGTAGTGCATTATAAATATAAGGTATGAGATAATGTCTAGGCTAATGCTCACATATTACAAGCAAGATTTTCGGCCATCTCAATTAATTGAGAGAAAATTTTCGAGAGTTTGGGTGAGAGAAAAGGGTGATTTTCGGTGCATTCTCCATAGCTCGTCCTCACTCGACGTTGGAGTTTGGGTATCCGGGATACAGTCCAGAAGGTCAAAGCACGAGTCTCGACCGTTCAATCCGTTCATCCCGTTCGATCCACCTCGACAGATCCAAAGGTAAACACGAGAAAACCCCAACGTGTTGCTATTAATTATATAGACGCATGCTAGGATTATAATCAATGTATGGTGAATTAAACACCCAAGATGGATCCTCGGGGCGAGGGTTAACATACGTTTTCCCTACAATTGGTATCAGAGCCTGGGATCAGAATCTTGGCTCTGTTGGATTAATTCACGTTTGATTATTACGTGCGTTTATTTAATTGTGGATCCATCGTTCATCGTGGCTCGTTTATTATTTTGTCGGATGTTGTTGTTTTACCACGAGAAATCCGTGGTTAGATTAGATTTTATTATGTAAATCTTATACGTAAAGAAGAACGAAGACAAAAAACGAAGAAGCAAACGGCGGGAAAAACGGTAGCTCGGCGGTCCGCGGGCGGTATCGCGGCGAGCCTCGCGATCGCTAGAAGCGATCGCGAGCGCGGCGACGAGCGTCGCGTTCGCAAGAGATCTCTGGCGCCACGCGGCGATCGGCGATCGCGAATGCGGACGCGAAGCAAGCGGCGGCGAGCTAGCGGGCGGCGGGCGCGCGTTGCAGCGAAGCTACCGGCGGCATGGCGGACTTCATGATCGCGAAGTTTCGGCGTGGCGACGACGTCTCGGCGAGGCGTTCGGCGTTGGGAAAGGCTGCAAGCGTGCTCGGCGGTCGCGATGCGCCTTTGCGCGCGAGCCCGCGAGCGAGCAGCGGGCGGCGGCGCAGGCTGGCGCGGTGGGCTTTGCCCTAGCGCTGCCCAAGACTCTTTGGGCCGACCACGGCCCGCACCCGTTTTCAATTTCCGGTCCGTGCGGGTGCACGCGAGGCCCATTGTTGAATCCGGTCCGTGCGGGTGCACGCGAGGCCCGTTTTCGAAGTTTATTTACGTACTTTTTAAATCTATGTAATAGATTAGATTTAAATGTCTGTGTTTCACGATGAGCGCGATGAGCGTTTTATTTTATTTTATCGTTCATATGCATGTCGTGGATGTTTAAATTATGCGGTAGCATGCTATGTATGTTTATATTACGTTGACAAACCTTTAAGTGTTTTACGTAATTAGATGCGCATAGTAAGCATGCTAGGTTTATCGCGTTTATCGAGCATATTTTAGAATTACTGCGAGCATGTTTTACATGTTGAGTTCTATAGAAAAGCATGCTAGGATTACGTGATCGCATGGACAAACCTTTTGAATAAAAAGACTAAAGCAACCCGACAAATTAATTTTTCAAATTAAAATGTCGAGACCTCCACTTTTGATCTCTAAACAAAGTGAGGCGCATTGTGAGTAAACGTCCACAGTGGCTTGCTTGCTTTCGCTTATCATAAGTTTGTTAGATGAGATTTCTAAATAAAACATTTTAAATCTATTGAAGTGGGAGTTTCATGTGTAAACGTCCACACGCGCTGGCTTCATGTGCGATTTTCATAAGTTCTCTAGAGATAGATATAAAATGAGATAACAAAAATTTGAATTGGAGCGGTATGGTCCGGTGAGTATACCAATTCTATGAATTCATCTTCTTTGTTAAAATTGTGGTCATTGCTTGACATCACCTCAGTACAACTTCCCGAAGTCCCTTCTTGCGATAGTGATGTGGTCAGTAAGGTCCAATCATTAATTTCATTTGTCATAAGGATAAGTTGACATGGATTGAAATTAAGCGACTAAAGGTATATTTTAGTGCAGTCGAGGGTTCATGTGGCGATCACACGCGCGGCTTGCATGTGGAATTTCTTGGGCGATTGGAGGTTTCATTAATATTGTTTTATCAAAAGGTTACAATATTATTATTCACGAATTATATGCGATCGTATGCTTATGTGTTTACATTATCGTTTGAGATATGTCTCTTACGTCGATTATCAATATGCTCGCACAAAATTAGATTATCCGGTCCAAATTTTATCGAGTGGAAACGAAACATGGAATATGTTCTTATCATTGAAGAACACATGTTTGTTCTCACTACTCTAAACCCGATGCCCTTCGACGCGTCGACTAATGACGGCGAGTCGGCGGACTTTGGAATAAGTCGAACAATATGGCTAAATGCTATATGATGACTACGATGTCGAAAGGCTTGCAGGCTCTGACATCGATCGATGGTAGGCGCGACCGATATTTGGTCGAGTCTCGAGAGTAAGTTTGGGCGATCGGATCGGACGATCGCTTCCACACAATGAGAGAAATCTTGGCGTGTAAGATGGAAGAAGGAAGTTCGGTCCATGAACATGTCTCCCATGACTCATCTCATGGATAGTCTTGATCGGGTTGGGAGGATGTATTGGCGGTGCCAAGGTCGATATCATCCTCAATACCTTGCCAAGTCTTTTGAGAACTTTCGCGTGAATGCGATTATGAGCAAGACCGAGTTTACACTTAGTCGGTTGCTTAATGATCTCGTTCTTTGCGGAAGGAGTTATGGAAAAGGAGCACATGCTCTTGCTAGCACATCTAAGGGCCCAAAATTTTCATCATAAAATGGAAATAGAAAAGGGTACCAAAGGTGGTAGAGCGAGGAAATAGTGGGAGTAATGGGAGCAAGAACATGGTTGCCACCGGAGGCAGAAGAAGCCAAGGAGAAGGCAAGTGCTTCAGTCTTGGCAAGGCGGGCATTGGAAGGCCAAGTGCCCTATGCTCAAGGCTCAGGTAAGCCGTTTGCTTTAATGTGAAACATGTTTAGCGACTTGTTCTACCCATTCTTGGGTAGTAGATCTGGTATGGCTGATCATGTTTGTTACACCTTGCGGGGGTTCTGCGGACAAGGAGGCTGTTTGATGGCGAGATAACGATCTCCATGGGCAGCGAAAGTCGAAGCTGTTGCGGTTGGAGATGTTTCTTTATGTTTTGGGACAACAGTTTTAGTTTTGAAAGGCGTTTTATATGTGCGGATTTTCGGTGGAACCTTGTTTGTTTGAAATTATTTACTCATGGATATTACATTATTTTTGATAGTGGTGTTTCTATCATAAGAAATGACGAAGTTATCGTGTTGGCACTTTATATAATTAAGCTTTATACTATTTACGCAAAACATAATACTATAACTATGTTGCATCTTCATCAAACCCTAAAAAGAAAGTTTTCTTCGCAAGATGACTCTACTTTTCTCGGCATCTTAGATTAGGTCACATCAATCTAAATAGGATCCAAAGGCGGCTAAGAATGGGCGTTGGGTAATCTCACGGTTACTCCGTTCCCGATCTGCGAATCTGTATAGAAGGTAAGATGTCGACCAGACCCTTCAAAGCGAAGGTTATAGAGCCACGAAATGTTGGAGTTAGTCCATTCGACTGTGGACCGATGTCCACACAAGCTCGTGGAGGGCAGTATTTTGTCACTTTCATTGTGATTACTCGAGTGCGGATACGTATACCCTTCACATAAGTGCAGAATGCTTTGAGAAATTCAAAGAGTTTAAAGGCGGAAGTGGAGCGAAGCTAGGTAAAAGTATCAGTCGCTGCGTTACGATCGCGGTGGCGAATACCTCGATAACGAGTTTATGGACTATCTAGTGAAGTGTGGGATTACATCCCAACAGCACTTCACCGGGCACACCACGACAAAATGGTGTGTCGGGCGAAGAAATAGGACTCTTTTGGAAATGGTTAGATCTATGATGAGTTATGCTACATTGCCTATTTAGTTACGGGGTATGCCTTAGAGGCGGCATACTTGCTAAATCTAGTACCGTCCAAGTCGTCGAAAAGACCCTTTCGAGTTGTGGTTTGGGCGCAAGCCGGTTTAAGCCACATAAGGATATGGGGCGATCCGACTGCGTCTTTGAACAAGAAAGGCGACAAGTTGGAGGCTAGATCGTATGCAAGGCTGTTTATTGGCTATCTAGAGGAGCGAAGGTGGTTTATTCTATAGTCTAAGGATCGAGAAGGTCATTATTAGCACTAATGCCCGATTCTTAGAAGAGGATTATATGAAAATCATAAGTCCAAAGTTGAAATCATTCTTCAAGAATTAGAAGATGATCGTATTCCACCACCGATTAGGCGAAAGGTGCGAGATGTCGAGTCTAGTGGGAGGATCGACACGGATACTTCAAGAAATTGAAGTGGGTCGAGTTCCACTGGAGATACCGACCCGTACAAGTGGTACCTACACGACAAGTTGTGCAAGTTAGAGAACCACAAGTATCTCGCACCCACCGTTGCCATAGTGCTGTAGAACCTCGTCGTAGTGGGAGGTTGTTCGTCGACCCGAGCGATTTATGTTAGTGGGTGAATCTTGGTTTGGTCCCGTGACGAACATGCAATAATCGACCCATGGACATACAAGGATGCGATACAAGATATTGATGCAAGATCATGGCACACCGCTATGGACTTAGAAATGGAGTCCATAACGGCTATGGATGTATATGAAAGACACCTCTACCGGATGGCGAGGAAGCCGTAGGTAGTAAGTGGATATCTGAGAGGAAGAGATTCCGATGGAGGGTTTGACTTTTAAAGCCGGGCTTGTGGCGAAAAGGTACACTCAGTTGAGGGCATCGATTTCGATGAGACCTTTTACTGTAGCAATGCTCAAGTCCATCGAATTCTTCTAGCCATAGCAGCCACTTGAACCTAGAGGTTTGGCAAATGGATGTTAAAACCGCTTTTCTAGCAGTTACCTTGAGGAAGGTAGAGACATCTATATGCGACAACACGAAGGTTATGTGGTAAAGGTGAAGAGCATCTAGTATGGAAGCTTAAGAAGTCCATTTATGGACTTAAGCGAACCTCCCGATCATGGAACTTACGCTTTGACGAGGTGGTAAAGTCCTATGGATTTACCAGTTGCCTAGCGAGTTGTGTGTGTATCGGTTAGATGTCAACGGTGATGTGGTATTTCTTGCACTTTATGTAGATGATATACTTCTAGTTGGCAACAACGTGAAGGCTGTTATCGAGCGTAAAGAGTTGGCTATCGATCGGTTTCAAATGAAAGACTTAGGAGATGCGGCGTACATTCTTGGGATCAAGGTTTAGAGATCGCAAGAAGAAAATGTTGAGCTTATCTCGGCGTCTTACATTGATCTTGTGATTACTCGTTTTAGTATGCAGACCGCCAAGAAAGGATTGCTACCTTTCGGACATGGCGTTCCTTTATCTAAAACGCATCACCTATATTGCAAAGGAGATAGAGGAAATGAGACAAGTTCCTTACGCTTCCGCCGTAGGAAGTCTCATGTGCGCAATGCTATGCACGAGGCCCGATATACGCTGTCACGGTGAGCATAGTAGCTAGATATCGATCTAACCTGGACAAGCTCATTGAATTGCGATGCATATACTCAAGTACACGAAAAGGACTCGAGATTATAGGCTGGTTTACCATCGAGATAGTCTAATGCCTTTGGGTTATCTGACTTCGGTTTCCAAGTGGACCGTGATGAGAAAAAGTCGACCTCGGGCTATGTGTTTACCTTGGGAGGTGGAGCCGTATCTGGCGGTCTGGCGGCGATGCATGCGGACTCTACCATGGAAGCCGAATATGTAGCGGCTTGGAGGCTTCTAAAGAGGTTGTATGGTTCAAGAACTACCTCGTGGATCTGGGTGTGGTACTGGTTTGCCCAAGAGTATCATAGTTTCTTGTGATAACTTTCGGTGCGATGGCAAACTCGAAGGAACCACGGACCCTGAAGGCGACTAAACACATAGAGAGAAGTACCATGTCATACGAAATCGTTAGGCGGTGGCGTCTTGATTGAAAAGATTGATCTGACGGAAAATCTAGCGGATCCATTCACGAAGAGCACGCATAAAAGTCTACGATGGACACGTTAGAGGTCTTGGATTGCGCGATGGCACCCACTTAGTGTTGGATTTATATCTTTTGCTTTAGTATAAGCGAGATTGTTGGTTGTGTATCGCGGTTTGGTTGAGCTTGTATACAATGTTTCTGTTACCACTATTACAATCTCCTATCGAAATGAATACTTGATTGCATATATATGTGTCCCCTTATCTCATATATAAGTTAGATCATACGGTGTGTAGAAGATCACGAAGTGCGTATGATTGGTCAAGCTTAATGAGATATAAAAAGTTTCCTGGTGAGACAACTTGAGGACGAGTTGTCGGTATAGGCTGCGTATAGATAAGTGACTTGACTTGGTTGCTTGTCTATCTTTGATGCGTCTCGATGTATTGAAGGATCACGATGAGATGAGTTCTTCTATCGACCGTCGTGAAGAACCAAGATCTCGGTGACTTCGATGATCTAAACCTCGATAAGGTATTAGATGAGTATGAGTTCTTGACCATCACTTTGACTTGTTATGGGTGAGGTTATATGTTCTAACCCAATATTCTCCGCATCTTGGGTGGTGGCGGTGCTTGTATGTCATGCTAGTTATCGTGTCAGTCACCGTATCCGTTTAGGATGATGGCGTCCCTTAAGGAGCTCAAAGGTTTATTGTACTAAACCTGCGGGTTGAGTTAGCTCAAGTACAATAATAAGGTTGAGTGGTACTACTTAAGGTATTAAAGATATTAATTATTTAAGCAGTCAGAATGCTATAAATAATTAATGGACGTTCGATATCTTAAATACGGGATTCGTAATGTCTAAGTGCAAGCCCGACTCAACTTCGGTAATAAAGGGTAAGTCGACATTTATTCTCTAGTGGCATGAATAAATGTTTATAAATTAATTTATGTTACGGTGAACATAAGATAATTAATTTATTTGAGGCCCATCTTTATTCCTTACATTTGATCCTGGTTTGGCCCATCCAGGCCGTAAGCTAGGCAAAATCGGTTCCCCTATGCTCTATTGGCAAGGATTTGATTCTCTTTATCCTATAAGGATATTATTATATTTATGGGATATGCATAGATCCTTTCCATATAAGATTATGGTAATAATCCTTTCCATAAAAGATTATGGTAATTTCCATATGGGATTATGGTAATTTCCATATAGGATTATGGTAATTTCCATATAGGATTATGGTAATGCATTATAAATATGAGGTAAGAGATTAAATCTATGAAAGATGATTAATAATCATCATCATTATTTTCGAGAATTTGATGGTTCATCCTTTGAGAGATTTTGAAAATTCTTGGTGAACTTGAGGGTGATTTTCGAAGCATTCTCCATAGATCGTCCTCACTCGGCGTTGGAGATTGGGCAATAGGGATACGATCCGGAAGGTCAAAGCACGAGTCTCGATCCATTCCGCCCGTTCGATCAGATTGAAAGGTAAACACGAAAACCCCAGCGTGTTGCAATTAATTATATAGGTGCATGCTAGGTATATAATCAATGTATGGTGAATTAAACATCCAAGATAGATCCTCGGGAGAGGCTAAACATAGTTTTCCTTCAATTGGTATCGAGCTTGGGATCGATTATCTTGGCTATGTTGGATTAATTCACGTTTGATTATTACGTGTGCAATATATTAATTGTTGAATCTGTGGTTCATCGTGGCTCATTTTATTTTGTCGATTTTGTTTTCACCACGAGAAAATCCGTGGTTAGATTAGATTTATTTTTCTCGTAAATCTTATCCGTAAAAGTAAAGCGAAGACGAAAGCAACCAGATCGAGGCGACGGGAAAAGCGGGTCGCGCGGCGTGCGGCGGCGGCACGCAAAGGCGTGCGGCGCTTCGCGACGCTGCCGCATGACGGGGCCGAGCCGGATCCGTTTTCGGCCCGAATCTGTTTTGACGAGTCGGTCCGAGCCCGCACGCGAGGCCCGTTTTGAATCGGTCCGTGCCCGTGCACGCGAGGCCGTTTCGAAGATTATAAAGATCTGACTTTGCAATTCTATGTAATAGATTAGGCGGGAAAGTCTTGATTCCACGAGTGGGCCACGATGAACTTTTTTTTTTTTTATCGTTCATTGCATGTTGTGGATGTTTAAATTATGCGATAGCATGCTATGTATGTTTAAATTACGTTGACAAACCTTTAAGTGTTTTCGTAATTGGAGTGCGCATAGTAAGCATGCTAGGTTTATCGCGTTTTCAAGCATATTTTAGAATTACTGCGAGCATGTTTTACATGTTGAGTTCTATAGAAAAGCATGCTAGGATTACGTGATCTCGCATGGACAAACCTTTTGAACAAAAAGACTAAGCAAACAAACCGACAAATTAATTTTTAAATTAAAATGTCAAGACCTCCACTTTTGATCTCTAAACAAAGTGATACGACTTTGTGAGTAAACGTCCACAGCGTGGCTTGCTTGCCTTGTTTATCATAAGTTTGTTAGATGAGATTTCTAAATAAAACATTTTAAATCTATTGAGAAGTGGGAGTTTCATGTGTGGCGATCCACACGCGTGGCTTGCATGTGCGATTTTCATAAGTTCTCTAGAGATAGATATAAAATGAGATAACAAAAGAATTTGAATTGGGCGGTATGGTCTAGTGGTATGCTAATTCTAAGAATTCAGTTTTCTATTTGTTAAAAATGTGGTCATTGCTTAGACATCACCTCAGTACAACTTCCCACGAAGTCCCTTCTTGTGATAGTGATGTGGTCTATTAAGGTCGATCGTTAATTTCATTTGTCGAAAGGATAAGTTGACATGGATTGAAATTAAGCGACTAAAAGGTATATTTTAGTGCAGTCGAGGGGTTCGTGTGTAGCGTCCACACACGTGGCTTGCATGTGGGATTCCTTGGGCGATTGGAGGTTTCAATTAATATTGTTTTATCAAAGGTTACAATATTATTGTTACGAATTATGTGCAATCGTATGCTTATGTGTTTACATTATCGTTTGAGATATGTCTCTTACACGATTATCAATATGCTCGCACAAAATCCCTTATCCGGTCCAAATTTTATCGAGTGGAAGCGAAACATTGAGAATGTTCTTCTGCGGAAGAAAATCTATTTGTACTAACTACACCCCGTCCCAGCCTCTAGACAATTCATCTCTGATGAGGGCGCAGAGAGCACGAGAAATGGAACAAATCAAATAGAATGACAAAGTGCCTTCTTTTGGTCACCATGTGCGAGTCCTCGCAACTCCGACATCAAGAGATGGAAGATGCGACCACGATATGGCTAAGTCTTATGAAATTGTATGAGGAGTCGGACGAGAATCGCTTGTCATAATTTGACAAAATCAATAATGTCAAGTTCAATGAAGGAAAGCGATTCGGTGCATAACCATGTAGAAGCAAATGATTAATCTCTTCGGAGAGCTCGAATTGGTTGGAGGATATATTGATGGCGTGGTCGAAATTGATATGATCCTCAACACTTTGCCCAAGTCTTTTGATGACTTCCATTATAAAGCGATCCTTTATGATAAGAGTTATACTCTAGATTCATTGCAAGAGGATCTAGTAGCGGAAGAGCATAAAATGGGCAAGGTGCACAGTCTTTAATCGCACCTCAAAGAAAACCACCGCTTTATCGAAGATGAAAAGGAAAAGTGGAATTCAAGAGATGCTAAGGCTAAAGAAAAGTGGGAGTAATAAAAGGGCTCTACCAATGGTTTAAAAAGCGAAGGAGAAGGCAAATGCTTGAGTGCGGTGAGGCCGGGCATTGGAAGGCTAAGTGCCCCAAGCTCGAGGCTCTAGTGCGCCATTTGCTTTAATGTGAAACATGTTTAGCGACTTGTTCTACCCATTCTTGGGTAGTGAACGCAGTCTGATGATCATGTTTGTTACACCTGCGGGGTTCCTGCGGACAAGGAGGCGAATGATGGCGAGATAACGATCTCCATGGGCAGCGGCGAAAGTCGAGGCCGTTGCGATCGGAGATGTTACTTTATGTTTTGAAAGCAGTTTTAGTTTTAAAGGCGTTTTATATGTGCGGGATTTTCGGTGGAACCTTGTTTCTGTTTGAAATTGTTTATTCATGGATATTCATTGTTTTTTATAGTGGTGTTTCTATCATAAGAAATGGCGAAGTTATCGTGTAGCACATTATATAATTAAGCTTTATCTTATTTCTACAATACATAATACCTATAACTATGTTGCATCTACATCAAACCTTAAAAGAGAAAGTTTTCTTCAGAAGATGACACCTCTTTTCTCTGGCATCTTAGATTGGGTCACATCAATCTAAATAGGATCCAAGGCGGCTAAGAATGGGCGTTGGGTAATCTCACGATTACTCGGTTCCGATCTGCGAATCTGTATAGAAGGTAAGATGTTGACCGGACCGCTTCAAAGCGAAGGGTCGTAGAGCGAAAGAAATGTTAGAGCTAGTCCATTCGACATGTGTGGACCGATGTCCACACAAGCTCGTGGAGAATGCAGTATTTTATCACTTTCATTGGCGATTACTCAAGTGCGGATATGTATACCGCTTCACCGCAAGTCCGAATGCTTTGAGAAATTAAAGAATTTTAGGCGGAAGTGGAGGCGAAGCTAGGTAAGAGTATCAAGTCATCTGCGTTACGATCGCGGTGGCGAATACCTCAACAACGAGATCATGGACTATCTAGTGAAGTGTGGGATTACCTCCCAAGCACTTCACCGGACACACCACACAAAATGGTGTGTCGGGCGAAGAAATAGGACTCTTTTGAAATGGTTAGATCAATGATGAGTTATGCAACTTTGCTATTTCGTTACGGGGTATGCCTTAGAAGCGGCACATTTGCTAAATCTAGTACCATCGAGTTAGTCGAAGACACCCCTTTCGAGTTATGGTTTGGGCGCAAGCCGAGTTTAAGCCACATAAGGATATGGGGCAGTCCAGCACATGTGCTGAACAAGAAGGCTGACAAGTTGGAGGCTAGATCCGACGCAAGGCTGTTTATTGGCTATCCTAGAGGAGCGAAGGTGGTTTATTCTATAGTCTAAGGATCGGAAGGTCATTATTAGCACTAATGCTCGATTCTTAGAAGATGACTACATGAAAATCATAAATCCAAAGTTGAAATCATTCTTGAAGAATTAGAAGATGATCGTATTCCACCACCGATTAGACCAAAGTGCGAGATGTCGAGTCTAGTGGGAGGATCGACACCGATACTTCAAGAAATTGAAGTGGGTCGAGTTCCACTGGAGATACCGACCGTATAAGTGGTACCTACCCGACAAGTTGTGCAAGATGAGAACCACAAGTTCTTTGCACCCACCGTTTCCATTGTGCTGTAGTGCCTCGTCGTAGTGGGAGGGTTGTTCGTCAACCCGGCGATTTATGTTCGTGGGTGAATCTTGGTTTAGTCCCGAAAACGAGCAGGCAATAATCGACCCATGGACGTCAAATGACGTACAAGACAATGATGCAAGATCATGGAACTTACGTTTGGGCGAGTGGTAAAGTCCATGGATTTACCCAATGCCTAGCGAGAGTTGTGTGTATCGTTTAGATGTCAACGGTAATGTGGTATTTCTTGCACTACGTAGATGATATTCTTCTATTGGCAACAATGTGAAGTTGTTATCGGGCGTAAAGAGTTGGTTATCCGATCGGTTTCAAATGAAAGACTTAGGAGATGCGGCGTACATTCTTGGGATCAAGGTTTACCGAGATCGCAAGAGGAAAATATTGAGCTTATCTCGGGCGTCTTACATTGATCTTGTGATTACTCGTTTTAGTATGCGGACCGTCGAGAAAGGATTGCTACCTTTACGACATGGCGTTCCTTTATCTAAAGGCGATCACCTATGATGCAAAGAAGATAGAGAAATGAGACAAGTTTCCTACGTTTCGCCGTAGGAAGTCTCATGCATGCAATGCTATGCACGAGGCCCGATATACGCTATGCGGTGGGCATAGTGGCTGAATATCGATCTAACCACGGACAAGCTCATTGGATTGCGGTAAAGCATATATTCAAGTACACGAAAAGGACTCGAGATTATAGGTGGCTTACCATGCGAGATAGTCTAATGCCTTTGGGTTATTCGGACTCGGTTTCGAATCGACCGTGATGAGAAAAAGTCTACCTCGGGCTATGTGTTTACCTTGGGAGGTGGAACCGTATCTGGCGGAGTGCAAAGCGGCGATGCATTGCGGACTCTACCATGGAAGCGAATATGTAGCCACTTGGAGGTCGCTAAGAAGGCTGTATGGTTCAAGAACTACCTCATGGATCTAGATGTGGTACTGGTTTGCCCATGAGTATCATGGTTTCTTGTGATAACTCGGTGCAATGGCAAACTCGAAGAACCACGGATCCACAAGGCAAGCAAACACATAGAGAGAAAGTACCGTGTCATACGAAAATCGTTAGAGCGAGGGGACGTCTTGATTGCAAAGATTGATCGACGGATAACCTAGCGGATCCATTCACGGCTTCGCCGCAATAAGTCTACGTTGGGCACGTTAGAGGACTTGAATTGCGCTAGATGGCACCCGCTAAAGCTGCCGCAATAAGTCTACGTCGGGCACGTTAGAGGACTTGAATTGCGCTAGATGGCACCCGCTAAAGCTGCCGCCATAAGTCTACGTCGGGGCGTTAGAGGACTTAATTACGCTAGATGGCACCCACTTAGAAAGAAAACTTTTGTATAAGTGGGAGAAGCAAAGTGATGGTTTTGTTTGTAATAGCTAGTAGAGACACATTGTATACTAAAAGTTTGCTTTAGTATAAGTGGGAGATTGTTGGTTTGTATCTTGGCGGTTTTGGTTGAGCTTGTATCTGATGTTTCTGTTACCACTATTACAATCTCCTATCCGAAATGAATACTTGATTGCATATATCGTGTCCCTTATCTCATATATAAGTTAGATCATACGATGTGTAGAAGATCACGAAGTGCGTATGATTGGTCGAAGCTTAATGAGATATAAAAGTTTCACAAACCGAGACAACTTGAGGACGAGTTGTCGGTATAGCTGCGGTATAGATAAGAAGTGACTTGACTTGGTTGTTTGTCTATCTTTGATGCGTCTCGGCGTATTGAAGGATCACAGTGAGATGAGTTCTTCTATCTGACCGTCGTGAAGAACCAAGATCTCGGTGACTTACGATGATCTAAACCTCGATAAGGTATTAGATGAGTATGAGTTGCTGACCATCACTTTGACTTGTTATGGGTGAGGGTTATATGTTCTAACCCAATATTCTTCGCATCTTGGGTGGTGGCAGTGCTTGTATGTCATGCTAGTTATCTGTATCGAGTCACCGTATCCGTTTAGGATGATGACGTCCCCTTAAGGAGCTCAAAAGGTTTATTTTACTAAACCCTGCAGGTTGAGTTAGCTCAAGTACAATAATAAGGTTGAGTGGTACTACTTAAGGTATTAAAGATATTAATTATTTTAAGCGATCAGAATCTATAAATAATTAATGGACGCTCGATATCTTAAATACGAGGATTCGTAATGTCTAAGTGCAAGCCCGACTCAACTTGTAATAAAGGGTAAGTCGAGATTTATTCTCTAGTAGCATGAATAAATGTTTATAAATTAATTTATGTTCAATTTGAACATAAGATAATTAATTTATTTGAGGCCCATCTTTATTCCTTGCATTTGATCCCTGGTGGCCCGTCCAGCCCGTAAGCTAGGCAAAATCGGCGCCCCTATGCTCTACAAGGCAAGGATTTGATTCTCTTTATCCTATAAGGATATTATTATATTTATGGGATATGCATAGATCCTTTCCATATAAGATTATGGTAATAATCCTTTCCATAAAGGATTATGGTAATTTCCATATGGGATTATGGTAATTTCCATATAGGATTATGGTAATGCATTATAAATATGAGGTAAGAGATTAAATCTATGAAAATGATTAATAATCATCATCATTATTTTCGAGAATTTGATGGTTCATCCTTTGAGAGATTTTCGAAAATTCTTGAGAACTTGAGGTTGATTTTCCGAAGCATTCTCCATAGATCGTCCTCACTCGACGTTGGAGATTGGGCAACCGGGATACAGTCCAGAAGGTCAAAGCACGAGTCTCGATCCATTCCGCCTCAACAGATTCAAAGGTAAACACGAGAAAACCCCAACGTGTTGCAATTAATTATATAGGTGCATGCTAGGTATATAATCAATGTATGGTGAATTAAACATCCAAGATAGATCCTCGGGAGAGGGCTAAACATAGTTTTTCCCTTCATCCTCTTGCTAATTATAATATGCTGCATGCTTTTTGGCCCTTTCTCTTCTTTTTCTTCTTTTGCTTGGGTGGCTGCAGAACAACCTTAATTGCTGCATCAAAGACGGCCTTCACATTCTGCAATATTTTTAAGGAGAATATGATTGGATATTTGCAGTGAAATAAGATAATATATATATGTATTCACTAAAAAAATTTAGTAGGGGTCGAGTTAAAATTTGTAACCTATTGTGTCTTAGCACTACATTCAATGTAAGCAGCAGCTACAATTGATTTCTTCAAGTCCTCTCCCTATGAAAGGAAATGGAAAATCATTCTTACTTTCAGAAAGGCATAGTCCTATTTTAGGAAGAGGAAAGATAGTTTCAAATTTCACTCTGATGGCACACAAGGAGGAGGATTGATGAACGACCAAATTTGAATTGCAAGCATACCTGTGTTGTTGTGATGGGTACTGCTCCAGGGTGGTCCACAAAGAACTGCTTATCCTCTCGAAGATCTGCAAGGCAATAAGATTCAAATTGGACCACTATAAAAAGGATAAAGAATTATCAAAGTAGAAAGAGCAGGGGAAAGGGAAGACACATGTGTTCCAATCTCTTTCTCTTTCTCTCTTGGTAGTTTATTATTGGCTTACAAATTTCACAACATGTTAAGAGTACATCATATGTATCAAAACAGCCAAAAAAATGTTGAATGCTTATTTACATGAGGCCTTCTTCATTAAAGTTTAAATTCATGACACTTCTAGAGGTTCCACCACTACTAGTCCCTCCCATCATTTCATTCTTGCATAGATGAAGAAAAAAATAGGCAAAGTTGTTTGTATTACCAAACTCAGTTGCAATGGTAAACATTTCAATGATAATTCTGTTAAGTCCAACAGATTTTACTCAATATACTCAGAAAATGTTATAGAACAAAATTTGGTAACTTCAAGGACATAATGTACACATGATAGTATGATACATGTGTCATGTGAGAATATACAAGGGGAGAAGAAATTAATTCAAGACTATATTTCAATAGGAGCAATTTAATAATCCGTGTCTCACCAAGCTTTGTCCCCACAAGGATTATTGGAACTCCAGGAGCATAATGCCTTAATTCAAGAATCCACTGAAAAAATTGAAATATACACAGTTAGCACCATGCAATTCAAAGATTTTTGTACTGACCCCAGAATTTGGTGAGGATGGAAGTCTAGGGGATGTGGCATAAAAAAGTTAATATTACCAAGAAAACCCTCCAGATTATTCAGAAAAAAAGATGGCACGAGCGAAAGAACAAGAATCTATTAAAAAGGCATATGAAGTGCCAAAAAAATTTGATCCCCAATGAAATTAAGCAAAATGGAACAAAACAACTCTTGCATTTCTCAATTTATTTTCCTACCCTTTTTACACCTGATATCCGAGAAACCAAAACTATGAGAGGTCAGGATTCCTATCCCACTAGAGAAAATGAGGGCTCACCTTCTTGTAGACATTCTCGTAACTAGCCTTGCTAATATGAGAGAAGGCTAGTATAAAGACATCAGCCCCACGGTAGCTCAATGGTCTCAATCTATTGTAGTCCTCTTGTCCTGTAGAATAAAGGGTGACCGCCAGTTTCTTAGTTTTTTGAAAGATAGAAAACATATATTGGAATATTCAATTTACCTGCAGTATCCCACAATCCTAGATTAACAGTGCTACCATCCACTACTACATTGGCACTGAAATTATCAAAAACAGTCGGAACATAATCCTGTTTAGGCCAAGACAAAATGATCCAGTTAGAAATATAGTAACCAATAAAAACTTTCCGCTGCTGAAAACTATAATAGCATGCGACTTGAGTATAACCAATTCTAACATGATATGTTGTAGAGCATAAGTAACTGGACAAAATGAAGCACAGCCTACAGTTTAGTAGGTTTGGTAATTCATTCTTTTAAGCACACTGACTCGAGACATCTAGACCATATTCTGTTTAGAAGTTCACAACCACCCTATATCACTTATAAGACGAACCCATAACAAAAAACCCCACAGGTTGAGTGGTGGAGGAAAGAAAAGTTCACAACCATCCTACATCACTTCTATCAAATAACAGAAAACCTCACAGATTGAGTGGTGGAGGAAAGAAAAGTTACCCTAAAGCAGTCTTTATCAATGAAAAGTGATTTACACAATTATGTCACTCAGAAGATCTAAATTTGAATATGAAAGACGATACAGTGAAAAGTAAATCAGAAAACATAAAAAAGGAAGAAAAAGTGAATCGATGTCCAAGGATAGATAAATATACTCTTTTTTTTTTAATTCGTGTTCATGTCACAAAAGGTAAAGCTAAACCTCATCAGTTCAGAATTATTGTTTAAAAGATTAAACAAAATTGGTAATTTGGAAAAGGAGCCTATGTGCGTGACAAAAAAGGTAAAAGTATCCAGTTAAATCAATATTCCAATTGCTCTTTTTCACACGCCTGATTGATCAAAACCATATCCAGAAAAAGAAATGTATTCCTTAGGCACTTATTCAGTAACCTTCACTCCCACCTCCACCCCTGCTCCTAAATTTATATTTAACAGAACAAGACGAAATGTAGAAAGCCCCAAATTATTACAGTCCAACAGTCAATGACCTAAATGTGGCGTGGCCGTTGCCCGTTCACGGTGGAGAGAGAAAAAAAAAATTGGGGGAAGGGGGAAGTTTTTGTTTTGAATCTTATGGGAGTTCTGATTTGGTGGAGGGTAAAGAAGAAAAATGGAAAAAGGGGGATTGAGAGGACAAACCGAAGAGGAAGAGAGAGATTGTTTTGTTTTATTTTTTATTATTTTCCTTTTTTTAATTTATGACATAGACTACGTTTTTATTAAAAGCAGCAAATATCTTCTGTTTCTAGCGTAGTCTATACCCACTATAGATTACGTGCAGCATCTGGTTCTGTTTTGTTAGCGTGATACATCTTCAAAAATTCGCAAATAGACTACGGTTTTGATAAAAGCGTAGTATATATCTATAATCTACGTTTTTAAGAAAAGCGTGATACATGAGAATGAAGAAAGGTATATTTGTAGTAGTGGTTGCAAAGACCAATGCATCGATTGCGGTACAATAGAGTTGTGATTCACTAGTTATTCCAGATGTCTTCCTCGGGAATGAAAAAAAAAAGATCAACTTTCATTTGGTATTTTGGCATAAATTCCTTACCTCCTCGATACTTAATCAAATCATCTTTTTTGACGATTGAATCCGTTTCTAGAGTCTCGTGTTTAGTAATGCCCGAACTCTTTCTTCTGTATCGAGTCAAGAGGTCCTACGTAGATGCCCGATAGCTTCAACAATTCTTTGAAAGCTCTACAACTACGGCAGCCTTCTAGCATCGAGAAAAATCTTCAAACGGTGGTGTGATCCACACGAGAATATACAAAAAAGGGTGGGTGGAGAATTTCCTAAGCAAACCTTCGCCCCAACCATATGTATGCACTCTATGATATGATGGCGCCAACCATGAACAGGCAGGAAAGAGACAGCGGTGATTAGCCCTTTCTATCACAGACTTCGGGTCAGGAAGGACGTTGCCAAAATAGATCATGTACCATTGAGATAGAGAGCTGCGAGGAGATTCTTTGGCTGCCTCTATCAATCGATTTGTTTTCGATCTTTTGTAGTCGCAATGGTCCAACTGAACCTGCTATCGTTGCTAAAGTCTTTCCTGGGGTAGTTTGATGATTATTGATTCGACTCTAGGGACTCCTAGCAGCAAACCACGTCAGTCTGGCTCGAGAAAGTCCCGCCCAAAGAGCTTGGAAAGCGCCTACACCTAATGGCTTAAGCCGCTGTTCCCATTTTCTCGCAACATACGGATGAATTCTGTTTTTTCGTCGGACCACAGTCCTGACCTCCGATCGAGCTACGAACATGAGTAGAACCAGGGAACTTCCTTCCGCAGTGAGTGATTGGTATTCATCCGCTCTATAAATACGCGTAGAATCCAACACTTGGAGGTTACCTAAATGTTGTGCATTCAAAGTTCAAAAGTACTCAAAGATTACTTCTCAAGAACATTTACCTAACGATTTTGAAGAAATGAGTTCCAAAGTGTTATCAGAAAATCCTTAGAGCTCAAATATACTTATTAGATCAGTATTTTAGCATACACTCCCTTACATTCTAAGATGCAACCTTGTAATATCTTAAGCCTAGAAATATTCGACAACTCGAACCATGGTTGGAAAAGCGATCGCTCCTTTTCACACGCAAAGGTGTAAGTATAGAGTGGCAATGCATCGTATCCACGGGATTGTATCACGAAAACATAGAAGCTAGCTCGACAATAATTCATCATTATCCAAGCAAAGAATTTGGGTGAGAGGTTTAAGGGCTTGAATTTAATCAAAGCAAAGGTAACATGAAATATAAAATAAAGCGATAAAATCTCAAAAGATAACTATGAAGAAAGACTAACCTGAGGGATGCACCAATCCTATCCACAACGATGTTTATCACCTTATTATTAACCGTTTTAATCCGGACAAGACGGAAGATCACATATATAACCAACAACTTGATTCGACAATTGCGGCGATTGATTACTAATTTTCCCTATCACGATTCGTCTAGAGGAAAATAAGCAACTTCAATGGATCACTAAGAATATGCTTCCTACGAATGTCCTATCTCGATTCGACTCGAGGCTTATTCGTATCATGCATTCAAGATCGATTGACAATTAATACGATTCGTCGTTAACGACAACTAGATATGCATCAAGATTGATCGAAATCAACACATATAAATGAGCACCATGAATCATGAATCGATGCACGGAAGGTAAATAACAATAGCGAGAATCACAACATATAGGATCGAATCATGCAAACCCTAGGATTAGAACGAAAACTAGCCGGACATAATAAGCGGAATAAAATACGATTTAACCATAAAACCGGAAATTAAATATATAAAACCCGTGATGAAGCGTTGGATGAACAATGGTTGGTCTTGAATCCCAACGTCAATGGAAAACTTGAAAACGGTGGAATTCTTCGGACGAAAACGTTCCGAATCGATAACAATCGTGAGACCAATTGCGAATGATGGAAAACTAATACTAGAATTAATCTAAATCAAAGCTAGAACGAAAATAAATGGAAAACTATGAAAAGCGAAGAAAACGTGCAAAATAGGTCTTGGAGTGCGTTGAGGCGCGGTCAAGCCTACTTATAGATTAGGCTGAAAACCCTAATTTTGGGGTCTGCCGCCTCACCTCGCGGCCGGGCTCATGACATGAGCTCGGTCGCGAGTTCTGGGCGTTTTGGGCGTTACGGGCGATTTCTCGGCCGCGCCTGGCGGCCATGAGCTCGGTCGCCAGCTCTGCGCGACTTCCACTGTTCGCTCCGTTCTCTCGTCCGAACTCCGGTGCGATCCGTTTGCGCCTATGGACTCCTATCGAGATGCTCTTTAACATTATAAACTTTTCACATCCATAATTTTCATATAAATTTCATCATCTTTGGTTACATCTTTGCCTTATCGTCGATTATCACTGAAAAGCCTACAAAACACCAAAGAGAAACCCCAAAGCGTTATCTTCTAGAAATAGATAAAACATTAAGAATCGATACATAAGCGCACATTAAATGATCTAAACTCATCTTTAAATATCAACAATAAGCGTGTAAAATGCGCGTTTATCAAACCCCCAAACTTAAAGCATTGTTTGTCCTCAAACAAAAGCGAACAGAAAGACACAACGAAAGATCAGCGGCGTAGCAAAGATGATAACCATTCTGAGCCTCGAAAACATATCAACGCTCAAAAACATTAGTGCACATGACGACGTTAGTCCACTCAACACAAACAACAATTTACGGCAAAAACTCATTTAATTCAACCCTCACAAAGGCATGTGTGTAGAGTATAGAGGATACACTCAAACTCATAAAGAAATTAAGGATGTGTATACACTCGGCGAACAATGCAATGCAACATCTTACCATAGGCTTGCCATTTCTCTAATATCTCCACGCGTCATTGTGTTCAAATTAGGATCAAAGAGGTCTTTTCATAGGTTGTAATGTAGGCACATTGGTTAAGGTAGGATAAAATATGGCTAAGTGACTCAAGAATATTCCAAGCACCACCATTTATACATTTCGACACATATGGACTTTGTCCATTTCCTCTTTCTCCCAACATGCTAAATCAGCGTTTAATGCCACGAAGGTACCTATACTTTGATTAAAGACCCTTTATGCTCAACACTCATAGTGAACTTAACATTTTCTTTTTCTTTTCTTTTCTAGAGCTTATAGGGTTTAATTTTCACAACAAAGGTACTATTCTTTACCACGGATGTATTTTTCTAAAAGAAACTTTTCTCATCATAACTACATCAAAATTTCACCTTTTGATTCCCATATCCATCCTCACCTCCTATCATCCGGTTAATCGAAAGAATAAGTCTAATAAAGGCTCGAAGAAGGCGACAAATGATATATATCATCGGGTTAGTGTTTGGGTGAATATGTGGTTAACAAAGATGGCCTTTATCCTTTCCAAATTGAAACACATATTGCGGTCTCGACACGGAAGAGCGGCAAGTTCTAGAAGATAATCACATGCATGATATCACACAATTAAAAGCGTATCAAGATGTTTATACGGTGAAGCTCAAGTCTCACGGGTTAAGCAAATGGTGAAAACAACAAGCTAAGCCATCTAACGTCATTCATCGTCATTTTCTAACATATCATGTGCACTATCATTAAATTTGGATGTGAAATTTTCTATAGTCATTGGCCACATGGATTAACACACTTCACTTAACTCGTTGATCGGCCGACACACAACAACGAAAAGAAAAACAAAAACACAACAAAAGCAACACAAGCGAAAAACAAGATAAAACACGAAAACAAAACAAAGCGTTGGGTTACCTCCCAACAAGTGCTTAATTGCGTCTTTAGCTAGACCATGACATACCTCGCTCAATCCGGCGTTACGGTAACAACGGACTTCCTTCCAAAATTACAATTCCGCTTGTATTTCGCATTCACCGTTGACCACCACCGGCGTGGAAGTGGCCCCAAACTTGGATGATTCACTCGGAGTTCCATGCGAGTCCACTTCTTCTTTCGCGTTCTTATCGGCGGTCGATTTCCCTCTAAGTATCGACGTGTGTAGCGGCGATGAGTCGTGATCAAATAGCGATCTGGGAGGAATATGCGTGCGAATAACGGCTATTGGAGGTTCTTGGCGGTCGACCTCGCGATCGCTAGTCAGTCGCTAAGCGTGTCAACCGATGTGGCCTTTGTCATCACGGTTGGGCTAGCGGTAGCGACCGCGCTGAAGTCTCGGCAATTATTTGCTGATTGCTCGCGGCCGAGCTTCATTGTCATGACTCGATCGCATAAGTTCCTTTGCAGCCCACTTTAGCCTCGTCTCGCTCGGGATGATTACGGATCATGCGACTAGTGACCAATCGATTCTCCATTACTTTCATGTGTTCGCTCATAGCCGTCACGGTGAACTCTAACGTGTAATTTTACGGCGATCTTGTTTATAAATGAATTATAACGTATCGCCATTTGTTGTATCGGCTCTTCCACACTCGGTTTCTTCGCCTCTTGAATCATTACATTACGAGCAGCGAAACCTCACAGATGTTCTTTGAAAAGTAATGGGGTTGGCATACGACAGATTATGATGATCTCTGTTGTCTGGGTTGTACGCCGGATTCCATCCTCCTTGGAACTGTTCGGTGGGAGGTGGATACATGTGATTTAACGGCCTGGCCTCTTGAACAGGGACAAGGAGTCCCATGTTCGTCATTTGGCGTTTCATCTCGGTATACTTGGCCAGGAGCTGCGCAGCTTGCTCGGGGGGCACTCCCCCGTAGTTTGGAAACACTGCCATAACTTGCTGACCCTTCTCTCGTCTATTCTCCTTTGAGAGCTTTCGATCTCGGGATCTAAAAATATTTCATGAGGTCCCTGAGATCTTGTAAACATATACTACACGAGAAAGAGAAATTCGGCTCTTGCAAAATAAAAAAATAAATAATAATATAACTTGAATTAATAAATCAAAATCGTCAAATTATTTCTATGCAATCTTAACAATCCCGGGCAACGGCGCCAAAATTTGATCGCTCCTTTTCACACATAAAGGTGTAAGTATAGAATGGCAAGTATCGTATCCATGGGGATTGTATCACGAAAACATAGAAGCTAGCTCAACAATAATTCATCATTATCCAGCAAAGAATTTGGGTGAGAGGTTTAAGGGCTTGAATTTAATCCAAAGCAAAGGTAACATGAAATATAAAATAAAGCAATAAAATCTCAAAAGATAACTATGAAGAAAGACTAACCTAGGGATGCACCAATCCTATCCACAACGATGTTTATCCTGCTTATTAACCGTTTTAATCCAGACAAGGCGGAAGATCACATATATAACCAACAACTTGATTCACGACAATTGCGGCGATTGATTACTAATTTTCCTATCACGATTCGTCTAGAGGAAAATAAGCAACTTGAATGGATCACTAAGAATATGCTTCCTACGAATGTCTATCTCGATTCGACTCGAGCGCTTATTCGTATCATGCATTCAAGATCGATTGACAATTAATACGATTCGTCGTTAACCGACAACTAGATATGCATCAAGATTGATCGAAATCAACACATATAAATGAGCACCATGAATCATGAATCAATGCACGGAAGGTAAATAACAATAGCGAGAATCACAACATATAGGATCGAATCATGCAAACCACAGGATTAGAACGAAAACTAGCGAGACATAATAAGCGGAATAAAATACGATTTAACCATAAAACGGAAATTAAATATATAAAACCCGTGATGAGCGTTGGATGAACAATGGTTGGTCTTGAATCCCAGCGTCGATGGAAAACTTGAAAGCGGTGGAATTCTTGACGAAAACGTTCGAATCGATAACAATCGTAGACCAATTGCGAATGATGGAAAACTAATACTAGAATTAATCTAAATCAAAGCTAGAACGAAAATAAATGGAAAACTATGAAAAACTGAAGAAAAACGTGCAAAATAGGTCTTGGGTACGTTGGGGGCGCGAGGGGTCAAGCCCTACTTATAGATTAGGGCTGAAAACCCTAATTTTTGGGGTCTGCCGCCTCACCTCGCGGCCGGGCTCGCGGCCGCGAGCTCGGTCGCGAGGTTCTGGGCGTTTTGGGCGTTCTGGGCGATTTCTCGCGGCCGCGCCTCGCGGCCGCGAGCTCGGTCGCTGGCTCCTGCGCGACTTCACTGTTTCGCTCCGTTCTCTCGCGTCCGAACTCCGAATTGCGATCCGTTTGCGCCTATGGACTCCTATCGAGATGCTCTTTAACATTATAAACTTTTCACATCCATAATTTTCATATAAATTTCATCATCTTTGGTTACATCTTTGCCTTATGCATCGATTATCACCTGAAAAGCCTACAAAACACCAAAGAGAAACCCCAAGAGCAGTATCTTCTAGAAATAGATAAAACATTAAGAATCGATACATAAACGCACATTAAATGATCTAAACTCATCTTTAAATATCAACAATAAACGTGTAAAATGCGCGTTTATCAAAAACCCTATACTCAAAACCCCTCAAAGTTTAAGTAGAAGTTGGGCAAGTAAGCAACGAAGTATCAGTTGCCGATAGTTTGGTTATTTTGCATCTATAAGCAAAAGGTTAGGTGGACTTCAACCGTAAGCAGTCAGAGGTTTCTTAGCACCAGTAAGCGTAGGAAGATACGTTAAGTAAGGTAGGATACTGATAAGGTGAATTTTGTATCTAAGTTTACTCTTGTACCCGCAAACAAGACTTAATCCCAAGTAGTTGATTGATTATGTTATCAGTCCATGGACGTAGGAGCTGATCTCTCCGAACTACGTAAAAACTAAATGTTCTTTACATGAAGTTCTTTTCTTTTAGTATCGTCTTTGCATTCCATATTATTAAACTGAACATCATCAGCACTGCATACTGTTTTGAAATACTTTATCAGTATCAGTTTGATACTGATGAGAAGTAACTGAAAACTGACTAATTCGTATTTGATTAAGTATTTTCTATCAATTTAAGTTTTCAGTAAAGGTAAAACGTAACCACCACATTTTGCACGCACATTAGTTATCAGTCCAATTGACCAAGTGCCTCATCAATCAGTAAGATTGCTAACTGATATCACTCAACATAAGACTCTTTGTACTTGAACTGATCAGCAGTACTGATAATAGTACTAAATTGACTTCAATTAATTAACATCTACTGATCAGTAGAAGGTCCAGTCTTAAATGAAAGAAAAAGTTTTAATTTGTCTTAGCCGGTATATCCTTCCTCTCCCATACACTAGTATGACCCCAAAGGGACCATCAATTGGTATTAGAGCAGGTTGTTCGTAAGAACTACTAACTCCCCTAATGCTTGTTCTATCTGAACATTTTATTTAAAAATTGATATATTTTTGCATACTGCTACATATTTGCTATGATGGAAACTACTTACAGCAGGTCGACGTCACTCTCTATGTTCGCAGTAAACAACTATAAGATCTGGAAGTTCAGACTCATGAGCTACCTCACCGCACAACTGTTGGATTTGTATACTGAAAGCAGAATGGTTGAGCTTGTATACAATATTTTCTGTTACCGCTATTACAATCTCCTATCTGAATTGTTTACTTGATTGTATATATTTGTCCCATTATCTCATACAAAATTTAGATCATACAGTGTGTAGAAGATCACAGAAGTATGTATGATTGGTTTAGCAAATTGAGATATAAAAATGATCACAGCTGAGACAACTTGAGGACGAGTTGTCGGCATAGGCTGCAGTATAAATAAGAAGTGACTTGACTTGGTTGCTTGTCTATGCTGGTACGTCTTGACGTATTGATGGATCACATTGAGATGAGTTCTTCTATCTTATTGTCGTGAAGAACCTAGATCTCGGTGACTTTACGTTGATCTAAACACTACAAAAATATGAGATCGTGACGGATTAGCGACGGATAAAATGCGGGTCGTGAATCGGACGGATTAGCGGCGTTCATAATGCGGGTCGTGAATCGGTGACGGATTGGCGATGGAATTTTTTTTGCGACGGATCGTGACGTGTCATGGCGGGAATTCTCGCGCGAAGTTTTAAAGACGACATTTCCGTCTCTATTCCGTCGTTAAATTTAACGACGGATAGTGTCCGTCGTTAAAATTAATTTTTTGTTATTTTTAATTGAATTAACCAATTCGCCGCTAAACCGTCGTTAAAAATCGGATTATTTCTAAAAATTTTTAATTTATTTTAACGACGGATACAATCCGTCGTTAATTTTAATTCGATTTTATTTATTCCCAATAATAATAGCGACGGAATGTCCGTCGTAAAATAGTCTCTAATTTAACGACGAATTCATTCCGTCGTTAATGTAAAATCTTTTATTTTTTATATTACATGCGTTAATTAACGGCGGATACGTGTCCGTCGTTAAATTATTCCGTCGTTAATCGTTAATCCGTCGTTACGGTATTTTAAATATAACGACGGACTATTCCGCCGCTAATCCGCCGCTAAAAGTTTAATAACGACGGATTTCTTCCCAATTTCATATTAGATCCTCAAACCTCCCTCCCTCCCCAACCCAACCCCCCGCCGCCGTGCCCGACCTGCGCCACGCACGATCTCCCGCCCCCACCGTGCCCGCCCTAGCCCTCGCGCCACCCACCCCAACCAACCCCACCCCACCCCACACCCCACCCCAACCAACCCCACCCCACCACATCCACCCGCCCTGCCTGCGCCGCTCCTCGCCCGCCGCCCGCCCACCCCCGACCCAGCCCGCCTGCCCCGCCCCACCCCACCCCATCCCATTGACCCAGCCCTGCCCCACCCCACCCCACCCCTGCCCACTGAGCCTCCCACGCTGCGCCTCCGCCCCTCCCACCCGCAATTGCCCACCCCACCACCATTTCACCCCACCCCAGCCCACCCCCTGCCCTGAGCCTCGCTGCTATCGCCCTGTCCGCCCTGTCCGTCGCCTCCGCCTCTGCCGCCTGCCTGCCCCTTGCCTGCGCCCCCGCCTCCCGTCGTCCGTCTGGGTTGGTTTGTTTGGGTTTTTTTATTTATATTTCATTTTTTTATTTATATTTCATTTTGTTATATATTTGTTGATTTTATTGAAAATATTGTATATGATGCATTGAATTGATTAGTGAAAAATTATATGATGTATTGAATTGATAGTGAAAATATTATATATGATGCATTGAATTGATAGTGAAAATTGAATTGAGTTTACCGAATTGATAGTGAAAATGATACATTGAATGTTAGTCTTGTGATTTGGGCTTGTGAAATTGATAAGCTTGGATGTGAATTGGGATGATAAATTCATCATTTAAGTGAGATGTTTTGAGTTGTTAAGTGTATAATTAGGCATATGGCGATGATTTGGTGAAATTTGAATGAGTTTGATTGAATTGGGAATCAAATGGCGATTAATTTTATAAAACTTACTCTGCCGAAATTTTGTTAGAATTGTTATATGAATAAGATGTTTTATAAGTTTCAAAATTGTATGAGTTTGCTTGTTGCTATAATTTGTAAAATCAAAATGCACCCACTTTTATTTATAACCCATGAAAATGAGGAAAAATTGTATCACATGAAGTTCTCTTAGTGGAAGATTGGGTATAAGTAAAAGGTATATGTGGTGTTTGAATTAGTGAATTAAGATGTTTTGAGTTATTAAGTGTATAATTAGGCATATGTGGTGTTTGATAAAAATGTCATGATCTTGATCTTGATCATTTCATTTCTAATTGTTGCGTAGAAAATTAAATAGCAATCAAAATAAGGATAAAATGAAAATTTTGACATTATTTTACTATAAAATCAAGAATGGGTCTAGTCTCTTGCGAGGCATCGTCTGAAGGTCCATCCTTTTGTTTCCTCGTTTTCTCTAGATTCTTGACTACACTCGTATGCGAACTCAAAGCTCCTTCGTATTGAATGGCAACACTCAAACCATCTTCCTCGTATTCATTTCTGTACGAGTTGTCATATTCCTTCAATTTTGCTAAGATAAGCATATAATGAGGATCATCCTCCTCCTCATCGAAATAGAAATTGTAATGATAGTCTTCATTATTATATCTTAGCTTTTCATTCGACTTAGTCCTCTTACGCTCATCACATATTCTTGGCATATGGCACGTGTACTCCTTGTCCATCTTGTTGTCAGCGATATTTTTTATATTATCGATTCATCGCAGGATAATGATTGTGATTATGAGCAGCATTAAGAGCATCCTCACTTCTTTTCAAGCGGTGAGCATCCTTACTTCTTGTTCAAGCGGTAAGGATGAGTTTGATCTTGCTCATAATCACAATCATTATCCCGCGATGAATCGGGTAATATCAAAAGAATGTCGCTTGTTCACGGCATGGACAAGCGACAAGTGTCATATGCAAAGAATATGTGATGAGCGGTGGGCGAAGTCGAATGAAAAGCTAAGATACAATAATGAAGACTATCATTACAATTTCTGTTTCCAGTGAGGAGGGGGATGATCCACATTATATGCTTATCTTAGCAAAATTGAAGGAACACTGCAACTCGCAAAAATTGAATACGAGGAAGATGGTTTGAGTGTTGTCATTCAATACGAAGGAGCTTTGAGTTCAGACACAGAGTGTAGTCAAGAATCTAGAGAAAAAACGAGGAAACAAAAGGATGGACTTTCGTATCAGATGTCTCGTGCAGAGACTAGACCCATTCTTGATTTTATAGTAAAATAATGTCAAAATTTTCATTTTATCCTTATTTTGATTGCAAAAGGCTGCACAGAAAGGAGTTCATCCGAGCAGTTGACTCTACGATAGCTTATCATCAATAGCTATTGGAGATGGAGGCCAGATTGCAAGCTGAGCACGAGCAATACGAGGCCAGATTGATAGCTGAGCAGCAGCAGCAACGCGAGGCATACGAGGTCAGATTGCAAGCGGCGCGCAACAATCTGAGGCCGATTGCAAGTTGAGCCGAGAGCGAGATGACGTTCAACCACGATTCGAGCTCGATTCTTGGCGCTCAGCAAGAGGCCTCGGAGCGCTTCATGGCCAGCTCCCGTTTCCCCCCCCCCTCGTGATATCGCCTCCGTTTCCCCACCATCGTCATATTTGGGTTGTATTATGAATTTATGAAGAAACAAAAACATTTTGTTTGTAAACTTATCGTATGATTTAGAATTATTTGGTTTGTTTGATATTATGACGTGAAATTGTTTTGTTTTAATTGTGTCGCTTTGATTTAGAATGATAATGTTTATCATTTAGAATTGGTTTGTTTGGATTGTGTTTGTTTGAAAACAGGTTTGTTGTTTGTTGTAAACGACCGTCAAAATAAAATTGAATCTTTATACGGTTTGTACATTTAGCGACGGATGGCGACGTTTCAACGATGGATTTATGATTTAGCGACGGACTGGAGACGTTTCAACGACGGATTGGTTACGTGAAATAAAAAAAATGGATTGTCGTCGAATTAACGACGGATTTGCGACGGTATTTTTAACTACGACGTCATTCCGTCGTTAATCCGTCGATATTAACGACGACTTAGAGTCGTATTAACGACGGATTGTAAAATCAGACGACCGTTCGGAGGTTGTCGATTAGCGACTGAAACTTTCGTCGCTAATCCGTCGTTAAAAGATTGCCTACCAGGTTTCCAGCGACCCCTTTATTCCGTCGCTAATCCGTCGCTGATCCAAACTAACGACGGATCCGACATGATTAGCGACGGAATTTTCCGTCGCTATTCGCCTGTTTTTTTGTAGTGAAACCTCGATAAGATTTTAGGTGACTATGAGTTACTGACCATCACTTTGACTTGTTATGGGTGAGGGTTATATGAGATAACCCAAGATTCTCGGCATCTTGGATGATGGTAGTGCTTGTATGTCATGCTAGTTACATGTATCGAGTCACCGTATCCGTTTAAGATGATGACATATTCTTAAGGAGCTCAACATGTTTATTATATTAAACCCTACAGGTTGAGTTAGCTCAAGTACAATAATAAGGTTGAGTGGTACTACTTAAGGAATTAAAGAGATTAATTATTTTAAGCAGTTAGATTGCTATAAATAATTAATGGACGTGCGATATCTTAAATACGGGGATTCGTAAGTCTAAGTATAAACCCGACTCAATTTCGTAAATAAATGGGTAAGTCAGCATTTATTCACTAGTGGAATAAACAACTGCTTATGAATTAATTATGTTCTAGGCTGAATATAAGATAATTAATTCATTTTAGGCTCATCTTTATTCCTTGTATTTGATCCATAGACTGGCCCATCAAGGCCTGTAGCTATTGAGAATTTTGCCCACTACCTATGGAGAATCCACTGAGACTCTATTCTGATTTATGTATTATATTATAATACATCTCCAATATCTAGATAGATATTATCTGATATTATTATATATCAAGAGATATTATCTGATATCATTAGATATCAAGAGATATTATCTGATATTATTAGATATCAAGAGATAATTATTCAAGATATGATTTATTTGCTAAAATATTATTGTATTTATTAGATATGCAAGGATCTTATCTAAACATGATTGTAAGAATGCATTATAAATACAAGGTGGGAGAAAATCAGAAATCAATCCTATTCATTTTGTTGTGATTTTCGAAAATCACATAGATCAAAGTAGGAGGTGAAATTTTGCAATGTTCTCCATAAATTGCTCTCACTCAGTATTGGAGAATAGGCATCCGAGATACAGTCTAGAAGATAAAAGTTGGAGTCTGCCATTGATCTCATATCCCAAAAATTCGCAGGTAAACACGAGTAAACACCTATGTATTGCAATTAATTATATAGATGCATGTTAGGTATATAATCAATGTATGGTGAATTAAACATGCAAGATAGATCATCAAAAAGTTCCTACAATATTGTCATAGCGTGGGATCTCTTCACCAAAGGGCCAATCATCATCAAAGAAAAGATTACAATGGTTAGTGACACTAAAGCTGGTAAAGACCCGACATATGAATTCAAGCCAAATGATCGAGCTGACTTCACATCAGAAGAATACAAATAGGACGAGCTCGACAACCTGGCTAAGAATATCATCTCTGGAATAGTTTCCAACTCTCACATTAGGAAGCTGATGAAAGGTGAGACAACAAAGAAGATGTGAGACGCGCTGGAGAGCCTTTGTGTATCCTTAGAAGAGATCAAGGAGAACAAACTAACGATAGCCTATCAGAAGCTTGATAACTAAAAACAAAAGAATGGAGAATTTATTGATTATATGGAGCTCGGATTCACAACAATTATCAATGAGATTTTCGTCCTGTGCAAGGACAAGTATATGCAACGAGAGATCAACCTGAAAGTCCTATGGGCACTCCCAGCTACTAAGTGGAAAGTATACAGTAGCACTTTAGAAGAAAACATGCTTCAACAAGATGTCTACAACTAAACTCTTCTCATCATTGATAGCTGATGAGTATGACATCAGGCATACTGAAGAGTACGACAATATGCATACATTAGAAGAAGAAGCTCAAGTCAGTACGATCAAAGGTGTTATCCTTAAAGATGACAAGAGCAAAGAACCTAAGAAGAAAACCAAAGAAAAAGATAAGTGCAGCAATAACGACTTGTTGACTCAATACATGCTGATGGCTGAAAGATTTAGGAAGATAGAAGCCCGATAGAAGAGGTAAAACAAGTACTGAAAAGAAAGAAGTGGCCATGACAGGAGTAGTAGAGAAAGGACCAACAAGGATTGGATTGACAAAAAGCCCAACCGACATGAGCACAAAGATGATGGGTGCTTCAACTGTGAAAAGAAGAGACATATCAGACACAACAACCTTGAACTGAGCCACAAAGAAAGAAAAGCACTGAGAGCTAAGCACGACAAAAGTTGAATGTGCGCAAGGTTATGGTTGCTGAGAAGGTCAGCATTTCAAGCTCATCAAGAAGCTCTTCTAGCAACTCTTCCAGTGTTGAGGATGAGAGTAAGTGTCTAATGGTCAGATAGATTAGCAGTTACGATGACAGTTGCAATAAGAATTGATAAAGGCCTCAACGAACCTGAGGTAATATCCTGTCTCTCTACTGAAAATCTCTCCCATATTATTTTATTATCTGAGTAGGTGTCAGACTCTGAAGACACCTCAATCAAGTAGGACGAGATGGAACATATCATAGCTAACTACAGAACAACCATGAAGATGTACGTGGGAGCTATGACTGAAAATTACAAGCTAACTGAAAAGGTTCAGCTTAGTGAGAAAAGTCACCAGTCTGTAGCTACTACTGAAACAGAACTGAAGCTCACTGCTAAGCTAAAGAAGTTGAAAGAAGAACATTCTGATCAAGTCATCAACATGATAAAGAAACTGAAGGCTGAACGTTCCTAGCAGGGAAATGAAATAGTTCAGCTAAGAACTGAACTCACTGAGATCAGCCTAAAGTTCAATACACTTCAATAGAGTGAGGTTTCACTGCAAGAGAATATCAACACTCTAAATAGAGAAACAAATAAACTAGATTTCATTCAATCAGTTCAGAGGTGTCCATTAATTAGAGTTTGATTAGGGTATGATCCATGTTCAGCTGAAAGATGCATCCACCAGTGGTACCAAAACTGTGTTTGTAAAGTTTATTGAGAAGCTGAAGACTCTAGTAACTTAACAAAATGATATATGACATACTGAGAAAACCCATGGGATTAAGTATGAATTACTCAGAAGAACTGATCCTATCAAAGTTACTCAGCTGAGGCACTCTCGGTACAATAATCCTCAGCAAAGGAAACCTGTGCTGAAAGCACCTCCAATCAGGAAGTATGCACTAGCATACATCCTAGTCTACCATAAATGTCCTCAAAATAGTAAAACTTCTTTTACATCTCCACAGCACACACGTGCACAATATCGGCACAAGCACATGTAGGAATATATGAATTTAATCTTGTATTCAAACTTCACAAGGATCTTTCTTGGAATATCATAATTCATCATACATTGATTACATTCCTAGCATGCTCCTATAATTTAATGCAACACATATGTGTTCATAGACAAACATGCGAATTGATGGCACATACAATGGATTTCTGACTCCAACTCTGATGTTATGACATGTATCCCGGTTGCTCAAATATTCAATACTTAGTGAAAGTATGCTATGAAGATCATAATACAAACAAACAATAAAGATAAGTCTCAAATGAATTAATTTCCTATGTTCTTCCTAAAACATAATTAACTCAATATATATCCATTCCACTAAAGAATCAATATTAACTTGTTTCTTTACTTCCATTTGAGTCGAAGCTTGTATTAGACTTAAATAATCCCGTATTAAAAATATACAACATCCATTAATTAATTAGAGCTTATGATAGCTCTAAATTAATTAATAAATAAGCAGTTCCTTAATTAGTATCGCTTAACTTAATTATTGTATATGATAAAAACAACCAGTAGGGTTTAATACGATAAACTTTTTTGACCACCTTAAGGGGATGTCATCAACCTAAACCAGATACGGTTACCTAATAAAGATTTCCAGATATCATATACGAACTGCTCCCACCCAATATGCATAGTATATTGAGTTATCACATAACTCTCAACCATAACACTCAAAGAGAAAGTCAAGCGATGTATATATAACTGAAACCTTATTAGGATTAGGATTACATCAAGTCATCGATATCTAAATTCTTCATTATGATCTGATAGAAGAACATATATCATTGTGATCCTTATCAATACGTAAAGACATACCAGTATAAACTAGTAATCAAGAAAAACTACTTTCTATTTACACTGTAGCCTAAACCAACCCATTCTCAAGTTGTTTCGACTGTGATATTAGTTTATATCTCATAAGATTAATCTAATCATATGATCTTCTGTGATCAACAACACACCATATGATCTACTTTATGATGAGATAATGGGACATACATATGTAATGAGTTAACAATTTAGATAGGAGAATAATAGTGAACTGAGAATATTGTATACAAGCATAAAATATCTTTTTTTCAGTTTACAAACCCCACAACACAGACCCAACCCACCTACCAAACCAGCACAAAAGTCCAAGGCTTAGTCGTAGAAGCCAATGACAATTTATATTGACTTCTAAGGGAGAAAGGTTAGGTCTGACAACAACGTCAGAATCATCAGGCAGATTTGGGTTCCTAAAGGAACTTCTAATGTGCAAGGACCCAATTCATACTATATTCCTAAAATATGAATTTTATAGGCTATGCAGATCAGTCAAAAGAAGAAGAAAGATCTTCCAGCCCAAAAGCATATTTTGTACTTGGACAACAAATATTCAAGATACATGACTGGCTGGAAGAAGTATTTTTCTGACTATGTGGAGAAAGATGGCGCAAAAGTCGTTTTTGATGAGAGTTCAATTGGATACACCAAAGGCTATGGTATTCTTTCGATCGATAACACTAAATTTTTTAATGTTAATTATGTTCTTGGTCTGAAACACAATCTCCCATGTGTTAGCCAATTTTGTGAAAATAATTTCGTTGTTAAGATTCAAAAGAATGAATTTAGAGTTAAGAACAGTTCAAAGCATATCGTACTGAGATGAACAAG
This sequence comes from Salvia rosmarinus, assembly GCA_036937905.1. Taxonomy (NCBI): domain Eukaryota; kingdom Viridiplantae; phylum Streptophyta; class Magnoliopsida; order Lamiales; family Lamiaceae; genus Salvia; species Salvia rosmarinus. Next base: position 31,668,715 of record CM072816.1, on the reverse strand, counting down.
GCATGTAAATTTATATGTCGCATCTTGAGAGGACTACCCTCCCGAAACATGTCTGGTGTTAAAGATATCCTCATAGATCAACTGGTTATTGCACAGAAGGTTGAATCACCTGAACTTCAAGACCATCAATAAGTTAGCAAAATATTCGCTAGTCAAAGGTACTTTTTCAAATGCAGAATTCTATAAGGACCAAGTGTATGAAGCATGTCAGAGGGGCAAACAAACGAAAACGTCTTTCAAGAACAAAGCTGTCCACTCTACTGATCGAGTACTTCAGCTGCTACACATGGACTTATTTGAACAAGTAAGTGTAGTCAGCTATAAAGGTAGAAAATACACCCTCATTGTTAGTGATGATTATTCTAGATTTACCTAGGTTTTGTTTCTGTGTAAAAAAAAGTGAAATACTGGAGAAGCTGTCTGCATTGCTGAAGAGGCTCGGCACCGAAAAGCAGACTGACATCATCACAATAAGATCAGACGAAGCCAGAAATATTTTTAAGGGGGGAGGGCCAAATAATTATAATTTTGAGAAGTTATAATAAGTGTAATTTTAAAAAGAAAATTAGAAACCAAATACAGTATTTAATAATAATTTAAATTACATGACAACCTTTACCAAAAAAAAAATAATCTCATGACATGAATCATAAGAGCAAATCTAATGCCATTTGATGTGGATTTTACACCGAAACGATGTATTTTCACACTCGTATGAAATTTGGTATAAGTGAATAGTTTTACGTAAATATGCATGATTGGAATAAATTGAGTGAAAACTACATAACATTTGACGTTTTAGTGCAATATTAGAGTTGTCCTAAAACGATATATTCGACATAAAGTTGGATAAAACATGATATATTTTATTTTTAGACTTTCTGAAAAAATAACTTATGATAATTAAAATGTGATCAATAATTTTATATCTAAAATAATCCTCATATATTCAATCAATCTAAATTTTGATTGTTCTATCATCAACAATATTTTTAGGAGCTTAAAATGAGAATTCAAATAACTTGGATGACTTCAGTTGGTTGCTGTTAAAATAGGTTTATCATAAACTTTTTAAGAGATAGAATTAATCATATTAATTCACATATATAGTGTTCTTATTTGCATAAACATTTTATTTTATCAACACAAAATAAAAAAATAAAAAATAAAAAAAGAACACAAAGTAGAGAGCGAAACATAAGAGAATACATAATCTATTTTATCGATATAAAATAAATTACAGAAGAAAGAAAAAAAGAAAAAGAGCACAAAATAAGGAGAAAGAAATAGAAGAGAGAGAGAGAGTGAAAATGAAAGAGCACAAACTAAAAAGAAAGAAACAAAATAGAAAAAAAAAGGAAAGAAAGATAGACTAGAGAGAAAAAAAGAAAGAAAGAAAAAGAGAGGAGAGAAAAAAACGCCACAACAAGGAAAAAGATTTGAACACGGGTCCATCAAATGCAAGAAACACTCAAACATTAGACTACAATATACTTTTATAACATGTTATTACATATCAAATATATACTAGGTTTTTCAAAAAAGTTGGGGGATCCATGGACCCCCTAAATCTCTATGTAGCTTCGTCCCTGCCAGTGACCATGACGATTTTGCCCTCGAGTTTAGACCATGGCTCCAATTTGTCTGGGATTTTAGTCGTCATTTTGTGTTTTGGTAGGAGGGTTTATGTTTTGGCTTTGTGTAGTTTATTATGCATAAATATAAATGTCATGATCCGACTATTTAATTAGGTAATTAACTAAATAATCAAGCCATGACTAGTTTAAGAAATAATAATTTCGACCAACAATGATTTAAAGAAATAAAATTTTGCAACAAATGGGCAGCATAACCCTAAATATGGATAAGCCAACCTGCACTCGGAAAATAACCAACAACAAGTAATAACTACAAACGAGGTCACAGCCTCCGCAATATATACATAGACGTTTTCAAAATATTTACAAAGTTTCTCAAAAGTATAGTTTCAAGTTTCAAGTCAACAGCGGAAGAGTAGTGAATGTCATGTATGAAGACATGACATCCGGGCACAACTATTCAAACAAACGAAAACAAGAACAACTATCAAGCTCGGTTCCAAAGCCCATATCTCTTCCACGCTCAACCTGCATCAAACAGAAAATACTTTGCGGGTGTGAGTACTAGAAAGTACTCAGTGGGTAATTGCCAAACATAACTTTCAAAACTTATAAATTTCATTACAAATAAGAGTTGAGAAAATAACTTGAATCATTATTTCATAAGAATCTTTCATTATCATATCACCACACTTCCATTTTTGAAACATACCGGCATCACATACCCGAGTTGGTCCCGAAGGATCTCAACTACGGTCATACCCTATCTACGTCATCCGGTAATGGGAAGTAGGCCTCCTCCCCAATACCATGGTCGGCCTACATTTGCAAGCTCACGACCATAATATGTACACAGTATATAACATTTTCCTACCGTAAATAGGTAAATTGCCGTCATACCCACAATGTAGTAAAACTTTCATTTTTAACATATCCATAATGTGGTGATTGAAAATATTTTCATGATATCAATAATTTCAAAGCATAACATTAACTTTGCTCAAAATAATTTGCAAAGCATTACACACCTCACAACATTATTCCAAAATATTTGCTTCCTCGTCTTTCACTTCCCGAATTTCTTTGCTCGTTCCTTGTAAAACAAGATTATTATAGCATTGAGTAAACTTCATTACTCACTAAAACATATTATTTCTCAATCTTAGTTTTACCTAATTTAAGATTAGATTAAATTTATTTCATTACTTTATAACTTATTTCATAATAACTTAATTACTAAATAACTATATAACATGCTATGCTCAAAGAAGTTAAACAACTTCAAGTAAATAAATTTCACTTGTTTATCATAAATCTATTACTTAATTCCTCATAACGTCTTATTAATAAACAATTTCTACCGAAATTTCGGCAGAGTAACGTTTATAATATGAATGACCCAATTAATCCAAACTCATCCAATTTCATCTCAAACTCCACAATATCATCACCATATACTTAAATATACATTTAGAAACTTAAAACAAGCTTAAACTCATTCATTTACACTTTAATCGCCTAATGCCCTTCAACTACATATATAGAAAATTTCAATAGTTTTACCATCTAAAATCCATTTAGTATCAACTATCTCATAATTATACTCATTTAGCATCAATGATCATTAATCCATGATCCATTCAAATCTTGATCAAGTTCATCACATATATTCCTAACTTTGTACTAAACTTAAATTTTTCAACTTTTAATATATATGTTCAAAAATTCTCATGAATTCAACTTAAGCATTATTTTTATCATAGATATCAAAAATCATATCAAATACATCAAATAAAATCAAGAAATCCAAGTTCAAAACATCCCCTTCATTTTCAAAAATTTGGGAGTAAATGTTAATGCATGAATTAAATTCATATAAATTCATTTTATGCATTATTTAAATCCTAAAGTATAAATATCATGTCAAATAGATCAAATAAAATCAAAATCCCTAAGTTCTATCCACCCTTAGTTTTCAAAAAATTGGGAATTTATACAAGCATGGTTTAAATTTTTATTTCTTTGATCATATGATGTTTATATTCATTCATAAGCTTATAATTAGGCTCAATTCAACTAAATTATAACATATGATTCACATACCAAAAATTAGGGTTCATGGATGATTCTTTAATTTTTCAACTTTATGAATTTAAAGAATTAAAACCATAGCATATGTTAATTAAGCTTCATAAACATAATTAATTCAATAAACATAACAAAAATTAAAGAAATCAATCATAATCAACACTTCAAAATTTTCGAAAACCCTAACAATATAGAAGATCATATATATATATATATCAATTTAAATCACAAAAACTTAGGTTAAATGAAGTAATTACCTTGCTTGGAGTGAATTACCACTAATTTCACACTTAAATATGGATTTAAAAGTGAAAATTAAAATTTGTGTGTGCTTGGGTGTGTGAAGGCCGAAACTTGGGAGAGAAATGAGGTTGAAGATGATATATTATGTGTATATATTTCTAGAAGCTTAATTGTAATTAAATGTGAATTTAATTTTAATTTCATGTGTATGTTACTGTAGTAGCCCGAAAATTCTATAGTAATTAACAAAGTTTAATTAAGTATTATTAAAGGCTTAAAAACTATTTAAGCCTTAAGAATTTGTAAAAAATTCAATATAGTGAAATATTAATCGGTATGAATCCGATTAATTTAAGACTTGAATATATGGAATCGAAAAATGTAGAGAATTATTAGAAATGAGTTTAATTGTGATAAAAGTGAATTATGTGAGATAATTGAATTATTAGTATATGTTTGTATGAAAAATGCTATTTATCCGAAAATAAGTTATAAAATGCTTTAATTATTTTTATATGGATATTTTATTATAAAATGAAAGGAATTATTATTCAAGTTATTAATTTGTGTGAATGAATTTATTTTAGCAATAACTAATGATTAAAGAATTTATTTATGTAATTTTCGAAAATTTAAGAAGCATTATTTAAATGAATTGAATTTTATTAAATAAAGTGATTTAAATTATGCTATATGGACCTAAATTAAATTATGAATATAAGTTGCATTATATCTTATAAATTGTTATAGATAAAATTCTATAAAATTTATTAATACTATAGTATGTATTTAGCAAAAATTAGGGTGTATTTATCATTTTATGGAAATTAGTGATACATTACTTAGAAATTTGAAATAAATGTACATTAAATTAAAATTAACATTCTAGAAATATAATACATGTAATATATCATCTTCCACCCCAATTTCTTCCCTCATTTTCGGCACTCACACACTCACACACACACAAAAATTTTCTTTTCAATTTTAATACATAATCAACCTTGGAATTAAGGGTAAATCATCCTAAGTGAGGTAAATCCTTGATTTAGCTTAAGTTTATGTAATTTAAATTCATGAAAAACATGTTTTATACTTCTATATTTTTCGAAAATTATGGGGTGAATGTTTAAGGTTGATTTGTTTAAATTTTGTTATGTTTATTGATTTAATTATGATTATGGAACTTGATTAACATATGCTATGGATTTAAATTCCTTAAATTCATGAAATTCCAAAATTAAAGTTTGATCATGAAACCCTAATTTTTGAATATGATTTATATGTTATGAATTGATTAAATTAATCTTAGATATATGCTTATGGATGATTATAAACATCATATGAAAGAAGAAATTAAAAGTTAAACAATGCTTGTGAAATATATGAAATTTTCGAAAATGAGGAATTGTAGGAACTTAATGATTTTGATTTTATTTGATCAAATTGACATGATATTCATGCTTAGGGATATGAATAATGTATAAAATGAATTTATAAGAATTTAAGTCAACCATATACTAATAGCCCTAATTTTCGAAAATGAAGGGCATACCATGAACTTTGATTTCTTGATTTTATTTGATGGATTTAAATTGATATTTGAGATCTATGATAAAAATAAGGCTTAAGTAGAATTTATGGGAATTTTTGAACATAGATATCAAAAGTTATAAAAATTAAGGTTTAAAACTAAAGTTATGATTTTATGTGGAAATTTTTAAGCAAGACTTGAATGGATGATGAAATAATGGTCAATGATGTTAATTAAGTAGAATTATATGATATTTGATGTTTAATGGGTTGTAGATACTCAAAATATTGAAATGCATATATATATCTAGTTAAATCGCCTTAGGCGATTAACGTTGAATTAGATGATATTGGTCTTGTATAAAGTTCTTAAGTGTATGTTTGATGATATGATGATGATATTGAGGAGTTTGGGATAAAACTGAAGTAGTTTGGTGTATTTGGACTATACCTATTCTAAACGTTACTCTGCCGAAATTTCGGTAGAATTAGACGTTAGTAAGACAAATTATATGTTAATTAATAGTTGTTAACATATAGCTAAATTAGAAAGGAAGATTACTAAAGATTGACCATAATTTTTATGTTTTAAGGATCAAGCAAGGGAAACCGAGAAGTAAAGGAAGAAGAGGCGAAACTGTTAGATTAAACGTCACGAGGTGGGTAATGCTTTACAAAGTTTGTTTGAGAGCAAAACTTATGTTGCTTTATGAAATTGTTTTTTCATGAAAATATAATCACCACATGATGATTATGTAAAGGAAAGTTTTTACCACATTGTGGGTATGACGGCAATTACCTATCTGCGGTAGGAAATGTTAATTACTGTGCACATGTAGATGGCTGTGAGCTTGCAAATGTAGGCCGGCCATGGTATTGGGGAGGAGGCCTACTTCCCTTTACCAAATGACGTAGATAGGGTATGACCGTAGTTGTGATCCTTCGGGACCAACTCGGGTATGTTATGTCGGTATGTTTCGAAAGATAAAATGTGGTGTTCTTTTATATTATAATGGAAATTCTTATGCATGATCTATCAATTGTTTTCTTAATGTTAATTGAAAAATATGTTGGCATTATCCACTGAGTACTTCCTGGTACTCATACCTTCCCAAAATGTTTCTCTGATGCAGGTTGAGCATAAAGGAGATGTGGCGGGGAACTGAGCTGAGATCTCATTTTACCTTCTTATTAAAATTAGATGTGTTTGAATATCATGTCATCACACATGATATTCATTACTAATCCGCTGCTAAGACCTTGAAACCTTGAAATCGTACTTTTGATAACCTTGTAAATGTTTTGAAAACTTTTATGTATGTAATTTGAGGCTGTGCCCTCATTTGTGATTATATTGTTGTTGGATATTTTCTGAGTGCAGGTTGGCTTATTCCATTTTCAAATGTTATGCTGTCCGTTTGTTTCCAAAACTTAATTCTCTAAATCACTTATTGTCAAAGATTATCGTTAATTAAACTAGTCACGACTTGATTATTTAGTTAAATAAGTAATTAAGTAGTCGGGTCGTGACAGTTACACTAATTTCAATAAATTATAATTACACCTCAATTTTTACTAAGGTTATACCTTAGTATATTTTAATTATTAGAACTTTATTTCTAATATTTAATGAAATCTAATACAATTTATATTCATGATTGAAATTAAATTCATGTAACATAATTTAAATTCTTTCATATGTTAAAATTCAACTAATTATAATCATGCTTCTTAATTTTCGAAAATCATACCAAATAATTCTTTTATCACTAAATATTAATAAAATAAATTTATTCAAGCAAATTAATAGCTTGAACCATAATTCATTTTATTTTATAAAAATTTCCACATAAAAATAATTAATGCATTCCATAGCAAAATTTCTATTTAATAGCATTTTTCGTTCAACACACATTAATAATCACAAAATTCACATTTTATCATAATAAACTAATTTCTAATTATTCTCTAGGTTTTCAAATCTCATATTCTTCAATTAAGAAATAATCGAATTTCTATCGATTAATAATCCATTATATACCTCTTTATACATTCTTATGAATTAAATAGCTTTTAAGCCCTTAATTATACTTAATTAAATTAATTAGGCTTTAATTAATACTAAAATATTTTCGGATTACTACAATAAAGTAGTGGTTCTTTATTGGCCAAAAAAGCACATGGGAAAATGGGATCTCATATTTTAAAAGGTTAATAACTATAAATATCCCAACTTTGAGTCATTTTTGGTTTTTCCACTAACTTTAAAAATTATGACAAAATACATAAACTTAATCACTTTGGTGATTTTACCACGATTTCAAATTTAGGTTAAATTAGATCTGACTTGACATTTCAAAAATTTACTATTAGACAAAATGGTTAGTCATATAAAGGATATCGTAGAGAGAGAACATAAAACATCGTCGTTCCATCAAAATAAATCAGATTTTTTTATTTCTAGGATTCATCGCGCCAACCCTCACTACAAAAATAATATATTCTTGTTTGTTTCATCGTCTGGTTCTAGTTAGGATCAAAACAATCGATATTCTCTCTCTATGATGTCATTTATATCACTGACTGTTTTGTCTATGGTAAATTTTTGAGATGTCAAGTTAGATTTAATTTGGCTTGAATTTGAAATCATGGTAAAATCACTAAAGTGATTAGGTTTGTGTATTTTGTAATAATTTTTAAAATTTATGAAAAAAACCAAAATGAATCCAAAATTGATGTATTTATGTACCAATAACATATTTTGAAAATGTGTCGACTATATTTAGGGACATTCACTACTTGATACACAAACTGCCACGTCGATGTATATTGGTTTACAAGTATAATTGTTTAATACTACGAGAAATTAATACTTGATTATCTACCTCATGTCGATTTACGAATTATACAACAAATCAAGTTAATAAATTTTGGTCCAGGGTATGGAAATGATCTCTTTGTTATATCTTAAATTAACATAACCATTAGCTACGCGGGAAAAATATGACACAAATTAAGCCCAGGTAATAACCGTAATATAAGTATTACTTTAAATAAATACATACTAACTGAATTGAACTATACCCAAAATAATGTTTTGAAGTCTTTGCTTGGTATTCGGCTTAAAAATGGTCATCTTAATGCATACACTAAGGTGTCGGCTGGTATGCAGGAATGAAATGAGAATGGAAGGTGATTCCTGCGTCCATTCTCATTCTAATGGCTGGTAACATATTTCATTTCATTCAATTCCTATCATCATTCCATTCTAAAGTCAATTCCATTCCTATCCAATTTCATTCCGGGATGGTCTCCTGTGCGCGCGCGCATAGTGAGACCACCCCTTAATTAATTAATTTTAATTAACTAATTTATTAATACTTAATTCTAATTAATTAATTAATTCTAATTAAAATTAATTAGTTTAATAAAATTTAATTGTAAACTAATAAATAATAATTTTGAATTAATATATCTTAATTTTGAATTAGTAAACTCTAATTGTGACATAATAAACCCTAATCGTGAATTAATAAATCCTAATTTTGAATTAATAAACCCTATTTGGAATTAATAAACCCTAATTTTGAATTAATAAACTCTAATTGGAAATAATAAACCCTAATTTTGAATAATAAACCCTAATTATGAATTAATAAACCCTAACTTTGAATTAATAAACCCTAATTTTGAATTAATAAACCCTAATTGAAAATAATAAACCCTAATTTTGAATAATAAACCCTAATTATTAATTAATAAACCCTAACTTTGAATTAATAAACCCTACTTGTGAATTAAAAAACCTTAATTATGAATTAATAAACCTCAATTATGAATTAATAAACCATGATTATGAATTAATAAATTCTAATTTTGAATTAAAAATTAATAAATTTAATTATACATTAACAAAATCTAATTATCCTTACTCATAATAATTAATATATAATTATTTAAATAAAAAAACAAGGGTGAGCTCACGGTGAGGCGGAGCTCACCCAAGTTTTTGTTTTTCATTCCTGCGTATCAGCCGTCACCTAAAGGAATAAACCACGAAACTCCACCAAAAAAACTTGCGTGCAGTGTACATCAATTCTAATTAGATACAATTAGAGTCTATCAATCTCCAATAGAATTTAGTACTCTTCATTAATATTTAATTAAAGTAGTTACACCATCCATCCAAACATATTGGAATGTGCCTCATTGTCCACATGCCATAATCCCATAGAACCCAACATACAAGTATTTACAACAATATTTTGACTCCTCAGGGGAGAACACGTGAAGCTTTGCACACTACCTCCATCGATATATACTGCTATAGAACACAACTATCAAGGTTACAAGAATAACATGGCTCAAACATTCCACGTATTTAATGTCACACCCCGACCTATCTAAACTTGTATTAACTGACTAATCGAAGTATGACGGGCGGAAGGAAATGAAATGACTAACTATTTCAAGAGACTCGTAAATATAAACAGTTGTCATTTTAAAGAAAGACGAGTCATTAGACATGTGATTAACCAAATGACCAAAGTTGGATACAAATCAATTCAAAGAATCGATACCATGATCTTTGGCGTGAATTCAAAGATGTCTATCAAATGTCTAACCCATCGAACTACGTATCATAATACATCAAAATCATAACAAGAGTTGGCAAGAAAGAGTAGCCGAGTTTATGTGTGAAGACATAAACCCGGGCAAACATAAAACATGACAAAATAGGTCTTCGCTCAAGATTCAATCTCCGTTGTCATCTCCCTTTACCGCACATTTAGAAATACATGCAGGGCATGCGTACTTGATGCACTCAGTGGGCAATTGCCGAAAACAATTAAAACATGCTCTTAGAGCTATATAATCGACTTGCCACTTTCTTAGATTCACAGGGATTTTAAGAAATATCCTATGAATCATGCTTTCTGAAATTTCTTACTTCATGATCAATGCACGTGCTACAATTCAATTCATAACATGTCTGCAGACAAATCTTAAATAAACACCATATCTACGCACTCTTGTGTTGAGAAGTAGGCCTCTTTCTCAAACACCTTGATCGGCCATTTAGCTCACGATCACTCTGTGTACACAAACCTCATCGGCAACTCGTCCAAAGATAGGGCGATATCGTCAATCTCTCGTAGATAGGTAATATGCGATGCTCAAAAACAGTCAAGTCAATTAACTTTATAAAATTCACATGCTCATTTTCATAAACTTGTGCACAAACATATTTTAGTTTAGAAAGCCCACCTGTAATTTGCTTACTCGAAGCTTTCTGCTTTTCATTTCTTGATCTCTATTCTGCTTCTACTTGCTCCTTCTCCTTAACAAAGAGATAAGAAGAATAAATACGGGAAGGAGGAACTAAGAGTTTCAAACTCTTGAGCCTCTACTAAAACTCTCTCTATATTCTATGATTAAGCTAAGTTGCTAGGTCAATGCATCCCAGAACTAAACTATTTAACTTATTAAGAAAGTATTTATAAGAACATTAGTCTTTTCAATTCCTTATATTCATAAGGAATATCATATTACTATAACAAAATATTAAATCTTTCTAATCAATTTCTTTGAGAACTTTGATCAAGTAAGCTTTAATCAAGTAATATAATCATAAGAATCTATATTTTGGAATAAATTTCTAAATATCAAATCAATCTCACAAAATCCTTTGTAAAACGCAAACTAACGAAATCTAAATTTCTCGTATAAGCATAGAAAAATCTCAATAATTCAAAATAGACTATTTTAATATACTAGATCATACTTTTGAAATCAAACTTCTCAAATAAAATCAACATGAAAAGTTCTCGACATTACATAAGCACTTTACTTTAGGGCTTTTCATATACGTTGGATTAAACTCCAATTTCTTTCATCAAAGACTAGCATGCATATATAATAGCATAAATACTAACGAAATTTAAACAAATCAAAGCCAAATCATCTTAAAATATGGGCCCTAGTTTTCGGTCCTCATGTAAAATTCATAGGGCTCGATTTTTATTTTTACAATCAACTCTAATCATGCTCAAACGTCTTTAATTACATGAATACAAACTCAATTTAAGAAATCATCCTCTAATTTACAACATAATAATTAGGGTTCTTGACTAGAATTGGGTTTTTCATGTAGATATCAATTTAAATCATAGATCAAGCATAAATCACTTCTTAAGGGATAGATCTACGCATATATAAACAAGGAATCGAAGAACAAAAACCCGTAAAGATCATGGCCAAATGGCCGAAGCATATGGGGTTTGGGGGTTGGGTTTTCACTTTGATTTTCACTTCAAATCTTGAGTAGGATTAGAGATTTACCTCCTTAAGACGTAGATTCACGGAGTTGAAGAAGATTGAAAGTCCGAAATTTGAGTTGAAAGAGGAAAATTTTCGGTGGTTGTGTGTGTGTTCTTCGAATATTTTGAGAGAAATGGGAGCAAAATGGATTGTTGAATAAGCTTGAAACATATATATATAAGTCTTGAGGTTACTATTGAAATCTTCCTTCACAAGCTATTCAAATGGCTTCTAGAAGAAGCTTGAATTTCTAGAAAATTCTTTGGTCTTTAATGGGCTTAATAAAACAATTGGGCTCACAACCATATTTTAATACTAGGCCCAAAGTATTAAAAACGTTAGGTCTTTAACGAACATAAACGATTTTCGAAAATAGGGCTCAACGAAATAAGAATATAAATTATCTCTCTTGTAAATAATAAATCAAATAGAAATATAGAAATTTCTAATGAGTTGAAATCTCGTAAATCATTCTTTTCCAAAATAAATATGGAAATAAAACAATAAATAAAGATTTATTGTTAACTCAATCAACTGAAAAATTCTAATTTAAATCTTTGAGTTAAAACTCGAAAATCTTATCCGAAATACTTTATTGAGATCTAATCTGAGAAATCTTATCGAAATCTTATAAAATTTAATCTGAGGATGCATTGTCCTTAGTCACTCACGTAATTAATTTCTAATTAATTACGTACTTAGCGCTTAAGCAGAGCTATAAGAATCTGGGTATTACATTTAATCACCATGATTTTATAAGAGTGGTGCTATTCGATCATAATGTGGCCATCCATAATCAGTTTTATTGAATGAAAAAATCGTTTATTTAATATTTGATCTATTAAAAAATTAATTTTACATTAAAGTCATCTTATGAAATTACAATTTTGCCCCTATCGAATGAAAAATTAAAATTTAAAATTAATAAATTTAATACTTATCAAAATAGGTGAGAAAATGATATTTATATAAAAATAATTAACATATTAAATTAATATTATTATTTTATTACTTAACTATATAGATAATTACTAAAATATGATTTGTAATCAACTATAATGTGGTCGCATAGCTTTATTGATTTTATAATCAGTACCGTTAGATTCAAGTGTCGAGTTCGGAAATTGCACAACTTCCCATCAATTTCTCCCAGAATCTTTCCTTTTACATAGCTTTATAATGTTTCTACAAACGTTAATCACAGTAAGTAAATAAATAAAGCAATCCTAATAAAGTGTCTGGAGGAGAAAATCATTTTATCCGTTCTCATTATATCAGAATATAAACATATGCAGGAATATAATAATAACAATAAACCATAAGGCTTGATTGTAAAATAAAACTACAGAACAAACTGGAATAAAATCCCTTCCTAGTCATTTCATATCAGTAACTGGGAGCTATAGATGGAGTGAGGTCTTCAGTGATTATTAGTTGGCATTGACGAGAAAGATTTAGTCCAACTGCTTTTAGTCGATAATACAAAAATCTGGACAATTTCGATTCAATGCGCTACGTCTAAAAGGAAGCATTGACGAGAAAGATTTAGTCCATCAGCCTTCTATAGATTACTTATTTGCCATCAATCTCTTCCTCACGAGACTTTACCTTAACCACCATTTCTGAACAGTTGCCACTGGAGTGTTCATAAATGGGGCATAGCGATGGATTAATGGATTCACTCTTCGCCCAATGTTAGACCATGCGCTTCGGTGGTAACTAGCAGTGGCAGGAGCATGGTACATAAGCTTCAAGAGCTGCCAAAGAAATACATTCCAACCATTATAAGAGCTTCTCTACAATTTTGATTTAGCAAAGTAGCACTCGAGAAAAAAATATATATAAAGAACCCGTATATCCTCTTAACAACATTAGCTCTTCATCAAAGAAAACAAGCAGCAGACAGTTTACTGTCGTGGACTGTAAAACTATCAGTGTCTTTCTTGACAAAGATCAGCTATAGTATGCCGACCAAATGGCAGTCTTAAGCCTCTAACTGAGGATACCAACAGGAGAAAATAAATTGAACCATCATTTACTATTTATGGAAACTCGAAACCATAAGAGCTAGCCTACCGCCTATGTACCTGTTCCACCTATACTACCAAAGAACCACAGGTTTGAAGGAGAGAAAATCAATACAAATTATAGCAATCCAGTCCACCAGTAGAGTAACAAGTTTTAAAACCCAAAAGAAGATAAAATATAAAGGAATAAAAATGAAGAAATCAACTATAAAGGGAGATTATCACTCCAAATAAATTACAAACATACCTGCCAGTACATAAATGCTTGTATAATGTTGCGCTGCCACCTGCAGCATAAAATTTGTAATGAGCATGAATATATCAGTGTAAGTTTTCATATCATGTCGGAGAAAAACTATGAAATAAATGTGAATGGAATTAAATGCATAATGAAGGAAACTAGGGTACTTACGATAACAGAGATATAATCAGAAGGAACCCAAGTCCAATTTCAGCCTGTGAGGAGAGAATGCTAAGTGTAGTTGCATTTGATTCTACCCAAATGCAAGCATCTTCCAAGTATTTCCTGTAAAGTCCACCAAATAAGTAACAAACATGCCTAAGAAACAGTTTGCTCAAATGACAAGTGGTGTACATGCATCAAAATTGTACCAGTGTTGTGGCTTATAAAAGCTATAAGGAAAAGAACAAATAATCGCAACAGGACTGAACAAAATAACATGTGATATGTTTCACCTAAGCTTTTCCTACAATTTTCTTCCCTCTTCTCCTTGTACTGGACAATTCACGAGACAATCAAATATCACAAATGTATTTATCACAAAGATAACAAATAGTCCATTACTACCCAATCCATATCTAGCCCCAAGGTAATCATATCTATGATTCATTACAAAATAAAGTGTCAGCATTCACCTAAAATCACTAAAATGTGTGTTATAAATCAACTATGGAATGCATGTGGAGATGCAAAAGCAAGAAACAGTATTTGAAGTTCACATTGCAAAGCAGGACATGGGACAATTATAGCTACTAAAGAGTATTTCGAGCAACTGCAAGACAAAACAGGCTTCCTTACCTGTACAAGGTGGATCTGCCAAAGTTGTGCCTCAGGAACTTCGCAACATACTCAAGGGCCGGAAAATTATAGGAAGTAAAGCAACTGCACATAATTAAATGGCCAACTTATTTACATTGAAGATAGCATCATATATCAAGTAAAATAACACAGAAATAAGTAGGTCAGACTAACATTTGAGACACAGATGTGAACTGACGAAGGTAAGGCAGTAGATCGAGTACATAAAATCTTTGGTGACTACCACCGACTGGAACCATACTTGCAAAGCCTGCAAGTTCCATGCTCTAGGTTTCTGCAAACATCGATTAGTTATGTCAAGCATAAATGGTGCACTTAGAAATTGTTGACAATCTAGAGCATTAAAGACATAAATGACGTATTTGGAAAATGGGACAATCTAGGACTTTACCCCATATAGTGAATACAACGAATACAAGGAAGAGCATGCAGTCCCAAAAAAGGAAAGCCGGTATGCCCGATTTGAGAGGTTCCTTGGAACAAGTGGAAAAATTGCAAGAACTGCCACAGCAAAGACCTGCCAGAAACATGAAATGCTCAAATAATGGACCACCTCAAAACTAGCAGCAAACCCCATCAGCTTAAAGACGATGAAGTCCTTCACATCTTATTACCAAGGAATCTACGTACCCAAGCATTGACAGAAAATTGAATAGTTTGTTGATCCCAACGCAAAGATGTAGAAGTAGTAGGTGGAGTAGTTGATGCCCTGTTGTTCTACCAGAGGACCCTACAAGATGAATTGCCATAGGTTTCACATCAAAGAATAACTAGCTTCTACAGAAAACATTAGACTGATAACACAAAAATAAAGTGAAATTTTCAATCTCTTCCTAGATAAAGGTGAAATTTATGACTGGGACCTGAACTCCTTTGGCGAGTTTCACTGTTCTGAGTAGCTGATGATGAGGATTGCTGTGTTGGTTTTGATGCTGTCGCCGACTGGGATGAGCTGCTGGTCGCCATTGCCTCGACAACTAGATCAGGATCCTGAAAGATTAAAACAAATTAACTTGATACATGGTGTACGGGTTCGAACATCAAGTAGAACCAATAAGCCACTAAACATTTTCTCCATATTTCTAATCCCTCCTCAGATGACCATAGAAAATAAGACTCTCAATGCCTTATATACATGATAGAAATGCATCAAACAATAATTGTATTGTCCCACTTATCACTAATACAAGGCAATTCTGGCATCATTTATGTCTAGAATCTAATGACAGTAAGAACTTCATAGACACTCAATTGGGGCAAATCTGAAGCTCGAAAATGATGACAATCGGAAACTCATAAGTAATACAGCTCGAAAAAGCCCAATTTTAAAAATTTATGTATGAATTAAGTCCAGACCACATTCAACAATTAAAAAACAATACAAAATTATATTAGTAGAACAGAGCAACGATCTTAAATATCTTCTTCATTACTACGCTAGAAGAAAAACATCAAGTATGGAAGTAAAATAAAAAAAAATAAGCCCGAAAACAAAATACAAGGTTCAATCAGCGAAAAACAATTAAATCCCGATAAAACCCTGCCGCCAAATCACATCGAAAGGAGATCGTACGATGTAACGCTGGTAGAACTTGCGCTTGTAGTGGTCGACGACGTCGTTGCGGGAGGCCAAGTGCGGCGGAATGAGAATATTCGACCAATAATCCGCCCAGCGTGAGTCGTTGTCGTAATCGTAGGCCGCCGCCGCAATCCGCTTCAACTTCTGGGGATCCTCTCCTTCTCCGCCACCCATCTGGTCTCAAGCCGCCGATAGTTTGTTACTCCTCTCAGGTAAATTGAGAAGTGGGATTATAGATCTTTTGAGTCTATACTTGACGCACTTCCCCTTCGTGCCGTCTCGCTTTTTCTTTTCATTTTATATTATTTCGCCGATAAAACTTTCTTTATATTATCAAAAGATCCAAATAAAATTGTAGAGTAATTATAAAATCTAATAAAGTTTGTTAAAAAATAAATATTATCGTCTTCAACTACAATGTACGATGATACAGACTTTGACAGCGACGTACGAAGATTTTCAACGAAAAGAATTTAAATGATAATTAGAAGAACGTGATTGGTGCTCCTCCAACGACACTATTCATCTTCTTCTCTATAAATACGTACAGAATCCAACATTTGAATGTTACCAAAACCTTGCTCAATCGGATACTCAAAGCATCCAAAGCTCAAGCTTAAGAACATTTAAATAGCGATTTAGAAGAAGGAAGTTCACAGTGCTATCAGTAAATCTCAAGAGTTCACATATACTTATCAACTCGAGATTTCAGTATACACTTTCTTAAGTCTAGGATATTCATCTTATTTATCTTAAGCCTAAACATACTGAATTTGACGCATGCGTCAACTCAAAATCTTAGTTGGAAACCTCTCTACAAACCCCCCCAAAAGTGTCTGTTGCTAAAAGCTTAGTTATCTAGCACCCCTAGAGGTTAGGTTGTACCCGTAAGTAGTCAAAGATTTCCTAGCACCCGGAAGCATAGGAGGAATGCCAAGTGAGGCGGGATACTATAAGATGAACTCAATATCTAGGTTTACTCTTGTACCTGTAAACAATACCCAATCCGAAGTTAGTGGATTGGCTGAGCCATCAGTCCGTGGATGTAGGAGTTGATCTCTTTGAACCACGTAAAACTTAATGTGTTATTTACTTTCAGTATCGTTATTTATATTGCATGTTATTGAACTGTCATCACCAGCACACAATAACATAACATAGTTTTGGAATCCTCTATCAGTATCAATTTGATACTGAAGAGATATAATTGGAAACTGACTAAGCAATATTTAGCTAAGTGATTCGAACGATTTAAGGTTTTCAGCTAGGAAATACAGTAACCACCACATTCCCCGCGCACATCAGTTATCAATCCAACTGACCGACTATCTTATCGATCGACATATTTGTTAGCGATATCACTCGATGCTGCACTTCCCTTATCTGAATTGATTAGTAGTACTGCCAATAGTACTAAGCCGATAGTTATCCGACCATCTACTGCATCAGTAACCAATCAGTCTATGTAAAGAAAAGTTTTGAAATTTGTCTAACTGGTGTATTCCCTCTCTCCCCTCTCCCATACACGAATACGTACATGTTGGATTTGTATACTGGAAGCAGTTTTGGTTGAGTTTGTGTACAATGATTCCTGCTACCACTATTACAATCTCATATCTGAATTGTTTACTTGATTGTATATGTATGTCCATTTATCTCATATATAAGTTAGATCATACAGTGTGTAGTAGATCACAAAAGTCTGTATGATTGGTCAAGCTTAATGAGATATAAAAGTATCACGGTGAGACAACTTGAGGACGGGTTGTCGATATAGATATGGTATAGATAAGAAAGTGACTTGATTTGGTTGCTTGTCTATCTTTGATGCGTCTCTAACGTATTGATAGATCACGATTGAGATGAGTTCTTCTATCGACCGTCGTGAAGAACCTAGATCTCGGTGACTTTACGTTGATCTAAATCTCGATAAGGTTTTAGGTGAGTATGAGTTGTTGACCATCACTTTGACTTGTTATGGGTGAGGCTTACATGAGATAACTCGATATTCTCCGCATCTTGGGTGGTGGCAGTGCTTGTATGTAATGCTAGTTACCTATATCGAGTTTTCGTATCCGTTTAGGATGATGAAGTCCCCTTAAGGAGCTCAAAAAGTTTATTGTACTAAACCCTGCAGGTTTAGTTATCTCAAATCAATAATAAGGTTGAGGTACTACTTAAGGAATTAAAAGTTTAATTATTTTAAGCGATCGAGCGCTATAAATAATTAATGGACGTGAGATATCTTAAATCTGAAGATTCGTGAAGTCTAAGTGAAAGCCGACTCGACTTGAAAATAAATGGGTAAGTGAGCATTTATCCTCTAGTGGCATGAATAAATGTTTATGAATTAATTTATGTTCAGGGTGAACATAAGATAATTAATTTATTTAAGACTCATCTTTATTCCTTGAATTTGATCTCGGGTGACCCATCAAGGCTGAGATGCATGAAATTAGTCCACCATGATAGAGTCCCATGGGACTCATTATGATCTCTCTCTCGAAAAGATATGATTATATTTATTAGATATGAGAGATCCTATCTAATAGGTTTATAGGGTTCAAATATAAATATAAGATGAGAGAAAATCGAATGTGACTAATCTAAGAGAAGAAGTTTTCAAAATTATACTATTCCAATAGTTGGGATTTTCGAGAATCTCGAGGTGTGGAAGAAGACAAAATTCTGATATTCTCCATAGATTGCTCTCATTCAGCATTGAAGTTTTGGCAAACGGGATACAGTCCAGAAGATCAAAACACGAGTCTGGATCCTCTTCTTTGTCTGACAAATTCACAGGTAAACACGTGAAAACACCAACGTGTTGTAATTAATTATATAGGTGCATGCTAGGTATATAATCAATGTATGGTGAATTAAACATCCAAGATAGATCCTCGGGAGAGGATTTAAAATCAGATTTCCCTACAGTTGGTATCAGAGCATGGGATCAGTATCTTGGCCCTGTTGGATTAATTCATGTTTGATTATTACCTGCACAATTAATTAATTGTGGATCTGTAGTTCATCGTGGCTCTTTTTTTGTTTTTTTGGTTTTTTGTCGGATTTTGTATTTCACCACGAGAAAATTCGTGGTTAGATTAGGATTTTTTTTGTAAATCTAATCTATAAAGAAGAACGAAGATGAAGAACACAAAGAATGAGGCGACGGAGTCTCGCCGCTAACGCGATGGGAGGTTGAAGGAAGCGAGCGCTGGCGCGAGGCGTGCGGGCGGCGACGGCTGCTGGGCGTGCTTTCGGCTCGCAAACACGTCGCTTCGGCATTGCGCATGCATTTCTCGGAAGCATCGCGAGCGAGGCAGACGGGCATGATAAGCGCGCATTTACGTTTATTGTTGATATTTAAAGATGATTTTAGATCTATAAAGTGCGTTTATATCTTGGATTTCAATGCTTTTACATATTTTGGAAGATCTCGCTCTTGGGTTCCGTTTTGGTGTTTTGTAGGCCTATAAGTTGAAAACGAAGCATGGAGCGAAGGGCGACGAGGGCCTAGCGAAATGAGTGCCTAGCGACCGCCGCGGCGCTAGCAAGGCCGGTCTAGCGAGGAAGCCTGCCGAGGCGAAGGCCATGCGCGAGCACTCCCGGTGAGCGCGAGGCGTGCCACGGCGATTTATGTGCACGACGCGACCACACGTGGCGACCGTGATGTGTGGCAGCGAGGCCAACGAGACGCGCCGCCGCCGAGAATTTTGGCCCGGCCGAGACGAGAAGGATGCCTCGCGACCGAGCTCGCGACCGCTAGCTCGGCCGCGAAGAGAGGCGGCTGACGCAAATTTTAGGGTTTCACCCTAAATCTATAAATAGGGCTCTAGCCCCTCGCGCCCCAACCTTCCCCAGCCGTGATTTTACATATTTTTCCTCAGTTTTTCATAGTTTTTCATTTATTTTCACATTAGTTTTGATTTAGATTCATTCTAGCATTAGTTCTACGCATTGTTAACGCTTCGGAACGCTTTTGTCGGAACAAATTCCGTCGTTTTCCCGTTTTCCGTTGGGTTTGGATACGAACCCAACCATTGTTCTTCAGACACTTCCCTACGGGTTTTATCAATTTAATTTCTGTTTTTATGATTATTTCGTATTTAATTTCGTTATTTATGTCTAGCTAAATATCTGTTCTAATCCTAGGGTTTGCCTGATTCTATCTTATATGTTGTGATTCCTGTTGTTGTTGTTTACCATCCAGACATTGATTCATGATTCATGGTACTTAATTATATGTGTTGATTTCTGATCAATCTTGATGCATATCATAGTTGCCAGTTAATTACGTAACAGTTTTAATTGTCAATCGATCTTGAATGCATGATACGGATAAGCCTTGAGTCGTGGCGAGATAGGAACATTCGTAGGAAGCATATTCTTTGTGATCCTTTTGAGTTGCTTATTTTCCTCTAGAGGCGTATGATAATAGGGAAAATTAGTGATCAACTATCACAATTAAATGGCGAAGTTGTTGGCTACATATGTGATCTTCCATCTTATGCGGATTAAAGCGGTTAATAATAAGCAGGATAAACATCGTTGTGGATAGGATTAGTGCATCCCTAGGGTTAGTCTTTATCTCTTATATTCATCTTTGAGTATTTGTTGCCTTTGTTTATTTTCAAGTTGTTACCTTTGCTTTGGATTTAGTATCCGAAGCCCTAAAACCCTTTCAACCCATATTCCGTTGCTTGGATAATGATGAAGGATTAGAGAGTTAGCTTATGTGTTTTCGCATTACAATCCCTGTGGATACGATACTCGACTTACCATTATACATCGCGCGTTATTTTCGTGCGATCAAATTTTGTCGATCAAATTTTGGCGCCGTTGTCGAGGATTGTTAAGATCATATAGGAATAATTTGACGATTTGGAGTTATTAATTCAAGATATATATTATATTATTTATTTATTCTTGTCAAAGTTAAGCTCTCTCTTTTTCTCCAGGTAGTTTATGATCACAAGGTCCCGGGGACCTCTTGAGCAAAATCTTGACCCAGAGATCGAAAATTCCCAAAGGAGAAGGAGACAAGAAAGAAGAAGGGCTGCAATGGCAGCTAATCTACAGAACGTGGGCATTCCTCTCGAGCAAGCTGCACGCATGCTAGCCGATTTCGCAGAGATGCAGCGCCAGATGGCGAATATGGGACTCCTTGTCCCTATCCCGAGACGAGACCTCCGAACTACATGTACCGACCTCCTTTGAACAATTCCAAGGAGGAGGATGGGGCCCGCGTGGATGCGAATAACCCGAGTTGAAGCCGTACCAATCGGTATGGTTCAGGGAGTAGTTTGGAGGAGGAGTCACGAGAGGACCGAATGCTCATCTGGAGACATTCTCGATATATGTGACACCATCAAGCAAAATGGGGTGCCACAAGATACGATCCGGATCGCATGTTCGGATTCTCTCTGCTGACCGAGCGAAAGATTGGTTCAAGAGCTGGACCGAACCGGGATAGATAGGCGGGGAAACTTTGCTAGAAGTTCCTTTCTAAGTATTTTCCGCCACCAAAGCCCGAAAATCATAGCGAGGTCTCCCACTTTTGCCAACAA
This sequence comes from Salvia rosmarinus, assembly GCA_036937905.1. Taxonomy (NCBI): domain Eukaryota; kingdom Viridiplantae; phylum Streptophyta; class Magnoliopsida; order Lamiales; family Lamiaceae; genus Salvia; species Salvia rosmarinus. The sequence goes on along the minus strand of CM072816.1, from coordinate 31,646,696 downwards.
GGAGGCGAGTCACTATTTGAGGCATGGGAGGTTCAGGGCCCTATTGAGAAGGTGCCCTCAACACGGATTCTCCAGAGCAGCGAGATCACGCAGTTCTACAGTGGGTGGCGCTGCATCGAGGAGCATAGTGGATGCGTATGCAGGGGGATGCTTATTAAATCGTCGAGTGGGCGAGGCTAGCCGAATTTTAGAAGGAATGGCTGCCAATAGTTATCAATGGCCAATGGAGAGAACGCCCGTGGTCAAAGCGATTCTTGTGAGAGTGACTCGAAATATGACGATCTTATGAAGAAGTTCACTCTTTTGAAGAGCCAGATCGAGACAGAAGAGGTTAATCATATCAATCAGAGGAACCATGGGGGAAATCCGGCATACCATCCGAACAACAGGAATCATCCGAATCTGTCGTATGCCAACCCCAATAACTTCCAACAACCTCCAGCAGGCTTCGCCGTTCAGAATGGAGTGATTCAAGAGGCGAAGAAGCCAAGTCTAGAGGATATGATGCAGCAGTTGGTTGTGAGCAACCAACAACTGGCGACTCAACAGACTTCATTCATCAGTACTACTGGCCAGAGGATAACACAGTTGGAATCGACCGTGGCAGCCATGGGCAAGCACATGAAGATGATGGAGAATCAAATCGGTCAGATAGCTGCACAACAAAATGCACAGCCAAAGACGGGCCAATTTCCGAGTAATCTGAGTGAACCCAAAGAATCGATTAACCGCCATCCAGACGAGGAGTGGGAAAGCGTATCAGAACCACCCGCACGAAGAAGGATGTGAGAATGAGCACCTCGCGACCGAGCTCGCGCCCGCGAGCCAGGCCGCGAGTCATCACGCAGCATGTCATTCCGAGGAGCTTGCGAACCCACCCGCGGCCGCGAAAGAAAAGCACCTCACGACCGAGCTCGCGACCGCGAGCCCGGCCGCGAGATATCAGGCAGAGAGCGCGAGAGGGGAGTCCGTGACCGCGTGCCCAGCCTCTAAGAAGACGGCCGAAGCAGCGGAGGTCCCTAGCGACCGTACTCGCGATCGCGAGGACGGCCGCGAGGAACGCCCAGATCCGAGATTTCCGACGTATGCCCCTCCGGTTCCATTCCCAAGTCGACTAGCTAAGTCCAAATATGATGAGGAGTTCGCCCGATTCAAGGAGATATTTCAAAAAGTGAATATCAATCTACCTCTCTTTGAATGACTGCGAAACATGCGGGATATGTGAAGTTTCGAAAGATGCACTAGCAAGCAAAAGAAATTGGGTAAATTTTAAAAATTAACCTATCGAAGAATGCGATGCCATCTTACGGTGAAGTTGCCTCTGAGCGAGAAAGATCCGGGAGCTTCACCTTTGGAGTGTGAGATTCTTGAGCACATTCCACAATGTGTTGTGCGATTTGGGAGCCGACATCAATCGATGCGGCCGAATGTATTCAACCGTGCGGAGCTAGGGAAGATGAAGCCAACAAAGATCTCATTGATGATGGTGACGGTCGATCCACATACCCTAAGGGATTGTTGAAGATGTGTTGGTAAGAATTCGGGACTTTGTCTTTCCTGCGATTTTGTTATATTAGACATACCGAATTGACATCAACCACTAATCTTGGGTAGACCTTTTCTAGCAACTGGTGGTGCTTTGATTGATGTGCGGGAAGGTGACCTTCGTTTGGCGTCAATGATGAAGAGCTAAAGATTTCAATATATGGCGCCATCAAGCAACACGACGATTCGAGCACGAAAAGTGTTATTCGATCACTCGCTACTACTAGTCAAGTCTCGCACTTGAAGGGCAACCGACCAGTCGACGGGCATGCTGCAAGGAAGAAGTGGACTCGGCATAAAAATCTGAGTGATTCATTCAAGTTCAGTGGAAGCCATTCTTGTGCCAATTGGTGGTCTGCAGTGAATGCTAAGTATGGCAAATCGAAGTTTGGAAAGCTCTCAGTTGTCAAATCGCCTGATTGACGAGAGGTAACGTCGAGCTAGCGACGATAAATCTAGCACTGGTTGGGAGGTAACCCAACATTTTACATGCTTTATGTTTTTCGTTTTGTCTTTCTTCTTTTTCTTTTGTTTTGCTGTGTCTTGTTTGTTTGTTTTTAAGTCCCAAGGTATATCATCAATGGCGAGGATTCTATCCACCGCCGGAGTAGCGCAACATTTGAGGTAGATCTCTCCCAATCACTCTCTTCTGCAAACATTATTATCTCCATTGCACACTGTTGACAATAAGTTTGGGGGGAGAGTGGTCGAGTGTGATGTGGTTGAGAGTCCTTTTTACGTTTTGCGTTGTTTTGTTAAGTTTTTATATGTTGGGGCTTTTGTCGTGTCTTTTGTGTTTTTATTGTGTCGGTCGATCAACGAGTTGAAGTGAAATGTGTTAATCCATGTAGCCAATGATGATAGAAATTTTCTGTTAAATATGTGATAGTGCACATGATATGTTAGAAAATGACGCATGGATGACTTGAGATTGCTTAGCTTGTTGTTTTAACCATTTGTTAAACCGTGAGACTTGAGCTTCACCGTATACACATCTTATTCTGATTTCTTTTATCTATGTGATATCGTGCATGTTATTATCTTCTAGAACTTGCTTTTTTTTTACGTATCGAGGCTTGATATGTGTTTTGAATATGGAAAGGATAAAATGCCATCTTTGTTAAACCACATATTTACCCAAACACTAGCCCATGATATACACCGTTTGTCGCCTTATTTGAGCCTTTATTAGACCTTATTCTTTCGATTAACGGATGATAGGAGGTGAGGATGGATATGGGAATCAAATGAGAGAAAATTTTGTTTTGATATGCAAAGTGGGAATAAAAGATAAAGTATGGTACGTGTGAAAAGAATAGACCCTATAAGCTCTATTACAAAGTCGAGAAAGAAAAAAAATTTGTGAATAGTATGAGCATAAAGGAAGTCAATCATTATATTATATGGTACCTTGAGTCAATAAATGTCAAAATAGTATGTTGGGAAGGAAAGGAAAATGGACAAAGTCCATATGAGTTGATTGTATAGATGGAAGTGCTTGGAATATATTTGAGTCACTTAGCCATATATTATCCTACCTTAACCAATGTGCCTACAATACAACCTATGAAAAGTCCTTTTTGATCCTAATTTGAATGCATTTGACATGGTGGAGATATTAGAGAAATGGCAAGCCTATGGTGAGATTTTCGCATTGCATTGATTTTTGAGTGCATACACGTCCTTTATTTCTTTATGAGTTGAGTGTTCTCTATATATTACGCACATGCCATTGTGAGGGTAGAATTGAATGAGATTTTTGCTTTCAATGGTTGTACATTGTCGAGTTGACTAATGTCGTCGTGTGCCTAATGATTTTGAGCTTTGAGATATTTCTGAGGCTTTATTGGTTAATCACCTTTCTTGGCCTCGTTGATCTGTTTGTGTCTCTCTTTCTTTTTGGTCTTGTTTTTGTTTGAGGACAAACAATGATTTAAGTTTGGGGGTTGATAAGCGCCCATTTTACGTTATTGTTGATATTTAAAGATGATTTTAGATCTATAAAGTGCGTTTATATCTTGGATTTCAATGCTTTTACATATTTTGGAAGATCTTGCTCTTGGGTTCCGTTTTGGTGTTTTGTAGGCCTATAAGTTGAAAACCGAAGCATGGAGCGAAGGACGACGCGACGAGGCGAAATGAGTGCCTAGCGACCGCCTTGCGCGCTAGCCGAACATGAGCCATCAACCCAGTGGGCGTGAGCACATGTGCGTGAAGAGATACCTCGCGACCGTCTAACGACCGCTAGGTCGGCGCGAAAACGCCGCGGCGAGGCGAAGGCCATACGCGAGCACTCCCGGTGAGCGCGCGAGGCGTGCCCGGGTAATTTTATGCGGCGACCACGCTGGCGACCGCGAGGTGTGGCGCGAGCAACGAGGACGCGCCGCCTGAATTTGACGCCCGGCCGAGACGAGACGGATGCCTCCCGACCGAGCTCGCGACCGCTAGCTCGGCCGCGAAGAGAGGCGGCTGACGCAAATTTTAGGGTTTCACCCTAAATCTATAAATAGGGCTCTAGCCCCTCGCGCCCCCAACCTTCCCCAGCCGTGATTTTACATATTTTTCCTCAGTTTTTCATAGTTTTTCATTTATTTTCACATTAGTTTTGATTTAGATTCATTCTAGCATTAGTTCTATGCATTGTTAACGCTTGAGCGCTTTTGTCGGAACAAATTCCGTCGTTTTCCGTTTTCGTTGGGTTTGGATCGAACCCAACCATTGTTCTTCGACACTTCCCTACGGGTTTTATCAATTTAATTTACTTTTTATGATTATTTCGTATTTAATTTCGTTATTTATGTCTAGCTAAATATATGTTCTAATCCTAGGGTTTGCCTGATTCTATCCTATATGTTGTGATTCCTGCTGTTGTTGTTTACCTTCCAGACATTGATTCATGATTCATGGTGCTTAATTATATGTGTTGATTTCTGATCAATCTTGATGCATATCATAGTTGTCAGTTAATTACGTAACAGTTTTAATTGTCAATCGATCTTGAATGCATGATACGGATAAACTTGAGTCGTGGCGAGATAGGAACATTCGTAGGAAGCATATTCTTTGTGATCCTTTTGGGTTGCTTATTTTCCTCTAGAGGCGTATGATGATAGGAAAATTAGTGATCAAGCTGTCACAATTATCGTGGCGAAGTTGTTGGCTACATATGTGATCTTCCATCTTATGCGGATTAAAGCGGTTAATAATAAGCGGGATAAACATCATTGTGGATAGGATTAGTGCATCCCTAGGGTTGGTCTTTATCTCTTATATTCATCTTTGAGTATTTGTTGCCTTTGTTTATTTTCAAGTTGTTACCTTTGCTTTGGATTTAGTATCCAAGCCTAAAACCCTTTCAACCCATATTACATTGCTTGGATAATGATGAAGGATTAGAGAGTTAGCTTCTGTGTTTTCGCATTACAATCCCTATGGATACGATACTCGACTTACCATTATACATCGCGCGTTATTTTCGTGCGATCAAATTTTGTCGATCGGGCGCGGCGGCTTCGGCGGCCGGCCAGCAACGAGCATGCGGGCACTCGGCGCGCCATCGCGCGTCTCGGCGGCTTTGGCAGCCCTCAGCGTGCGGTCGGATGTCTCGACAGTCGGGCGTACGGGGTGTGCGTTTGTCTCGTGGATGCCTCGGCACGCCTGGCGGTTGCGTGAACATCGACAACACTCGACGAAGATCCGGCGAAAAGTGCACGGATTTCTCGGCGGTGGGTGACGGTAGCATAGCGTGCATGGCGCTCGGCACACCTCGGCAGCTCGTTGGGCAACAGTGCGTGACCTTAACACGCGGGTGCCCCTCGCGCGAAGCGGCGGCGCAGCCCGAGATACGAGTCGCGTGCAGGTTTCTCGGTAGTTTGCACGGCGTGATGAGGTAGGGCGACGGGGAGGCATTATGCGGCTAGGCGGCTGGGCGTGCGCATGGGCTTTGCCCTAGCGCGCGCGACCCAGTCCACTTGGGCCGACCCGGCCCATTAGCAACCTTGACCCGAATTTTCGGCCCAGAATAGCTTTTCAACCTGGATCCAGATTTCTAATCCGACCCGATTCGATTCACTATTCAGGCCCGTTTTTTAATTTTTGGCCCTAATCCAATTTTGACGAGTCCGGTCCGTGCCCGTGCACGCGAGGCCTGTTTCGAGATTTTTGAAGATCCGTACTTTGCAAATTTATGTGATAAATTAGACAGGGAAGTACATGGTCCACGAGTGGGCCGCGATGAACGAATTTATTTTATTTTTATCGTTCAAAGCATGTCGTGGATGTTTAAATTATGCAGTAGCATGCTATGTATGTTTAATTACGTAGATAAACATTTAATATATTTTCGTGATTGGATGCGTATAGCAAGCATGCTAGGTTTATGGCGTTTTGAAGCATGTTTTAGAATTCTGCGAGCATGTTTTACATGTTGAGTTTTATAAAAAGCATGCTAGGATTGAATGATCTACATGGACAAACCTTTTGAAACCAAAAACTAAGCAAGAAACCCGACATATTAATTTTTTAAATTAAAGATGTCAAGACTTCTACTTTTGATATCTAAACAAAGTGAGTGCATGTGAGTAAACATCCACACGCGTGACTTGCTTGCACTATTTATCATAAGTTTGTTAGATGAGATTTCTAAATAAAACATTTTAATCTATTGAAAGTGGGAGTTTCATGTAGCGTCCACATGCGTGGCTTGCATATCACGATTTTCATAAGTTCTCTAGAGATAGATTTAAAATGAGATGAGAAAAGAATTTTAATTGGGCGGTATGGTCAGAGTGAGTATGTCGATTCTAAGAATTCATTTTATCTTTGTCAAAATTGTGGTCATTGCTTGGGCATCACCTCAAGTACAACTTCCCGAAGTTCCTTATTGCGATGGTGATGTGTTAGGAAGGTCGATCATTAATTTCATTTGTCGTAAAGATAAGTTGACATGGATTGAAATTAAGCGACTAAAATGTATATTTTAGTCCAGTCGAGGGTTCATGTGTAACGTCTACACGCGTGGCTTGCATGTGGGATTCCTTGGGCGATTGGAGGTTTCAATTAATATTGTTTTATCAAAAGCTTACAATATTATTATTACGAATTATGTGCGATCGTATGATTATGTGTTCACATTACTTTTCAGATATGTCTCTTACACCGATTATCAATATGCTCGTATAAAATCATCACGCCCGATTCAGGAATGCACGGATGTCGGGGTGTGATTAGGGTGAGGTTTAAGAAGCGGAGAAGAAGGGGGGATATATAAAGCATACATAATAAAAAGATATGACCAGAAAATCGCAAAGATTCTTCTATAACTATGACATATCACGAAGGGATGGGTGAGCAAACAATCCACCAATGTAATTATATCGACATCATAACTTCAATGAGCGTGATCTTGATTAAATACTAGTAATGGAAGGAAACAAAATAGCATTACATCCTCATTGACTAGACGGTCGACCACATAGCATGCTCTTATCGAGACTCACAACATAACAACATTATAACAAACCTTGTTCCCAATCGAGAGCAAAATAAAGGACAAGAATACATCAACAACGAATACATATATAATGCGAGATCGTGGGCGAAATTCATGAAAGAAACCGCAGCTCAACCCCCAGCGTCGTCCGTCGACCTCCTCCATCCGTGGAAAACATTTGAAAAGATTTTAGGGTGAGTACTAGCGCACTCATTGGGGTTTTAACATAAAACAAAATCCATGATACCGTGTTGGAGAACTTACCTTAGAAGGTTTTAAACTTAAACCCACTTCTAAGTAAGTAAAGAGATTTTCCTTTTGATACGACCGTTATTACATCGCTCCCCCATCATACTCGGAAAATATCCGCCACCCATCACATCTCGACCATGACATATCCACCATCCCATAATATCTCGGCCCGAACATATCCACCAGCCCACTCTCGGAGCGTATCCGGTAAGCTAATCGGTATGGACTTGTGGATCTAGCCCGCGTAACCATAACCACTTCATTATCATTTCCGTGTGGGGGTCTATCCCCTTCAGAACCATAACCACGAGTTCGGGGTCTATCCTTCGATCAATACTCAAGATGGTGAGCAATCCACGAATAGAGATCCGTGCACAATCACAATAGAACCATATCTCGGGGCGAGAACGAGAATAACCGTTAAAACATTTTCACGGCACACATGTTTTAATTTTGAAATATCAGAGTAAATAACTCAAAATAAGCATATATAGCCCAACCTGAACAGTCGAAAACGTCAATTGGAATATATCCACAGATCCAACGACCTCACTGACCGCATTGGTAGGTACCTGGTAAAAAAATGGAACACATTTTGGAGTCACATCCCACAAAGCAAAGCAATAACGTGATCCAAACGAAGATCGAAGCGAAACAGAGGTTTTCGACTTTCTGAACCCATATTTGGCACTCTCCGGGTTTTCAAATCAACTCGATGCAGAAGGGAAATATATTTAGGGCATCAAGACCTATAATAAGGTACCTTCAAAATATGCATGCATGCAAGTTGACACAAATCTTAGCAGCGAACAAGCTTCAAAAATCGATGCCTATCCTCAAATCCAGGATAAACCATCCAAAATCGATGCATGAAAATGCAAACATAAGCAATATGCATAACGAGGAACATGGAATGACAAACTATGTTGAAAATGGATAACCGGACATTTACTTCCTTTAGAAACTCGAAACGATGGAAAACATCCCGATATGCAAAAACAAAAACGAAAAAAAAAATTGGTACTTTAGTAGAACATATAGCCCGAACTCAAAACTAAAGGGCCCATAGCCAAAAGTTACCGTCGGCCACCAATCGACGCGCCCGACATGGCAACGGCGATGTGAATGGATCGGCGGTCGGCGGTGGTTTGGCGTCCTCCATTGTTTGTTCGCCTCGTCCCTTTAGAAACCGAGTTCTATACTATGCTATCTACTAAAGGTGGAATTAAAACAAGAAAATGATAAAAATAAAACAGGGCTTTCTGGGGAGGTCGATCGGCGATGGTGGCGGCGGCGAATAAGAATGGCGCCGCCACGAGCCTCCCTACCCGATCCCCACTCCTCCAAACGATTAGTAGCGTGCACAGAAGTACTTCGGCTCGTTCGTAAACACAGAGATCGAAGAAAATAAGCGTTGAAAATGAACGCCCTAGCCTCTGTTTATAGGAAAGCGGTAGCGTCACTGCATACATGGCGGCCTTTTCGGCGTAAGCGATGCATCTTTGCAAACGGACTTCAAAATTAGAAAACTTGGTACCCATGGACTCGAAATAAAATCTGGGACACAACGACTATAAACAAGTTATGCTTTTAAAGACCCATGAAAGTCCGATTTTTGATAACTTCCCGGGTGTCGAACCTTCGTGGGTGGTCGAAAACTCAGATACTTAGTGTCATGAATTCTTCATAAGACACTCTTCACAACGCCTAAGGTTTCATGACGGTCGCATCAAAATAAAAGTTAATCTTTGACCTTTCTCGAAAAATGTGTCATGCAAACACGAGCTTAGGAAAATTTCGTTCGAAATTTCAAGCACATAAGCGGAAACAACTCGATGTCTTGAGCCACGAACTTATCTTCCAACTCCCGTAGTTTCCTCCTCGCCATGATGATTCCATAACACTTTCACCGGTGAATCGCTTATTCCTCAACTCATGACTTCTCGTTCCGGGATAGCCACGGTCTCTCCTTGTAACTCAAATCTGAGCAAGGACCACGATCATGCTTGATCACGTGTTTTGGATCGAACATGTACTTTCGGTGAGAAGCGTGAAACATATCGTGCACATCTCCGTGCTAGGCGGCAACGCTAACCTATAGCAGCGGGCCTATCCTTTCGAGAACTTCCAGGTCCAACGAACCTCGGTGGTAACTTACCTCGACTTAAAATGGACGACTCGCCTCATCGGAAACCTTAATGAAGATGCGATCTCGACCATGAACTAAAGATCAAATGCGACGCATGCGCATAGGACTTCGCTCGTCACGAGTTTCCTTGATCCTCAAGCGATCGATCGATAACCTCGACCGTCTGTGAACCATCTCGGTCTAACATCGTTCTCTCACCCACCGTCCCAATAAAGTGGCGATCTGCACTTCCTTCCGTCTAACGCTTCAGGAGGAGCCATTCACTATGGTGGCACGATAACTATTGTTATAGGCAAACTCCACCAAAGATAGTATCTCTTCCCATTTCCTCCTTTGTCGGCCACATTGCCGCAACATATCCTCCAAAACACAGATCGTCCTTTTCGATTGACCGTCTGTTTGAGGATGGAAGGCTGTACTGAGATTCAGCTTGGTCCCCATGGCTCCTGGTAGACTTCTCCAAAACCTTGATGTGAACCTCGGGTCACGATCTGACGTAATCGATACCGGCATACCATGTAACCGTACGATCTCTCTGACGTAAAGCTGAGCAAGCTTATCTAACCCGTACATTATCCGAATCGATAAAAAATGAGCTGACTTCGTCAGTCTGTCGATGACAACCCATATAGCGGTGTTTCCACCCGCTGACCTTGGAAAACTCACCACAAAATCCATACCGATATGCTCCCATTTTCACTCCAGAATTAGTAGCGGTTGCAACAAACCTGATGGACGTTGATGCACAGCTTTCGCTTGCTGACAAGCCAAACAATGTTCCACAAACGCGGCTACATCTTTTTTCATCCCTTCCCACAAAAAGTTCCTTTTAAGGTCTCTGTACATTTTGGTGCTTCCTAGATGAGCTGTATATGGTGCCTGATGAGCTTCACTCATGATCTTATCTCTCAATTCCCTATTGAGTGGTATATATAACCTTCATCGGAATAATAGCGCGTTGTCCTTCACTTCCGTGAAACCCTTGCTATCTTCTAGCCTCGCTTTCAAACGCAACTTTTCCAGGAACCCGTCTTCTCGCTGTGAGCTCACGATCGTTTCTCTCAGATCCGGTTTAGCTGTCCGAGCTGCGACGAAACCTTGTACTGATTCCGACGGATGAATCACTTCCAAGCTGAGCTTCTCGAAATCTCGAATAAGTTCATTCTCTTGCGTAAGAAGATATCCCAACTTCACCATCGACTTGCGACTAAGGGCATCCGCCACGACATTGGCTTTCCACTGGTGATGGTGATAGAGCAATCATAATCCTTCACTAACTCCACCATCTTCTTTGCCTCATGTTCAACTTCTTTGTTCAAAGAAGTACTTTGAGCTCTTGTGATCCGTGAAGATTCCACACTTGACTCCGTATAGATAGTGCCTCGGATCTTCAACGTGAGCGATCGCTAACTCCTGTGTCGTGAGTTGGGTAGCTCAACTCGCAAGCGGCTTCAACCGACGAGGCAGCGTGGCTATAACCTTCCTGCTACGAATAAGAACACAACCCAAACCAAGCTTGGATGCATTGGTATAGACAACAAAACCATCGTTTCCTTTTGGTACAACTAATCTTGAAGTGGTTGTTAGCTTCCTCTTCAACTCTTGAAACTTGCTTTACAAGCTTCCGACCATGAAAACTTAATTTCTTTCACGAGTTGTTGCGTCATCGGCCTCACCAACTTGAAAACCTTCGATGAAAGCGTCTATAATACCGCCAAGCCTAGAAAGCTTCGAACCTCATTGGCATTAGTCGGAACCTTCCAGTTACTTACTGCTTCAACCTTCACTGGGTCAACTTTGATTCCTTCTGCAGACACGATATGTCCAAGGAACATCACTTCTTTGAGCCAAAACTCGCACTTACTATACTTGGCATACAACCTCTTTGCTCGTAACGTTTCCAAAATGATACGGAGGTGTTCTCCATGCAACTCTGCATTCTTTGAATAGATGAGAATATCATTGATAAAAACCAAGATGAAGTTATCCAGATACTGATGAAAAACTCGATTCATCATATCCATGAAGACTGCTGGCGCATTGGTCAAACCAAACGGCATCACGATAAACTCATAGTGCCCATACCTCGTCCTGAACGTGATCTTCGCAACGTCTACCTTTCTGATCTTCAGCTGATGGTAGCCTCAACTCAAATCGATCTTAGAGAAGACACTCGCTCTTTTAAACTGGTCAAACAGATCGTCGATCCTTGGAAGAGGGTATATGTTCTTGATCGTTATCTTATTCAGCTCTCTGTAGTCAATCACATCCGCGTTGAACCATCCTTCTCCTTAACGAATAGAACTGGCGCTCCCCACGGCGACACTCTAGGTCGGATAAAACCTAGATCCAACAACACCTGCAACTGCGCTTTTAGTTCTTGCAATTCTTTAGGTGCCATTCTGTATGGTGCCTTTGATACTGGTGCTGCTCCTAGTTCCAGATCAATAGTGAATTTCACTTGTCTATCAGACGGCAAGCCTGGCAAGTCCTCGGGAACACGTCCGATATTCACATACCACCGCTCATCTTGCAACTGCTTGCGCTTCTTCATCGTGCCCTGTCAAACTTACCAATAAAGTTTGATGACTTCCTTTCCGATCATCCTCACCGCCTTCGGTCTTTCATTGCATTGCGGAAACACCCATCCTTATGCCTTGGAAGCAAACTTTCACTCCTTTGATTGTTCGAAAAGCAACTTCTCTCGAGACAACGTATAGTTTCCGTGCTTTTCCAACCAATCCATGCCAAGATGACATCGAAATCTTCCATTCGATGGCATGCAAATTGACAAAGACCTTACGCTCCTGATTTCTACCTCCTAGTTCGGGCAAATCTCTTTTGCCTTTAGCACTTTCCCCGATGGGATGCTAATTTCTGTGGTACTCGTGATTCCTCGGTGCAGTACTAAACCCAACCTCTCACACGCAACTCTCGAAATGAAAGAATGTGAGGCCTCAGATCAAACAAAGTGGAAGCGGGTATATCACTCATATGGATTATACACCGCAAGGTTTCGGGACCTTGTGCTTCCTGCCGCCGATTCAGGTGTACACCTGTGCTTCTTGTGGTGGCCTTTGGTTCGCTGGCCTCGGATAACCTTTCGCTCCGTGGTTCATCCTCGGTGGAGCTTGGTTCTGCCTCTACGGAGCATGATGTTGTCTCACTGGCGGCTGCACCGTTGGTCCTCCTATCGATGGGCAATCTCGAGCGTAATGTCCAGACTTCCTACAACGGTAACACTCGACGTTACCTTGCCTGCACTCGCCCAAGTGATTCCTCTGGCATTTCTGGCACCAAGGCTTTTCCTCACCTTGCCCCCACTGCCGTATGGGTTAAAAATTCCTTCCCTAAGGTTGTCTTTTCCTTTCCCGAATTCCCAGATTCCTCGTAATCATTGGATCGCTTTGGTTCCCTTGGAACACCTTATTGCCTCTCCCTCGATCTTTCCATTTTCTTTTGCCTCTTTATCCGTCAGCTGGCTATCCGGGTGGCTTCGTTATTTTGGGAAACATCGACTCAATGTTTAATACCCGCCTCGAGGATCGTGCATCGTCGATCTCCCCGATGACGAGCTAAATTCGATCTCCGGTCGGAGTCCTCTTTTGAACCTCGTCTCACCCTAGCAACCTCTGCAATGCCGACCAAAGTAGTGTAACGACGCATTTATTAAACAAGCGATCGTGCTCGGTGACCGTCCTTCTTCTTATCGAAGATTCCGAACTCGTTTTGCCTTCTTTGCTGTAAGCGTCGAGCACGCATTTTCCATGAGTTCTTCCTTGAAATCTTCCGTATATACCTTAGTTGCACGGTGTTAGGGTCCTTTCTCATGGATTCCCACGAAATCACCTCGTCGGTTGGGCGAAGATGCGCAATTGACTTTTACCTTGCTTCCTGGCCGATGTATTCGAATATCCTTTGGTGGATCTTATCCGGTTCGGCGTCGATCGGTTCATCGAGACCGTCGAATGTGAGGGACTACGCTCCGAAAACTCGATGCATGCCGTTGACGAAGGGTAGTTCTTGGGCTTTTCCACGTTATTGTTCCTCGATTCCTTGTTCTCAGGCATTACAGCGTTGAAACATTAGAATCACGTCGCGATAGATAACCGTATACCATCGCATAACATATATCATCTATCATCACATATGTCATATCACGATCACATATATCCATGCAATCCTCAACACACAATCTTTATGCATCTCGCATAACATCATCACACATTATCGTATCACAAAGATAGCTCATATTACATATAAGCATAAAACATAAACATCATTTCACGGACAACGTTAGTATCGACTATCCAAGTGTCCATGAAGGATGTCGAATACATGATCATAGGTATGTCAATCAAAATGGTTAGATATGAGCAAACAATCGACTCGTTCCAAAAGATATCGCTCGCTGTCTCGGCAAGCAAACTCTGCGCTTTACTCACCGACCACCTAGATCTCCCTCCATGCCCATCTACATTCTCCGCTCACGTTATCCATCCCATTCCCCTTTCCTCCTCCTCTCTCTCTTCCTATCATTGCTCGTAATCGGCACCTGCCTGTAAAGTGATCCCGCATGGTAGCAAGCCTCGTGTATGGTCCCACCCAAGATGTGCTCGATTGCCGGGTCTCGTGTGAATATTGTTCGGTTCTACGTCTCTTGCCTTCCTCTATATGCTCGACCTCTCGAGTCATCCATTATCCGGATTACCGATCCTCTACGATATCATTCCTCATCCTCCTCTCGGGTCTTCCTCCTCCTCGTAATCTCCTTCCCAAGTGACACGATGCCGGCGGTAGTAACTCTTATCCCGGCCTCTTCTCGCACAAATGGATGGATCATCTCCTTCACCGGAGGTCGCTTCAATTCGTTCCGGTCCTTCGAAGCGGAGGTCGAGAGAAGGGTAGTGATCGGTGTTTCTGACGCGCGCGATCGTGACCGATGGCTGCCGATGGCTCCTCGAGAATATCATCTCGCCATCGATCCGGATCGACCGAACATGTCTCACGATCACATCTCGCCTCGAAGGTATGCCCGATGATCGGTCCACTGTCCACACTCGAGCAGGAACTCGTGAAATCTAGAGCTGAGATACCGTAATAGGATCCCGACGGACATCACGTGCCGCTTCTTCCCCATGGCTGCCAACTCTGGTAGCCTTTCATCTCGAATAAGCCCGCATTTACACTTTTCCACTATCTCGAATCTTTCTCCACAATCCAACAAACCTTTCCAAAACACCCCAACGGCTCGTGGACATTCCTGTACATTCCTGAACTTACGGATTTGCTCATCCATCCTATGAGATCTTAACCAACGTTGTTCGGGCCATCAATATCCATAAACCTACATGTTAGCTCATCATAAAACAACAAATATTTACGCTTCCTTTTTCGCCTCATTTATCCGGGTAACCATGCCTGACAATATTCACTTTCAACACATATCAATATCGATATGGATATTCATAATAATAATCACGAACAACATGGATTCACTTACAAGCACTCGCTTATCAAAATAAACAAGATTTCAACCAACAACATATTTGTATGTAAACACATAGATTCATATCATCCATTCGTGATCATATCAATCACATCACATCATATCATATCGTGATTTTCATATCACAGATAGCAGCTCTTCCGTGCCATCGACAAATCACTTCCACATCCATATCAACATCCAACCATATCCCATCCATATCCACATCACTCAACATCCATGTCACGCTTACATCATGTAAACTCTACCATGCCGTAACATATGAAACCAAGATCACATCTACCGTAACACATAAAACATCAACAAATAAACACATACCTCATCCCCTTTTAAAGGATGTGCTGACGGTGAGTGAGGGTATTGTACGATAAGCAGTTTAGAAGAACAAGTTCTAAGCACTCAATTTCAAGAACGTAAAGATATAAAGCAAATGAATGCCGATATCCGATAACTACGAAAACTAGGTTCCAAGAACATTTCTCGATACAAGCTATCACGCCCAATTCCCGAGGAAAGGCACGGATGCCTGTGGGGTGATTAATGGGGTTAAGCGGAGAAGGGATATATAAAGATACATAATAAGAAGATATGACTAAAATCGGTAACATCTCCTCTATAACTAGATACATATCCCGAGAGTGAGCAAACAATCCACCAACATAATTATATCGACATCATAACTTCAATGAACATGATCTTGATTAAATACTAGTAATGCAAGGAAACAAAATAACATTACATCATGTCGACTAGATCGGTCAACCACATAGATGCTCTTATCGAGACTCACATCATTATAGAGAACCTTGTTCCCAATTAGAGAGCAAAATAAAGGGACAAGAATACATCACAAGAATACATATAAATGCATGGCGAAGCAGAAGGCATGAAAGAAACGCAACTCAACCCCACCGCCCGTCCACTCCTCCTCCTGGGAAAACATTTGAAAAGATTTTACTACTAAGCAGATTATGGGTTTTAACATAAACAAAATCTATGATACGTTGTTCGACACTTACCTTAGAAGGTTTTAAAACGAAACCCACTTCTAAGTAAGCAAAGAGATTTTCTTTTGACGACCGTTATTCATTGTTACTCCATCATAGAACCACGGCTCGAACGTATCCCGCACATCCTCTCTCGCCCGGAACATATCCACCATTTATAATATCTCGGCCCAACATATCCAGCTATCCCAGAAACGTATCCGAGGCTAAATCATTATGGACTCTGGGTCAGCCCCTTCGTAACCATAACCACTTCATTATCATTTCGTGTGGGTCTATCCCTCGAACCATAACCACGAGTTCTGGTCTATCCCCTCACGATCAATACTCAAGACGGTGATCAATCCAACGAATAGAGATTCGTGCACAATCACAATAGAACCATATCTTAGAGCGAGAACAATAGTAACTTCGTTAAAACATTTTCACGACACATGCTTTATTTTTAAAATATCGAGTAAATAACTCAAAATAAGCATATATAACCCAACCCAACAAATACGCTCGTGAAGATATCCACGATCCAACGACCTCACGATCGCTGCTGGTAGGTATCGTAACAAGATGGAACAAATTTTGAGTCACATCCCACAAAGCAAAGCAACAACGTGATCCAAACGGGATCGAGGGTTAAACTGAGGGTTTTCGACTTACAGCCACATTCGCACTCTCCTAGTTTTCAAATCAACTCGGTAAGGGAAATATATTGGGCATCAAGACCTATAATAGGGTACCTTCAAAATATGCAGCATGCAAGTCGACACAAATCTTAGCATAACAAGTTTCAAAATTCGATGCCTATCCTCAAATCCGGATAAACCATCCAAAATCAATGCATGAAATGGAAACATAAACAATATGCATAACGAGAAACATGGAATGAAAACTATGTTGAAAATGGATAACCCTGGCATGTACTTCTAGAAACTCGAACGACGGAAAACATCCCGAGATGCAAAAATCGAAAACGAAAACGAAATCGGTACTTTAGTAGAACACATAGCGCAACTCAAAACCTAAAGGGCCCATAGCTGTGGTCGTCGCCAATCGGCGCAACATGGCGATAACGACATCAATGGGACGACGAGCGGTATTGGTCGTCCTTCGCCGCTTTGTTCGCTCTCGCTTTAGAAACGAGTTCTATGCTATGATATCTACTAAAAGCGTAATTAAAACAAGAAAATGATAAAAGGAAAAGCAGGGCTGTCGGAAGGACGATCGGCGGTGGTGGAAGAAGGTGTGATAAACTAGAAAAAGACTCGGGCTCATGAAAGTAAACACAAGACACAAAGAAAATGAGCGTTGAAAATGAAGGCCTAATCTATTTATAGGAAAAAGCGGGGCTAGCATTTAACTGTCTGGCAACCGTTTTCAAAACATAAAGTGATGCTTCTTTTACAAGCGGACTCGAAATAATCTAGGAAATAGCGACTATAAACAAGATATGCTTTTAAAAGACCATGAAAAGTCGATTTTCCATAACTTCCACGGTGCCAACCTTAAGTGGGTGGTCAAAACACACATACTTTATGTCATGAATTTGTAAGACACTCTTCTGGCAACACGAGGTTTCATGAAGTCGTATCACGAGAAACAAAAGTCAACCTTTGACCTTTTCTCCAAAAGCCATACTGAACACAGAAGCTTAGGAAAGATGAGGGTATTACAAAATCCGTTATCCGAATTTTATCAGTGGAAGCGAAACATGGAATATGTTCTTATCATTGAAGAACACATTTTGTTCTCACTACTCCTAAACCGATGCCCTTCGATGCTCGACTAATGAGCGGCGGTCGGACTTTGGAATAAGTCGAACAATATGGCAAATCTTATATGATGACTACGATGTCCAAAGCTTGCGACATCATCGATGGTGAATCGAGATATTGGTCAGAGTCTCGAGGTAAGTTTGGGCGATCGGATCGGACGATCACTTCCACAATGAGAGAAATCTTGGCGTGTAAGATGGAAGAAGGAAGTTCGGTCCATGAACATGTCTCCCATGACTCGTCTCATGGATAGTCTTGATCGGTTGGGAGGAGGTATTGGTGAGCGGTCGATATCATCCTCAATACCGCCAAGTCTTTTGAGAACTTTCGGCGTGAATGCGATCATGAGCAGAACCGAGTTTACACTATGGGTTGCTTAATGATCTCGGCTGCGGAAGGAGTTATGGGAAAAGGCACATGCTCTTGCTAGCACATCTAAGAGCCCAAAGTTTCATGCAAAATGGAAATAGAAAAGGGGTACAAAGGTGGTAGAGGCAAGGAAATAGTGGGAGTAATGGGAGCAGAACATGGTTGCCAGAAAGCAAGGAGGAGGCGAGTGCTTAAGTGTGGCGGGGCATTGGAAGGCAAGTGCCCTATCGAGGCTCAGGTGAGCCGTTTGCTTTAATGTGAAACATGTTTAGCGACTTGTTCTACCCATTCTTGGGTAGTAGATCTGCGTATAGATCATGTTTGTTACACCTTGCGGGGTTCTGCGGACAAGAGGACATGTTTGATGGCGAGATAACGATCTCCATAGACAGCGAAAGTCGAGGCATTGCGGTTGGAATGTTTCTTTATGTTTTGGGACAACAGTTTTAGTTTTGAAAGGCGTTTTATATGTGCGGTTTCGGGAAACCTTGTTCTGTTTGAAATTATTTACTCATGGATATTACATTATTTTTGATAGTGGTGTTTCTATCATAAGAAATGAGAAGTTATACGTGTTGGCACTTTATATAATTAAGCTTTATACTATTTACGAAAACATAATACCTATAACTATGTTGCATCTTCATCAAACCTAAAAGAAAGTTTTCTTCTAGATGATACTCTACTTTCTCTGGCATCTTAGATTAGGTCATCAATCTAAATAGGATCAAGGCGGTAAGAATGGGCGTTGGGTAATCTCAGGTTACTAGTTCCCGGTCTGCGAATCGTATAGAAGAAAGATGTCGACGGACCTTCAAAGCGAAGGGTTATAGAGCAAGATTGTTGAAGTTGGTCCATTCGACTGTGGACCGATGTCCACACAAGCTCGTGGAGAATGCAGTATTTTGTCACTTTCATTGTGATTACTCGAGTGCGGATCGTATACCTTCAGCAAATGCAGATGCTTTGAAAATTCAAAGAGTTTAAGGCGGAGAGTGGAAGCTAGGTAAAGTATCAAAGTCCTGCGTTACGATCAGCGGTGGCGAATACCTCGATAACGAGTTTATGGACTATCTAGTGAAGTGTGGGATTACATCGGCTCACTTCAAGACACCACAAAATGGTGTGTGGGAGCGAAAATAGGACTCTTTTGGAAATGGTTAGATCTATGATGAGTTATGCTACATTGCCTATTTAGATTACGGGGGTATGCCTTGGGCGGCATACTTGCTAAATCTAGTCCGTCGAGTCGATCGAAAAGACCCCTTTCGAGTTGTGGTTTGACTGAAGCCGGTTTAACCACATAAGGATATGGGCGATCCGGACGTCTTTGAACAAGAAAGGCGACAAGTTGGAGGCTAGATCGATAGGTTGTTTATTGGCTATCTAGAGGAGCGAAGGTGGTTTATTCTATAGTCTAAGGATCGGAAGGTCATTATTAGCACTAATGCCCGATTCTTAGAGATTATATGAAAATCATAAGTCAAAGTTGAAATCATTCTTGAGAATTAGAAGATGATCGTATTCCACCGGATTAGGCGAAAGTATGCGAGATGTGGGGTCTAGTGGGAGGATCGACACGGATACTTGAAGATTGAAGTGGGTGAGTTCCTGGAGATACCGACCGTCAGAGTGGTACCTGAGCAAAGTTGTGCAGTTAGAGAACCACAAGTGTATTGACCACCGTTTCCATAGTGCTGTGACCTCGTCGTAGTGGGAGGTTGTTCGTCGACCCGGCGATTTATGTTAGTGGGTGAATCTTGGTTGGTCCGGGAGCGACATGCGATAATCGACCCATGGACATCGAGGGCGATAGAAGTTGATGCAAGATCATGGCACCGCTATGGACTTAGAAATGAGTCCATAACTTATGGATGTATTGAAAAACACCTCTACCGGATGGCAGGAAGCCATAGGTAGTAAGTGGATATCTGAGAGGAAGAGATTCCGATGGAGGTTTCGGCTTTTAAAGCCAGGCTTGTGGCGAAGGGTACACTCAGTTGAGGGCATCGATTTCGATGAGACCACCGCGTGCATATCTCAAGTCCATCGAATTCTTCTAGCCATGCCCCTAAACTGAGGGTTTGGCAAATGGATGTCCGCTTTTCTAGCGGTTACCTTGAGGAAGGTAGAGACATCTATATGCAGCAACCTTTGAAGGTTATGTGGTAAAGGGTGAAGAGCATCTAGTATGGAAGCTTAAGAGCCATTTATGGACTTAGCGAACCTCGATCATGGAACTTCGCACTTTGGCGGTGGTAAAGTCTATGGATTTACCAGGTTGCCTAGAGAGTTGTGTGTGTCGGTTAGATGTCAACGATGATGTGGTATTTCTTGCACTTTAGTAGATGATATCCTTCTAGTTGGCAACAGTGAAAGGCTTATCGAGGCGTAAAAGTTGGCTATCCGATCGTTTCAAATGAAAGACTTAGGAGATGCGTACATTCTTGGGATCGAGGTTTACCGAGATCGCGAGAAGAAAATATTGAGCTTATCTCGGGCTCTTACATTGATCTTGTGATTACTTTTTAGTATCGAGCCAAAGAAGAGTTGCTACTCGGACATGGTGTTCCTTTATCTAAGCGGATCACCTATATTTCAAAGGAGATAGAAAATGAGCAAGTTCATCGCTTGCCGTGGAAGTCTCATGTACGTAATCTATGTCCGAGCCGATATCTGCTATGACGGTAGGCATAGTAGCTAGATATCGATCTAACCTGGACAAGCTCATTGGCTGCGTAAAGCATATACTCAAGTACGAAAGGACTCGAGATTATAGGCTGGTTTACCATGCGAGATAGTCTAATGCCTTTGGGTTATCGACTGATTTTCAAGTGCCAGTGATGAGAAAAAGTTAACCTCGGGCTATGTGTTTACCTTGGGAGGTGGGCCGTATCTGGCGGAGTGCAAGCGGCGATGCATTGCGGACTACCATGGAAGCGAATATGTAGCCGCTTGGAGGCTTCTAAGAGGCGGTATGGTTCGAGAACTACCTCGTGGATCTAGGTGTGGTACTGGTTTGCCCAGAGAGTATCATAGTTTCTTGATAACTTTCGGTGCGATGTAACTCGAAGGAACCACGGACCATAAGGCGACTAAACACATAGAGAAAGTACCATGTCATACGAGAAATCGTAGTGAGGCGTGGTGATTGAAAAGATTGATCTGACGGAAAATCTAGCGAATCCATTCACGAGAACACAAAAAGTCTACGATGGACACGTTAGAGGACTTGGATTGCGCTTGATGGCACCCATTAGAAAACTTTTGTATAAGTGGGAGAAGCAAAGTGATGGTTGTTTATAATAGCTAGTGAAAGACACATTGTATACTAAAGTTTGCTTTAGTATAAGTGGGAGATTGTTGGATTGTATCTTGAAAGCAGGTTTGGTTGAGCTTGTATACAATGTTTCTTACCACTATTAATCTCATTACGATTTGAATACTTGATTGATATATCGTGTCCCTTATCTCAGTATATAAGTTAGATCATACGGTATGTAGATCACATAAGTCTGTATGATTGGTCGAGCAATGAGATATAAAAAGTTTCACGGTGAGGCGACTTAGGCGAGTTGTCGGTTTAGCTGCGGTATAGATAAGTGACTTGACTTAGTTGCTTGTCTGATCGTTATTGTGCGTACACGAAGCGTGTGAAATCACGTAGAATTGCAGTATCGTTCTCACCGATCGTGAAGAAAATCGACTCAGACTTCGACAGGATTCATCGTTATCCAGTAACAAATATGGTTTGTGAGATTTTGGGCTTGAACTCGATCCAAAGCAAAGGTAACAAAAGCAGAAAGTAAATTAAGCAATAAACACTCGGATGTTTAAAAGCAGAGAAGGCGACTAACCACAAGGGCTGCGTTAATCCAATACGTATGTTTATCCCGATTCTTATTAACCACTTTTAATCCAGACAAAATGGAAGATCACATATATAACGACAATTTACATTACGACAAAAGCGGTAGATTACTAGTTTTCCCTATTAACATTCGTCTCTGGTGAAAACAAGTAACTCAAACGGATCACAAAGACTATACTTCCTCTGAGATATCCTATCTATTTCGACTCGAGGCTCGTTCGTATCATGCATTCGATGTCGATTGACAATTAACACAATTCGTAATTAACAGACAACTAAATATGCATCGAGTTGATCGAAACCAAAACATATAAATAAGCACAATCGAATCATGAATCGATGCATGGACGGTAAATAACGATAACGAATCACAACATAGGATCGAATCATGCAAACCCCAGGATTAGAGCGAAAAACTAGCGGACATAATAAGCGAAATGAAATACGATTGAATCATAAAAGCGGAGTAAATATATAAAACCGTGATGTAGCGTTGGATGAACCGTTGGGCTTGAATCGACCTCGTGCGGAAACTTGATAAATCCGGGACGACGTTAGGATCGTAAACAAAGCGTAAACTAACGAAGAACAATCGTAAAACAACTCTAGAATGAAAATATATGGAACCTAAAGCTAAAACTCTGAAAAACTTATGGAAAAGCGAGAAAAGAGGCTGCGGAATCGTAGGTTTCAAGATGGGGCAGCGAGGGTGTTGCCATATATGGCGCGCCCCGACCTAATTTATCACTTGCGGCGTCTCGCGACCACCCAGCGGTCGCTAGGTGTGATCGCGAGGTAATCCTCTGCGGCCTTCTCGCTTCATGATCGCCTCTGCGGCTGCTTGTGTACTCGCGACCCGACTAGCGGTCTTAGCCATTCTCAAGTGGTCGCGAATCGTCCGATGGTTTTCATGGCGGGCTTCGCCGGGCACATTCTCGATGGTCATGGTATCTGGGTTCATGCGTGTTTCCTAGCGGCGGCTGGCGCGACGCTGAGCTGTCGCCCAAACCAGCCCGGATTGTGTGTTTTGGCTCGTGCGTGGTTCCTTTGCCGATTTTCAACATATAGACCTACACAACACCAAAGAACGCCCAGCGATGTCTTCTAAAAATAGATAAAACATTAGGAATCGATCGTGGCATTAAGCGAGCTAAACTCATCTTGAAATATCAACTATAAGCGTGTAAAATGCGTTTATCAAACTAAACTTAAATCATTGTTTGTCCTCAAACAAAACCAAAAGCAGACACAGCGGAAGATCAGCGTATGAGCAGATGATAACCATTCTGGGCCTGAAACATATCAGCGCTCAAAACATTAGTGCACATGGCGTTGTGACTCAACCTGAAAACGACAATTGTGGCAAAAACTTATTTAATTCCAACTCTCGCGCGGCATGTGTGTAAAATAGGATACACTCAACTCGTAAAGAAATATAGGGCGTGTATACACTCAGCGATCGATACAATGCAACATCTTACCATAGGCTTGCCGTTTCTCTAATCTCACCACGTCATTTGTGTTCAATGGGATCAAAGGGTCTTTTCATAGGTTGTAATGTAGGCACATTGGTTGGGTAGGATAAAATATGGCTAAGTGACTCAAGATTATTCAAACACCCCATTTATACTTTTTAGACACATATGGACTTAGTCCATTTCCTCTTTCTTTGACGTGCTAAATCAGCGTTTAATGCCCACGAAGGTACCTATACTTTGATTGAAGACCCTTTATGCTCAACACTCATAGTGAACTTAACATTTTCTTTTCTTTTCTTTTCTAGAGCTTATAGGGTTTATCTTATACAACAAAGGTACTATTCTTCACCACGGATGTGTTTTCTATGAAACTTTTCTCATCATCACTACATCAAAATTTCACTTGCCTTTTGATTCCCATATCCATCCTCCCTCCTATCATCCGGTTAATCGAAAAAAAGTCTAATAAAGGCTCAAAGAAGGAGACAAATGGTATATATCATCGGGTTAGTGTTTGGGTGATAAGTGGTTGCTACTTGATGGCCTTTTATCCTCCAATTGAAACACATATGATCTCGACAGCGAAACACGGCAAGTTCTGAAGACAATCACATACGCGATATCACTGAATGATGTGACGTATCAAGATATGTATACGGTGGCTTCAAAGTCTCAAGGATAAGCAAATGGTGAAAACAACAAAACTAGCTATCTGCGTCATTCGCCGTCATTTTCTAACATATCATGCTTTTATCATCAAACTTCACCAAAATTTCTATCGTCATTGGCCACATGGATTAACATACATCACTTAACTTCGTTGATCGGCGGAACCGCAGCGAAAAACAAAACAAAACCAACAACAAGCGACAAAGACCAAGCATAACAACTAAACACATAAAGCATGAAAACATAACCGGGATTTTCGACCAACCAAACTCGTCCTTTCCCCAAACTTATTGTGAACATGTGAAAACAATAAGGTTTCGAGAAAAAAGTAGTTGGGAGAAAACTTACCTTAAAAGGCTTATTTACTCACGTTGGCGGATAAAATCACATATGATTCCATTCTTTGCATCATCTCCATCATCTTCGTTGTTGCTCGAGATGTGCTTGTTGTTGGCGTAGATGAACTTCTAACTCCATGTCGATGTCAGTTCCCGTCAATATGGTGAGGCGACCATCTATGTGATCTGTCGATCATAAATCCGGGGTACGCCTCGAGCGGTGGCGGGTGCAATATGCCCGCGCATCTCGAGGAGCCGCCGGACTCGGCTTGAAACTTCTTTCTCATCTTTGTTGCTTTATCCGACCTCGCCTTGCGCGTTCACGCGCGCGTCCGTACATAATGTGCGGGCTCATATTCCGGTTGCATCCGGAGTAAAGTATCGGCTTATGCTTGTGAGCTGGGATTGGCGGGGAAGATTGATTGGCGTTTTGATCATCTCTGACCACAAGTAACGTCGGGGTGCCTAACCGAGGCGATGCGGGCGTATGAAGCACGCCTTGTCCGGAAAGATGTCGTGAGAGATGGGACTCTCGAATCGTAATCGAAATCGACAATGGGGGATGAATCCCCTATCAAATCTTGTGACGAGCGTGGACTGCATATCGAATGCTTGAGCTAAAAACATGCGGCGTACATCTTACGGTTGAACGGCTCCAATCGAATGCTCATATCTTGTGAAAGGGCGGTCTTGGCGTTGAGCGACCATACGAGGTGAATGTGAGGCCGGTGGAAGTAACGGACCGGCTGGATTCCGAATCGAGCTAGCGCTTGGATCTCGAGGCATCATAATATGGCGTGTGCTCGATCGTCCATGAACTTGACCGCGCTGGACGTCTCGGCGTCACCTATGTAATTTCCTGGATCTCCATTGATGATTCCATTAAGTTAAATACGGAGGTTGGCGGGGCTCGTTAATCGGTGAAACATGATGTAGTCGAGCATGCCGTTTATGTGAACATGGAGAGTCGACAGAATTCGAGTGAGGATCCGGTATGTAAGATAATTGGTGTGATAGCGGGTACAACCGGACCTCTCGGCTAACCCGTCACATCATTGGTTATGCCCATCTCTTGACACGTGTTGAGGCACATGAAGCGTGAATGCCTATGCCGTGGTCTAATCTATCCCATGACTTCTCGACGAGTCACTTGGCGGTCGACCCCAAAATTTTGGGATCAGATTCATCGGTGGTGCCGCCGTGGCTCGTCGTGATGCTTCGTCATGATCGCATCTTGGAAATAAATCTTGTGTCTCGTCGTGGGAGGTGGAGACAATGCTCTTGCCTTTTAAAAGCTTGTGGTGCAGCATATTGTACCTAAAAGAATTTCAAAGTTAGCCCGTGTATGAATGAAACAATCAAAACGCGTCGACCCAAAATGCTCGATATAGATCCCCGAAACTTGACTTAATCAAATTATTTCCCCATAGTCATATGATCTTGCAAGATAACATACAATGGGAAAAACACACACATAGCGAAAAATTCAAAATTGGGCGTTCGGGCGAAAACTAGCGATCGCCGCCGATACCTGGCGGTCGCTGGGAAGATCGTAACATGGCGGCGATGGCGGTCGGCAGGCGTGACGTGCTTGTATGGCCGAACCTGGCATGGTAGCGCGTGTTGTCGCAGCGTATCAACAACGTTTAAACGCTATTCACAATTTAAACGAATCAACAATGTAGGCACATTCGACGAACAATATACGTGTATAAGCGTGAATAAACCTATCATTGGACAAATCGCTCAAACGCCCCACAAATCTAGCAAAATAAGCCCTAATCTCTCAAAGTTAATTAAACCCTTTCGAGGATAAATGGAACAAATCCTTCCTAATCATGCTCAATAAAGTAAACCCATGAAAAATTAAACAAATATAGCATACCTTGGGTAGATTTGATGGAGAAATGCGAAAATTGGGAAGAGAGGTGTTTGTGTGCTTGAGAGGAGAAATTCTCTTTGTTCGAGAAAAAAGCGTGTGTGTGTGTAGGTTTAGGTACAGGAGAAATAAGGGTAAAAGCAGGTCCAGGCGGGCGCGGGTCGGTGGCGCGGAGTCGCGGCGGATCTCGCGGTCGAGCTCGCGATCGCGAGCTTGCATGACTCTGTCCTCGAGACAACGTTACGCTTGTTTCATGACCCTTACCTTGCGACCTCGCGATCATTGGGGTGGTCGCTGACTCTTTCTTTTTTTTTTTTTTAAAAGCTATTAAACTTTGGGATCTAACAAAACAACGAAACAAGACACAAACAAACACCCAAAAACAGCGAAAACAAACAAAAAGCGGGGTAAGCGATTGGGTTACCTCCCAACGATTGCTAGAATTATCGTTTAGCTCGTGATTTTCTCATATCATGGCTCGTTTGGTGGGTCGCCTTGACTTCCGATTGAGTGTGACTTGAGTAGGTTGAGTGCTCTTGGTTCACTTTAAAAATGTTGCCCCGGTCTGGGACTCGTAACTCCATTGGCAAGCGCATGGTAAGCGATTATGCGGCCACCATCTTGACTTGAGCTTTCGGGAATGAGCGGTCGAGCATTGTAAGTAGGACTTCGTTACCGGCGAAAATCCTTTGTACGAATGTGGAGGTCGTGAAATTTACGAGCTCGTTCCTTGTATGTCAGAGTTCTCGAGCCTTCATTCCTCCACTCGTCGAGCTCTATGATTTGGTCCTCCTCGTCATCCGGCCTCCTTGAAGTCCATGTTGATTCTCTGAGTGCCCAATAAGCTTTGTGCTCCATTGACGGTAAATGGCGAGTTTACAAATACCATTTGATATGGAGATAGCCGATGGGAGCTTTGTGCAGCGGTCCGGTAAGCCCGAAAGCATCGTCAAGCTTGGCCCAATCGCTGTTGAACAACCCGATTTCTCTAGAATACGCTTTCTCGGTTGGCGACTCGACTTGCCCGTTTGTGGATGGTAGGGAGGTGACTCGATGCTTCACACCATGTTGGCTGGAAGTTGCCTGGCCACTTATTGATGCGATCCCCATCAGCGATCGCGCCTCGGGACTCCAAATCGAGTCGAGAATGTTCTTGTGAAGGAACGATCACTACCTTGGAGTCGTTCGTGACGATCGGAATTGCCTCTGAGCGGAAATATACTCCATGAAGAAGAATATATGTGTAACCACAAGACATTGGAATGGACCCATGAAGTCGATCCCCGTCGTCAAATAGTTCCGCCTCCATGATGGTTTCGTGGCATCTGTCTTTCTTTGACATTCCCACTCTTTGACGCGATCACAACTCTTGATAAAGTTGGCAATCTTTGAAGATCGAAGCCAAAAAGAAACCAACATGTTGAATCTTTGCCCTGTCTTTACCCGTACCAAAATGACCGCCGATCAACGAACTGGCACTCGTGGATTATGTTCTCCCATTCTCCTTGGGGGCCGTGACGTATCAAACCATCGGCACATGTTGGTGAGATGAGGATCGTCCAATAATAGAACTTAACATCGTGGAGCTTCTTTTTCAAATGACCTTTGCGATGGAGGTATAACTCAATCACAAGTAATTAACAAAATCAGCGTACCATGGTGTGTGATCGATGGCCTTCAGATGTGCGCGTGCAGGAAGTTCTCGCTTATGCCAATCTTCCATATCCTTGTTGCTTCTCAATCGCGACAAGTGGTGGCAACCACATTCTCACAACCCTTTCTATCTTTGATCTCCATGTCGAACTCTTGAAGAGGAGGATCCATCTCACCAATCTCGGCTTGAATCTTTCTTGGCGAGCAGGATGGCGAATGGCGGCATGGTCGGTTATGCGATGGTGTGGGTGCCCGCTAAATAAGGTCTAAACTTATCGAAAGCATAGACCGGCAAGTAATTCCTTCTCGAGTGGTGGTGTAATTCATTTGAGCGGTCGAGTCTTACTTGCATAATAGATGACTCGGAAAAGCTTGTCTGGTTACGCTTCATGACACCTGCTTGCCCTTGATCACTCGCGTCACACATCATTCGAATGGTTGACTCAATCGGTGAGACCAAAGCGGAGTCGAGATCGGGCCAACTTCAATTTCTCGAGCGCCTCAAACACTCCTTATGAACGAACTTCATATCTTTCTCGACAATCCACACAATGGTTCGTGATCGTAGAAATCATGATGAATCGTCTATAAAACCAGCGTGAGAAAACTCCTCGATTTGACATTTGTGAGGAGGGGTTCTCGATAGCGACAATCTTTGCTCGATCCACTTCAAACCCTTGGCGAGACTTTGTGACCAAACACGATACTTATTCACCATGAAATAGCCTTACTCCCCGGTGAAACAAGATTAATCCCTCGCGTCTGCGCACTTGTGACAAATTATGGAGACAATGGTCGAGCGAGCCAACACGAAAAAGTCGTCCATAAAGACTTCCATAATATTCGATCAACCCATGGAAGATGGACATCATGCACCTTTGGGCGTGGGTGGAGCATTGCACAATCAAGCGGCATTCGCCTATGGCGAAAACTCCATCTGACAAGTGAGCGCCGTCTTGTCTGATCTTGAGGCGATGGCAATCGATTGTACCGAATATCCATCGAGCGATGAAACTCATACCCTGATGCATCAACATCGATCGATAAAGGCGGGGAAAATGGTCTTTCCTCGTGGGTACGTGTTCGAGCACGATAGTCGATGCAAACTCGCCATCATTCACGAGTCTGTTGCCTGGCTCGTTCGTCTAATCTCGATCACGTGATACCCCCTCTTGGATACATAACCTAACCATTCGTCCGGATATGGCATAGATCATACTGCGTCTAGGAACTGACAACTTCACCGGCGACCTCTTGCATTGCGGATTCAATCGGCGTTGAGGTTACTTTGGCTTATTCATTCTCCAACGGGATCCGGTGCATGCAATCGGTGACCCCGCGATATACGAAATCGTCCACGAATCGCGGACTTGTCTTGGCAACCGACCATCGGTTTACGTGTCCGCCATCACGATTAAGCGAAGATATTATCACGGGCACGTCTCGTCGTCGCCTAGAGGCATCTGCGGTGGTCGGCAACTCTTTCAACTCCATCGGTTAGTCTCTTCATGCTTCTTCACCGGCGTCCTCTCCTCCATCGGACTTCCAGCGTCAAATAAAGCGCGCTGCCTCGGGAGGGCCTTGGCTTCATCGATGGACTCGAGATACTCTAAAATCTCGTCTGCCTCGTGAGAGTGCGGATGAAAATCGAGTTCTGCATAAAACTCCACGGATCGGTGATTGAAAGTGAGTGGGCCGGTGCTCTCTCTTCGACAATCTTCCATGAGTCTTCCGTCGAGAGTGCATAGCATCATAGAATTTTCATCTCCTAAATCGTTGACTCGGAAGGTGAGATCTCCATCTTGCCGTCTATCGATGCTGGGTGGCTAAGAATAGTCTTGAGAATAAGGGTGTATTCCATTATACGGCATGTAGAGAACAGAAATCATTTGGGAAGATGAAATCTCGAACTTTCACGACCGTCCCTTCCTCCCACTTCCGGATAAGTCACCGATGTATACGCGATCGAAGAGCTATGGTCGGCAATCTACCGATCTCAATCGGTTAAAATGGACAACGGACATCAGTTGATGCCCCCAATCACGAGAACCTTGGAGAATATACGTCCTCCGATGACACATGCTATGGTGAAGCTGCCGGATCTTTCGCGGCGGCTTCTTTGCGATGCAACCTTTGCCTCTTGAGGCAATTTATCGTCTCGAATTTTCAACTTCTTGTGTAGCATCGGCATCAAGCTTCACATAACCGGCATATCTCGAAGTGCATCAAGTAAAGGAATATTGATGTGCACGCTTTTGGAACATCTCCATGAACACAGTCAACTTCACCGTCGTGCCAGGCTTGGCTAAGCGGCTTGGAAGCGGAATTGAAACGCGTCCGTCGGAAATTTCTTCATACCTGCCCCCGCGATCGACTCGCGACCGGCGTGTGCGATCGCTAGATTACATCTGATGTCTTCTTCGTCTTGGCGGGACCTTCTCGAGCGCTAAGTGCGGCGTCACGAAGCTTTCTGTATGATTTCGCGGCGAGTTACTGTGACCGCTAGGTCGCCGCTAGGTCTTGGATGCGACATGTCGTGAGCGCGTTTTGACTTATGCGCCCGGTACATCAGCGAACTCATTGCCCGTGTCCTCGGCGGGCTCTGCGATCGCATTTCGATGTGAATTCTCTCTTTTGCCCGTTTGCCGTTCGTCTCTCGTGACTTTGATAGCTCGTACACTCCTCAAGTGAATAGCATTGATGATTTTTAGGGTTTACTCCGTATTACTCGAGTTGGCCCGACTGCGCCCGTTACATTTGTGCGGCTATCGACTTATTTGATTCTCATCATCTTCATGTGCTTTCCATAGCCGTCGATGGACTCAAATGGTTGATCTTACGCGGTGCTTATAAGCGAATCGATTCGTTGCCGATTGTTGATTGCTTACAACTATGTGCATCGTATCCTCTGACTGATCCGTCTCTTGAATTACTCCGTTACGCGAGAAACACAGCGTTTGTTGAAAATTATTGGGGTTGGCGTCGAAATTTGGGTGATTTACATTGTTAGGATTTCGCGGGATTCCCCAGGATTGTTCATTTATGTAATTCCGTCCTCGGATCGATTATCTCCACTCTAGCATTTATACGAGCACCTTTTTCTTTCCTTTCTTTCTCAAATTGGCTTCTTAACAGGTGAAGCGCTCCATAATATTGTCGTACTGAGTCACCTTCATTTGCATTTTGAGCCATACGATGTTCTCTCCATCGAGCGATAGCTGGTAGCCACGCATCCTATCTATGATGCTTGGTGGCCTCGTCTGCGATACATTCAAAGAACCCCGATCGTGACAATACTCACCGTGTGAGTGTCGGCCCGTAATAAGCGGGTGTCTCTGCTCTCTGAAATCCATCGTGGGCATACCGATAGGCCACAGATCTTTCCCGACTCGAACAAATTCTCTCGCTGCGGAGAAGTGGGAAATCTCGGCTATGATCTTACGTGCCTTAGCGGGAGAAAGTACTTGAAAGAATTTCTCACGAGAATCATGGCTGTTGATGCCGTCTGATCTAAGGTCTTGAACGGTCCTTGACGATTTAGAGAAAATCCGAACATCGCGTCGGATTGTGTCTTGGCACCCATTCATTTGATGGTGTCACAAATGTCGAGATAGGTCTCGAGATGAGCATTCGGATCTCTGTGACTCCTCCTCGAGCTGTTCCCCGAACCATCTTGATTAGGAACTTGACTCAAAATTGTTAGCATTTACTTGGGCCCCATCCGCCTCCTTGAAATTGCTCGGTGGAGGTGCTACAGTAATATAGCGGTTACCTTAGCCTCGGGAGCGAGGACAAGGTCCCATAGTCGCCAATTGGCTTGCATTTACAAAACCGCTAGCAGGGTCGACTACTTCGAGGAGGAAGCCCCGTTATTACGATTGCCATTCTTCCTTCTTGCCATTCCTTCTCCTTTGTGAATTTTTGATTTCGGATCAAATTGTAGTTGAGGAGGTCCTCGGGACCTTGTGAACATAAACTACTGGAGAAAAAGAAGGAAATCAGTTAGCGAGGAATAAAAATAAAAATTAAAGTACAACTTGAATTAATAATTCCAAATTGACAAGTTATTCCTATATGATCTTAACAATCCCGACGCGCCAAAATTTGATCGCTTAAATTTCTAACACGAAAGGTGTAAATATAGAGAATGCAGTATCGTATCCACGGGATTATGTCTGAATCTGAAGCTAACTCGACAAGGATTCTCATTATCGGTAACAAATATGGTTTTGTGAGATTTTAGGGCTTGGAACTCAATCCGAAGCAAAGGTAACAAAGCAGAAAGTAAATTAAAGCAATAAACACTGGATGTTTAAAAGCAGGAGAAAAGCGACTAACCACAGGCTGCATTAATCAATCCACAAGCGTATGTTTATCTGTTCTTATTAACCACTTTTAATCCAGACAAAATGGAAGATCACATATATAGACAATTTACATTCGACAAAAGCGTGCATCAGATTACTAGTTTTCCCTATTCTTTATTCGTCTCTGGTGAAAACAAGTAACTCCAAACGGATCACAAAGACTATCTTCCTGAATATCATCTATCTACTTCGACGAGGCTCGTTCGTATCATGCATTCGATTCGATTGACAATTAACACAATTACGTAATTAACGACAACTAAATATGCATCGAGATTGATGAAACCAAAACATATAAATAAGCACAATCGAATCATGAATCATGCATGTGAAATAACGATACGGGAATCACAACATATAGGATCGAATCATGCAAACCCAAGTTAGAGCAAAAACTAGCCGACATAATAAGCGAAATGAAATACGATTGAATCATAAAGGCGGAAATTAAATATATAAACCCGTGATGGCGTTGGATGAACACGTTGGGCTTGAATCCCAACCTCGGTACGGAAACTTGCATCGTCCGGACGAAGCGTTCGGATCGTAAACAAAAGCGTAAACTAACGAAGAACAATCCGTAAAACAACTCTAGAATGAAAATATATGGAACCAAAGCTAAAACTAAAAAACTTATGGAAAAGCGAGAAAAGAGGCTGCAGATCGTAGGGTTTCAAGATGGGAGGGAGGGTGTTGCCATATATAGGCACCCAAACCCTAATTTTCTCTTACTGTCGCGCTCTCGACCACCAGCGTCGCTAGGTGTGGTGGGTAATCTCTCGGCGGCTACTCGCCGCGATGCCTCTTGCGCTCGCTTGTGTACCTCGCGACCCGACTAGCGGTCGCTAGCCATTCTCAAGTGGTCGCGAAATGTCGTGGTTTCTCGTAGGCTTGCTGGAGCGCATTCTACGCGGTCGCGGTATCTCGGGTTCGGCGCGTGTTTCTAGCGGCACTACTGGCGACCTGGTTGTCGCTAGCACGCCGGTTGTGTGTTTTGGCTCGTGCGTGTCCTTGCTTGATTTTCAACATATAGACCTACACACACCAAAGAACACCGAAGCGTTAGTCTTCTAAAAATAGATAAAACATTAGGAATCGATGCGTGGCACATTAAGCGAGCTAAACTCATCTTCAAATATCAACTATAAGCGTGTAAAATGCGGTTTATCCTTCTATCTTGATGCGTCTACGTATTGATGAATCCGCGATGAGATGAGTTCTTCTCTCGACCGTCATGAAGAACCTAGATCTCGGTGACTTTCGTTGATCTAAATCTCGATAAGGTTTTAGGTGAGTATGAGTTCTGACCATCACTTTGACTTGTTATGGGTGAGGCTTACATGAGATAACCGATATTCTCCATATTGGGTGGTGGCGGTGCTTGTATGTTATCTATTAGACGCAAGTCCGTATCCGTTTAGGATGATGGCGTCTTAAGGAGCTCAAAACTTTATTGTATTAAACCCTCGGTTGAGTTATCTCAGTACAATAACAAGGTTGAGTGGTACTACTTAAGGAATTAAAGTTAATTATTTTAAGCGTCGGAATCTATAAATAATTAATGGACGTCGCGATATCTTAAATATGTGGATTCGTGAAGTTTAAGTGCAAACCGACTCGACTTGAAATAAAGGGTAAGTCGACATTTATTCTCTAGTGGCATGAATACATATTTACGAATTAATTTATGTTGTGGGTGAATATAAGATAATTAATTTATTTGAGTCTATCTTTATTCCTTGCATTTGATCCATTGGTGGCCTCAGGACTGGTGCGCATGAATTTCATCCACATGATAAAGTCCCCTGGGGACTACATTACGATTCTCTGTATACGAAAGATATGATTATATTTATTAAATATGTAGAGATCATATCCTAATAGGTTTCTAGGGTTGCATTATAAATATAAGGTGAGAAAATCGAATGTGACTAGTCTAGAAGAAGTTTTCGAAAATTATACTATTCGATAGGGGTTTCGAGAGATCTTAAGTGTGGAAGAAGGCGAAATTTGCGGTATTATCCATAGATTACTTTTACTCAAATTGGAGTTTTGGCTAGGGATACGATCCGAGAAGATCAAGCCAGTCTTGATCCTCTTCTTTGTCTTACAAATTCGCGAGTAAACACGTGAAAACACCAGCGTGTTGCAATTAATTTTATAGGTGCGTGCTAAGTATATAATCGATGTATGGTGAATTAAACATCGAGATAGATCATCGGAGAGGTTAAAATCGATTTCCCTCAGATATCGGCTGAGACCCATCGCCTTACTCACCACTTGTTTCGTACTACACCTTCTCTTACTCCACGCCTTACCTCCACCATCTCTTGGATTTGGTAGAACTACGATTCAACTAGCGGGTGTTCATTTACAATGAAAATAATTCTAAAGATAGACAATACTCATCTAAGCTCTATTACAAATATTAAAATGTAGAACAACCTAAATTAAAGAAGGATCGGACCTATGTGGTTTCACCATAGAAAAAGTGGTAAAAGCTTAAATAAGGAACAACAAAGTCTTGTCTTAGTCTCTTGGAGTTGGAATGAGTGATAGAGTTGAAGTTGTGTCTTTACTCTAAGACATCCAACTCAGAGCTCTGTTGAAGGAACATAAATGTTTTGCTCTCACATTCCACTACCACAAAAATTTCTCTTTCTTATTTTCTAAGTAATGAGGTCCTGTATTCATAGAAAAGATGAGGACAAGCCGTTGGAAGAAGCTTGTTTGAAATTGATTCAATCATAAATACAATTGTTGGACTTGTTGTATTTTGTGTTTTACCACTTTGTGGTCGAGATAGAAGCTTATAACATTTATTAGCATATATACTCTTCTTTGACTTTGGTCTTGGTCTTTAGCTAAGTCCGCGATCTCGTCTAACTCACTTTGACTTATTATGACTTCATCTTTAGATAATCTAATCAATAAATTCGACTCCCTAGATACGGATAAGTTCTCCGAGTCTTTAGGTTCTCGATCTTCATGATCTACCTAGACAAGACTTTCTTAAGTTATATGGTCATGCAGTTCACTTGACAATCACGTTCTTGAATCCTTTCAGTATATTTGGTTTTTATGGCAAATCTTTCATTATTGGCTCTTTCGTTTGATGCTTTAAGTTGATATAGCTTTAAGCTCGTTGTTTGTACTTCTAACCGCTTAACTTTCGATCTTG
Source organism: Salvia rosmarinus (assembly GCA_036937905.1). Taxonomy (NCBI): domain Eukaryota; kingdom Viridiplantae; phylum Streptophyta; class Magnoliopsida; order Lamiales; family Lamiaceae; genus Salvia; species Salvia rosmarinus. The sequence continues at coordinate 31,611,169 of CM072816.1, read as the reverse complement.
CTTTTTAGAGCTTGGGCATTTCTACTCTTCGAGTTAGCGACTATTTATGCGAGTTGGTTTCGACTTGGCGTCTTGATTTAATTCCTCTGAGACATAGAGTTTGTCAGCTAGTACGAACTCTAAACAAGTGGTGATGGCGACCCCTAAAAGCGTTCGTCAAAGGTCCTCGTGCGCAGATAATACTTGTAATCTCCTTCAACTTGAACACATAGTTCCTTATATGGCAAGTTAAGGGGTCAGCGAAGAGACTGGTTGTGTTGTTACTCGAGTTGTCACGTTTGAGTAGAGGTTGCCCGAGGCAAGGTGTCGATCAGGCGACGGTCTCGATGAAATGTCTTGAGAGATGAGATCTTGAGCGAAGTAAGCTGGCGAACACAAGGTAAAAGTCAAATAACAAGCGTTGGGCCAGCGGTTCCACACGTTGAGATACTAGTCAAGATGTCGGTCATAGGTTGATTTTCACAGTGTATGTTTGGTTAAAGGTACCAAGGGGTGGCCTTTTTGGTAAATCACGTACACGGCTACCTTGCCCTTAGGATTTAAGAGAAGTATAGAGACCCTTGCCCTTGCCAGAGCGCTCTCTGGAAGACACTTTGGGGTATCCCCGACAACAGACTCCTAGACAGCCAACTAGCCACAACCGGTCAGGGTGGCTCGCATGCCCAGGCCGGGCTACAATCACCTCGCCATACTTCCCGGAAAAGACACTCGATGTCTTACTCCGACTATTGTAGCTGCTACCTCCCCGGGCTACGGGAGTTAGCTCGAGAAAAATAACATGGGTATCGAGGCTGGAGCTTGAGAACACCCACTCGAGGTTCTGGAGGCGTTTAAACCTCACGACTCTCATGACCTTGACTCGACTTGCTTCAGAGCCCAACCCAAATCGACTACTTAAGCATAATCGACATAAACACAAAAGCAATAAACAAGAACATAAGCGAAACCATCTTGAATATAAAATCAAATGGAAAGGAAGCGATGTCATGGCAGCGTTGCTCGAGCGAGATAACAAAATACATAACATAATGGTTTGCCCGTAGGGACTTGTTTATCTTCCTCCCAATCACTTATGAAAACCAAAGGAAAATGAAAGAAAAAGTGCGAGAGAACTCGGGACTTGATGATTCTCTTCTAAAACGATATGTGTGAAGTGGTTGTTGGGAGCTAGGTATACTCCTCCTTGGCAGTGCGCGTGCATCTCGAGGCGGTAGGTGGTGGTCGGCAGCTAGCTCGGTCTTGAACCACCGATGGAGACTCCTCGCTTGTGGCAATTTGTCTCATCTCAACCACCACAGTTGACCTTTCCCTTTCGGCAAAAATCGGGCTGCGGGAAGGACCTTGCCGAATCTTCTTTTGCATCATGCGCGAGTTCTTGTCTCGTCTCGGTACATTAGGTTTACCCTTTACGTAATTCCTCGTCCCTTCACTCTTCTTCTTGTCTCGATCATCCTCTTGGCTTCATGTCTTCGTTGATCGGGCTCGGCTCCATGCTACCGTGTCTTGGCAAGATGTCGAATGCTTTGCGGTAATTTTGGATTTACCTCTCTACACAGAGGTGGCTTGATCTTGCAGGTCCGTCTCAACCTGCAACACCCCAGCGTGTCCTCCCGACCGGAGACCACAAAGAACACCAAAATGCACTCTTTCTGGGCAGGACTACCCCAAAAGAGCCTGGCGGGCTCGTCACACTCCACACTGAGCCACGGTTGTCCTCAAGCGTTCAAGATTCCTCACCCAAAGAACAAAACACACAAACAACACATGCAAAACCGGCAAGGATAAGATGAAACATAACAAAGATAATCCGGCATAGGCGATTATCTGACTATGTACTGGGTCGATCAGATCGGCGAAAGTAAGTTTGTGGAAGTTCTCTCAATTCAAACACTTTGTGTTTGGGTTTCCTGTCGATGATGACTTGATCAAGGAAGTGTCTGGGATTGCCTACCGTCTACTATCTCCCTATAGCTTGGTATAAGTTCTCTACCCTTAGGTCTTTTAGGGTTGTTCGGTGGCTTCTTGGCAAGTAGGAAGTATTTAAGCTTTGGGTAAGGTTGTCTTGACTTGGGTCTTGGGCATAATATTTTCCCATTTCCTGGCAAGATACTTACGGCACTGAGCATACTTTATATTTTGGGAAACTTCTTTTCTTTTCCATTTTTATCACATGTTCCCCCACTTTTCTTTTCTACACATTTGAATTGGGATACATTGACCTATTTTTCTCAATTTAAGCTCATTATGCGACCAAAGGCAGGCATCTAGTGTTTGTGTTTTCCCGAATGATGCCCAAGACATACATATCCCTCCCATATTCTTCCTCTCATCCCATGGTGGAAGGCACAAGGTAATTCAAAGAAACACCTCGAATGGGATGACGAAGGATACATATATCGGGTTTATGTCCATTGTTGACCATGGCTACAAAGAAAGCCTAAATCATCTAGAGCACTTAGACCTCAGCAGGTTGGGCTTTGATCAAGGCATGAGCAAATTCTAGCTCAACCAAGTCAAGCATCAATAACACGAGAATAGAAATCATCTTGAATGATAAAGCATATAGCTAATTTCTCATGAGGTGTGCATGCTATGCCCTTTTCCGTCATACTAACCTCATTGAAACAAGCTAAACATGTATTACAAATCTATGCCAGATCATAATTATCATGCTCATCTCAAGCGTCTTTGTACACACTACAACAAAAGCAGGGGCGCCCACTCGCACTTTGCTCGTGGCGGTGTTAGATTAGTAGGGTCCCAGAAAACACACAAACACACAAACACACAACAAACAAACACAAAAACAAAAGAAAACAAAACACAAAAACAAAGACACAAACATAAGGAGGAAAAGCTTGGGGATGCGCGGATACAGATCACGATGGGTGAAAACACGAGCTATGCGATCTCGTTCAGGTCTCTTGCATCGGCGGGCGCGGTGTCATCTTGGGCGTTCGTGTTGCGAGGTCGCCTTGCCTGCTACCTTTAGGTCTTTGGCACAGCTTCTCAATCTCGCAGTATGGTGAGCTTGTTGTCCTCGCAGGTGTCCTCTCTCGGGTCATAGCAAGTCGAGTGAAAATCGTTTACTTGAAGTTGGTTGGCAAGTGGCACAGGATAACCTCTGTGCTCCGCCCATGATTCTCTTCATATCGAATGCAAAGGCGCAAAGTTGAGCCTTATCTTCTCGTGCATCGCCCGGAGAATGTCAACTCATTCTTTGACATTGTCGGCCTTTCTCTGCCAAGAGGTTGTAGGAGAGGATCCGATGGCATACACATGGTTGGGTCCTTGAGGTTGTTCCTTGGCTCCAAGATTTGGTGTGCGCCGTCTTTTCCGATAAGCTTTGCCGGATCCGATCATTTTCCATCGTGTAGTTGGGCACCACCTTGGCTTCCTTTGTAGATTACGCCCGCCTCCATTAATGTCACCATTTGAGAGCTTGGTTGAGCTCGTCACCGTAACTCTCCTCTCAGGGTGTGAATTGTATGCCCTCGGCACTCCCTTGTCGTGGTCGATGTCGGGATCATCGTAATTCCACCAATGGCGCGTGGTGTGGTATCCCATCGAAACTTTCCATCTCGATTCCTTTGAGCGCCGCCGGCGTCCTCCTTGACATGCGATCGCTCGAGTCAGACTCAATCGCTTAGGCACCACCATCTCTTGTTCTTGGCGAGCTCCTTGGCGTTGTGATGTAAAGCCTTCGGCACCCGACGGCGTGTCACCATTTAGCTTTCTTCGCCGCGTTCTTTGGTAAAAGGATATCGTCTTCCTCCTTTCCGCCACTGGTTGTTTCCCTCGTCTTCGTCTTCACCGAGCGATGGGACTTCCTTCCTCGGAGACCTCCTTCTCCCCGCTGCCTTGGTTTCCATCTTGGGACTCGGTGTGAGAGGAGTTCGTGGCTCTTTCGAGGAGGAGGTGGTAGAGTCTCTTGGTCTTTTCTTTCCGGTGGAGGGCCCTCCTTTCTTTTCTCGGAGTTTTCTCCGGCGTCTTCTCGATCGGGTGCTCTTCTACGTCGGCGTCTAACTCGTATGGATGTCGTGAAGGGTGGTCACGCTCTGGCGGTCGGTGAGAAGGGCTCCCGTGACAGACGGGCTTCCCGGCGGTGGGCTTGGTGGCGATTTCTCATCTTCGTGCTGCGTGATGGTTTTCTTGAGGTTTTTCCGTGCGAGGTCGATGTCGCCGAATTTTACCGAGCTTGTTCTTTGGTCGCGTATGAACCATGAAGGGAAGGTTAGGGTTTTTGTGCTTGGGTTTGGGGAAGTTTTCGGGGGGTTTGAATGTGGGAAGGTGGGTAGGCAAAATGAGGGGTTAATTGGAACATGGGTTGGGGGTGGTTATAGGGTAGTAGGCTGATTGATGGGACGTCTCCTACGTCAGCCTGTAGAGATTCAAGTCATCGCCTCGTGCCCCTTATCTTGGCCAAGGCTGTCGCCTTACCAGCTCCAGCGCCTCCATTTCGCCTCGCCTTGAGTTCCTTCCAGACCTGTAGTTAAGAAAATACACTCCTCGAGGATGACACAGTCCTCTCAAGGAGCAGGTTAAAATATCGAGGGTGGTTTTCCCCACTCACACACTTTGCTTGAGGCAAAGTGTTAAAAGTAGTCAAGACCACCCCTTTGACAAAAAAGGAATAAAAGGTAAGCGATTAAAATCATACCACACCGGGTTACCTCCCGGGAGGCGCTATTGTTTAACGTCGTTAGCTCGACGTATTCCTCCAGCTTAGGTGTCTTGAGGATCCTCTTGATGGACCTCGTGAGGCTCATCTTGCTCAGCGTCCCATTCTCTGAGCCTTCGGTCGTACACATAGTAGGTCTTGAGCCCCGCCTGCTCACACTCAACTTGCCGTCCATGTCGCTTATCTCCACAGCTCCATTTGGATGTTGGGCGTGCACGATGTAAGGTCCCACCCACTTGGTGGTCATCTTGCTAGAGGCATAGCAGAACCTATTTTGATAGAGTAGCACCACTTGCCCATTTTCGAACTTCTTTTCCTTGATCAAAAGATCACGGGCTCTCTTGAGCCTATCCTTGTATATGGCGGCATTGTCATAAGCTTCAAGGCGAATCTCCTCGAGCTCTTGTATGTCAAGCTTGCGCTTCTCTCCTGCCTCATCCCAGTCAAAGTTGAGCTTGCGGATTGCCCAGTATGCCTTGTGTTCCAGCTCGACAGGCAGGTGACACATCTTGCCAAACACCATCCTGTAGAGAGACATTCCAAATGGCGTTTTGAAGGCTGTCTGGTATGCCTATAGTACATCGTCGAGGTGAGTGCTCCACTCATTCTTGCTCTCTCCCAAGGCCTTCCTCAAGATAGTTTTCACAATACGGTTTGAGAGCTCAGCTTGGCCATTGGCTTGAGGATGGTAGGCGGTGGAGATCCAATGATGCACCCCATACTTCTTGAGTAAGCTGCCAATGGTAGCATTGTAGAAGTAGGTGCCCTGATCACTGATTATGGCTCTTGGCACACCGAACCGGCTAAAGATGTTTGACTTGAGAAAACGGCTACGGTCCTTGCATCCGCCGCGGCTGTGGCCTTGGCTTCTACCCATTTTGACACGTAGTCCACTGCTAGGATTATGAGTTGATTTCCCCTAGAGTTTGGCATGTGCCCCATGAAATCCATGCCCCATACGTCGAATACTTCTCTCGGGTGAGATAGCTACCAAGGCATCTCATTCTCCTTGAGACATTGCCTCGCGTTGGCACTTATCGCAGCCTCGGATTTTCGTAGCTATCCTTGAAGATAGTGGGTCAGTAGAACCCACAGTCAAGGATCTTCATTGCTGCTCTCTTGTGCCCAAAATGTCATCCGCACTCCTTCTCATGGCAGTGCTCAAGGATGCTTGTCTGCTCACCTTCCGGAACGCATCTCCTCAAGATCAAGTCTGAGCATTGCTTCCACAAGTATGGGTCATCCCATACGTATTGTCGACTCTCCTTCTTGAGTTTGTTCCTCTGGTGTGTTGGCATCCCCACGAGCAACACTTCGGTCACGATGTAGTTCACCAAGTCCGCGTACCACGGCTCCTTGGTGTAGATCTCGAGTAGCTCCTCGTCTAGAAACGTTGCTCGGATTGGATCTCCTTCATCCTTTCTCAAAATTCTGCTCAAGTGGTCGGCCACTTGATTTTGAGATCCACTCTTGTCTTTGATCTCAACGCCGAACTCTCGAGAGGAGAGATCCACCATATGAGTCTTGGCTTTATATCATTCTTTGCCATTAGATATTTTAAGGCGTGGTCAGTGTAAACCACAGTCTTGCTCCCAAAGAGGTAGGAGCAAAATTTCTCGAAGGCAAACACCACGGCAAGAAGCTCCTTCTCCGTGGTTGTGTAGTTGATCTATGGGCCGGTGAGGGCCTTCGATGCATAGTAGATGACGAAACTTTCCTCACCAATTTTCTGCCCAAGCACCGCGCCAACAGCGTATCCGCTAGCATCACACATCAGCTCAAAGGGCATGTCTCATTCGGGTGTCCTTATGATGGGCGCTGTGACAAGGTGCCCTTCAAGTTCTTGACAAACCGCCGATAGAATCCAGCGTAGCCAAGGAATCCCCGCAGCTGCTTGATGTTGGTGGGATAAGGCAGCTTGTCTATGATCTCCACCTTGGCTTTGTCTACCTCAATACCCTTCTCAGAGATAACATGCCCAAGGATAATTCCCTCATTGACCATGAAGTGGCATTTCTCATAATTCAGCACAAGGTCCTTCTCCACGCACCTTTGCAGAACTAACTCAAGATGCTTTATGCACTGGTTAAATGTCTTGCCATAAACAGTAAAATCATCCATGAACACCTCAATGTATTGCTCAAGCAAATCAGAAAATATACTCATCATGCATCTTTGAAATGTCGCTGGGGCATTGCCTAAACCAAATGGCATACGACGATATGCAAATATGCCAAACGGTAAGTGAATATGGTCTTATGTTGATCTTCTAATGCCACACAAATTTGCATATATCCAGAGTAGCCGTCAAAGAAACAGAAATACTTGTTCCCGATGAGTCTCTCAAGCATCTGGTCAATGAACGGCAGGGGAAATGGTCTTTCCTGGTTACCTTGTTGAGCTTTCTGTAGTCGATGCAAACCCTCCAGCCTGTCTGGAGTCTCATCGCGACCAGTTCCTTGCCTTCATTCTCAACCACCTGTACGCTGGATTTCTTTGGCACGATGTGGATCGGGCTGACCCACCGGCTATCCGAGACAGGGTAAATGAGGCCCAACTCAAGGAGTTTGAGTATCTCCACCTTGACAACTTCTTTCATCACCGGGTTGAGCTTCCTCTGGGGGTCTCTGACCGGTATGGCATTGCGGAAGACGAAAGTGATAAATTGTTGCTAACTGCCAGAAGGATGAGAAGGGCGACAAGCACATATTTCTTAATTTCTTTGGTCGCTGATGATTTTTCTCGAGTCAGCTATACTTTATGTTGGAAAACTTAGGTAGGCAAGCCATCTCATACACCATTTTCATCAAACTTTGTTACTATCTTCAAATCTAACAAAATTGCATTTACGTGATCGATCTAATTTCACTCGGTACGAAGTTTACCATATATGGTCGATCTCCAAATGATGTCGCATTCAAAGATAGAGTCGATATAGTCGAAAATTCAACGCCAAGCAAGTTTCTCCAAAGTTACCGACTTATAACTACGATGTGGCTACCATTTCCTCACGAACTCAAGCGTTCTCCATACGAGGCCCTAGAAGAATGCATTGCCTGATGCTCTCGATTCCACTCTCTTCTATTCGGGAGGCGTTGCCCTGTAGGAAAAAACGATGTTAACCCTCGCCCGAGGATCCATCTTGGGTGTTTAATTCACCATACATTGATTATAATCCTAGCATGCGTCTATATAATTAATAGCAACACGTTGGGGTTTTCTCGTGTTTACCTTTGGATCCGCCGAGGTGGATCGAACGGGATGAGCGGATTGAGCGGTCGAGACTGGTGCTTTGACCTTACGGACTGTATCCCGGATACCCAAACTCCAACGTCGGTGAGGACGAGCTATGGAGAATGCAACGAAAATCACCCTTTTCTCTCACCCAAACTCTCGAAAATTTTCTCTCAATTAATTGAGATGGCGAAAATCTTGCTTGTAATAAGTGAGCATTAGCTTAGACATTATCTCATACCTTATATTTATAATGCACTACCTTAATCCTATATGGAATATTACCATAATCCTATATGGAATATTACCATAATCCTATATGGAATATTACCATACTCTTAGGATTATTTCCATACTCTTGGGATTATTTCCATACTCAAGATTATTACCATAATCTTATATGGAAAGGATCTATGCATATACCATAAATATAATTATATCCATGTGGATAAAGAGAATAAAATCTTACCAATTGAGCAATAGGGAACCGATTTTCCTAAGATTACTACGGGCCTGGATGGGCCAACCCGAGGATCAAATGCAAGGAATAAAGATGGGCCTCAAATAAATTAATTATCTTATGTTCACCCGAACATAAATTAATTTATAAACATTCGATCATGCCACTAGAGAAAGAATGTTGACTTACCCTTTATTACGAAGTTGAGTGGGCTTGCACTTAGACATTACTGAATCCCCGTATTTAAGATATCGAACGTCCATTAATCATTTATAGCAATCGACAACTTTAAAGCGATTAATAACTTTATTTCCTTAAGTAGTACCACTCAACCTTATTATTGTACTTGAGCTAACTCAACCTGCGGGGTTTAGTACAATAAACCTTTGAGCTCCTTAAGGGACGCCATCATCCTAAACGGATACGGTGACTCGTCATGAGATAACTAGCGTGACATACAAGATGCCACCACCCAAGATGCGGAGAATCTTGGGTTAGAACATATAACCTCACTCATAACAAGTCAAAGTGATGGTCGAACTCATACTCACCTAATACCTTATCGAGGTTTAGATCATCGTAAGTCACGAGATCTTGGTTCTTCACGACGGTCGAAAGAAGAACTCATCTCACCGTGATCCTTCAATACGCCGAGACGCATCAAAGATAGACAAGCAACTAAGTCAAGTCACTTCTTATCTATCTGCGGCCTAAACCGACAACTCGTCCTTAAGTCGCGTCTGTTTGTGAAACTTTTTATATCTCATTAAAGCTTGACCAATCATACGGACTTACGTGATCTTCTACATCTTGTATGATCTAACTTATATATGAGATAAGGGGACACAGATATATGCAATCAAGTATTCAAATCGATAGGAGATTGTAATAGTGGTAACGAGAAACATTGTATACAAGCTCAACCAAAGCTGCTTTCAAGATACAATCCAACAATCTCCCACTTATACTAAAGCAAACTTTTAGTATACAATGTGTCTTTCTACTAGCTATTACAAACAACCATCACTTTGCTTCTCCCACTTATACAAAGTTTCCTTTCTAAGTGGGTGCCATCAAGCGCAATCCAAGTCCTCTAACGTGTCCATCGTGAACTTTTGCGCGTGCTCTTCGTGAATGGATCTCGCTAGATTTTCCGTCGATCAATCTTTTCAATCACACGTCACCTCGCCTAACGATTTCTCGTATGACATGGTACTTTCTCTCTATGTGTTTAGTCGCCTTGTGGGTCCGTGGTTCCTTCGAGTTTGCCATCGCACCGAGTTATCACGAAGAAACTATGATACTCTTGGGCAAACCGGTACCACACCTAGATCCATGAGGTAGTTCTTGAACCATCAGCCTCTTTAGAAGCCTCAAGGCGGCTACATATTCGGCTTCCATGGTAGAGTCCGCAATGCATCATTTGCTTTGCACTCCTTGAGATACTGCTCCACCTCCCAAGGTAAACACATAGCCAGAGGTTAACTTTTTCTCATCACGGTCGACTTGGAAACCGAAGTCAGATAACCCAAAGGCATTAGACTATCTCGCATGGTAAACTAGCCATAATCTCGAGTCCTTTCGGTACTTGAGTATATGCTTCTTTGCGATCAATGAGCTTGTCCAGGTTAGGCGATATCTAGCTACTATACTACCGCATAGCAGATATCGGGACCTCGTGCATAGCATTGCGTACATGAGACTTCCTACGGCAAGCGTATGAACTTGTCTCATTCCTCTATCTCCTTGTAAATCATAGGTATTGCGTTTTAGATAAAGGAACGCCATGTGCGAAGGTAGCAATCCTTTCTTGGCGGTGCGCGATACTAAAAGCAGTAATCACGATATCAATGTAAGGCGCTGAGATAAGCTCAACATTTTCTTCTTGCGATCTCGGTAAACCTTGATCCCAAGAATGTCAGCTGCATCTCCTAAGTCTTTCATTTGAAAGCGATCGGATAGCCAACTCTTTCGCCTCGATAATGACTTCACGTTGTTGCCAACTAGAAGGATATCATCTACATAAAGTGCAAGAAATACCACATCACCGTTGACATCTAACCGATACACACAACTCTCGCTAGGGCTGGGTAAATCCATAGGACTTTACCACCTCCAAAGCGTAAGTTCCATGATCGGGAGGTTCGCTTAAGTCCATAAATGGACTTAAGCTTCCATACTAGATGCTCTTCACCCTTTACCACATAACCTTCAAAGTTGCTGCATATAGATGTCTCTACCTTCCTCAAGGTAACCGTAGAAAAGCGGTTTTAACATCCATTTGCCAAACCTCTGGGTTCAGTGGGCTGCTTTATGGCTAGAAGAATTTCGATGGACTTGAGCATTGCTACAGGTGAAAAGGTCTCATCGAAATCGATGCCCTCAACTGAGTGTACCCTTTCGCCACAAGCACGGCTTTAAAAGCCGAAACCTCTCCATCGGAATCTCTTCCTCTTGTATATCCACTTACTACCTATGGCTTCCTTGCCATCCGGTAGAGGTGTCTTTCATATACATCCATAGCCGTTATGGACTCCATTTCTAAGTCCATAGCGGTGTGCCATGATCTTGCATCAATATCTTGTATCGCCTCCTTGTATGTCCATGGGTCGATTATTGCATGTTCGTGCTGGGACCAAACCAAGATTCACCCACGAACATAAATCGCTCGGGTCGACGAACAACCCTCCCACTACGACGAGGTTCTCACAGCACTATGGAAGCGGTGGGTGCAGATACTTGTGGTTCTCTAACTTGCACAACTTGTGTAGGTACCACTCAGACGGTCGGTATCTCGGTGGAACTCGACCCACTTCAATTTCTTGAAGTATCCGTGTCGATCCCTCCCACTAGACTCGACATCTCGCATTTGGCTGTCTAATGGTGGAATACGATCATCTTCTAATTCTTCAAGAATGATTTCAACTTTGGACTTATGATTTTCATATAATCCTCTTCTAAGAATCGGGCATTAGTCTAATAATGACCTTCCGATCCTTAGGACTATAGAATAAACCACCTTCGCTCCTCTAGGATAGCCAATAAACGCTGCGTCGGATCTAGCCTCCAACTTGTCGACTTTCTTGTTCAAAGACGTGTCTTCGGATCGCCCATATCCTTATGTGGCTTAAGCCGGCTTGCGCCCAAACCACAACTCGAAGGGTCTTTTCGATCGACTTGGACGGTACTAGATTTAGCAAGTATGCTGCGTCTCTAAGGCATACCCCCGTAATCTAAATAAGCAATGTAGCATAACTCATCATAGATCTAACCATTTCCAAAAGAGTCCTTTTTCGCCTCGACACACCATTTTCTTTGTGGTGTGCCGGTGAAGTGTTGGGATGTAATCCCACACTTCACTAGATAGTCCATAAACTCGTTCTTGAGGTATTCGCCACCGCTGATCGAGCGCAAATGACTTGATACTTTACCTAGCTTCGCCCACCTTCGCCTTAAACTCTTTGAATTTCTCAAAGCATTGTGACTTGCGGTGAAGCGGTATACGATCCGCACCTCGAGTAATCGTCAATGAAAGTGACAAAATACTCGCATTCTCCACGAGCTTGTGTGGACATCGGTCCACACAGTCGAATGGACTAACTTCAACATTTACGTGGCTCTATAACCCTTCGCTTTGAAGGGTCGGTCGACATCTTACCTTCTATACTGAGATTCGCGGACCGGGAACAGAGTAACCGTGAGATTACCCAACGCCCATTCTTAGCCGGTCTTTGGATCCTATTTAGATTGATGTGACCTAATCTAAGATGCCGAGAGAAAAGTAGAGTCATCTTGAAGAAAACTTTCTCTTTTAGGGTTTGATGAAGATGCAACATAGTTATAGGTATTATGTTTTGCGAAATAGTATAAAGCTTAATTATATAAAGTGCCAACACGTATAACTTCGTCATTTCTTATGATAGAAACACCACTATCAAAAATAATGTAATATCCATGAGTAAATAATTTCAAAGCAGAAACAAGGTTCTCACGAAAATCCGGCACATATAAAACGCGTCTTTCAAAACTAAAACTGTTGTCCCAAAACATAAAAAACATCTCCAAGCGCAGCAGACCGACTTTCACCGCGTTGCCTATGGAGATCGTTATCTCGCCATCAAACGACTCCCTTGTCGCGGGAACCCCGCAAGGTGTAACAAACATGATCGATTCGCCCGATCTACTACCCAAGAATGGGTAGAACAAGTCGCTAAACATGTTTCGTTACTAAAGCAAACGGCTTACCTTGAGCCTGAGCATAGGGCACTTGGCCTTCCAATGCCCGTCTTGCCGACTTGAAGCACTTGCCTTCTCCTTGGCTTCTTCAAGCCTCCGGTGGCAACCATGTTCTTGCTCCCATTACTCCCACTATTTCCCTTGCCTCTACCACCTTTGGTACCCCTTTTTCTATTTCCATTTTGCGATGAAAATTTTGGGCCCTTAGATGTGCTAGCAAGAGCATGTGCTCCTTTTCCCATAACTCCTTCCGCAGCAACGAGATCATTAAGCAACTGACTAAGTGTAAACTCGGTCTTGCTCATGATCGCATTCACGCGAAAGTTCTCAAAAGACTTGGGCAGTGTATTGAGGATGATATCGACCTTCACCGTCAATACCTCCTCCCAACTGATCAAGACTATCCATGAGATGAGTCATGTGGGAGACATGTTCATGGACCGAACTTCCTTCTTCCATCTTACACGCCAAGATTTCTCTCATTGTGTGGAAGCGGACTGTCCGATCCGACTGCCCAAACTTACTCTCGAGACTTGACCAAATATCAGTCGCGTCTACCATCGACTGATGCTGCAGCTACAAGCCTTTGGACATCGTAGTCATCATATAGCATTTAGCCATATTGTTTGACTTATTCCAAAGTCCGCCGACTCTCGGCCGCTCATTAGTCGATCGTCGATAAGGGCATCGGGTTTAGGAGTAGTGAGAACAAACATGTGTTCTTCAAATGATAAGAACATATTCCATGTTTCGTTTCCACTCGATAAAATTTGGACCGGATAACGGTTTTGTGCGAGCATATTGATAATCGGCGTAAGAGACATATCTCGAAACGATTATGTAAACACATAAGCATACGATCGTATATAATTACGTAATAATAATATTGTAACCTTTTGATAAAACAATATTAATTGAAACCTCCAATCGCCCAAGAAATTCCACATGCAAGCCCGCAGCGTGTGGGCGTTTACATGAACCCCCGACTGCACTAAAATATACCTTTAGTCGCTTAATTTCAATCCATGTCAACTTATCCTTATGACAAATGAAATTAATGATTGGACCTTACTAGACCACATCACTATCGCAAGAAGGGACTTCGGGAAGTTGTACTGAGGTGATGTCTAAGCAATGACCACAATTTTAACAACAGAAGATGAATTCTTAGAATTGGTATACTCACTCGGACCATACGCTTCCAATTCAAATTCTTTTGTTATCTCATTTTATATCTATCTCTAGAGAACTTATGAAAATCGCACACTGAAGCCACGCGTGTGGGCGTTTACATGAAACTCCCACTTCTCAATAGATTTAAAATGTTTTATTTAGAAATCTCATCTAACAAACTTATGATAAGCAATGCAAGCAAGCCACGCTGTGGACGTTTACTCACAGTCGTCTCACTTTGTTTAGAGATCAAAAGTGGAGGTCTTGACATTTTAATTTGAAAAATTAATTTGTCGGGTTGTTTGCTTAGTCTTTTTATTCAAAAGGTTTGTCCATGCAGATCACGTAATCCTAGCATGCTTTTCTATAGAACTCGACATGTAAAACATGCTCGCAGAATTCTAAAATATGCTCGATAAAGCGATAAACCTAGCATGCTTACTATGCGCATCTAATTACGTAAAACACTTAAGGTTTGTCAGCGTAATATAAACATACATAGCATGCTCTTGCATAATTTAAACATCCACGACATGCATATGAGCGATAAAAATAAAATAAAGCGTTCATCGCGGCCAATCGTGAAACACGACATTTAAATCTAATCTATTACATAGATTTACAAAGTACGTAAATAAACTTCGAAACGGGCCTCGCGTGCACCGGCACGGACGGATTCAACAAATGGGCCTCGCGTGCGGGCACGGACCGAAATTGAAAACGGTGCGGGCGGTCGCCCAAAAGTCCGGGTCGCGCGCAGGGCAAAGCCCCGCCGCGCCGCGCTGCTTGCGCGCCTGCCCGCGTGCTCCTCGTGGGCTGTCTCGCGATCGCAAAGGCGATCGCGACCGTCGAGCACGCTTGCGCAGCCTTCCCGAGCCGAGCGCCCGCCGAGACGCCGTCGTCGCCGGTGACGAAACCGCGACCGCGATGCGCTCGCTGGCGCGCGGGTAGCTTCAGCGGCAACGCGCCCGTCGCCTCGCTAGCTCGCGCCGCTCGCTTGCCAGCGTCCGTATCTCGCGATCGCTCGATCGCTCGCGTGGCGCCGAGATCTCGTCTTGTGAACGCGACGCCGCCGCCCGCGCCCTCGCGATCGCCCTAGCGATCGCGAGGCTCGCTCGCGAATACCGATCGAGTGGACTGCCGAGCTACTGCATTTTTCCGTCGTTTCGTTCTTCGTTCTTTTGTCTTCGTTCTTCTTTTACGGATAAGATTTACATAATAAAATCTAATCTAACCACGGATTTTCTCGTGGTAAAAACAACAACATCGACAAAATAATAAGCGAGCCACGATGAACCATGATCCACAATTAAATAAACGCGCGTAATAATCAAGCGTGAATTAATCCAGCAGAGCCAAGATTTCGATCCTGTGCTCGATACCAGTGTAGGGAAGCGTATGTTAACCCTCGCCCGAGGATCCATCTTGGGTGTTTAATTCACCATACATTGATTATAATCTAGCATGCGTCTATATAATTAATAGCAACACGTTGGGTTTTCGTGTTTACTTTGGATCCGCCGAGGTGGATCGAGCGGGATGAGCGGATTGAGCGGTCGAGACTCGTGCTTTGACCTTCATGCATCAGATCCGGATACCCAAACTCCAGCGTCGGTGAGGACGAGCTATGGAGAATGCACCAAAATCACCCTTTCTCTCACCCAAACTCCGAAAATTTTCTCTCAATTAATTGAGATGGCGAAAATCTTGCTTGTAATATGTGAGCATTAGCACAGACATTATCTCATACCTTATATTTATAATGCACTACCTTAATCCTATATGGAATATTACCATAATCCTATATGGAATATTACCATAATCCTATATGGAATATTACCATACTCTTGGGATTATTTCCATACTCTTAGGATTATTTCCATACTCTCAAGATTATTACCATAATCTTATATGGAAAGGATCTATGCATATACCATAAATATAATTATATCCATGTGGATAAAGAGAATAAAATCTTGCCAATTGAGCAATAGGGGAACCGATTTTCATCAAGCTACGGCTGGATGGGCCGACCTGTGGATCAAATGCAAGGAATAAAGATGGGCCTCAAATAAATTAATTATCTTATGTTCACCGAACATAAATTAATTTATAAACATTCGATCATGCCACTAGAGAAAGAATGTTGACTTACCCTTTATTACCGAAGTTGAGTCGGGCTTGCACTTAGACATTACGAATCCCATATTTAAGATATCGAGCGTCCATTAATCATTTATAGCAATCTGACTTAAAGCGATTAATAACTTTATTTCCTTAAGTAGTACCACTCAACCTTATTATTGTACTTGAGCTAACTCAACTGCGGGGTTTAGTACAATAAACCTTTGAGCTCCTTAAGGGACGTCATCATCCTAAGCGGATACGGTGACTCGACACGAGATAACTAGCGTGGCATACAAGATCGCCACCACCCAAGATGCGGAGAATCTTGGGTTAGAACATATAACCCTCACTCATAACAAGTCAAAGTGATGGTCAAGAACTCATACTCACCTAATACCTTATCGAGGTTTAGATCATCGTAAGTCACCGAGATCTTGGTTCTTCACGACGGTCGAAGAAGAACTCATCTCACCGTGATCCTTCAATACGCCGAGACGCCGGCAGAGACAAGCAACTAAGTCAAGTCACTTCTTATCTATCTGCAGCCTAAACCGACAACTCGTCCTTAAGTCGTCTCGGTGTGAAACTTTTATATCTCATTAAGCTTGACCAATCATACAGAACTTCGTGATCTTCTACATCTTGTATGATCTAACTTATATATGAGATAAGGGACACGGATATATGCAATCAAGTATTCAAATCGGATAGGAGATTGTAATAGTGGTAACAGAAACATTGTATACAAGCTCAACCAAAGCGCTTTCAAGATACAAATCCAATGCCCAACCCCGACATCATTCCTCATTATAGTGATAACAAGTCTCACGCCCTATGGATTTCAAAGGAGAAGGAACCGGCTATATCTTTCAGCTCCTCGAACCTCACAAGCTCACGGTACCAACACCACATTGTGGAGGACGCTTGTTCTAAAAACAAGGGCCCAGGTGGTACGAACACTGTGGTGCACGAATTTCAAAGGCGTATAAGAGAATCTGTTAAAACTTCCACTCGTGGGTTGCTATCGACCCTTTGCTAAATATCCTGCTGCGAGCATGGAGAAGGTAATTTTGCGTTTGGGAAGATTGGGAAGGAAATTTTAAGAGCAAGCGAACACTTGCAATGTTGGTGCACAATTTCAAAGGCGTGTAACAAAGAGCATCTGTTAAAACTTCCACTCGTGGTCGCTATCGACCCTTTGCTAAATATCCCTGCTGCAGAACAGGAGAAGGTAATTTTGCAGTTTGGGAAGATTGGGAAGGACATTTTTAAGAGCAAGATGTAGTGTTAGCAAACTATAGGGCTGATGCCCTTGAGGTTAGCTAAGGTCCAGCCGATGGCCTCCTTGTACTTGCTCAAGATGGCTCTCGTCTCTTCTTCTTCTTTGATCATCAGCTCGTAGCTTATGATTACTGGCAACGTCTCGTTGGCTCCGAGGTAGATGTACTTCAAGTGCTTCGATAGGCATTTAAGCTCTAGCTTAGGGGCTTTCTTCAAGGAAGGTTGCATCCTCTCATTGCCATACACTAGCTATGATCGATAGCTTGGTTGATCGTCCCCGCTTTGGTCGGCTTCTACCTCAAGCATTTCGATTACCTCGATCTCCTCCTTGTCGAGATACTCCAGGTCTTCAGCGTGTCCTTGGATGACTCTGTCGTACACGTCCTTGATCACCACATTGGCAGAGTATCTCTCAACATCCTTCTCAGTGAGACTGACGAAGTCCACCATCTCGGTGTCGATCGAAAATTGCTCGGCTATGTAGATATTAAAGGTGACCGTCTCCCAAATGAATTGGCATGTGAGCTTCCCCGTATCACAGTCGATTAACGTCTGGGCCATCTTGAGAAACGGCTCGCCTAGCAAAGCATGAGTTTGTTGCTCTGCTGCATCGCTTATATTTAGAACATAGAAGTCGGCTGGGAAAATAAGATCCTGCACCTTAACGAGCACATCCTCAACTATCACTTCGGGGTAGACACTTGACTTGTCTGCCAGCTGAATCTCAACACAGGACGGTCGGAGTGATGCGGTTTCAACTCTTGATAGATAGATAGGGCATCACATTGATTGATGCCCGAGATCGAGCATAACTTGGTCTATCCTCGTTGTCCGATCACATAAGGTATATAGAACATCCCGGGATCAGTACACTTGATTGGGAGGTCTCGCTTAAGCACGATCGAGACATTCTCTCCCATCGGAACTTGGCATCGCTCGTGTACTTGACTCTCTTGGTACATGACTCTTTGAGAACTTGGCACACCTCGGCATCGAGGTCAAAGCGATGATCAAAGGTATGTTGATCTCTACCTTCTTAAAGATATTGATCATCTCATTCATCTCTTCAACTTCTTTGTTCCTTGCCAACCTTCCTAGAAAGGGAGGTCTGATCTTGATCTTTATCTTGTCTGCTACCTTGGGCAAGGGGGCCTTCACCTCGGGTTCAGGTTCCTTAACCAAGTCCTCGACTTCCTCGGTTATGTCTTCTATCTCGACCGCATGGTGGGGCTCCCTCACCCGCAGCAAGTTCTTGCCGCTTCTCAAGTAGATTGCATTGACGTGCGCATTGGGCTGGATTTGCACTTGAGCATGAAATGTCCCTTGCTTTTGGTTGATCTTTGATATCTCTTGAGTCAAGGTTTTCAGCTGAGTCATCACAGATTGCAGGACTCCTCTTTTCTTAGTTTTGAACTTGTCGAGGTCTCGCACTATCCTCTCTTGTGTAGCTCCTTGACTGTGCACTATCTCGGCTAAAGATGGCCGAGTTTGAGGTGGGTTCTGCCCAGGAGGTGCTTGATAGTGTGTGCCTCCATACCTCAAGTTCTCGTGATTCTTCCATGGTGGGTTGTACGGATCGAAGCGGGGCTTCTGACCTTGAGCGTTTCCTCCACCACCATTGTTGACATGCCCAAAGACATTCACCTCTCCTTCTTCGGCTACTTGTAGACATTCGTCCGTGTTGTGGGTGGTGGCAAAGCAAAGCTGACGCGCTTTGACATTCTTCTTGGCCATAGTAAGCCTCAACAGGTCCATCATTTGTTTCATCATGGCCTTCATATCCTTCATGTCGGATCCGTGCGAGTGGTAGCCACGGTGGGCATCGTCTTGACCATTGCGTTGGCATCATCTCGAGACTCTTCACCAAGTCTCATGAGTAGTTTGAATGCCTCGTTGGGTTTTTGTTGAGGATGGAACCTTCCACGCGCAGCACTCACGAGCTGCCTCACGAGTCGACCTCAAACCATTCACATAGTATTGAATCAAATCTTGATCGAGATTTGATGGTTGGGACATTTTGCCAAGATGGACTTGAAGCGACACCAATAGTTGTACACCGTCTCACCATTCCCCATCTGGAGGGAACTCATCCTTTTTCTCACGCTTTGTATCCTTGAGATGGGATAGTATCTCTCAAGGAACCTCTGTTAAAGCCACCCAAGTAGTGACACTACCGTAGGCAAAGTGTCTGACCACACTCGAGCACCGTCGTGGAGAGTGAATGGAAATTATATGAGTCGATGTACTCCTTCTTGACTTCATCCGCACACCTTATGGTACTACACACCATTTCGAAGTCCTGGAGATGGCGCTGGGGGTCCTCTCCCGGTATATCGCTCAAGCTTGGCAAGATCTGCATGAAAGAGTGCCTCAGCTCCCAGTTGTCCTCGATCTCGGGCAAAGTTATGCCCAAAGGCCGGAGACTGTTGTTATTCGGGAATATCATCTCCCGCAGCGTCTGCTCTCTTGGAGGTGGTGGGTTTTGTGGATTCCTCTCCTCCATGTTGTCTTGCCTTGGTCCGTGCCTCCTCAAGACATGAGCGTTTCTCCTCAGCTTGCCTCTCCTTCTCCGAATGGTTCTCTCAATCTCTGGGTCAAACAAGAGCTCTCCGTCCTCGCCTGCAAGGTTAGGTCGGAGCATGCAAAAACCAAACAAAAAAATAACAAAGTGAGTAACAACACTAGAATAGCGCAGCTCCCCGACAACGGTGCCAATCTGGCAACCGCCTAAAACCCGTCGTCAAAGGTCCTCGGTGTGCCAAGATAATACTTGTAATCTCCTTCAACTTGAACACATGGTTCCGTATATGGCAAGTTAAGGGGTCGAACCCAAGAGAGCTGGTTGTGTTGTTACTCGAGTTGTCACAGTTTGAGTAAGAGGTTGCCCAGAGGGCAAAGTGTCGATCGGTGACGGTCTCGATGAAATGTCTTGAGAGATAGATCTTGAGCGAAAGTGGCGAAAACTAAACACAAGGTAAAAGTCGAATAACAAGCGGTTGGGCGAGGTTCCACACGTTGAGATACTGGTCAAGATGTCGGTCATAGGTTCAAAAGTTTTCACGACGAGTGTATGTCGTTGGTTAAAGGTACCAAGGGGTAGGCGCCTTTTTGGTAAATCACGCACACGTGCCCCCAGCCCCAACTTGCCCTTAGGTTTTAGGACGGCATGAGAGACCCCCGCCTTGCCCTTTGCCAAGACGCTCTCCCTAGGAAGATACTTCACTAGGTTATCCCGCCCCAACAGCTTGACTCACTAGACAGCCCAACTAGCCACAGCCGGTCCAAGGGAGTGGCACGTAGCCCTTTGCCCAAGGTCAACGGCTATAATCACCCACTCCAGCCGCACTTCTCGGGACAAAGAGACACTCGATGTCTTACTCCGGCTATTGCTTGTAGCTACCCCTCCCCTCAAGGCTACCGGCCGAGTTAAAGCTCAAGGAAAAGAATAACAAGGGTATCAAGGCCTAGAGCTTCGGGAAAACCCACTCAAGGTTCTAAGGATGTTTAGACCTCACGAATCGCATGACCTCGACTCAACATGCTTCACCCCGAGCCCAACCAAACCGACTACTCATGCATAATCGACATAAACACAAAAGCAATAAACAAGAACATAAACGAAACCATACTTGAATATAAAATCAAATGGAAAGGAAAAGCAGTCTCTGGCAAGCAGTTGCTCGAGCAGAGATAACAAAATATATAACATAAAGGTTTGCCCATAGGACTTGTTTATCTTCCTCACCAATCACTCATGAAAACCAAAGGAAAATGAAAGAGAAAAGTGCAGAGAGAACTCAGGACTTGATGCTTCCCTTCTAAAACCGATATGTGTGAAGTGGTTGTTGGGAGCCTAGGTATACTCCTCCTTGGCTTGGTCTGCGTGCGCATCTTGAGGCGGTAGGTGGTGAGGTCAGCAGCTAGCTCGGGTCTTGAACCACCGATGGAGACTCATCTGGCTTCAGCTGGACGGATTTGTCTCATCTCAACCACCACAGCTTGACCTTTTCCTTTTCGGCAAAAATCAGGCCTGCGGCAGGGAAGGACCTTGCCCAGAATCTTCCCTTTTACGTGCAAGTCTACCAGAGTTCTTGTCTGTCTCCCAGCTGCATTCTAAGTTTACCCTCTGTCCCCTACGTAATTCCTCGTCCATTTTCCCGCTCTTCCTTGTCTCGGTCATCCTCTTGGCTTCATGTCAGCTCGTTGGTTGGGCTCAGCTCCCGTGCAATACCGTGTCTTGGCAAGATGTCAGAATGCCTTGCCAAGGTAATTTTCGGGATTTTACCTCTCTCACAGGAGGTGGCCTGATCTTGCCTAAGGTCCGTCTCAACCTACAGCACCCCAAAGCTTGTCCTCCCAGACACAGACACACACAAAGAACACACAAAAATATACTCTTTCGAGGGCAAGGACTACCCCAAAAAGAGCACGAAAAGTGGGCTCGTCGGTGACTAAAACTGCATCAATGGCTATCATTGGGAATATATATTTTCATATATCTTTTCAATTGAGGTTTCAGGATCTAATCAAAACACTGTTTCAGTCCCAAATTCCAAACAAGTTGTCATTTATGTTTTTGACACCGATGAAGAAATAAGATGGAATAACATCGTCAGGTCGTTACTCTACCTTGAAATGTTTGATGGTATCAGTTAAGATACCAATGATAACACTGACAAGTTGTTACTAATGTCTGATACCAGCTAGAGTATCAGATGAAGGTTTACCTGGGCTCTAATACCAAATGATGGGTTCTTTTGAACGAGGTGTCCTGTGTAAGAGAGAGGATACACCTGACTCAAAACTTTTTTCAGTCTTCTTCAGCCTTAACAAAAGAGTAATTGAGTCAATAACTAATCTCGTTGAAACCAAAGACTGCTAGTCATCGAGCTTAATGTTGAAGCTCACGTGTGTGTGCGGAAATTGGCAGAATATAAAGGCTGATTGTTCGACAGACTTAAACTAGTCATTGGAAGAAAGCCATTTGAAATTTAAATTCCATTCTAACAATACGACCTTTGGACTTATCCTCTTGCGCTTTGTCTCTTAATGAGTCAGATAGATGTGTTTAGCTAACTATCAGAGGATTTGACTCTTCTTCATCAACATATGTCATTGGTCTTCGGTTGAATCCAATTCTGACCCCATGTTGAGTTCCTCGAATTTCTTCTCACTTTATCTTCATGTAATCTAATCTACGATAGGTTGCGACTGACTTTACATCTCAGAGCGAGTATCTGAGTCTTCAGGTTCTATGATCTTCTGATGTTTGTCTAACTCATACTAGTTGATGCTATAGTAGTCATTAGTTTCCCTAACTATTCAGCCTTCTTGAATCCTTTCACTGACCTTTGAACATTGAGCTATTTCCTTCTGATGCTTTGAGATTGACTTTAAGCATGATATCTGTTGCTTCTAACTTCACTATCTCTATCTTGCTGCTGCAGAGCTTGAAGCTCATCCTTTGATGAGTCAACTGGGTCCGTCTTAGTAGGTTCCTGATTGGAAGTCTTCACGTTGGTTCCCCCTCAGACTATGACTCATCTAAGCATCGTTCAGCTTTCTAACAGATAAGCTGACTAACAAACAATATATTAATGATTATAATTGGATAGATATAACTTATATATTTTCCAATGATTCTGAAATCTAATCAAAATACATTGATCCTGAATTCCCAACAATTTGTCTTGTAGTGCTACTAATGGATAAGATATTACCAATTTTAGAAGTAACTATATTGAGCTTTTCCAATATATCTTTTATCAGTTCAAGTTGTGACTTTACCTTAACTAAATTCAACATTCTTCTGTGTAAACATTACCTCCAATTGAGCTACCGTCCTCTCGGAGCCAGTTTCTTTTTTTTCTTCAATGAAACCATAACCTAATATTGTTTCTTATATATGTTGTGAAGTTCATAAAACATCTTCTTCAATTCCATAGCTATTTAAAAGGAACTCAAGTAGCATTCTTCATATCTTCTTACCCAACATCGATAGTAGAATTAAAACGAAAAAAAACAAATTATCAGAAGGAATATATATATGCATATATGCATGTTTTATCTGATAGGAATGATAATATTTCGTAGAATATCCTCATCTTTAAACAATGAATATTAACCCTACATTTGCTTACACGATGAAGACAGTGACTACTAGTAGCAAATTATTTTAAGACCATATTCAGTTTGAGTTTATTGAATTTAATTAGTTCGAATTTATTAGAATTCATTTTCTTCATAATCACAATTCTTCAACATATGATGCAAAACATAGGCCCAGGAATCAATCCGGCCCGACAAGCACCAATGCACGCAGTCATTATACAGCACAAACCTTCTCATCGGCCCAATGCCCGTACCTACTCGGGTGCCCATCGGGTCGCAGCAGCATCATCTGCATCGCATCCATCAACCTCATCCTCTTATTCCCCCTCCTCTCCGCGGCCCGAAACTCCTCCAATTGCGTCATGTAGCACCGTGTCGTTGCTCCTGAGCGGCCGCCGGCGTTCCACTCCCCGCCCTCGAAGTGCGATGGCGGAACGTTCGTATGAGCGTCACACTACCGAAATCCTCGAGGGCCCGGAATGCCGTGCGGAAGGCCCGGCGATAGCCAAAGGTTTGAGGGAGGTCGGTGATGTTGGGTAGCTGGCAGGAGCGGTAGCCGACGACACGTCGGCGCTTGTGGTAGACGGCGGTACGAGTGAACCACTGGCCGGCGTTGAGGACGAGTTAGTCAAAGCCGTGGATTTGGGTGGTCCACGACTCATCAGACTCGTCGAGGTAGAGGTTGAAGAGGACCGTATTGGTTGGGCCGTCGGGGTCCCGTTCGTCGGAGCGAACGAGGAACGATGACCAGAAGTAGGACATCGTGAAGTTGTAGTTCACGTACTTCCAAAGCTTGAAGTGCTCGTCGGTCGTTGGGGAGACATCGACCGGGTACTCCACCTGGCCGTCACGAAACAAGCTTGTCAGTATTTGACTCGATAAACTAGATAACGAAAAATATATGTTCTAGTTAAGTAAATATATTTAATTTTAAGCGTAAAAGTTAAATTTACGAGAAAATAATGAAGATCCGAACTAAAGTAACTTGATTAAGTGGAATCAAATCGAATAGTAGTTATTTGGTTTGGTTGGGTTTGATTGTCCGTTTAACTAAATTGTGACAATTTTGTAAATTGCACCGTCTGAAACTTAGAAACGGCATGACATACCCAATCAATAAGCAAAAGCATAAATGATATTATACAAGAAAATAGTGCAGTAGGCAAATAGAAGTATAATCATTGTGAAGTCTCAATCCCTTGAAAAGAAACAGCACTTAGTAATAGTTGATACTTTTAGATAGTAATATCAATGCGTGGGTTTTATCTGGATCGATCCAGAACCGTTTATAACCCATTAAATTTAAAAGCAACGGTTTCGGTTCCAGACCTGTTTTAGACCCGGATCGTTTACACCCATAGTTTGATGGTCCGGTCCGATCGGTCCAGTTCAGTTTTGGTTCTGAACCAGAACCGATACTTATTTATTGATTATGGTCCGAGTAAAACCCGTTTATTAACAAGCCTAAACTTAAGTAGGCTTGTCAATGAGTCGGTTTTATCGATACCGATCGGAATCACTCATAGCCCGTTAAATTCTAAAGCAACGGTTTTGGTTCCAGTTTCGATTCTGGTTCGGTTCTGGTTCCAGACCTGCTCATCCGAACTGTAGACCCAAAATTGATGGTCCGAGTCTGGTCCGGGTCCGATATTTAATGGGTTGATTCCAGAACCAAAACCGATACTTATTTCATGGTTATGATTCGGGTAAAATCCACCTATTGACATCCCTATTTTGAGGCACAAATGTAGAAATCTCACTCCTCAAATTCATTAATCTAAATCCACAAAATGCACAATTTGTACTAAATAAGAAACATCCCACTACCTCGAACTCGAAGAGTAAATATATATTATGGTTGAGTAGTGTCACGACCCGACTATCTAATTAGGTAATTAACTAAATAATCAGGTCGTGACTGGTTTAAAAAAAATAAGATTTTTAACAAACGGATGACATATCCCCTAAAATATGGATAAGCCAACCTGCAAAACAGCCAACAACCAACAACAAGCGACAATAGCAAATGAGGTCTCACAGCCTCAACAACATGTACACAAGCATTTATAAGGATTTCCAAGGTGTTTCCCAAAAGTATAATTCAAAGTAACAAAGTCAACGACAGAAGAGTAGTGAATGTCATATATGAAGACATGACATTCGGGCATAACTAATCAAAACAAAAGAAAAGACCCAGCTCAGCTCCAATGTCCGCATCTCTTCCATGCTCAACCTACATCACACAGAAAACACATTTGCAGGCATGGGTACCAGATAGTACTTAACATTAACTTTCAAAAACTTTAATAAATAGCTTATTGATTTTGCTTAACACCGAGTTGAGAAGATAATCTGTATAAGTACTTCATGAAAGTAATTCATCATTTTGTCACATCACATTCACAATTTATAACATACCGGCATCACATACCCGTGTTGGTCCCGAAGGTTACCAACTATGGTCATACCCTATCTACGTCATTCGGTAATAGAAAGTAGGCCTCCTCCCCAATACCATGACCGGCCTACATTTGTAAGCTCACGGCCATACACCTATGCACATATATATATATATATATATATATATATATATATATATATATATTTTCCTACCGTAGATAGGTCAATTTTCGTCATACCCACAATGTGGTAACACAGTTATTATCAACATACCCACAATATGGTGATTTGAAACATTCTCAAGATAGAAATACATTTAAAAGATAACATTTAACTTTGCTCAGAAAGTAATTTACAAATCATTACCCACCTGATACTGTTCACTCTAATACGTCCGCTCCTTCGTCTTTCACATCTCTATTTTCTTTGCTTGTTCCTTGTAAAATAAGATAATTATCGAACTTAGCAAACCTAAGATTAGGTTAGGCTATTGCACCTTTTTGTAACTAATTCTTTAATAAACTTTAATCTTAGAAAATCACATAACATGTCATATTCAAAGAAATTAAACAACTTAAACTGAATTCCATCAATGCATAATACTTTAAACCTTAGCTCAAGGTAATCAAGTGAATAAATTCCACTTAAACACTTATCATAAGTTTACTAATTCAATCCTCAAAACGTCTTATTAATAAACAAATTCTAACAAAATTTCGGTAGAGTAACGTTTATAAAATGCATCGCCATTTCAATACCAAACTCATCCCAAACTCCACCAATTCTTCACCATATGCATTAATACACATTTAACAACTTAAAACAAGTTCAAATTCATCCATTTACACCAACATTATACTATGCCCTTCAACCATGTATATAGGTAAATTCATGAACTTGTCAATCTATAATCCATTTAATCAAACAACTCACATTCATACTTATTCATCATCAATGATCATCAATCCATGATCAATTCCAATCTTTATCAAGTTCATCATATAAATCCACAACTTAACACTGAACTTTAATTTTCTAATTTTCACATTTCATGTCCATAAAATCTTATAAATTCAACTTAAGCATTATTTATAGCATAGATCTCAAAAATCATATCAAATACATCAAATAAAATCAAGAAATCAAAGTTCATCCAACATCACATTTTCGAATATTTTGAGATTTTGCATACATTCAATTTCTTCCATTTTCTTTTCTCAAATCATGTTTATTTCCACTTAATTACACATATCTAAACTCAATCTAATCAAATCATAACACATAATTCACATACAAAAATTAGGGTTCATGTATGATACTTTAATTCACCAACTTCATGAATTTAAAGAATTAAAACCATAGCTTATGTTATTTATGCATCATAAGCATAATTAAATCAATAAACATAACAAAAATTAAACAAATCAACCTTAAATAAAATCTTCAAATTTTCAAAAATCACGATATGTGAGAACATCATGTTCATCAATTTAAATCACAAAAACTTGGCTTAATCAAAGTATTTACCTTCTTTGACATGATTTCCAATCACTTTAGTACTTAAACATGGATTAAAATTGAAAAGAAAATTTTGTATGTGCTTAGTGTGTGAAGTGCTGAAAATGTGGAAGAAAATGGAGGTGAAAGATGGTTTTTTTTTTAATATGAACATGGTTCTAGAAGTATGTATATATAGATAGCATTATTTAATTTTATTCATATTCTTTTCTTTTCCACAATTTTCAAAAATTTGCATAAGCATTTTTCTAAATTATAAATGTTGAACATTAGTATTCTTTGATAGCAAAAACTAAATTTTCTCATTAATATAAAGATCTAAAACAATTAAATCCATTGTTGTAATGTAAACCATAAAAATATAGATTTAATTCTTTCATATGCAAAAATTCAAATAATTATACTTTATTTTCATAAATTTCAAAAATTATAAAAATAATTCCTTTATCACTAGATATAAATAAAATAAATTTATTTAAGCCATTTAATTGCTTAAACATTATTTCATTTCATTTTATAAACAAATCTCACATAAACAATAATTAATACAATTTCTTTAGAATATTTTCTATTTAATGAAATTTCCATTCAAACACACAATAATAACCACATACTTCACATTTCATCGTAATAAAATTCATTTCTGAATAATATCCACTTCTTCTAAATTCTACTCATTCGATTAGAAATTAATCGAATTTCTATCACTTTCTATCTTATTATGCATTTCTTTATAAATTTGTAAGGATGTAATACCTTTAAACCCCTAATTAATGCTTAATTAGACTCTAATTTAGACTAAAAGATTTTCGGGTTACTACAGGTAGCTAGTTTGGATTGAATGTTAAAGGGATAATTCACATAAAACACATTAATTATGAGTAATTTTTGATGTTTTATATGAACTTAAAAATGTGTAGGACACCAACAACATAAATTTTATACTATTTTTTAACAATTTGACACGATTTTTCATTTTTGATCAAAATGGTACTGACACGATTGTATTTATCTGCTTCCACGTTAGAGCCATGTCATGTGACGACTCAAGTCGCATTAACATTTTCCTAACAGAAGCAAAGCCGACTTTCTAAGAATTTGAACAAAATTGATGCATGGAAAGCAAAAGGCAAACCAAAAGAAAGATAAACGATTCCCTATATATTAGGCATTCATTGTTCATGTACAAAAGAAAAATTACACTTTGACATTGATTTAAACAATTAATAAAAATGAATCTTATAGTGAAGAAAATCAATCACTAAATAAAGAAAACCATATCATATTCTCTATAAAATAATTTTCTACACCGCACTTTGTTTCACAGTCGATATTCATATACATGTTAGATTATTCTGGATACATATGCAAGAGTTTAGTAGATAAAATATAAAAATAAAACAAAGAAATTAATAAGGAATAGGGGTGTAACCGAACCGAGCGGGCCGAACATTATCGTGCTCAAGTTTGGTTTGTTTAGTATTGAACCGAGTCTCGAATTTTATTTATCGAATATTTCGAGCTCACGAGCTTATTCGAGCTTTAGCCGAACCCAAAATAACTTTCCAAATTTAGATATATGTTTAGAATATTAATTATTTTATCCACAATAATATTATATGTTTATTAATTTCTTATAACAAATAAAAGTAGTTAAGAGATTTAACAAAATAATTACTAATTATAGAAATAAAATAATTGCATTTAGTTAATAATTTTATATTTTTAAACTAAATCTGTTAACGAACTTGTTCACGAGCTAACGAGTCAAATACTACCATGCTCAAGCTTGGTTTATTTAGCTAACGAGCTTCACTAAACAAACTCGAACGAACTTTTATCGAATCGAACTCCGAATAGCTCACGAATAGTTTGACCCATTTACAGCCCTAATAAGGAATACGATTGATATTGACTAATATCGATAACAAGAAAAATAATGTGTTAATGCAGCAGCATATTCACTAGTCTTTTGGCCAATTTAGCTACGCGAAAGCGCATGCACTGCTCCTATTTACAATTAATATGTTACATTATTATTATAAAAAATATATATTCTTATAAATTTTGATATCCCTACAATGAATTTGCTTATTTTAAAAATTTGTCGATACTTCACTGTTTTAATACACATAATATAATTTTTTTTTATTTTGATATAATTAAGATATAATTTTTTTTTATCTAAAATTTAAAGTGATAACAAAATTTTATTATTTTCTAGATTGATATGCCCGTGTAGTATGTCTGTGTGTGAGAGAGGGAAATATATCCTAGATGAATTATATAGAAAAACACATTTTTCTAAAAGTGTGTAACCTTTATATCAATTTTAAAAAGTTGTTATATTTCATACACATTTTATTAATTTAATGTATTTTAAGTCAAAAAGCTGAAGAATCTCTCAGGTTGACTTAAGACAGTGTAATGATCGACCGAAGATTTCAAAAATATTAGAATTATTGAAAAAACTTGAGATTCCAATGGAAAACCTTGTGTCCGGTTATTAAAACTTTGTTTTCGATCGTGAAAACCTTGTCTCCGATCATGAAAATGTTATCTCCAATCGACCGGAGATAATTATTTTTGCGACTAGAGACAACAATTTTACGTCCGGAAACAAGGTTTTTCACTGGAATCTCAAGTTTTTTTTTCTGTAATTCTAATATTTTTGAAGTTTTTGATCGATCATTACGGTGTCTCCGGTCGATCAGAGACTTCGTATTCCATTTCAAGCTTTAAATGCACTGATTTTAATTAAAAAAAGCACAATGATATCGAAAATTACGTCACATTCCACTAAAAAATATATTAAATTAATAAAATGGATATGGAGTGTAGCAAATTTTAAAATTGGTTATAAATTGTACACACTTTGACAAAATGAGTATTTAAATTTGTCCCCCTCTTATACATTACGTCGGGGCAGGTGTATATATATATATATATAGGGAGTAGTTATTCTGAAAACTCTCCTAAGAGTATAAAATAAGAACCATATTGAACCATAGATTTGAATTAAAACAACGCTCCAGATTGAGTTGAACAATTTAATACTTGATTAACATATAATTTATATAATATGAAATTTATTTAAGAAATGGGTAAAAATGGTAATTACAATTTGATTCCCATCGTTTGTATCTTGAACTCACGAGAATGCCGCTGCAACAAATCGAAGTGAGATATGGAATTAATGCCTCTGCACCTAATGATGAATTGTCTGCCCAATATTCAATTAGTACCACAATATTCAATGCAAATTTCATTTGTCATTTAATGGTTATCCATCTGAACGACTCCTTTTGCATCCCAACAACTAGAGTTTTACAATAGTGAAAAACCATTGAACATAATTTCTTTTTCATTTAGTGATTATCCATCTGCATTCCATTTTACACAACTCCTTTTTCATTCCACAAACCAGAGATTTGCAATAGTGAAAAATACACTGAACCATACGACCAACAACCAGAAAAAGGTTTTACAATTGTGAAATATCCACTTAACCATACGAGGAAAATCATGCTATGTCGACGAAGAAGACAACTTTGAAATCTCCTGGAGCAGTAGGTTCATTGCATTGTTACTGCAATTTTTTTGTTCAAATGGAGAAACGACTAAGATATTATGTATTTTGGTACTTGTTTTTCTCATGCACATCCTTTTCTGGTTAATATGAATACTCGAAAATATGTTTTTATAGGTATATGAGTACATTGTCGTATAGTAATTATTTTATTAAAGGCATTGTGGCTTCTTTTCTTTGTTGTGATTACACTGTTTTTGTTCTTTATTTATTGGATATAATGCATCCTATGATTCGAAGATTACACTTTTTTGTTCTTTATAATATCTAAAAATCAAGTACAGGTGGTCCATTACTTTAATATTGAAATAACCTTAATTGTATATGGTCCCTTTTTTTACCCAATATGAATTGTGTACACGGTGATAAGAAATTCTTTATGATGTTAGATTAAAGCCCTTATCCATGAAAGCGTGGCGACAGTGTCTGAATTGATATAGTATTCGTATGAATTCGTTGGAATTATGGTTTGAATATATTCATGATTTGATTGTTTCAAAATCAATCATCTTAACCGTAGAGTAAGTTGTATGAATCTGCTTACTAATTATCTGAATTGCGGATATACGCTACTTGAACATATTCATGATTTGATTGTTTCAAAAACAATCATCTGAATCGTAGAGAAAGTTGTATGAATTTGCTTACTACTTATCTGAATTGCGGATATACGCTGCTTGAACATATTCATTATCTGATTGTATTAGAAATAATCATTTGAATCGTAGAGCAAGTTGTATGAATTTGCTTACTAATTATCTGAATTGTGGATATACGTTGCTTGAACATATTCATTATCTGATTGTATTAGAAATAATCATTTGAATCATGGAGTAGAATGTACACGGTGATATGAAATTATTTATGATGTTAGATTAAAGCCGTTATCCATGAAAGCGTGGCAACAGTGTCTGAATTGATATAGTATTAGTATGAATTCGTTTGAATATATTCAAGATTTGATTGTTTTAAAAATAAATCATTTGAATCGTAGAGTAAGTTGTATGAATTTACTTACTAATTATTCTAAATTACGGATATACGATGCTTGAACATATTCATTATCTGATTGTATTAAAAATAATCATTTGAATCATGGAGTAGGGTGTATGAAATTATTTACTAATTGTTCGAATAGTGAGTTGTGTATTGCGATTGTTGTTTGGTTTGCATTGTAATTACATGTGAAATTGATTATTATTTTTTTATATTTAAAACAGATAAGGGAAAAGGACAAAAGACTGAAACAACATCGATGACGGATAAGCCAAAAGTTGTAAGAAGAATTCTAACAGAAGAAGGTAAGTGCAAGTTCAACAAAAATCCGAATCTAATTTTAAAAGATGTAGAAATACATTTAGTATTATAGTTGAATAACTTTATTTTTTGTGTTCTTTGAACAGAACGTACTAAACGATCAAATGATCCAACCTTGATAGAGCTAAAGATTACATCAAAGAATGGTAAGTAAATATCAGATAAATACTACCATATTCAACTACACAGTATAATTGGTATGCATGCCTATGCTTGTCTCTGCATGTGTTTATTGTTTTATAAACAATTGTCGCCATTATGAGTGCATATGTTTGTCTAATTCAGTAAGTAATGAAATATGAATAGGACTATAAATGTGTTTGTATTGTTTGTGTCACTGTTTGAACCTGATATAAATATATTATGACAATTTACTTAACCACTATATGTAGCTTGTGTTCAAAAGCATGCCTCCACTGCATCCACTAGCAATACAAGAAAGCAACTCCGTTCAGAAAGTGACTTCACGAGCTCGCCTCTAACAAAGGCTAAGAAGATTAAAACAATGGAGAATAAAAAGAAGATTGAATTGGCAGCAAAGAGAAAAGCGAGTAAGGTAAACTACAAACAACTTGAAGTGAAGCTTTTTCACTCATAACCGGCACTTTTCACAAGTACACCTACTACCTTGTACAAAGCTGTCAAAGAGATGAATGACTTCCAACAGCAAGCTGTAACGAATATAGGCTTTGACCATCTACTGGAATTTTCAATCAGAGAGCTGCTTGGAAGGTTAGGGTACTGGGTGTTGGACAAATTCAATCCTAGGAGGTGTGAGATCACACTTCCAAGTGGGCAAAAAATACCTGTAACACATGACGATGTATACCGCGTTCTTGGTTTTCCAAGAGGGAACCGTAGGATTGAGTTACTTGATAGAAATATCCAACAGAGCTGTATCATGAGTGGGGAGATATTTTCAAGAATACCAAATCAGGGAAAGTTAAGATAAATAACTTAAAGAACGCAATGCTTTCTTGTGAGGATGGAGGTACTTGGTTTAAAAGACATTTCTTAGTGATGGTTGCTTACTGCTTCATTGAAAGCAACACAAATGGAAATGTTTTTCCACATATTATGAAGTGCCTAGAGGATTTAACTCATTCAAGAGTGGAATTGGGCCGAACTTGTGATTCACACATTAGTGGAAACCAAAACAGATTGGGAGAAGGACACTACTAAAATGTTCGTTGGGCCATCAATGTTCCTCACGGTATAAAAATATACATTGTTTTTACTGTACCATATTTTTAAAAAAAATTGTAGCAAATTAATATATGAATCAGAAAACTGATGTAAAATATTTTGACTGTACAGGTTTTTTTATGCGGACAGAGTTGTGTGGGTAAATGTTGCTGTCAGTAGAAACTTACCTTTGTACAGTAACTGGGGTGCACAAAAATTACGAGAAAGAGAAGATGCTGAGATAGATATAGGAGGATTTGGTGATGGAATCATTTTAGAGCCAATCGACATCACGACAAGAAATGTTGAAGACGAAGTTGGCCAGGATGGAAAAATAAAAGATGACAATACCACTGGTATTAACCAAACATCGACAGCCACTGTGTTGGCGGAAAAGCTAAGCATCTTTGAAAGAACAAGGGACGATACACTGATGATCATGAATAGTTTGCCAGAAAGTGAGTTTGACTCGCAAGAATTATCGTCAACAATGGAGGCTGCAATAAGAGCTTTGAGTGCTCTGTTTGACCTCACCACCCTGCCTACTGAGATAGTTCAGCGTTTTCAAAAGTATAATGGCGAACAAAATGCAGCGAAACTTCCAAGTGATGATGAAGCATTCTGGACTGATGTTGAGTTCCACAAATCATGTGATGTTGCATCTGCTAAGCGTTTAAACGAACGTATATTAGTAAATGACATTCCATCATTTGATTTGGGCTTAACACAAATGGGTGAGGACACATCTGAAGTATCAGGTAACAAATATGGTCATCCCAATCAAGGGCCTAACAAGGTACTATATTTTTTACAAACTTATGTTGTATGAATTTATATATATGACTGTTTGAATTCATATAATATCTTGTATGAATTATGTGTGTAATTGGATGTTATCATGTTTTTGGTTGGTATAGGTTAAATGCGGCTTATCTAATGTGGATGTCAATAATAATGCTGATGTTGTTATGGGAAAGGTACTGTGCATAAGTATATAGTTTTACGATCAAATTTTAATTCATTACATATCATAAATATTGTCAGAATTTTGAGTGAATTATATTTGCATTCAACGATGGACTTGCATGAATTTTGGGTGTAATTGGATGCAATCGTATTTTCCGTTGGTAAATGTTATAGACAGCTTATCTAACGTGGATGTAAATTCAACGATGGACGTTGGTAAATGTTATAGACAACAAATTTTTTGTATTTTTCGTATTTTGAGTTAATTGTGTTTGCATTCAACGATGGACTTGCTTGAAATTTGGGGGTATAATTGGATGCAATCGTATTTTTCGTTGGTAAATGTTATAGACAACTTATCTAATTAACGTGGGTGAAGTAATTTATTACATGAGTTAATGTAAATTGTTTACAAATGAATTCATACAGGGTAAGATGCACAAAGTGTGTGGTGTTGAGTCCAATAATCATCTGCTGATAGGCGAGCATGCTAAGGTGTATACGGGAGCAAAAGAGGTAGACAAAATATGCCAGAAGAATGTTGGACCACATAATGCGGATGATGTGGTAACATAATATGATAGAAAGACTAGCGAGAATGTTCGATAAGGTTGTAATATTCTATATATTTATCAGGTCTGTGATGGTGGGATGAGTAACTACAGTGGAAATCTAAAGGTGTTGCAACCACGGACAACCAACGTATGTAATATTATAAACTCATGTGAACAATTTAAAATTTCTGTGACTGCAACTATTATCTGAATACTAATTTATGTTTTTCTTGTGGCGCTATATGTTAAATATATAAGTTACTATATATTTTGTTTCTAACGTAAATTGAATTATAAATTGGTATGAAATGAATATGGAATTAATTTTATATGTTTGATTGTTTCTTGACATGATGTTAAATGAATAGCGAAAATTCTAGAATTTCAATTTATACTGTGATGTATGACAAATGCATTATATGGGCGTAGGTAATGGCACCATTGGGAACACAACCCAAAAATCTTGCAGGATGAAATGAGTCATTAAGAAGGCAACCTATATTTTATCTCCCTTTGTGCAACGAAGTGTTAATGCAAGCAAACGTCTGAATAGAACAGAGACAACACTTGCGATGTTTTCCTTATATAATAACGATGACGAACAGTACTTTCTTGTGATCTAAATTATATCTTCTACATCATACATCGAACTATATTGATCGATAAAAAAAAAATCTAATATTGGATTTTATTTGCAGGGATGAGATACTTTTTTCGTTTGAAAATATTGTGTTACAAAGGATAGACATGGTCACATTATGCAGAGGCAGCGTTTTAGGGATTGGTGTCATAGATAGGGCTGTAAATAAACCAAACCGTTCGTGAGCTATTCGGAGTTCGGCTCGAAAAAAACTCGCTCAAAATTCGATCGTTTTGTAAACGAGCCGAACTCAAGCCTCGAATCGAGCTCGATAAGTTTATCGAGCCGAACTCGAGCTTAGAGATTTTCGGCTCGTAGGCTCGCGAACATGTTTGGCTCGAACTCAAACGAGCCAGTTCGCGAACATGTTCGTGAACCCTGATTCGAACATGTTCGCGAACTCTTATTCGAACATGTTCACGAACCTTGATTCGAGCATATTCGCGAACTCTGATTCGAACATGTTCATGAACCTTGATTCGAACATGTTCACGAGTTCAACCTCGAGCTCGAATTAAGATGAGTCGAGCTTGAATTCGAGGTCGATCTCGAACTCGAGCTCGAATAACACATTATCAAACTGAATTCGAGCTCGAGTTCGAGCTCGAAAATGAGAAAAGTCGAACACGAGCAGAGTTCGAGCTCTAGTTCGAATATGTCTCATAAACGAGTAGTTATCAAACCTAATTCGAGCAGCACGCGAGCTCAAAAATTTTATAACGAACCGAGCTCGAGCTCAATTTAAAGCTCAAATTCGAACTCGAACCGAACTCGACCTGAATAAAATTTAAACGAGCCGAGCTCGAGCTTGGCAGTGTTCGACTCGGCTCGGTTCATATACAACCCTAGTCATAGATGCTTGGGTTACGATGCTGAACGAAAGTGAGAAATTTCGATCAGATACATCACCACAAAGATTTTATGCTACTACAGGAGTTTGCGTAAGTTTGTGACTAATTTATGCCTGAATAAGAAAATTACATACATTTTATTACGCGTTCGTATGAAAACCATCATTGATAGACTAGGGAAAAAAGGTATTTTGCGCTTAAAATGCATCAATCTAATTTAATCATATGCATTTTTTATAGTTAGTATGAACAAGCTATATACGCTTAATTCATGTATAGTCTGAATTAATCTATACATGTAATTAACAGATTTTCAAAAGTTATTACTAAATTGTGTATACTTTTAAAGGTTGAATCAATTGTTGAACCCTCCAAAATGTGGTCGTACGAGAGGCGTAGGGACATATTTTTCACAAAGATTGCTCCAGAGTTCGAACACCTTAAACACAACATTCTCCCTTACATAGACCTTGTAAGTAAATGTCTTATTAATTCATTTTAAAAATTAGTACTTCTCTACACTAACTAAACAATTTATTTTCTATTAGTTCTTTTTCCCAGTGTGCAAGATACTAAAATATTATGTAATATGTGTGGACACCAGAAAAGCTAAGGTGTATGTCATAGATAGTCTGAATGAAACACAAGCAAATTGTCATATGGAGAAATATATCTCAACAATCAATGATGTGATATGTTGAGTCTACTTATCCAAACTCTTTCAAATTAATTTAAATTCCAAATATCGTATCTAAAAATTTATTTCTCTGAATTGCACAGAAACGCATGCTCGACGACTACCTGTACCATGTCAACCACGCTCACAAGGGAAATATTGTCCACAAAGCTAAGGAATCCATCTTGAGCATCAAATGGGGAGATGCGAACAACATCAACGACACTGGTATCTATCTGATAAGGCATCTCGAGACGTTCATGGGAGAAGCAACATCATCGTGGGATAGTGGGCTATCATCAAAATCCAAAAGACAATTAAACCTCTTACGTGCACGTTATTGTGCGGCTCTGCTTGCTTCGAAACACAACAATGTGAAAGACCAAGTTGCCTTGAGTGAAAATTCTTATTATGGAGAATTGATAGGAAACTCCAATATCAACATAGATGCAACACTATTAGGTTGAGAATTATAGGTGTAGAAGATGCGTGAAAAAATATAATGTAGTCATTTTTGAACTACATGTTCGAGTAATTGTGTATCCTTTTATTTGTTTCAAAAAACAATTCTGCTAAAGATCTGCAAATAATGTGTTTAATTATTCAGTTATTTGATACGGTTATTGTGTTCATGCCATTTTTAGTTCGAATTCACACTATGTGCTTGTCCGATTTGTACGTCTATGTCTTTTATAAGAAAAAATAAATACACATATAAAACTGACCGAATAATTCACACTATTTCGAATGACATACAAAATAAATTCACATGGCTACTTCAAACGCTAACTTTATATTATAGTTGCTTCGACTATAACTATATTATCAACTTGAGTATGAACATTGACATGCTACAAACTTTAGACGTATTTCAAAGTTATAAGAAGAAATTGTACTAAAGCCCATCCAGAAATAATTTAGGGGGCAAATCGGTCCTTATCCATAAAATGTGATTTTTCTAGTGTGTTGTGTATCCTTTTATTTTATTTTAAAAATAATTCTGCTAAAGAACAACAAATAATGTGTCTAATTATTCAGTTATTTGATATGGTTATTGAGTTCATACCATTTCTCTGGAACACGTGAAATATGAACTTTGAATTTAGTACAAGTTGTTCTAGTAATTGTATATCTTATATTTTTTTCGATTTCTGGAAAGTATTGTGTCGCTTTATTAAGTTGTTTGGTACAGTGCGTTTATGATTCGTACAATCTTAATACGGATGCAAACTATGTTTGAATAGAAATTCAGAATTGTGAAAAAATCAATTAGGAACATGATTTAGTCAACATTACAAATATAGTCTTCAATTACAACGAGATGCTTAAAATAATACAAAGACATAAATAAAACAACTCAAAAACTTATTCAAGTGTCAGATATGTAGTTTAAACAAATAGATAATAAATCTACCACAAATAAGTTCATCAACACCTTTTGAAAAAAAAAGGAAGAAATATTGTACTAGCACAAATAGTCAGTCTTCTTCACTCTCCTTCTCAACAACTTTACCACAATTGCGAGAGTCATGGTGCACCAATCGTTTGCATTTTCCGCATCTTCGTCTTGTTTTTTTTTTGCCTTTTCAACCTCCTTCTCAAATGTTGACTTCAACCTCTTGCCACCACCTTTGTTATGGACAACATCGGGTGGGTAAACAGTTATATCAGTAGGAATTTTTGCCCCATAAAACATCTCAAACATCCTTTGTTTGCTTTGTACTATAGAAAACATAGCTACGCCACTGGAGTGTCTGTCAGCCCAATTTTTCAATTCATCCGTCAATGATTCGGAGAGAATATTGTTTCCCTCTGCAATCTCAATGCATCTAAATGCCTCTGAACATAGTGCCTTGTTTCCCAAATCCCTCTTTTCGTATGAATCAACATGTTGACTGCTTCCGGCATGATTAAATTCTACACATGCTTTCCTCATCCATCGACGGACAATGTATTTTTCCGAAATACAATTCAAACCAAGGTTCCGCATTACAACAAACATGTGTCTGCACACCAAACCAATCTTGATGAACTGCTTGCACGAACATATAATAATGTCTTCGGAGAACTTGTGAACGACATTGAAAACACCATTAGATCTATCATCAATCACATATGTCTTCTGGTCATTAAATGTTTCCATCGACTTTATACAACAACGAGTAACTGCTTCATCAATCTCAATCTGGACATCAAAGAAAATCTTATTCGTATAAGTAACTGATGCATGACGTTCAATAGGGAGATGTGTTTTCAAATCAATCATGGTTGTTTCATCGGCCAAGGATAACTGTTTAAAAGCATGACGTTGAGCTTGTATAGCACTTCCATAATGAATGTAGAAAGCAGCCAGGTTAGCATTCCGATTCAAATACTTACAGAAAAAACTATTCTCGCTCTCTGAAAGCGATGTTGTTCTAAACAAACCGCACATGCTAAAATCACGATAATATGCAGGGATCCATGAAGTACGCTTTGAATACATATCAGCAAACCATTTATGCTCACCCAACCCGAATTCATTGATAACTTCATGCCACTTATCTTCAAACTGAGTAGGTTCGTCAAATTCACACCACACTATCGCATAGAACCTGCTAGTGAATTCAGCATTATCTCTCAAATAAAAAGGAAGTTTCTGGGCAACCTTCATCATAATATGCCACATGCAATATCTATGCCTTGTATTAGGCATCACGTTCTCCACAGCTATTTTTAGTGCAGGGTCTTGGTCAGTTATGAACATAGCAGGGTGTCTCCCCATACATTCCACAAACTTATTCAATAACCACGGATATGAATCAACATCCTCCTTTGTAAGCAAACCAGCAGCAAATGTCATGCAACCACCGTGATTATTCTTACCCGTGAAAGGTGCAAAAATCATATTATACCTACATATTGATACAAAATGAATTTATTTCGTTAACCAATAAATCCCACATACAAATATGTGAAACTTTAAATGTATACATTCACAATAAGAAATTCATATCAGTGTATCACAATATTTATTCCAACAACAACTTTAGAGAAATCCAATATATAACAATAGGCAAAACAAATAACACATGAATTTCTTTAAACAAAGCGTTCGACTCACCTATTACTTTTGTAAGTTGCGTCAAACGACACAGCATCACCGAAAATAGCATAGTTCTGTATACCACGAGCATCGGCCCAAAATAAGCTCTTAAGCTTTTGGAACTCATCAAGTACATAATCGAACTGAAACCCATCGCCAAAATCACGCTCATTAGTGAACTTATTGAATATTAGTTGGGCATCAGCCCCTTCTGCATAAGCATTCAAATCACGAGATAATTTTTTGAAGTCAATACTCATACATCCAATATCTTCATAACTACCCACAAGCTCCTTGAAAACACGAAAAGATTTCATTGGACCAATATTTTCTTTAGCACATTTCAAAAGAATCATTTGATGAGAATGATCCACTTTCCTATTATACTTTAAAAGATGACGATATTCTTCTGATACAAAATCATTTATATGACCTTCATTGAAACTCGATACAACATAACCCATTCCAATCTGTTTTTTCAAAATAATACGAGCTTTGTAACAAACACGAGTTGATGGCCTCCGACGTTTCTTTACAATTTTACCTCAATCTTCATATAACTCATCATGAACTACATTCTTCATCCCTTCCCTAGTACAAACAAAGTACCTCATCACTGCTTGATGATACTTGCCTATTTTTGCAGTTCCCTTCCGAACATCAAAACCCGACGCATAACCATATAGCGAATAAAAATCAAATGCCGCTTCCAACGAGTCAAATGGTTGACCTACAAAAGGTTTCAAATCAACGTCACATGTTGGAATAAATAGCCCACCAACATCTGAGCTAACAACCTCATCCAATGTACCTGTAATGAAACATAAAAATAAAATTCTATAAGAAATGGCCTGCATTAACATGTTGAATCTATCACCGAGAATTTAACATGTTATAATGCTAACTAATAAACAACTATAAATGATTCTAGTCCACCTTCAAAATAATATAATATTAACCTGCCATTTTTTTTCCACAACCAAAACTTAATACTACGAAAGAAAGTTCATACATAATTTGAATGCGATTCATCATGTGTTTAGTACAAATTCACACAGCGCCTACTATATTACAATACAATATAATAAAAACGAACAAAAAGAACTTCCTGCTAACAAGAACAAATCTAGAATAAGAAAATATGATAGATTAAACACAACATTAAAACAAAACATTACCTGAATTCTCCATTAGTGTTCAACCAATAATATTCACGAAATCTAAAAAAGAAAGCAAAATTGTAAATGTCATGGATATAGGAAACGTCTCCTAATTTATCCATATTTAATGGATCACTACTCCATGATGATATGTGCAAATCAGAGTTCCTATAATTATGTTGAAAGTTATAACCGAAAATTTGAATTTACGTTATTAACCTTTACTAATAATTTTGTGTAGCATATGCGGACATTAATTGGCAATATATTGTCCATTGGATTAGTTTAATCTAAGGGTTAAAATTTGTTCCTATTTTATACTTTAATTATGGTTTGTATTTGATCTTATCTCTCTCTCTCTCTCTATATATATATATATATATATATATATATATATATATAGATGGTTCACGTAAGAATGCAAAAATATGTGTAAGATATATATTTGTTGCACCAAATTCGGTGCAACAACTTTATATTCAGTGCTACACTTTATATGTTGAGTTTGGTGCAACATATTTATACATTTAATGCAACAACTTTATACGTTCAATGCTTCAATCTTATTTCTTACCAATATTTACATTCTTACATGATTCATCCCTTGTACAGAGAGTGGTTATCATGTGGACACTCCTTATAAGGACGTTTCAGACTTATACTATCAATTCTTGATAAATAAATATGGATGCTTCAGATTCAATGTACAAATTATGACGCAAATGCACAATAATATGCAGAAATGTACATATAACTACTTTAGATGCACACTTAAAAATAACCATTAGATTTTTAAATCTAATGAACATGATTTTTTCTCGTTTATGTATGTTAAGGATTGTAACGCAATAATCATTTTTATCGTGAGAACGTGAGAATAAAAAAATAATGAATTATGTGTGAAAGTTGATGAATCCGCTGGAAAAGTTACTGAATGCAAAAAATAAAATTTTCGTCCCTCATGAATGATGTGAAATCTTAGTTTTTATCTTGGATGTTTAATTCACCATACATTAATTTGTTTTGCCGCTTCCTTTCCCTGAATTAGGGCTTAAATATTCATAGCATGCTCCTATATAATCAATTGCAATACACAAGGATTTTCTCGTATTTACCTGCAAATTTCTAGGACAGTAGATCAATTGTAAACTCTAGCTTTGATCTTCTGGACTGTTTTTCGAATGCCTATACTTTAATACTGAGTGAGAGCCATTTATGGACAATACTACAAATTTTCGCCCCCTATGATCTTCCTTGTGATTTTCGAAAATCACAGCATGGAATAAGATAATTTGATTTTCTCTTACATTGTATTTATAATGTTTTCCTTAAATCCTATTGACATATGACTCTTGCATATTTAATACACAATGATTATCTTCAATACCTAAAGATAATTCTTATCTAGAATAATTATCGCTTGATATCTAATCATATCAGATAATATCTATATAGATATAGGAGATATATTAAAATAACACATAAATCAAAAAATAATCACAATGAAATTCTCTAGGGGTGGATGAAATTTACTGAGTTCAAGGTCTTGATGGGCCAGTTAGAGATCACACAAGGAATAAAGATGGGCCTAAAATGAATTAATTATTTTATGTTAAGCCCAGAATATAAATTAATTCATAAATATTTATTCATTCCACTAGAGAACAAATGTTGATTTACTCCTTTACTATCGAAGTTGAGTCGGGCTTGCACTTAGACTTACGAATCCTCGTATTTAAGATATTGCATATCCAATAATTATTTATAGCACTCTGACTGCTTCAAATAATTAATCTCTTTAATTCATTAAGTAGTACCACTCAACCTTATTATTGTACTTAAGCTAACTCAATCTGCAGAGTTTAGTACAATAAACCTTTTGAGCTCCCTAAGTGTGTTGGATTTATATACTGGAAGCAGTTTTGGTTGAGCTTGTATACAATGATTCCTGTTATCACTATTACAATCTCCTATCTGAAGTGTTTACTTGATTGCATATGTATGTCCCTTTTATCTCGTATATAAGTTAGATCATACAGTGTGTAGAAGATCACGGAAGTCTGTATGATTGGTCAAGCTTAATGAGATATAAAAGGATCACGGTGAGACAACTTTAGGATGAGTTGTCGGTATAGTCATGTATACATAAGTGACTTAACTTGGTTGCTTGTCTATACTGGTACGTCTCTGACGTATTGATGGATCACAGTGAGATGAGTTCTTCTATCTGATCATCGTGAAGAACCTAGATCTCGGTGATTTTACGTTGATCTAAACCTCGATAAGGTATTAGGTGAGTATGAGTTACTGACCATCACTTTGACTTGTCATGGGTGAGGGTTACATGAGATAACCCAATATTCTCTGCATCTTGGGTGGTGGCAGTGCTTGTATGTCATGCTAGTTGCCTGTATCGAGTCACCGTATCCGTTTAGGATGGTGACGTCCTCTTAAGAAGCTTAAAAGGTTTATTGTACTAAACCCCACACGTTGAGTTATCTCAAGTACAATAATAAGATTGAGTGGTACTACTTAAGAAATTAAATAGATTAATTATTTTAAGCA
The DNA here is from genome assembly GCA_036937905.1 of Salvia rosmarinus. Classification (NCBI taxonomy): domain Eukaryota; kingdom Viridiplantae; phylum Streptophyta; class Magnoliopsida; order Lamiales; family Lamiaceae; genus Salvia; species Salvia rosmarinus. Next base: position 31,567,360 of record CM072816.1, on the reverse strand, counting down.
GTTAGAACGCTATAAATGATTAATAGACGTGCGATATCTTAAATACGGGGGTTCAAGAAGTCTAAGTGCAAGCCCGACTCAACTTTGGAAATAAAGGAGTAAGTCAGCATTTATTCTCTAGTAGCATGAATAAATGTTTATGAATTAATTTATGTCATGGGCTGAACATAAGATAATTAATTTATTTGAGGCCCATCTTTATTCCTTGCATTTGATCACTGGGTTGGCCCGTCAAGGCCTATAACTGCTTAAAATCGTCCCCCTCATGTAGAGTCCCACTGGGACTCTGTTCTGATCTTCTCTATCTGAAAAGATATTATTATATTTATTAGATATACAGAGATCATATCCTAATATGATTCTAAGGTTGCATTATAAAAATAAGGTGAGAGAAAATCAGAAAAACCCTAATACTAAGTGAAGAAGTTTTCGAAAATTATACTATTCACATAGTTGGGATTTTTGAGATTTTCACAGTGAGGAAGAAGGCGAATTTCTGCAGTACTCTCCATAGATTTCTCTCACTCGGCATTGGAGTTTTGGAAAATAGGATACAGTCCAGAAGATCAAAGCACGAGTCTTGATCCAATTCCTTATCCAACAAATTCACAGGTGAACACGAGAAAACACCTATGTGTTGCAATTAATTATGTAGATGCATGCTAGGTAAATAATCATTGTACGGTGAATTAAACATCCAAGATAGATCATCGGGAGAGGGTTAAAATTAGATTTCCCTAAAAAGTGGACGTCATCATCCTAAATGGATACGGTGACTCGATACATGTAACTAGCATGACATACAAGCACTGTCACCACCCAAGATGCAAAGAATCTTCGGTTATCTCATGTAACCCTTACCTATAGAAAGTCAAAGTGATGATCAATAACTCATACTTACCTAAATCTTATCGAGATTAAGATCAACGTAAAGTCATCGAGATCTTAGGTTCTTCACAACGGCCAGATAAAAAAACTCATCTCACTGTGATCCATCAATACGTCAAGACGTACCATCATAGACAAACAACCAAGTCAAGTTATTTCTTATCTATAATGTAGCATACACCGGTAACTCGTCATCAAGTTATCTCAGCTGTGATCATTTTTATATCTCAACTAGCTTAACTAATTATATAGGCTTATGTGATCTTCTACACACTATGTGATCTAAATTTTGTATGAGATAAAGAGATAATATATGCAATCAAGTAAACAATTCAGATATGAGATTGTAATTATGGTAAAAGGAAACATTGTATACAAGCTCAACCATTCTGCTTTCAGTATACAAGTCAAACAATGAAATTCTAAATCTGGGTGAAATTTTTACATTTTTGGATTCAATAATTTTCTGAGTGGATATATTAACTTTAATAGCAAATTCATTTCATTCATAACAAATTTACGTGGTTCTTAGTTCTCATGTTAAAAATTATTCTTATTTGAACCCCCCACACACACTATATATATGTATGTAGAGAGAGAGAGAGAGAGAGAGAGAGGAAGGATCAAATAATACCCGAGCCTGATATAGTATGTAGTACTCAATCTCATCTACTCATCTCATAGATCCTATGATGGAGAATTTTTTGAATTTTTTAAAGTCATTTGGCCCTGATTTCGCTATAGTAAGGGTAGATTAGTAATTTAATATTTTATGTGATATAAAAAATCATGCATGTTTTAAAACAGAAAACTATATACGTTTGAACATAAAACTGCATCCGTGTTAACAAAAAAATATATGAGATTTATTTCTCCAGAAACTACATGCATATTATTGTTATACAGAAAACTGCATACTATTGAACATAAAACTACATAATGTTGAGCACAAAATGCATATGAGATTGAATTCTCCAAAATTTATTCTCACGTTTAGATCGATTACTTCTAACTTCATAATTCAAAGCAAAACAAATGATCAACAATAAAGAAAACAAAGAATCAACAAGATAAGTGTTTGTGTATATGGAGAAGATATAAAGAGAGATATCGTGAATGAGAAACCTATGATTTTTTTAAAAGTATGCAATTTTTTGTTTCATAGTATGCAGGTTTATGTTTAGTCATACGCAAATTATTATTTTGTAATATGCATATTTTTGTTAGAAAATATACATATTTATATTTTTTAGTATGCATGTTTACTCTTTATAGAATGCATGTTTACGTTTTGTGGTATGTATTTTTACGTTTTACAGTATGCATACTTCATTTTCGACAACAAAACTCCTCATTGTCATTCTCCGTCATTTTCAGCTTCTTTCTCTGATTACCAGCGAATTTCGCCGTAAACTACCGCCATAACCACCATATCTCTCGATCCTTCAAAATCCACATATTTTTTTCACAAAATCTCTCAAATTTCTTCTCAAAATCTTATTTTTCTTCTCATTTTTCTTTCAAAAGGTTGTCTTATGCTTCACACCGTTGCTGTTGCGCTGTCACCGTCGTTGATGTCGCACCGCAATTGCCACTGCCCCTCGTCGTTGTCATCATAAAAAGTTCGAATAAGATGAAGAAAATCGGAGGAGAGATGAAGAAGAAGAAGAAGAAGACTAAGTTTTTATTTTTGCCTAATATATTTTTGCAAAAATTAAAAAATTAAATAAATAAATAATGAACTGCCACTTGTCAGTCTGTGATGCGACCATGATTTAGATTAGATGCTATATACTACCTGAGGAATGAGTACTACGGGAATGCAATCATATATATATATAAGGGTATATAATAACACTACAGTTGTTTATGTGATTGTTGGGCGTTGAATTTGGATTAAAATAAAATTTCGGCTTCAAAATCTGGAAAAAGGACAAATTCAATCCCCTATTAAGCAATTTGCATTGCAGATCTAGAGACAGTTAATTGATGTGCTCACGTCGCCAAGATTGGATTCCCTCAATATTTATTTTTTAATCCATTTTTATCTATTCCGGGAAAAAGATCAAAACACTTACATTGGCAAATACATCACAATTGTTTTTCATTGAAAATATGTTTTGTTATGGTCCTTCAAAAATAAAAGGAAGAAAAAGAAATATGGTTAATATTGGAAACATTCTTCAGTGACGCCACGCCGTACACGATCAACTTGTCTTATTATACAGCACATTATTTATTGCCCAATAATTTGTATAACTCAATTAAAATCTAAATACAATTATTGCTTTTAATATGATTGGTTCCGGGTTGATACGATCCTCGCTGGTATAAAGGATCTAACGACACGCGAACCGAAGATTTTTAACGGAATCGATGGAAAAATCTCAAAACCTCTGAATCTAACCCAAGAAGTGGTATAGGTCAGTATGTCGCCTATACCCCAACGTGATGTTGACGCATCAACTCGGGGACGATGAATGACACACAAACGAGGGATGAATGTCTCGTTGATACGTCGATAAATGAATTACTTGACAAATCTCAAGAAATTCGAAGAGTTAATGAAGAGAGAATATAACTCACATATATTGGAAATCAAAATCTGTCTATTTTCGTATGCTTACAAGCCTTTATATAGGCTGAAAAATGGAACTCTAATCCTAATGAAAGAAGGACTCTTTATCAAAGAAGAACTCTAATTTACAAAAGAAGTTTTAATAGACTATGACTCTAGATAAGCTTAAAAATGCTGCGAAAATCTTGATACAAAAACATAGCCCATATACCACATAATAATTAAATTCACAAAACTTGGGCTGCATCACGTGTCAATACAACTACCTTTACTATTAATATTCAATTGAATGAATTCGGGAAAATTGAATCTTAGATCACTAACGAAAGTTCTCCACTTTATTATAGTAATTCTGAAAAACCATACTACCTTCAGTTTCGTATTTCGAACCAAAAATGTACACTATGCACAAAGAAATAGAATCATACTTACACATAGTGTAACGAACGTAATTAAATACAACAATTAAGAATGATTATATATGAGATAGCATAAGAATGATTATATATGAGATAGCGTCAAAACGAGAATGGATCAAGTAGGAATGAAGTTATTTCTAAGAAAAAAGAATAAATTTAAGCTACTGATCAATGGACAATATCAATTTACGTTGTTCCATAGTACATTACTATATATGTTATATTTTAATTTCACAGGATTTATTTAAAGGTTATATTAGTAAAAAATTATATTAAAAATGGTTATTTCCTTGATTTTAGGTATTTGTTATAATCTATTTTGTAACTTCTTATTTTAGATAGATTATATTTTTTGTTACACGTGTATAATAATTAATATGGACCATTAATTTTTGTATGATCAATTGTTGTAATTAAAAGAATATTTGAGGTCATATAAATATATTTGATCATTGAATATGTTTAGGAATTCTAAATGGAAATGAAAAAATATTGTCACCGAAAATAGTTTAACATGGACGTAAACTTTGTATATATAATTGTCATACGGTTTAGAAAAGCTCACTCACTTTAATTGATCAATATAGTCTCACATTTTATGGGCTCTTAATAAAATAAGAAATAAATGTCTGTCATACTGAAGGAGTGGTGAAAATTACTTATATTTGTTTTAATAATATAATAATAAACCCTTAATTTGATAATATAATAATAGAAAAATAAATCCTAATTTTAAAATAATTTTTAAATAGGCTCTCTGTCCTAATTCTCTCTTCTTCTAGTTTTCAATATAACATTAGATTTAAATTTTTTGTGCCTTTCATCCTAGTCCGCAGGCCATCACACCTCTCGCATAACCCGAAAACTTGGCTAGAATACAATTATTGATAATGTAAAAAAAAATGTATAATGCTACAAAAGATCAGAAGATACAATATGATTATCTATCATCTCCTATTTCTCTCTTCAACAACTCCTGCAAAAGATCATTCCATGCATCAATGGGTCCAGGCAAACACCAATGCACGCAGTCATTAGCAAATGTCTGATTCGCCACCGGCCAATGCCCATATTTATTCGGATGCCCATCCGGCCGCAGCAGCATCGCCACCGTCGCGTCAAACAGCTTGAACTTCCCCCCACTTCTCCTCCCCGCTTTCTGTGCAATCCTCAACTCCTCCAGCTGTATCAAATACATCTCTAAGCTGTAATCGTCCAGCACCACCTCACTCCTCCGGTACGGCCGCATCCTTGCGCAGTCGCCGCCCTTGTCCCATGCGGCGCCCTCGAAGTGCGACGGCGCGTATGTCCGCAGGAATGCCACGCCCCCGAAGCTGGCGTCGCCGATCGCGCAGAAGGCCGTGCGGAAGGCGCGGCGGTAGCTGAAGTAGGAGGTGAGGTGCGTGACGTCGGGCTCCGGGCAGTAGAGGCAGCCGACGAGGCGGCGGCGGAGGTAGAAATAAGTTGGGCGGAAGAACCAGTGGCCTGCGGAGATGACGACATAGTCAAAGAGGGCGATCTGCGAGGACCAGTGGCGGTCGGGTTCATCGAGGTAGAGGTTGTAAGGGCGCTTCTCGTCGTTGGGGTCGGTTTTCTCGGTATTGACTAGGTAAGGTGACCAGAACATGGATATATTGAAGTCGTGGTCTTTGTACTCGTACCGTTTGTTTTGATCCATTGGATCTGACATGTCTACTGGATTTGCAACCTGGATCATCACGCTATCAAATTAATCTCAATATCATGTAGAATTATGTATGTATGTATCTGTATTTTACCCTGGACAAGAGACAGATGAGAGACTGCATGTGATTCCTGGCCACTGAATCTCCGACAAAAGCTAAAGATTTCCCCCTAACGAGCTGCAGAAACTGGTGCGGGTCGACAAGGGGCAGCTCACAGTCATCGGGCTTCCACCTCCACTGCAGAAACCCCCGATCGGGCCGTTCGAACTTGAGGCAATTCTGGTGCTCCTGAATCGCGTTGCACGTGTCATTCGTGTAATACGGGCCGTCGGGATTCGGCACCCACTCGCCGGAAAACAGGTCGCACCGATCCTCGTCAGAAACCCGCGTTCTTATCGTCCCACGATAGCTACTCCTCCCGCTCATCATCGCCTGCACCTTATCACCGTGGCTTATCTGATCGTCGCTTGTACTTATAATTGACTGGCTGCTCTGGCTCTGGCTCTGGCTTCCGTCATCATGTGGGACAGAATCTTTTTGTGTCGCGCTAGAATCGGTTCGCGGCCGTCTCATTCTCTTTCTTCTTCCCTTCGTAGGAAAAATAACAAGAAGCAATATTTATTTAGCTAAAGAGGCACATTTATGCGAGTTCTCTCGAAAAAAGCTGTCACTTTTATTTATAAATATTATTTTTTATTTATAATTATAAATTTATTCATAATAACTACTCTCATCGTCCATGATAAAGTATATCACAATTGTGAGTTCTCCTCTCGTGAAAAGCTGACACTTTTGTTCATGATTATTATTATTTATTTATAATTGTAAATTTATTCATAAAACTACTCACATCATCCATGATAAAGTATATCAAATTTGTCTTATTTGGTGTGTACGAAAAATATATTACTTCCCTTTTTAGCACACTACTAAATATCCAACCTTACAATCATTCATTATTTACAAAAAAATCATTCATATCATTCAAAACCTAACACATTGTGATATCTTTTCTCCAATTAAATAATACCCACCAACAATTTTATTAAAACTCGTGTAATTCACAAATAATATATTTATTGTAGACAGTGAAAGTATTACTTTTATTTATCAAAACTATCACTTCTTTTTTAATGCATGACGAGGGAGAGCTCATAAAATTTGTCTTAAATTAAAGGGTGTGACATTTAACCGATGTATCTCTCTAATCTCCACTCCTTTAAATTTTATTTTTTAAAGTAAAGAATTAAAAACATATGACTTCAACTAATTTAGTGTATTTTGAACTTTACAAATTTGTTTAACTTTGTGTTGTGTCAAAAAATTTCGGCTTCGAATATCTAACTAGCCTCACTCATAAAACATACATTTCTCGAGCTGAAAGAACGAAATTACGATGTAAGAAACATGTTTTACGGGTAGGCCAAGTCAAATATCCGATATCAAAATTTTCATACGTGATAAAATGAAACAAATTTGCAAATTTTAAGATATTTTAAAAAATAAATTAATTGAGATCATAAATAAAAAAAAATTATAGTTGAGATCATAAATTACTATGAATCAAAAAATGAGAAATAAATGAATAATTCAAAGAGCAACACGCAGCACCTTATCATTTTTTTTCCGGACTGGGGCAAGGTGGCGGTCGACCGCAGTTTCCCCACCGGCCTTGTCGTGGTGGCAGTAAGTGGGGTCGGTGGAGCAAGGGTCTTTAGGGTTTTCTGTTGGAGGAGCTTCCTCAACATGGGAAGCAAGAGTAATTGAATCCTCCAAATCCTCGTGCACCAACGTGGTTTCGTACAATTTCTTCGATGAGTCTCTTAATGCAGGATAATATAAAGGGATTGTTAGAAGAATGATTAGAGCAACCAATGGAGCAAGCCTCGATGTTTTTCTTCGCGGTTGAGGCTTCCCAATCGGAAGTTCAGAAGCCTGAAATTTCATTCCAATAAAAGATTTTGACCTATTTTTTAAATCTCTCTTTATATATATATAATTTGGAGGAGGAGGAGGATGGAGATAAGGAAAAGGAATTTGAGGAAATGAGAAAGGTTTGAAGAAAAAGAGGTTGAAGATGAATGGTGTAGTGTTGTAGAAGAAACGATGGTTTAAAATTTTCCTTTGCAGGTCTTTAAGGTAAAGACTGACTATAATTGATTTCTCATATTTAGTATCCATCATTCCGTTGTTAAGCAAATTGTTCATTTTGTACAAATTTGTATGCATCATTGCGTGTGATCGCATAATCATAGATAAACGAGGCCGAGTTTAATGTAGCATCTATAAGATTTGAGGCCTCCTATTAATCTGGTTTATCAATGGTCAAACGCTTTTCAAGGGGAAGATATTATGGTAATGAGACATATAATGAAAGATTTGGTATGGCTGTCATTTCAATATGGTGCCTCAATTATTCATCTATGTTTCATTAGGTAATATGGTAGTGTAATAGAGTTGCTCAATTAAATTCAGTTGTATTAATTGCTAGAGACCATCGAATACATTGCTTATTTTTTCATTTAAAAAAAATCAATTCATAAATACAACTGAATTAATAAAGTTGCTTTACCAAACAATGCAAGAAAATCTATCGGACACCGACGGAATCACCAACAAAAAAGTCATCATTGAAAAGTTACCATCAATGATCGCCGATGGCTTGGTGTTAGAAAAATTGTGCCCACATATGTCGACTCGGGGCATTGACGGACTACCGACAGATTGTGGTACCGACTACATTCAATCTATCAGTAAATATTTTTTAAAAATATTAAAATTTAAGTTTACTTATGGACTATCGATAGAATAGTCCGTCGGTGATTTTAATTTCGTTTGTAGTCCGTCGATATGCCTATATATATATATATATATATATATATGAAATTAGGGTCCATCGGGGTACGTACTGGTGTATGGGGAGGAATACACCCATTAGGAATTTTTTTTTTCTTTTCACAAGACTGACTCAGTTTTCAGTTTATCTCACCAGTATAAAACTGATACCGATAGAGTGTTTCAAAATGATGTTGTGATTCTTGTATGCTGGTGATGACAGTTCAATAATATGTAAAGTAAATGCAATATTGAATATAAAGATCTGAAAGAAAGTAACATTTGGTTTTTACGTGGTTTAGAAAGATCAGCTCATACGTCCACAGACTGATTGCTCGATCAATCCGCTAACTGGCATTTGTTTTTGTTTATAGGTACAAGATATAAATTAACCTGGATACAGAGTGAACCTTATTGTATCCCGCCTAACTTGACCTTCTTCCTATGGTGCGGGTGCTAGGAAACATTTGACTGCTTACGGATGCAGTCGACCTAAACATCTTGCTTATAGGTGCAAGATAACCAAGCTTTCAACAACTAATACTTCGTTTCCTATTTGCCCAAACTTCTACTTAAACTAAAGGATTTTTCGTAGAGGGTTTTCCAACTAAAATTTGAGCTATCACATGCGACAAACTCAGTATGTCTAGGTTTGATATATACAAAGTAGTATCCTAGACTTAAAGGAAGTGATACTGAAACCTTGAGCTGATAAATATATTTGAGCTCTGAAAGTTTACTAATAGCACTGTAGATCACTTCCTTTTTCGAAATCGTTGGATGATAGATCTTGAGCTTTGAGCTTTGAATTCTTTTGATAATTCGAATGCGCAACTTTTGGTAACCTTCAAATGTTAGATTTTGCTCGTATTTGTAGAGATGACGATGAATAGTATCATTGAAGGGAGCACCAATCACATCCTTCTAGTTTTCATTTGAATTCTTCCATTTGAATCTCCGTACGTCGTTGTCAGAGTCAGTATCATCGTACACTGCAGCTCTGCAACTCTGAAAAGATCTTCTAGCAAGTAAGGATCTACTGCAGATACGTTGTGACACGAGGCTGAGTTAAATACTCAAGGCTAAAATGTATCCGTATTTTTCCAGTTGAGTTGACGTGTTTTTCGACGTTGACTTGGCTGGACTAGTCGAGGCGCTCCGTCTTTCATCGATGATGGACTTAGTCTTTATCAGTTTGGAAACCTGAATTAGTATGACTCTTTCACTTTGACGTATAAATAATCAGCTTTGACTTTTCACTAGTCAGCTTTGACTTGATATCGTCAGCTTTGACTACTTGTCATTAGCTTTAACTATTGATTAGCAGCTTCGACTTCCAATCGCTAGCTTTGACTTTTCAGCATGGGCAATCAGCTGCTAGTATGATAGTAAGTCATATCCTATGTAATATCCCGATCGTCTAAAATCGATTTACAAGTCATTTAATGGATTAAATAGGGTTTGCATCAATAAGATATATATTTTTTAATAATTTCGGGTGAGTTTTCACAGATGGATTGCGTTTCTTAAACCGTAATTCGAGAATGAGTGGAATTTTGTTTAAGTAAATTCTATTAATTAATCTAATTAATTGAAATAAAAGATAAAGAGTAGGATAAATACCAAGTATTACATTAAGAAAATATCTTCATCAATTTTATACCATGCCAGAAAAATATGAATGGATAAGGGATGGTTTTTTTTAGTTCACCACAGATTTGATAGTTCTTTTTATATTAATAAATTAAATTTCTAAATAACTAATGAGATAATACCAAAATAAAATAGCTACCATGTTTTGACCATAAACTAGGAAGAAATTGAGATGAAAATGTTGGACCATTTATGATCATGTATTCTTTTATAATATATATATATATATATATATATATATATATATATATATAATAAAAATAATATGATATTTCCTACTGCACAAGGATAATACCAAATAATTCACTCATCTATCTTTCTCTCATCACCGTGCAAAAAAGAAAAAAAAAGGAAAGAAGCTTTGCATTTTTTCTCAAGAATAACGTCAATCTATCTTTGCTCAATTTCTCCCATTCTCGACAATCCGCCCCAATTAAGAGAGGTATAACTACAACTTAAAACCTTTTGATGTTTTAAAATTTGAAATTTATGGAGTATGTATGTATTGTTTCTAGAGTTAGGGAAGAAATTCTCAAACAACTTTGATCCGAGAATTAATATTATTCGTATGCCGATAACATGCTTAGTTTCTAAGTTTGGTTTAAATCTAAGCAAGTTGTATATTTTTTTTTTGTGATGGCCGAATATGTTAATGAGAATGTGAGGGAGTTCTTGATTTTTGGTGTGTATTTGAGCATTGATATGGGATTATGGATAGTGGTTGAGCATGATAAATTTTTGTTGGAGTTTTTTTTATCAAATTTGTAATTTTTAGAAATATGGGCTGAATGTAATTAGGGGTGTCTAAACGGTTTTCGGTTAGAACCGGAACCGAACCGAAACCGATAAATTCGGTTAACCGAAAATCGATAAATTCGGATATCGGTTCGGTTTCGGTTCCAGAGTTGAAAAAAAATTCGGTTATTGCTTAACCGATAACCGAACGGTTCGGAACCGAAAACCGTTTTTTATTTTTAATTATTATTTTAATTACTAGTTAATTAATTAAAAATTCTAAAAATCAATTTTTAATTATTACTTTTATTAATTATTTTAATTATTTATTAATTATTTTATCTATTTTTAATAAGTTTCAGTTTTTAATTATTATTTTATTTGGTATTATTATTATTTTATTTTTTTATTATTAATTAATTTTAATTCGGTTTTTCGGTTAATCGAAAACCGAACCATCGGAACCGATCGGTTTTCGGTTAACCGAAAATTTAAAACGATTCGATTTCGGTTCCACTTTTTCGGAGAAATTCAGTTCGGTTAACCGAAACCGAACCGTTTAACAGCCCTAAATATAATGATGATGTGAGGAGGAGTTCTTGATTTTTATTTGTTAAATTGGACATGGATCATTGATCAGGGGTAATATATGAGCATATACAATTTAATTGATAGTTTTTGAAGCATGTTTGATTTTTTTTTAAAAACAAAATGCTTGAGAAAGTAAATGAGTTTATATGTTTTAAACAATGAACATGGTAATTTTATATTATAAGATCATACTATTATGTGCCTAGAACATTGTAGGAATTTTTATAGATTTTTTGGAGCATGTTTAATGTTTTTTTTAAAAAATTATTTAGAAAAAAAAAGTAGCAGTTGTGAATAGTAATAGTGGATTTTTGAAATTCTTTGGCTGACTTAATGTTATGATATGAGCATGAAGTTATTATATGATATGAGGAACGATGTACAGAAGGTTAGGAAATTATTTTGGAATTTTTGGAGTTCGTTTCGTATTTTTCAAAAATTTATTTCGCTAAGTGAATATATGTTGGGAATAGTAACTATAAAAAAAAGTAACAGTATGCATTTTCGACGTTTCGGAAAGTGAAATGATGTTAGATGATAAAAAAAAATTTATGGATTGATGTTTAATATATGAAGAGGGTATAGTATAATTTTGTTGAATTTTGGAAGTCATATTATTTATTTTAAATATTTTCACAGTGAAGACAAGTTGGAAATTGTTTGAGCTAAGTGCTTGAGCATGTTTTACGCCTAATATAAATATGAGTTTATCTGATAGAATAAATAAGACGTGTGAGGTGAGAAATGAGACGAGAAAATGTTAGTAATAAATTTAGGATTTTTAAACCTAGATTTATTTATCCACATTAACACGTGATGAATGATTAGTTATGAACTTAATTATGATTCATAATTTATTCGTAATGACGTGGAGAGACATTGATGGAAGAAAGGAATGTGACATATCTCTTTTATGGCAAAAGGAACCTAATGAACTCATAAATTGATAATAGAGTCGTAATTAATAGTGATGCAAAATCCTAAAAACTTTAGAAGTTAAAAGTTATTGAGTTTGTTGTCTCTTAGCGATGTTTCTCAAAGGACGCGAATGATGTACTTAACCTGTTTCTTACGTTGACAAGGCCCGATATGGACGTAAACGGAAACTAAAGAAGGCTACTTAGTTACTCCTAGAAAGACAACTTTTGAGGTGGACTTTATCCTCAAGGATAAAACGAAAATGACAAATCATTTATTTGTGATGCTTTCTTTTAATGAAATGATGATGAAATATTTACAGTTAATTATCTGCCCCAAAATGTTTAAGTTTTATGTATGTATCCTATCTATGTTGGTTCTTCAACTTGATGTTAATTGAATTCGGATCATATGCTAGATGGAGAATTCCTAACAAAGATTAACGTGTACACTGATGGTAATTGTGTGCTGAAAGGTTTGCTCAGCCAGTTACGGTAACTGTGTGCTGAAAGATTTCTCGATCGATCACAGTGTCCGTGGAAGATGGCCGCCTTCTACGGCACATGATGTTGCAGATATGGATCATACGAACTAAAAATGTTCGGTCGAACAAAATTATGAGAATGAAAGAAAATGTATAGTAAGTACAGACATTTCAAATAAAACCTCGTATGTTACTAATGAGGTAGTACAATTAAAATGAAAAGTTTTTTGCATGAGTCCACTAAGTATTTTTGTACTCAGTCCTGTCCTGCATATTTGTTTTTGGTGTGCAGGTTGAGCAGATGATTTAATTGTGAAGTGTTGAGCAATGAGTCCCTATGTCACTGATAAGTTATAGAACATTGATTGCACATCGCCATATGTGTATCTCACACATTTTCCATTGCACATGTTTAAATATTATGTAAATGTTGTTAATACCACGATGTTATATATCTACATCTAAATACTAGTTTTCTATATTTGTATGTCACTGACATACGTCCTTTCTATTTTCACTTCTTAATTCACATCCTGAGTCAAAACTCTGACTAGGGAAAGCAGGGTCTGACACCCTAACTTCTTTGCTTCCACCAGCCCCAATTCTTCAGTCTTCTGATTCAGTCTTTAGTCTTCGACTTTACTCCAGTAACTCTATTCAACAACATCGCTATACACAAGTCTTCTGACATCAGTTGGCCTTACTTTAATCTTCAGTACGTGATCCTTCAGTTGAGCTTCTATTAGATGCGTTGGTACTAATACTCCCATCAGTGTGACTGACTTCAGCACAGCTCGAACTCCTTCAGTCTTGGGCCTGTCCAAGCTAGTAGTTCTTCTGCTCAAACATGTAACAAAAATGGCTAACTTCAGAATAAGTGAGTAGCATAAGTTACATCAACAAGCAAAAATCAGCATAGTTTTGAGATTTAATCAAAACGCTCAATTAAGATAGAATTTTTCCTATCTATAATGACAAATGTAAATGATCTTGAGGTGGCAAAAGTATTATTGGAAAAGACTCTTAAAGAGTTAAATTTTTTCATTCAGAAGCATGGATACAAATAGAAATAACAAATTGAAATCTATAATGACAAGTGTAAATGATCTTGAGGTGACAAAAATACCATTGGAAAAGACTCTTAAGGAGGCAACAATATCTTTGGAAAAAATGAGTTTGTCGCTTTGCAAATTAGTGTTGCGGTAGCATCATTGAATTCATGCGACATTCATTGGTCTTCTACACATTCCATTTGGCGTGATGCAATTATCGTTGAAGCAAAGCCCATCTTGAATGATCAAGATGTGTAGGGGCATTTATCGATTTTTTGAGTTTCAATTAACCTATAATCGAAATTGAACAAGTCGATTTTTTGGGTATCAGTTAACCATTCAAAATAATTTCAATTATGAAATATAATCGATTAACATACTGTTATACCCAATTAACCGAAATTAATTATTATATATATGTATAATTAATTGATTTGAAATTAATTAATATAGTTATATATATTTATTAAATATTTATTTTCTTTTTAAATATTATAATTAGGTTAATTTATTAAATATTTATCTAATTAATTATTAAATATTTAAAATTTATTAACAAATATATATATATATATTTTTTTTTTAAATATTGTAATTTCATGTTAATTTCGGTTACCCGTTAACTAAATTGGTTAGTCGGTTAACTGATTAACAATCGGTGTCAGTTTCAATTTATTTTGCTATATTTTAGTTTATGTTAACCCACTACAAGAAAACAACCGAATAGAGACGGATTTTACGACGAAAAGTAGTCTGTTGCAGAATTACGACGGAATAGCGACAATCGTGTTTAACTACGACGTCTATAATGGAACAACGACGGAATGCCCTGAAAAAATTTCGCATCAAAAATAACGACAGATTAACAACGGAATCGTTGTCGTTAGATCAATGACGGACAATATCCGTCTCTAACATTTTTTTAATTTTTTGTTGTAAAAAAAAAATTAACGACGGACGAATTTCGTTGCAGATCCGTCGTAGTTTTTTTAGTTGTTTTTAATAAAATTAAAGACGGACCCGTCGCAGATCATATTTTTATTTAATTTTTTTTTAAATTTACGACGGACGTAGGCCGTTGTAGTTCCGTTGTTAAAAATTTAATACAATCGTTCCTCTCTTTTGCATTTCAGATGTTAGCCCTAATTCTTTATCTCTACTCTCTCTCTCGCATCCTAATTCCCTCGCCATCCCCTCGCCGTCCCTCACTGTTGCTGCCTCTTGTTGTCACGCCCTCGCCGTACCTCGCTACCACTCACCGCCGCACTCACCGACCGCAGCTTGTTGGATTTGTATATCGAAAGCGCTTTGGTTGAGCTTGTATACAATGTTTCGTTACCACTATTACAATCTCCTATCTGAATTGAATACTTGATTGCATATATCGTGTCCCCTTATCTCATATATAAGTTAGATCATACAAAGGTGTAGAAGATCACGTAAGTCCGTGATGATTGGTCAAGCTTAATGAGATATAAAAGTTTCACACCGAGATAACTTCGTGACGAGTTGTCGGTATAGGTTGCGGTATAGATAAGAAGTGACTTGACTTGGTTACTTGTCTATGCCGGTACGTCTCGACGTATGAAGGATCACGGTGAGATGAGTTCTTCTATCGACCGTAGTGAAGAACCTAGATCTCGGTGACTTACGATGATCTAAACCTCGATAAGGTATTAGGTGAGTATGAGTTGTCGACCATCACTTTGACTTGTTATGGGTGAGGTTATATGTTCTAACCCAAGATTCTCCGCATCTTGGGTGGTGGCGTCTTGTATGTCACGCTAGTTATCTCAGTCGAGTCACCGTATCCGTTTAGGATGATGACGCCCCTTAAGGAGCTCAAAGGTTTATTGTACTAAACCCCGCAGTTGAGTTAGCTCAAGTACAATAATAAGGTTGAGTGGTACTACTTAAGGAATTAAAGTTATTAATTATTTTAAGCGATGAGTGCTATAAATAATTAATGGACGCTCGATATCTTAAATACGGGATTCAGAATGTCTAAGTGCAAGCCTCGACTCACCCGGTAATAAAGGGTAAGTCAACATTCTTCTCTAGTGGCATGATCGAATGTTTATAAATTAATTTATGTTCAACTGAACATAAGATAATTAATTTATTTGAGGCCCATCTTTATTCCTTGCATTTGATCCCTTGGCTGGCTCATCTAGGCCCGTAGCTCTTGATGAAATCGGCGCCCCCTATCCCTCTAAGGCAAGGATTTGATTCTCTTTATCCTATAAGGTGGTGTTTACTTTGTATGATTAGTATTTTGAATGATTGATTATTTGATGGATTAAATGTGTGATAAGATAATATTTATCTATTAATCATTTGTTTACTACAAAGGATTAGTGAAGGATTAAAATTAGGATAAATAACTCTCATTTTATTTTGAGGATTATTTCAATCCTATCTATATTGGTTGGATTAAAATTAATGAAGAACAATTCAAAGGATTAAAATAATCAAGGGCTTTGGGATATCCTCAAATATTAATCCTTAAAAGTAAACACTTGATTAGGTTGGATTAATTTTATCTATCCAACCTAATCATGCAAAGTAAACACCACCTTAGGATATTATTATATTTATGAGATATGCATGGATCCTTTCCTTATGGGATTATGGTAATGCATTATAAATATAAGGTAAGAGATAGAATCAAGGCTAATCCTTAAATTAGAGAGCATAATTTTCGTGAGCCTCAAGAGTGAGATTCTCGAAAATAGCTAGGGTTTTGAGGGTGATTTCTTGTAGCATTCTCCATAGATCGTCCTCACTCGACGTTGGAGATTGGGCAACCGGGATACAGTCCAGAAGGTCAAAGCACGAGTCTCGACCGGTCCGATCCGTTCATCCCGTTCGACTGACCTCTACAGATCCAAAGGTAAACACGAGAAAACCCCTACGTGTTGCAATTAATTATATAGACGCATGCTAGGTATATAATCAATGTATGGTGATTCAAATATCCAAGATAGATCCTCGGGGAGAAGGCTAGACATATGTAATCCCTACAATTGGTATCGAGCACCGGATCGTATCTTGGCTCTGCTGGATTAATTCACGTTTGATTATTACGCGCATTAATTAATTGTGGATCTATCGCTCATCGTGGCTCGTTTTGTTTTTGTTGGGTTTTATTTTTCACCACGAGAAAATCCGTTGTTAGATTAGATTTTTTCCGTAAATCTTATCGTAAAGAAGAACGAAGACGAAAGCATGAAGAACGACGACGGCGACATCGAGAAACCGAACGACACAGCTGGAGGGGCGGGCGACGGCACGCGCGGCGTGCTCGGCGCCGTAGCGCCCTCGGCTGCGCGTGTTTCTCAGAAGCAGTCGGCGGCGTGCTGGCGCGCGCGATTCGGCGGACGAGGCGGTGGGCTGGCGCGCATGGCTCGGCAGCGAGCGGCGGTGCAGAAGGCTGCGCGCGGACGCTCGGCACCGCGGCGGCAGCGCAGCTTTCGGCGAATCACGGCGTATCGGCGCCAGAAACCTCAACGAGGTCTCGGCGGTGCGGGCGACGCCATCGCAGTAGCGTGCGCGGTGCTCGGCGGTCAGCGAGACGCTGCCAGCACCTCGGCGAGCCGCGTCGCGGCGCGTTTTCGGCAAACAGGCGGCCACGGAGCGCTTATGCTGCGGAAACCTCGTAGCAGTGCGGCAGACACAAAGCGACACGGCGCGATTTCGGTGGTCCTCGCGAACGCCACGCGATCGCGAGGTAGCACGCGAGGCGCGATGGCGCTTCGGCAATGTTGTGCGGCGACAAGACGCGCATTATGCGCGGCGCGCCGTGGGATCATGCGGCGACGGGTGCGAGTTTCACGCATGGGAAACCTCAACGCCCGGATTTCTCGGCACCTCGGTAGCACGTTTCTCGGCAGATCGCTGGGCGACTAGCGCACGAGTCGCGCGCAGGGTTTCTCGGCAGATGCCGACACCTGCCCGCAGATGACTCGGTAGTCGCCGACGGCGCCGGCGGCGGCGGCATCTTCTCGGCAGCCCCGGCACCGACGAGGGCGAAACCGAGGCGGCGAAAGGGCGGCGACATTGTCTTGGGCGTCTGCTGGGCCTCGCCTTGGAGCAGCGACGGCCCAACCCGTATCTGGTCGACCCGCCCAAATCGCCCGAACCCATTTTTTCACCCGGATCCGAATTTCCCGCCCGAATCCGCTTTTGACGAATCCGGTCCGTGCCTGCACGCGAGGTCTGCTGAGATTTAATTGCACTTTGCAATTCTATGTAATAGATTAGACTTGAAAGTGCGGGTTTCATGAGTGGGCCACGATGAACGCTTTATTTTATTTTATCGCTCATTGCATGTCGTGGATGTTTATATTATGCAAGAAGCATGCTATGTATGTTTAAATTACGCTGACAAACCTTTAAGTGTTTTACGATTTGGCGCGCATAGTAAGCATGCTAGGTTTATCGCTTTCAAGCATATTTTAGAATTGCGAGCATGTTTTACATGTTGAGTTCTATAGACAAGCATGCTAGGATTACGTGATCCGCATGGACAAACCTTTTGAATAAAAAGACTAAGCAAGCAACCCGACAAATTAATTTTTCAAATTAAAATGTCAAGACCTCCACCTTGATCTCTAAACAAAGCGAGACGATCTGAAGTAAACGCCCACCCGCGGCTTGCTTGCACTCGCTTATCATAAGTTTGTTAGATGAGATTTCTAAATAAAATATTTTAAATCTATTGAGAAGTGGGAGTTTCATGTAAACGCCCACACGCGTGGCTTGCATGTACGATTTTCATAAGTTCTCTAGAGATAGATATAAAATAAGATAACAAAAGAATTTGAATTGGGCGGTATGGTCCTAGTGAGTATGCCAATTTAAGAATTCATTTTTCGTTAAAAGGTGGTCATTGCTAGACATCACCGAGTACAACTTCCGCCAAGTCCCTTCTTGCGATAGTGATGTGGTCTAGTAAGGTCCAATCGTTAATTTCATTTGTCGTAAGGATAAGTTGACATGGATTGAAATTAAACCACTAAAAGGTATATTTTAGTCCAGTCAGGGGTTCATGTGTAAACGCCCACACGCTGGCTTGCATGTGGGATTCCTTGGGCGATTGGAGGTTTCAATTAATATTGTTTTATCAAAAGGTTACAATATTATTGTTATTAATTATATGCGATCGTGATGCTTATGTGTTTTCATTATCGCTTTGATATGTCTCTTACACCGATTATCAATATGCTCGCACAAAACTGTTATCCCGTCCAAATTTTATCCAAACATTGAGAATGTTCTCACCGCCAAGAAAATTTATATATTCTCACTACACCCCATCCCAAGCCTCTAGACGATTTATCTCATCGATGAGGAGCGCAAGGAGCATGAGAAATGGGACAAATCAAACAGAATGGCAAAGTGCCTTCTTTGGTCACCATGTGCGAGTCCTGCAGCTCCAAAGATCAAGAGATGGAAGATGCACCACGATATGGCTAAATCTTATGAAATCGTATGAGGAGTCTGGACAGAATCGCTTGTCATAATTTGACAAAATCAATAATGTCTAGTTCAATGAAGGAAAGTGATTCGTGCATGACCATGTAGAGCAAATGATCAATCTCTTCGGAGAGCTCGAGTTGGTTGGAGGATATATTGATGATGTAGTCGAATCGACATGATCCTCAACACTTTGCCCAAGTTTTGATGACTTCGTTATAGAACGGTCCTTTATGATAAGAGTTATACTCTAGATTCATTGCAAGAGGATCTAGTAACGGAAGAACGAAATGGGTAAAGTGCACTGCCTTTAGCACGCACCTCAAAGAAAACCACCGCTTATCAAAAGATGAAAAGGAAAGTGGAATTCAGGGATGCTAAGGCTAAAGAAAAAGTGGAGTAATACAAAAGGCTCTACCAATGGTTTGAAAAAGCCAAGGAGAAGGGCAAGTGCTTCAAATGCGGTGAGATCGGGCATTGGAAGGCTAAGTGCCCCAAGCTCAGGCTCAAGGTACGCCATTTGCTTTAGTAATGTAAACATGTTTAGCGACTTGTTCTACCCAATCTTGGGTAGTAGACACGGTGCGATCGATCATGTTTGTTACACCTTGCGAGGGTTCCCGCGACAAGGGAGCTAGCTAATGGCGAGATAACGATTCCATGGGCAACGCGCGAAAGTCGAGGCAGTTGCGGTTGGAGATGTTTCTTTGTGTTTTGGAACAACAGCTTTAGTTTTGAAAGACGCTTTATATGTGCCGGATTTTCATGAACCTTGTTTCGCTTTCAAATTATTTACTCATGGATATTCGTTATTTTGATAGTGGTGTTTCTATCATAAGAAATGACGGTTATCTCGTGTTGGCACTTTATATAATTCGCTTTATACTATTTCGCAAAACATAATACCTATAACTATGTCAGATCTTCATCAAACCCTAAAAAGAGAAAGTTTTCTGCAAGATGACACTACTTTTCTCTCGGCATCTTAGATTAGGTCACATCAATCTAAATAGGATCCAAAGACCGGCTAAGAATGGGCGTTGGGTAATCTCACGGTTACTCGCTCCCGATCTGCGAACTCAGATAAGGTAAGATGTCGACGGACCCTTCAAAACGGCGGTTATAGATCCAAAGAAATGTTAGAGCTAGTCCATTCGACTGTGTGGACCAATGTCCACACAAGCTCGTGGAGGGTACAGTATTTTGTCACTTTCATTGACGATTACTAAGGTACGGATACATATACCGCTTCACCGCAAGTCCAATGTTTTGAGAAATTCAAAGAGTTCGAGGCGAAAGTGGAGGCGAAGCTAGGTAAAGTATCAAGTCATCGCTCGATCGCATGTATGAATACCTCAAGAACGAGTTTATGGACTATCTAGTGAAGTGTGGGATTACATCCCAACAAGATTTCACCGGCACACCACAAAGAAATGGTGTGTCGAGCGAAGAAATATGACTCTTT
This sequence comes from Salvia rosmarinus, assembly GCA_036937905.1. Lineage (NCBI taxonomy): Eukaryota > Viridiplantae > Streptophyta > Magnoliopsida > Lamiales > Lamiaceae > Salvia > Salvia rosmarinus. Next base: position 31,546,579 of record CM072816.1, on the reverse strand, counting down.
TCGAAATGGTTAGATCAATGATGAGCTATGCAAGATCGCTTATTTCGCTCGGGGTATGCCTTGAAACAGTGCATACTTGCTAAATCTAGTACCTTCCAAGTCACCGAAAAGACCCCTTCGAGTTGTGGTTTGGGCGAAGCTCAGTTTAAGCCACATAAGGATATGGGCGATCCAAAGACATGTCTTTGAACAAGAAGGCGACAAGTTGGAGGCTAGATCGATGCAAGGTCGTTTATCGCTATCCTAGAGGAACGAAGGTGGTTTATTCTATAGTCCTAAGGATCGAATGTCATTATTAGCACTAATGCCCGATTCTTAGAAGAGGACTACATGAAAATCATAAATCCAAAGTTGAAATCATTCTTCAAGAATTAGAAGATGATCGTATTCCATCACCGACAGCCAAAGGCACGAGATGTCGAGTTCAGTGGGAGGATCGACACCGATACTTCAAGAAATTGAAGTGGGTCGAGTTCCACCGAGATACCGACCGCACAAGTGGTACCTACCAAAGAAGTTGTGCAAGATGAGAACCACAAGTTTGCACCCACCGCCGCCATAGTGCTGTAGCGCCTGTCGTAGTGGGAGGGTTGTTCGTCAACCCGAGATTTATGTTCGTGGGTGAATCTTGGATTTATCCCGTAAAACCAGCAGCACGATAATCGACCCATGGACGCTCGGAGGCGATACAAAACAAAGATGTCAACGGTAATGTGGTATTTCTTGCACTTTACGTAGATGACATTCTTCTATTTGGCGACAATGTGAAGTTGTTATCAGACGTAAAGAGTTGGTAATCCGATCAGTTTCAAATGAAAGACTAAGGAGATGCCGTGTACATTCTTGGGATCAAGGTTTACCGAGATCGCAAGAGGAAAATGTTGAGCTTATCTCAGGCGTCTTACATTGATACTATGATTACTCGTTTTAGTATGCAAACCGCCTAGAAAGGATTGCTACCTTTCAGACATGGCGTTCCTTTATCTAAAGGAGCGCCACCGTGATCGCAAAGAAGATAGAGGAATGAGACAAGTTCCCACGTTTCCGCCAGGAAGTCTCATGTATGTATAATGCTATGCACGCAGCTCGATATCTCGCCGTGCAAGAGCATAGTAGCTAGATATCGCCTAACCTCGGACAAGCACATCGATTGCGAGAAGCATATACTCAAGTATCCGAAAAGGACTCGAGATTATAGGCTGGTTTACCATGCGAGATAGTCTAATGCCTTTGGGTTATTCGGACTGGATTTCTAAGTCGACCGTGATAAGAATAAGTCTACCTCGGACTATGTGTTTACCTTGTGAGGTGGAGCCGATCTCGGCGGAGTGCAAAGCAATGATGCATTGCGGACTCTACCATGGAAGTTCGAACATGTAGCTCAAGGCTACTAAGGAGGCGGTATGGTTCAAGAACTATCTCAAGGATCTAGATGTGGTACTGGTTTGCCCAAGAGTATCATAGTTTCATCGTGATAACTCGTGCAAGTGGCAAACTCGAAGGAACCACGGACCCACAAGGCGACCAAACACATAGAGAGAAAGTACCATGTCATACGAGAAATCGTTAGGCGAGGGACGTCTTGATTGCAAAGATTGACACGACGGATAACCTAGCGGATCCATTCACTAAAGCCCGCAAGAATAAGTCTACGTCGGGACGTTAGAGGGCTTGAATGCGCTAGATGGCACCCACTTAGAAAGGAAACTTTTGTATAAGTGGGAGAAGCAAAGTGATGGTTATGTGTAATAGCTAGTAGAGAGACACATTGTATACTAAAAGTTTGCTTTAGTATAAGTGGAGATTGTTGGATTTGTATACTGAAAGCAGTTTGGTTGAGCTTGTATACAATGTTTCCTGTTACCACTATTACAATCTCCTATCTGAATTGAATACTTGATTGCATATATCTGTGTCCCCTTATCTCATATATAAGTTAGATCATACAGTGTGTAGAAGATCACAGAAGTCTGTATGATTGGTCAAGCTTAATGAGATATAAAAAGTTTCACAGCTGAGACAACTTGAGGACGAGTTGTCGGTATAGGTTGCGGTATAGATAAGAAGTGACTTGACTTGGTTACTTGTCTATGCTGGTACGTCTCTGACGTATTGAAGGATCACAGTGAGATGAGTTCTTCTATCTGACCGTAGTGAAGAACCTAGATCTCGGTGACTTACGATGATCTAAACCTCGATAAGGTATTAGGTGAGTATGAGTTCGACCATCACTTTGACTTGTTATGGGTGAGGTTATATGTTCTAACCCAAGATTCTCCGTGATCTTGGGTGGTGGCGGTCTTGTATGTCACGCTAGTTATCTCAGACGAGTCACCGTATCCGTTTAGGATGATGACGCCCCTTAAGGAGCTCAAAGGTTTATTGTACTAAACCCCGCAGTTGAGTTAGCTCAAGTACAATAATAAGGTTGAGTGGTACTACTTAAGGAATTAAAGATATTAATTATTTTAGCGATGAGTGCTATAAATAATTAATGGACGCTCGATATCTTAAATACGGGATTCGTAATGTCTAAGTGCAAGTCCGACTCACCGGTAATAAAGGGGTAAGTCAAGATTCTTTCTCTAGTGGCATGATCGAATGTTTATAAATTAATTTATGTTACGGTGAACATAAGATAATTAATTTATTTGAGGCCCATCTTTATTCCTTGCATTTGATCCTGGGTGGCCCATCTAGGCCGTATCTCCGATGAAATCGTAGCCCTATCCTCTAAGGCAAGGATTTGATTCTCTTTATCCTATAAGGATATTATTATATTTATGGGATATGCATGGATCCTTTCCTTATGGGATTATGGTAATGCATTATAAATATAAGGTAAGAGATAGAATCATGCTAATCCTTAAATTAGAGAGCATAATTTTCGTGAGCCTCAAGAGTGAGATTCTCGAAAATAGCTGGGTTTTGAGGATGATTTCTTGTAGCATTCTCCATAGATCGTCCTCACTCGACGTTGGAGATTGGGCAACCGGGATACAGTCCAGAAGGTCAAAGCACGAGTCTCGACCGGTCCGATCCGTTCATCCCGTTCGACTGACCTCTACAGATCCAAAGGTAAACACGAGAAAACCCCTACGTGTTGCAATTAATTATATAGACGCATGCTAGGTATATAATCAATGTATGGTAATTTAAATATCCAAGATAGATCCTCGGGGAGAGGGCTAGACATATGTAATCCCTACAGCAGTTGCCGTCCCTACCGTCGTCGTCCCTCCCCGTCACCGTACCTCACCGTCATTGCCCTCGTTGTTCCGGCGGCCTACCGGAGTTCAACGTTTAGAGGTAAATTTCTATATACAGTTCATACTAGAATTTTAGATTTTTTTATTTTTTTTACATTATTCTTATAATCCATTGCAAATCGGTAATTTGTTTGGCAGCATAAATTACATACTAGGGCTGATCTCATACTTTCTGTTTAAATTACTTGCTAGGGTTGATCTCTATTTGTTTGTAATGTAAATTTCAGCCGTTGATAGTTTTTCTTATTTATTTATTTATTTCGATTTTGTATTTTGTAGGTCGAAGAATTTTCTTCCAAAATTTGTCAAGTGGTAGACTGGTACTCTCTCTCTCTCTCTCTCTCTCTACAAATACAAATTTGTGCATGTTTTATCCTTATAGCGGGTGGAAATGCTCACTGAACTAGTATGGGGGTGGGGTGTATTCATTATAGATAATGTGTATCTGTGTGTATGTGTTTGTATGTATATGAATGAGTGGAACTTATTACTCTTTCATTGTCTTTCTGTGTAGAATTGAAGATGAAACTGCCTTAATTAATTTGTTTAGACATTTGTACTCACAACTTCACAAATGTATTGTGAATGATTCTTGCAGCACTACTTTGTTATGAGCATAGATTGTTAGCAGTTAATTGTTATTACTTCTAGTTTTGTTTTTTTATATTTTTTGTATATTTTTTTTGTTTTTATATTTGAAAGGATTGCGCACTTCTAAAACTGCAACTTGATGAATATCTGAATTAATGCCCATATCCACAAAATAACGAAAATAAAATAAAATAAATGATGGATCTTTGAAAAATAAAAGTAAAAATTATAATTGAATTATAGGATCCTAACTTGGGCCACAACATGTTCGATAATCTACAATCATGTGTAGAAGATCTCTAAATTATGAAGAAAAAATGGTTACATCAACTTCAGACAAAGGACTAATAATGAGGATACAAAATTTTTGGACATAAATCTTCAATATATATAACATTGAAAAGTAGTTCAAATTCTTGTTCATGCATTAGAATCTCCAGTTCCAGCTGGTTTTGCATTGAGAAGTGGCTACAAAGCCTTAACCACGATGGTCATGTTTGGTCGGAAGTCTGTCAGACAGCACGCAAAGTGCTGCCCTGCTGCCATCGTCCAATGACACAAGAACGAGATCTGATGAGAACCCTCTAAAGGAATACTCTATTTAGGAATAATCTCTTATTTTGTCATAAAAATTCATGGTCCCAACTTGAGACCAGTTATATTTCGGAATAAACTCCATATTTGTCATAATTCATATTTTTTTAAGGTCTCACCTTAAAGAATTACACCTCCATTTAGGAATAAATCACCATAAATAATATATATATATATATATATAAATATATATATATATATATATATAGAGGATAGATCATATAGTACCCAAGCCCCGTGATAGTATGTAATACTCAATCTCATCCATTCATCTCATAAATCCTATGGTTGAGTTTTTCCGACTTTTAAGCTTAATTTCACTGATTTTCGCTTCATTAAGGGTAGATTAGTAATTTGATTTGTTATATGATTGCGAAAACAAACTATGCATTTAGTTGAACTGAATAATGCATTCAAATGAACAAAAATGCATGCATTGAACACAATAATGCATGCGATTGGAAGCTTCGCGTCCGCGGCGGCGTGCTTAACATGCGCCACCCGCGCGCCCAACAGGCGCGCTTCGTGCTCACGCAGCCGGCCGGCTGGCTCAAGCGCCCGTTGGCCTGCATTTTATCGTTTTATTCAATGCATCGACATGTTTTGATCAATGCATGGACGTGCTTTGTTTAATGCATGAACGTGCTTTGTTCAATGCATGTTTGTGTTTTGAAGCAACATGCAGTTTTATGTTTTATTCAATGCATTGTCATGTTTTGTTCAATGCAGTTTCATGTTTTGTTCAATGCATTTTTATGGTTTCGCTGTAAAATCTCTAATTCATCATTCTATGTCAATTCCGTCGTCTCTTTCGCTGATTACCGGTGAATTCGCCGTGAACCACCGCCATAGCCATCATATTTCTCGATTCTTCAATCATCTATCAAATTTATCTTCTATTTTTTCTCAAAATCCATCAATTTTGTTTTCAATTTTTTTTCTTCTTTTTCTTTCTTTCAAAATCTATTGTTTGTTGTTGTTTGTTTATATTGTTGATGTTCGCGGTCTTCGCCGCCGCCGCGCCGGCGTCGTCGGCCGCCGTTGCCGCCGAGTCGCCTCCGGCGCCTGCCACCAAGGAGGAGGAGAAGGTTGATTTGATTTCTTCCCATTTTGCCCTTGCGAAAATTAAAAGAAAAGAAAAGAAAAGAGCTGCCATGTGTCACGTGGTGCGACCACATGTTCAAAATGTGGTCTATATTGAGTACTACATACTATCGGGGATCGGGTACTACGGAATCCAACCTATATATATATATATATATATATATATATGTGACGACCGACTTCCAAAGAAATACGGATCATATGGATCGTCACCGATATGATAAAGGCATGGATATATTATCAATTTAAACCAATACGATTATACAGTACAAACTCAAGTTACAAATAAGGTTCCATGTTCAAGTCTAACCCAATCAGTAAGATTTCGAAAGAACCTACGATATCACGATATGAAGCGGTCATAATCAGCAGATACCAACAAAACATCGAGTTTGACACCAAATAAACGTGTGAACATACATATGATGATGCATGCTCAAGGTTTTAGAAATCCTTTCAATTAAAGCAACAAAACCACTACCACTTTGCACCACCGCACCCATCATCAATCTTTGCTCAACCTGCACATCAAAAACGAATATGCAGGGCTAAGTACAAAAGTACTCAGTGGACTCATTGCCGAAAACATTTTCTTTATAAAAGTTATTGAGCTGCCCACAATAGCACATGAGGATTTTAGTTAAAGACTCATGCGTATCAAATATTTTATCATTTTTCCAAAAGTGTCAGGCCTGACTATTTTATCACGTTGTTCCATATCTAGTAATTCATTCATCAATCATACGTTCATTCATTCACGCACTATGGAGGTGGCCACCTACACATAGTCACCGTGACCGGTCGAGGTAGCTAACCTTAACACACAGTCACACGTGTACACAATCCGAGTTAGTCCTCAACTAAGTCGGATCCGATCATTACCCTTTTTTAACGTTGGTGGACCAACTCATTTACATATACCAATCAATTCTCGTCCCACATTTGGACAAATCGACCTCGGATATGGACACAACAAAACATAAATATTTGGCGATCAATAACGATTCATGCGAATAATATTTTATAAAGCTTTTGTAAATCATGCTTGAGTTATGCATAATCATTTTGTTTCAAGAAAAGCCCACCTCAAGAATTATCCTTCTTGGAGTACGTGCGCCGATCCTCTGTTGTTTTCGCACGCCCACACTGGACCTTATCACGAAGAAATATGATTTAGTATGTCATTCGCTTCTTTCGAGAAGTATCATTAAGATTTGACAACTCGATATCTTTTAAGTCTGGTTTTAAGATTTTCGCCATCGATATGACTTAATTAACATTTATTTTCATCTATTCGATTGGTCCCGCCATAATGATAGATGACACTTGACGTTGCATTCTTCCTTCCATCGATGTTTCTCACGTCGTTTCAGATAAATTATGAATCCTAAGTTCACAACTAATATTCGTCATTTGTTAACGTGAATCAACGTTTTCGAGTTCTAATCCCTCATTCGTTACAAACGTTTCCTCGACGTTTTTCTCGTCTCACACGTCCACATATTCTATCCGAGAAACCCATATCTATAATACACAATCAATAAATGTTTCTTATAAGTCAATCATCTTCTATCAACCGTTCTATAATTTAGAGTTGATTAAATAATATTTCCTCAAGCATCTACTTGACATAATCAACTCATTACTTAATTAATTCTCCAATTTAATTAAGTAAATCCATGATTAAATATTAATTAAATGGATCAATTTAATAGTCCAATAATATTTGATTAATCAATCAAATTAATTTAATTCATCTTAGATATCCACTAATATTTAGAATTTATTTCTAATCACATCTTTGTAATAAATTACATAAGTCTATCTCATTACATAAATACATCACTTAAAAAGAATAATTCTCAAATTATTCCTTAACATAATTAATTAATTATGTTATTCACTTTCTAAAAATTAGATTTTATTCAATCTAATTAATTTAATTAATTCACTCTAGATAATTGATATTTAGGTTATTATTTAATTAATTAAGAATAAATCCCAAAATTTAATTACTAAAATTAAATCTCATATGTAATTAATATAAAATTTATTAAATCCTTAATTTAATTTTAATGGATCATAGATGAATAGCTCAAGTCCATTACCAAATTCAATTATTAGCCCAACATTTAAAATAGTCTAAGTCCATCTTCAAATTAATTGAAGCCCATATCAATTTAATTCAAAAACTATTTTAAATTCCAAAAGCCCATCTTTCATTTTAAATTCTAAGGCCCATATCCATTAAATTTCCGAAGCCCCATTTTTCTCTACCATAATTAATTTATTACAAGCGGCCCAATGAATAATTCCTCTACTGATGTCATAAAGCCCAAACCAATTAATTTCGGCCCATGAAAATAAGCCAATTTTCGGCCCACTCACAACAATTAATTTCGGCCCAATTGAATTAAACTAATTAAGCCCATCACCATTTTAATTCTGCCCATTTTCGTTTAGCCCAAAAGAATTAAAATCGGCCCACACCCTTTTGGCCCCAAAATTAGCCCAAACAAATAATTTAGACCTAAACTAATTAATTTCAATGGAACCCTACCATCACCGCCCCCCATCATCTCTCTCACTCTCGTCAATCTCTCATCCGCGGCGCACACACACATGTTCAAGATCGCCGCCGCCTCCACGTCTCCGGCGAGCCGTCGTCGGTCGGCGAGCTGCACGATCGCCGTGACCTCGGCTCCCTCTTCTCTCGATTCTCTCACGGCATCTAAGCGCACATCCGTCGCGCACGTCTTCCTTTCCCTGCTGGATCGCCGTCGCCGCCATCATCTCCGGCTGAGCCATCGCCGGTAGGCGTGCGTCGCCGCCGTACCTCGTTTATGGAGAACGGTCACCGTCGTCCGTCTGCTGCGCCGCCACGGAGACCACAGCTCCATCTTCCTTCCTGCCACTGTCGCGGCCTTTGGCTCCCCGACGACGTGCGTCGCCTCTTGCCGTCGCATCGTCCTCGGCGTCGTCGGATCCACACACGCACACACGCAATTTGTGGATCTGCCCTTTTTCCCAAATTTTTGTTTGTTTAATTTTTAACATTTTCCTTTCTCACAGGCTTGAAGGCTGCCACGTCCATTCTCGGTCAACGGTGTTAGCGCCGCTGCCGTCGCTCCGGTTGGGTTCACCGACATCATGCCGTCACTGCTCCAGCCACCTTGCTGCTTGACCACGGCAGACGTTCGACAGCCGAGCCCTAGTGGCTCGTCCATAGCTAGGTTCAAGGAAGTAGCCCAGTATATCCATATCTATGTTTTTCATTCGTTCGAAACTAATAGGTATATATGTATATATGTTGTTGTTCAGTGAAATAAAACATATTAATATTGTGATTGAATGAAATGGAGTGATATGGAACCTGTATGAAGTGGTGGATGAGTCTGCTGTGTTGTTGTTTTGATCAAAGGATAGTAATTTATTTGTTGGCTCTTCTGCCTGTTGCCGATTGGTTTGTGAAATGGAAATGGAGAAAATGAGTTTCTTTGCTTGCACATGAGAGGAGATATGGTGGTGCGTAAAAATGCATAAGATGTTTATAGATGAAAAGATGAGGTTTGAAAGAATGATTATATAGGGAAAAAGTGGAATATTCCGAGGAATAAAATGATGTGGTTTAACAGGAAAATCTTCGAGAAAAATTTATTTCCCATATCATAATATAACTCTACGCGACGTTTATCGGCGTACGACTTTGGTCGATCTTAGGTTTCTTTGATCCGTTGGCGGATGTGTCGTACAATCTCAATCATTTCTCCTATAGAGTCAGGTCTTAATATTCTTCTTTCTCCCGCTTTATCCGAGTAAAGTGGTGATCGACATTTCTTTCCATAAAGCGTTTCGTACGGTTCATTCCACTAGTTGCTTGATAACTGTGGTTACACGAGAATTCCACAAGTAGTAACACTTGTTCCAATTTCATCCTCTATCCGGGACAACAGTCCTCAACATATTTTCAAGCGTTTGAATGGTCCTCTCAGATTGTCTATCCGTTTGTGGGTTAAACGCGGTACTGAAATGCAATTGAGTTCTCAATTCCCCTTTTACGCTCATCCAGAATCTAGATGTAAATTTGTTGAATCTATATCAGACGTGATAGTCTTTAGAACTCCTTGCAAACTTATAATTTCTCGAACGTACAATTGTACTAATATACCTGATCCATATATTATTATGATCGGTAAGAAATACGCGTTCTTGATCAAATATCGATGATAATCCAATTCGCAGTATATTCTTTTAGTGATTTGGGTAGCCCGGTAATAAACTCCATGGCTATATATTCCCATTTCTATTCTGGTACGTCCAGCGATTGTAGGGTTCCATACGGTCGCTGGTGTAGTGTTTTCACTTATTGATACGTCAAACAACGTTTGACGAATGAAGCTACGTCTCGCTTCATTCCATCCCACTAAAATTTCTCTTTGAAATCTCGATACGTTTTGGTGCTTATGGGGTGTGCAGTGTAAGACGTCTCATGGCTTCTCTCAAGATCTCACTCTTAAGCCCTTCGTCTTTTTGAAAATAAACACTCTCCCGTAATATAGCAAAGCATCATATGTTGCTACTCAAAAATTCTTATGGTTATTATTTTTGATTTTGGCTCGTACTTCCTCCCGCTTATTGCTCTCCTTCTGAGCTTCCAATATTCGAGCTCTTAAATCTGGGATTGCAATCAACGTTGCAATACAGCCTTCTATCGTCTCAGGCGGCTCTATAATTTCGATGTTCATATTCTAAAATTCGTTTATAAGCATCTCCTCATGACTGAGGAGACATCCCAAACTAGGGTGCGGTTTGCGACTCAAGGCATCGGCTACAACATTAGCCTTGTCTGGGTGGTAATTGATACCACAGTCATAATCTTTCACTAGTTCTAACCATCTTCATTGCTTCATGTTAAGATCTTTCTGCTCGAAGAAATACTTCAGGCTTTTATGGTCAGTATAGATCTCACATCTAACTCCAAATCTTTAAGGCATGTTACCGCTATTAATTCCAGGTCGTGCGTAGGATAGTTCAACTCGTGTAGGCGTAACTGCCTTGAAGCATGGGCAATAACTATGCCTCTTGCGTCAGAACACATCCTAATCCATTCTTTAAGTGTCTGTATAGATCGTGTACTCCTTATCTGCTTCAGGTACTGCGAGTACAGGTGCTGTTGTCAGCAACTCCTTCAATCTCTGGAAACTAGTCTCACGCTCGGCGGTCCAAGTGTACTTGATTCCTTTTCTCAATAATTGGGTCATGAGTCGGGCTATCGTTGAAAATCCTTCGATAAATTTTTGATAGTAGCCGACAAATCCTAAGAAGCTTCGAATTTCATTCGGGTTCTTGTGGTGACTCTCATTCTCGAACTGTATCGATCCTCGATGGGTCTACCTTGATTCCCTCAGCGGACACAATGTGACCTAAGAATGTCACTTCGCCTAACCAAAACTCACACTTGCTAAACTTGGCGAGGAGTTGCTCTTGCCTCAACGTTTGCAGCACAGTCCTCAAGTGCTCTTCGTGTTCTTGGTTATTCTTGGAGTATATTAGGATATCGTCTATGAATACTAAGATAAATTTGACTAAGCATGGGTGAAATACCCTATTCACGATATCCATAAATACTGTCGGGGCATTTGTAAGTCCAAATAGCATAACGATGAATTCGAAATGACCATACCTTGTAAGGAAAGCCGTTTTAGGTACATTTTGGGTCTAATCCTTAGTTGATGGTATCCCGACTTTAAGTCTATCTTCAAAAAGACTCGTGCTCCCTTAGGCTGATCAAACAGATCGTCAATTCGGGGCAAGGGATGCTTATTCTTTAGGGTTATCTTGTTTAACTCTCAATAGTCTATGCACATCCTCAGTGTACTATTTTTTTTCTTCACAAAAGGACAAGTTCCCATGGAGATACCTTTGTGTCTAATGAAACTAAACTCCAAGAGTTCTTGTAGTTGGATTTTCAATTCCTCAAGTTCCTTCGGTGCCATCCGGTATGGGGCTTTCGACACAGGGGCAGAACCTGGTTCGAGATCGATTGTGGACTCAATCTGTCGAGTCGACGATAATCCAGGTAGTTCATCTGAAAAATCATTGGAATATTATCTCATAATCGAAACGTCTTTTATCCTTCTCTTATTCTGGTCTTCCTCCTCGAGATAGACAAGGTAGCCGTGGTCATCTGTCCTGTTCAACAATGTTCTTACTTATAGCGCGGATATGATTGGGACTCCTCTTCCCATGCCGATCCCGTGAAAGTGTTGGATTTGTATCTTGAAAGGTTTGGTTGAGCTTGTATACAATGTTTCTGTTACCACTATTACAATCTCCTATCGAATTGAATACTTGATTGCATATATCGAGTCCCCTTATCTCATATATGTTAGATCACGGTGTGTAGAAGATCACGTAAGTCCGTATGATTGGTCAAGCTTAATGAGATATAAAAGTTTCACGGTGAGACAACTTAGGACGAGTTGTCGGTTTGAGCGTGATAGATAAGAAGTGACTTGACTTAGTTGCTTGTCTATCTTTGATGCGTCTCGACGTATTGAAGGATCACAGTGAGATGTGTTCTTCTTTCGACCGTCGTGAAGAACCAAGATCTCGGTGACTTCGATGATCTAAACCTCGATAAGGTATTAGGTGAATATGAGTTCTTGACCATCACTTTAACTTGTTATGGGTGAGGGTTATATGTTCTACCCAAGATTCTCCCGATCTTGGGTGGTGGCGATGCTTGATGTCACGCTAGTTATCTCAGTCGAGTCACCGTATCCGTTTAGGATGATGACGCCCCTTAAGGAGCTCAAAGGTTTATTGTACTAAACCCTGCAGTTGAGTTAGCTCAAGTACAATAATAAGGTTGAGTGGTACTACTTAGGAAATGAAGTTATTAATCGTTTAAGCGATGATTGCTATAAATGATTAATGGACGTTCGATATCTTAAATACGGGATTCGTAATGTCTAAGTGCAAGCCCGACTCAACTTCCGGTAATAAAGGGTAAGTCGGCATTCTTTCTCTAGTGGCATGATCGAATGTTTATAAATTAATTTATGTTACTGGTCGAACATAAGATAATTAATTTATTTGAGGCCCATCTTTATTCCTTGCATTTGATCCTCGGTCGGCCCATCCGTGCCCTTTAGCACAAGAAAATCGGCTCTATAGCTCTCAAAGGATAGATTTTATTCTCTTTATCCTATAAGGATATTATTATATTTATGGGATATGCATGGATCCTTTCCTTATGGGATTATGGTAATGCATTATAAATATAAGGTAAGAGATAAAGTCTAGGTTAATCCTCGTTTTACACAAGCATATTTTCGCCATCTCATTCTCAAGAGAGAAAATCTCGAAAATTGTGTGGAGAGTATTAAGTGATTTTCAAGCATTCTCCATAGATCGCCCTCACCGACGTTGGAGATTGGGCAACCGGATACAAATATCCGTAAGGTCAAAGCACGAGTCTCGACTGCTCGATCCATTCATCTCGCTCCATCGACCTCGACTGCATTCAAAGGTAAACACGTGAAATCCCCACGTGTTGCAATTAATTATATAGACGCATGCTAGGTTTATAATCAATGTATGGTGAATTAAATATCCAAGATAGATCCTCGGGAGGCTTAACATATGTTTTCCTACAATTGGTATGAGCCCTGGATCGAATCTTGGCTGCTGATTAATTCACGCTTGATTATTACGTGCTTTATTAATTGTGGATCATCGCTCATCGTGGCTCGCTTATTATTTTGTTGGGTTTTGTTTTACACCACGAGAAAATCCGTGGTTAGATTAGATTTTATTATGTAAATCTTATACGTAAAAGAAGAACGAAGACGAAAGAACGAAGAACGAAACGACGGAAAACAGGTCTCGGCAGCCCCTCGACGGTATCTCGCGAGCGAGCCTCGCGATCGCGGCGCGCGCTGGCGACGGGCGTGCGTCACAAGACGAGATCCCTGGCGCCACGCGAAGCGGCGAGTGGTCGCGAGATTCGCCGCGGCAAAGTGAGCGGCGAGCTGGCGGGCGACGGGCGCTGTCGCGTGAGAAACCCGGCCACGGCGGACTCACGGTCGCGAAGTTTCGTCACTGGCGACGACATCTCGGCAGATGTTCCGGCGCCGGGCGTAAGCCGCAAGACGTGCTCGACGGGTCGCGGTCGCATTGCGACGCAAGGTAGCCCCGCGAGGGGCACGCGAGCGGCGAGCGCGGGCGTAGGTCGGGCGGCTGGGCCTCGCCTAGCGTGCGGCCAAAGACAGACAATGACCCGCCCAAACCCGTTTTCCACCCAATCCAGATTTTCCGTCCGCGCCTGCACGCGAGGCCCATTTGTTGAATCCGTCCGTGCGGGCACGCGAGGCCCGTTTCAAGTTTAATTGCACTTTGTAAATCTATGTAATAGATTAGATATAAATGTGCGGGTTTCACGATTGAGCGCGATGAACGTTTTATTTTATTTTTATCGCTCATACGCATGTCGTGGATGTTTAAATTACGCAAGAGTACATACTATGTATGTTTATATTACGTTGACAAACCTTTAAGTGTTTTACGTGAATTGGATGCGATAGTAAGCATGCTAGGTTTATCGCGTTTATCAAGCATATTTTAGAATTTCTGCGAGCATGTTTTACATGTCGAGTTCTATAGAAAAGCATGCTAGGATTACGTGATCGCATGGACAAACCTTTTGAATAAAAAGACTAAGCAAGCAACCCGACAAATTAATTTTTCAAATTAAAATGTCAAGACCTCCACTTTTGATCTCTAAACAAAGTGAGAAGCATCGTGAGTAAACGCCCACCGGCGTGGCTTGCTTGCACTTGTTTATCATAAGTTTGTTAGATGAGATTTCTAAATAAAACTTTTAAATCTATTGAGAAGTGGGAGTTTCATGTAAACGCCCACACGCTGCGGGCTTGCATGTGCGATTTTCATAAGTTTAACAAAAGAATTTGAATTGAAGCGGTATGGTCCGAGTGAGTATGCCAATTCTAAGAATTCATTTTCTTGTTAAAATTGTGGTCAATGCTAGACATCACCTCAAGTACAACTTCCCGCCAAGTCCTTCTTGCGATAGTGATGTGGTCTAGTAAGGTCCAATCATTAATTTCATTTGTCATAAGGATAAGTTGACATCGATTGAAATTAAACGACTAAAAGGTATATTTTAGTCGGTTGAGGGGTTCATGTGTAAACGCCCACACGCGTGGCTTGCGTATGGGATTCCTCGGGCGATTGGAGGTTCAATTAATATTGTTTTATCAAAAGGTTACAATATTATTATTACGAATTATATGCGATCGTATGCTTATGTGTTTACATAATCGCTTCAGATATGTCTCTTACGCCGATTATCAATATGCTCGCACAAAATCCGTTATCCGTCCAAATTTTATCGAGTGGAAACGAAACATGGAATATGTTCTTATCATTTGAAGAACACATGTTTGTTCTCACTACTCCTAAACCCGATGCCCCATCGACGAACGACTAATGAGCGGCGAGTCAAGCTGACTTTGGAATAAGTCAAACAATATGGCTAAATGCTATATGATGACTACTATGTCCAAAGGCTTGCGGTGCATCGATCGATGGTGACGCGACCGATATTTGGTCAAGTCTCGAGAGTAAGTTTGGGCGGTCGGATCGACGATCCGCCCACACAATGAGAGAAATCTTGGCGTGTAAGATGGAAGAAGGAAGTTCGGTCCATGAACATGTCTCCACATGACTCATCTCATGGATAGTCTTGATCGGTTGGGAGGAGGTATTGAAGCAAAGCCAAGGTCGATATCATCCTCAATACACCGCCCAAGTCTTTTGAGAACTTCGGCGTGAATGCGATCATGAGCAAGACCGAGTTTACACTTAGTCGGTTGCTTAATGATCTCGTCATGCGGAAGGAGTTATGGGAAAGGGCACATGCTCTTGCTAGCACATCTAAGAGCCCAAAATTTTCGTTGCAAAATGGAAATAGAAAAGGGGTACCAAAGGTGGTAGAGGCAAGGAAATAGTGGGAGTAATGGAACAAGAACATGGTTGCCACCGAGGCAGAAGAAGCCGAAGGAGAAGGTCAAGTGCTTCAAGTCGGCAAGACGGGCATTGGAAGGCCAAGTGCCCTATGCTCAAGGCTCAAGTGCGCTGCTTGCTTTAGTAACGAAACATGTTTAGCGACTTGTTCTACCCATTCTTGGGTAGTAGATACGGCGAATCGATCATGTTTGTTACACCTGCGGGGTTCCCGGACAAGGAGCTGTTTGATGGCGAGATAACGATCTCCATGGGCAACGCGCGAAAGTCGAGGCCGTTGCGGTTGGAGATGTTACTTTATGTTTTGAGAAAGCAGTTTAGCTTTAAAAGACGTTTTATATGTGCCGGATTTTGGTGGAACCTTGTTTACTTTCAAATTATTTACTCATGGATATTCTCGTTATTTTTGATAGTGGTGTTTCTATCATAAGAAATGACGGTTATCCGTGTTGGCACGTTATATAATTCGCTTTATACTATTTCGCCAAACATAATACCTATAACTATGTTGCATCTTCATCAAACCCTAAAAGAGAAAGTTTTCTTGTGAAGACGACTCTACTTTTATGGCATCTTAGATTAGGTCACATCAATCTAAATAGGATCCAAAGACCGGCTAAGAATGGGCGTTGGGTAAACTCACGGTTACTCGGCTCCCGATCTGCGAATCTGTATAGAAGGTAAGATGTCGACTGGACCCTTCAAAGCAAAGGGTTATAGAGCCAAACAAATGTTGGAGTTAGTTCATTCGACTGTGTGGACCGATGTCCACAAGCTCGTGGAGAATGCAGTATTTTGTCACTTTCATCGACGATTACTCGAGGTGCGGATACGTGATACCGCTTCACCATAAGTCCGAATGCTTTGAGAAATTCAAAGAGTTTAAGGCGGAAGTGGAGGCGAAGCTAGGTAAAGTATCAAGTCATCGTGTTCGATCGCGGTGGCGAATACCTCAAGAACGAGTTTATGTACTATCTAGTAAAGTGTGGGATTACATCCCAACAAGATTTCACCAAGGCACACCACAAAGCAAAATGGTGTGTCGAGTGAAAAATAGGACTCTTTGGAAATGGTTAGATCTATGACGAGTTATGCTACATCGCTTATTTCGTTCGGGGTATGCCTAGAGACTATGGCATACTTGCTAAATCTAGACCGCCCAAGTCGGTCGAAAAGACCCCTTCGAGTTGTAGTTTGGGCGCAAGCTTCAGTTTAAGCCACATAAGGATATGGGCAGTCCAAACACACGTCTTTGAACAAGAAGGCGACAAGTTGGAGGCTAGATCCACGCAATTTGTTTATCACTATCCTAGAGAGCTAAAGGTGGTTTATTCTATAGTCCCAAGGATCGAAGGTCATTATTAGCACTAATGCTCGATTCTTAGAAGAGGACTACATGAAAATCATAAATCCAAAGTTGAAATCATTCTTCAAGAATTAGAAGATGATCGTATTCCACCAATCGAATAGCCAAAAGTATGAGATGTCGAGTCTAGTGGGAGGATCGACACCGGATACTTCAAGAAATTGAAGTGGGTCGAGTTCCACCGGAGATACCGACCGCATGTGGTACCTACACAGCAAGTTGTGCAAGTTAGAGAACCACAAGTATCTCGCACCCACCGCTGCCATTGTGCTGTAGAACCTCGTCAGTAGTGGGAGGTTGTTCGTCAACCCGAGCGATTTATGTTCGTGGGTGAATCTTGGATTTAGTCCCAAAGCAGATTTAACATGCAATAATCGACCCATGGACATACAAGGAGGCGATACAAGATATTGATGCAAGATCATGGCACACCGCTATGGACTTAGAAACGAGTCCATGCATGGCTATGGAGGTATATGAAAAGACACCTCTACCGGATGGCAAGGAAGCCGTAGGTAGTAAGTGGATATACAAGAGGAGAGAGATTCCGATGGAGAGGTTTCGCTTTCAAAGCCGTGCTTGTGGCGAAAGGGCACACAGATTGAGGGCATCGATTTCGATGAGACCTTTCATCAGTAGCAATGATCAAGTCCATCGAATTCTTACGCCATAGCAGCCCACTGAACCCAGAGGTTTGGCAAATGGATGTTAAAACCGCTTTTTAAACGGTTACCTTGAGGAAGGTAGAGACATCTATATGCGACAACTTTGAAGGTTATGTGGTAAAGGTGAAAGCATCTAGTATGGAAGCTTTAAGTCCATTTATGGACTTAGCGTGCCTCCCGATCATGGAACTTACGCTTTGACGAGGTAGTAAAGTCCTATGGATTTACCCAGTTGCCTAGCGAGAGTTGTGTGTATCGGTTAGATGTCAACGGTGATGTGGTTTTTCTTGCACTTTATGTAGATGACATCCTTCTAGTTGGCAACAATGTGAAGTTGTTATCAGACGTAAAGAGTTGGCTATCCGATCAGTTTCAAATGAAAGACTTGGGAGACGCAGCGTACATTCTTGGGATCGAGGTTTACCGAGATCGCAAGAAGAAAATATTGAGCTTATCTCGGGCGTCTTACATCGATACCGTGATTACTCGTTTTAGTATGCGCACCGCCAAGAAAGGATTGCTACCTTTCGACATGGCGTTGCCTTTATCTAAGACGCGATCACGTATGACCGCAAGGAGATAGAGGAAATGAGACAAGTTCCTTACGCTTGGCCGTGAGGAAGTCTCATGTACGCAATGCTATGCACGAGGCCCGATATACGCTATGCGGTAGGCATAGTAGCTAGATATCGATCTAACCTCGGACAAGCTCATTGATTGCAAGAAGCATATACTCAAGTACCGAAAAGGACTCGAGATTATAGGCTAGTTTACCATGCGAGATAGTCTAATGCCTTTGGGTTATCTGAGCTTCTGGATTTCCAAGTGGCCGTGATGAGAAAAAGTCGACCTCGGGCTATGTGTTTACCTTGGGAGGTGGAGCCGATATCTGGCGGAGTGCAAAGCGGCGATGCATTGCGGACTCTACCATGGAAGCCGAATATGTAGCCGCCTGGAGGCTTCTAAGGAGGCTGTATGGTTCAAGAACTACCTCATGGATCTAGATGTGGTACTGGTTTGCCCAAGAGTATCATAGTTTCTTGTGATAACTCGGTGCGATGCAAACTCGAAGGAACCACGGACCCACAAAGCGACCAAACACATAGAGAGAAAGTACCATGTCATACGAGAAATCGTTAGACGAGGTGACGTCTTGATTGAAAAGATTGATACGACGGAAAATCTAGCGGATCCATTCACGAAGAGCACGCCGCAAAAAGTCTACGATGGACACGTTAGAGGACTTGGATTATGCTGATGGCACCCACTTAGAAAGGAAACTTTTGTATAAGTGGGAGAAGCAAAGTGATGGTTGTTTGTAATAGCTAGTAGAAAGACACATTGTATACTAAAAGTTTGCTTTAGTATAAGTGGGAGATTGTCGATTTGTATCTTGAAAGCGGTTTGGTTGAGCTTGTATACAATGTTTTCGTTACCACTATTACAATCTCCTATCCGAATTGAATACTTGATTGCATATATCCGAGTCCCTTATCTCATATATAAGTTAGATCATACAATTGTGTAGAAGATCACGAAGTGCGTATGATTGGTCGAAGCAATGAGATATAAAAGTTTCACGGTGAGACAACTTAAGGACGAGTTGTCGGTTTAGAGGTGCGATATAGATAAGAAGTGACTTGACTTAGTTGCTTGTCTATCTTTGATACGTCTCGGCGTATTGAAGGATCACGGTGAGATGTGTTCTTCTTTCGACCGTCGTGAAGAACCAAGATCTCGATGACTTACGATGATCTAAACCTCGATAAGGTATTAGGTGAATATGAGTTGTTGACCATCACTTTGACTTGTTATGGGTGAGGTTATATGTTCTAACCCAAATTCTCCGCATCTTGGGTGGTGGCGATCTTGTATGTCACGCTAGTTATCTCATGTCGAGTCACCGTATCCGTTTAGGATGATGGCGTCCCTCGAAGGAGCTCAAAGGTTTATTGTACTAAACCCCGCGGGTTGAGTTAGCTCAAGTACAATAATAAGGTTGAGTGGTACTACTTAAGAAATGAAGTTATTAATCGTTTTAGCGCAATGATTGCTATAAATGATTAATGGACGTTCGATATCTTAAATACGGGATTCAGAATGTCTAAGTGCAAGCCCGACTCAACCCGGTAATAAAGGGTAAGTCGGCATTCTTTCTCAGTGGCATGATCGAATGTTTATAAATTAATTTATGTTACGAAATTTGAACATAAGATAATTAATTTATTTGAGGCCCATCTTTATTCCTTGCATTTGATCCTGGGGTGGCCCATCCAGCCTTTAGCACAAGAAAATCGGCCCTATAGCTCTCAAAGGATAGATTTTATTCTCTTTATCCTATAAGGATATTATTATATTTATGGGATATGCATGGATCCTTTCCTTATGGGATTATGGTAATGCATTATAAATATAAGGTAAGAGATAAAGTCTAGGTTAATCCTCATTTTTACACAAGCATATTTTCGGCCATCTCATTCTCAAGCGAGAAAATCTCGAAAATTGTGTGGAGAGTATTGGGTGATTTTCCGAAGCATTCTCCATAGATCGTCCTCACTCGACGTTGGAGATTGGGCAACCGGATACGATCGGAAGGTCAAAGCACGAGTCTCGACCGTTCGATCCATTCATCTCGTTCCATCGACCCCGACAGTTCAAAGGTAAACACGTGAAATCCCTACGTGTTGCAATTAATTATATAGACGCATGCTAGGTTTATAATCAATGTATGGTGAATTAAATATCCAAGATAGATCCTCGGGGCGAGGGCTTAACATATGTTTTCCCTACAGAAAGTCTATAGGTTTCTTTCCGAGATGTTGGAAAAAATTTCCTTTCATTACGAGGATAGATGCATTATATTCGGTTAACTAATCCATCTCTAGGATTATATCCACATCTATCATAGGTATGACGTGAAGATTATCTCGTCATGACTCAAGTAAACCTAGTCCAAGTTCTAGGTTCGAGCATGTGGGTTACCATTCTTATACCTCCCTTGGAGAAGATATTCTCATGATTTGTTCGGTAGCGTTTAGGATCGATCCTAAGTTCTCTATGCATGCTTCAAAGAATAAAAGAATGCGAGGCGCCGAGATCAAACGTAGGGTAACGGTGTAATTGGAGAGTATTCCCATACCGCCAAGTTTCCTTGGTTCCTGGCGGCTCGTGGGAATTTCTTTTCTGGTCGAGGCGAGGTCCTAGTTTCTTGGGCGGTTCTTTGTTGTTGATGATGGTGTTGTCGTTCTGTCTTCGCTGCGATTGTTACCGCTGTTGTTGTTGTTGGAGTTGGCGGTACTGTTGCTGCGGTTGTCGCCATTGTTATTGTCGTTGCTGTTGTGGTTGATATGGTAGCTGATTTGGCTGGAAGTATCGGACCAGGGTTTGTTGCTAGAATGGTTGAGCGTGGATAGCGCAGATTTGTCAGACTCGATTCGGTTCATTGGGATGGCCATTCTCTCATTGGCGTATCCCTGGACAGTCCCTGGAGTAGTGACCCTTCTGGACACATTTGAAACATTCATCATTGTGAACATGTGGACTCCTTTGTGACTCCTATGGCATTTAGGGCATACAGGAGTTTCACGAATATCTAGTTTCCTTCGCTAGACGCGGGTACTATGGTACGTCCATTGCCTCGTTCGTGCCTAGATGGCACATTACTCACTTGTCATGGCCTCGTGTCGGCCTGGCCAACATTTGATCTTTGACCTTAGTGGGGTCCTTCCTACTTTCTCTTTCCACGATCTCCTTAGTGATTCGGTGGATGTACAGCGACAATTCTATCCTCAGGCAGGGCATTCTCAATGTCCAATGCTCTATTAAGGGCCTCACGATAGGTCAGATTTCCATGACCGATTAGTGATACTCTGATCTCATGATAGAGTGATGCAACCTAAAGCTCGTTGATTCCCGACTTGGTTCGTGTTCTCAATGAACCAATCACAAGAGCTCGAGCAAAGCAGTTAAAATTTTCAACCTATATAGAGGTTTGTAAACTCACGAAATATTAAGCTTTGATTTCAAATATATTAATGAGTTTTATTCTCTTCAAGAGCTCTTCGTTTTCACATTTGATTCTAGGTTACGCATTCGCGTAAATTTCCAACTGATTGACGAGGATCATATCACGGAGTCTCTTTCAGAACTTCTCAGTTCTCTTCTCGTCAGTGTCAAACAACTGAGGCGCATACCGCGACATCTCGCAGGATGCACAGTCGTGACCTCTGACCGTGGTCTTTCCTTATCGTAAATTGTAGAACTAGTGTTCCTTCATCTTACGGTAGCTCTTAGGAATGTACTTCTCGTACACTTCCTCCTTGAACTCTTCCCAGGTGTAAGCTTCTAGTTCCTATTCATATAAGGTCTTTCTATTCGCTCCCCGTCAGAAATCAGCTGCACCAATCATTTGCAAAGCAACGCATGATAAGCGTTCTTAAGAGGTGCAATAAAGGAATTTAAGGATTCGTTCTAGCGCGTGAATCCCTAGTTCCGCATCCACGAGATTCCCAGTCCCGTTGAAAATTGGCGGATTCTAACCAAGGATTAGCTCTTCAATCCCTCTTATATATACGCAATCAAACATCTTCTTACCATCCATCAGGATCTTAAATATCTCAGCGCGATATGTATATATAATCATACGCGTAAGTTCAGCACATCGTCGACATCATGTAATACGACATCAAAACTAATTACTCTCGATGAGCTATCATCATATCAAATCAAATGCCTGCAAGGATTTTCATCGGTGTTTTGAGATTTACCAAAGAGGCCGGTGCACGGAGTATGATGCTCCAAAACTAATATCGGCATCCCCACGCACTCTAATCACGATGCATACAAATATTTAAATACTACCGAGGTCATCAAAATAAGGGTTCAGTCGTAACAACTCATCGTTCTTGTATGCATCACCAAATATGCAATCGATATAAACAAAACACTTTCTAGTCTTAAATAACTAGATCCATAATCGCCTGGGGTGTAAATAGGGCTCAACATGACAAAGTCGAACCGGAGTATGAGTACTATCAATTTTCTCCATCTCATTGTCAGCAGGCAGGTCCTCCTCAGGATCCTCCTTTGGACCTTCCTCTAGATCATCCTCCTCAACCTCAACATTGAGTGTGGGAGCCATGATCTTTCAGACTCTAATGACTCTAGTTTCTTCCATAGTAGCCAGGCCTCGGCGGATCTCAGTCATGATCTCCTCGTAGGCATTGGCTGGAAATAGAGAAGCAGCAAGATGGACACAAGCTTCTCTCACGACACACTCAGTTAAGCAACGTGACTCGTCAATCTCTACAGTATCGTGGTACATGGGTCCGTACGATTGGCGACGGTTAAACTGGGGAAACACCGGTAGGTAGAGGTGAGTCTTGGCATGGAATGATCGACGCCGATGGTCCCGCAAGCAATGACGGGATGGAATCCCCACGGTGGTAGGATCGAAAAAGTGAGTTGTCGAGGACGAGAAGATCCAACTCGAATATGTTCCCGCGGCCGTGTAAGAACGCAGTCCATTAGATGCTAAACGAGGCATCTCGGGTGGAGCCACTCGGATTTTCATCATGCCATGTGTATTCTCGCTCAGGGAGATACAGTTCGCAAGTTACCGCTCCGTATACCATGAATACGTAGTTCAGGTGGCTGATGGAACGAAATCAAAGCTCTCTTGACGACGATATGTGTATTCAGATGATATCTCATGTGTACACCCCTGCTAATCGGGTGGCAATCTCGTAACCAGTCGGAGTACGCCGTCGTAGTATGATGTACCACGTCCATGTACAGTAGCCTAGTATCGCATGAAGTGAGCTAAGAACTCACCGGCGTCGTCTCCTCGATACGTCTGTAGGAATATACAACCTTCTCGGGTATGGTCCTACAGGATAAAGGACTTTTAGTCGTAAACATCGCTCGAACCACAATCTTATATCTTATTTTCTTGAGTTCTTATGAAATTACTTTCATAGTTTGGTCTTTGAAAAGAGACTGTATGGTCTTTTAGGATAGAACAGACATTCAATGTCTAGCCTTCGGGCAAAGGCTAAGTGGTCACCATTTCTCATTGAGTTATGAAACCTTTATTTCCATTCGAATCATAACATTTGATCATATGCGTTCCCGCAATACTCAAAATTCATTCTTTCTTTTTACACATACTTTCTTAACGTTATGCTTTGATTCTTCGTTATCGCTATGATAGAAATAGACGATAGTGTTGAATTTCTTGGCGTAGAGAGGTTGGGACTCGTAATGAAGACGAACCTCCAATTACAATCGCTTCAGCGTAGAGTTGCATTCTTATCCTCAAACCGCTCGATTGGGATTCTTATAATTTCTATGTTCTCGTTCTTCTTTAGTATTCCGCTCAATGGGGATACCTTATGTTCTCATACTAAGTTCGCGTAATAGGGATCATGCGTCTTAAGAGTCTATGTTCTCATAGGAAACATACTCATTTACATTATGTCTCAGCATGCTTTGCATATAGGAGTAAACACAACTCAAAACATATATGTGATAAACCGATATTCTCATATCACTCCTTTATCAATCACCCGTAGTTCTCAACTCTTTTCAACTTAACAATCGTTATTTTCAAAATAACTTTTCAATGTCAATTATTCATTTTTTCAAAATCCTTGAAACAACAACCCATTTGAAATTTGAGACTTTTCTCCTTTCAAACATATTTCAACTTTCAACACAATGCGACTTTTATAAGTCCATTTCATATTTCATAAACTTTCATCATTTCAAAACAACTTTCAGTTGAAATAGTTACCTTCTTCCTCGTTGAGCAGGACGATGATGGAGTGCAGTGCAGTGGTAGTCAAACACAAATAATTTCTAGTCTCAACTTTCGATTTAAGATCCAAGGAAAGGCAATCAAATACCAAGAGTTTCAAGACTCAACTTTCAACTTATGATTCAAGGAAAGGGTTTCTAGGGTTCAGAGCGAACAAGTGCTCTGATACCACTTTGTGACGACCCGACTTCCAAAGGAAGTACGGATCATATGGATCGTCACTGGTATGATAAATGCAGCGAATATATATAATTTAAACCAATACGATTAACCAATCAATTGCGAATAAATCGCGCAGACCGAAAGGAATACGTAGATCGGACAAATTCAAGTCACGAAAGACTTGCCAAAAGGTTCCATGTTCAAGTCTAACCCAATCGGGGCACATTTCGAGGCAGGTACGACCTCCGGTTTAATACGATATGAAAGCAGTCATAATCAACTGATACCAACAAAACATCAGAGTTTGACAGCAAATAAACGTGTGAACATACATATGATGATGCATGCTCAAGGTTTTAGAAATCCTTTCAATTAAAGCAACAAAACCACTACCACTTTGCATCACCTCGCACCCATCATCAATCCTTGCTCAACCTGCACATCAAAAACGAATATGCGAGGCTAAGTACAAAAGTACTCAGTGGACTCATTGACGAAAACATTTTCTTTATAAAAGTTATTGAGTTGCCCACAATAGCACATGAGGATTTTAGTTAAAGACTCATGCGTATCAAATATTTTATCATTTTCCAAAAGTGTCGCCCGACTATTTTATCACGTTGTTCCATATCTAGTAATTCATTCATCAATCATACGCTCATTCATTCACGCACTATGGGGTGGCCACCTACACATAGTCGCCGTGACCGATCGAGGTAGCTAACCTTAACACACAACACATCGCGTGTACAAAATCCGAGTTAGTCCTCAACTAAGTCGGATCCGATCGATACTACTTTTTAACGTTGGTGGACCAACTCATTTACATATACCAATCAATTCTCGTCCCACATTTGGACAAATCAACCTCGATATGGACACAACAAAACATAAATATTTGGCGATCAATAACGATTCATGCGATAATATTTCATAAAGCTTTTGTAAATCATGCTTTGAGTTATGCATAATCATTTTGTTTCAAGAAAAGCACACCTCAAGAATTATCCTTCTTGGAGTACGTGCCAGCGATCCTCTGTTGTTTTCATTTACGTCCTGTTGGACCTTATCACGTAAAAATATGATTTAGTATGTCATTCGCTTCTTTCGAGAAGTATCATTAAGATTTGTCAACTCGATATCTTTTAAGTCTTTGGGTTTTAGGATTTTTGTCATCGATATGACTTAATTAACATTTATTTTTCATCTATTCGATTGGTCTCGTCATAATGATAGATGACACTTCGACGTTGCATTCTTCCTTCCATCGATGTTTCTCCACGCCGTTTCGTATAAATTATGAATCTAAGTTCACAACTAATATTCGATCATTTGTTAACGCGTATCAACGCGTTTTCGAGTTCTAATCCTCATTCGTTACAACGTTTCCTCGATGTTTTCTCGTCTCACACGTCCCACATATTCTATCCGAGAAACCCATATCTATAATACACAATCAATAAATGTTTCTTATAAGTCAATCATCTTCTATCAACCGTTCTATAATTTAGAGTTGATTAAATAATATTTCCTCAAGCATCTACTTGACATAATCAACTCATTACTTAATTAATTCTCCAATTTAATTAAGTAAATCCATAATTAAATATTAATTAAATGGATCAATTTAATATTCCAATAATATTTGATTAATCAATCAAATTAATTTAATTCATCTTAGATATCCACTAATTAGAATTTATTTCTAATCACATCTTTGTAATAAATTACATAAGTCCATCTCATTACATAAATACATCACTTAAAAAGAATAATTCTCAATTATTCCTTAACATAATTAATTAATTATGTTATTCACTTTCTAAAATTAGATTTTATTCAATCTAATTAATTTAATTAATTCACTCTAGATAATTGATATTTAGGTTATTATTTAATTAATTAAGAATAAATCCCAAAATTTAATTACTAAAATTAAATCTCATATGTAATTAATATAAAATTTATTAAATCCTTAATTTAATTTTAATGGATCATAGATGAATAGCTCAAGTCCATTACCAAATTCAATTATTAGCCCAATATTTAAAATAGTCTAAGTCCATCTTCAAATTAATTGAAGCTCATATCAATTTAATTCAAAAGCTATTTTAAATTCCAAAAGCCCATCTTTCATTTTAAATTCTAAGGCCCATATCCATTAAATTTCCGAAGCCCCATTTTTTCTACCATAATTAATTTATTACAAGGCCCAACAGAATAATTCCTCGTCCCAATGTCATAAAGCCCAAACCAATTAATTTCGGCCCATGAAAATATGCCGATTTTGGCCCACTCACAACAATTAATTTCGCCCAATGAATTAAACTAATTAAGCCCATCACCATTTTAATTTCGCCCATTTTCGCTTAGCCCAAAAGAATTAAAATCGCCCACACCCTTTGGCCCCAAAATTAGCCCAAACAAATAATTTAGACCTAAACTAATTAATTTCAATGGAACCCTACCATCACCCCCTCATCTCTCTCACTCGTCAATCTCTCATCCGCGCGCACACACACATGTTCAAGATCACCGCCGCCCACGCCTCCGGTGAGCCAAACGGTCGGCGAGCTGCGATCGTCGATGACCTCGACTCCTCTCTCTCGGTTCTCTCACGGCGCCTAAGCGCACACCGTCGCGACGTCTCCATTTCCTTCCGATCGCCGCCGCCGCCATCATCTCCGGCCGAGCCATCGCCAGATGGCGCGTCGCCGCCGCACTCGCTTATGGAGAACGGTCGTCGTCGTCCGCTCGCCGCGCCGCCACGGAGACCACAGCTCCATCTTCCTTCATGCCTCATCGCGCCTTTGGCTCCCGGCGACGCGTCGTCGCCGCCTGCCGTCGCGATCGTCCTCGGCGTCGCCGGATCCATACACGCACACACGCAATTTGTGGATCGCCTTTTTCCCAAATTTTGTTTGTTTAATTTTAACATTTTCCTTTCTCACAGCTTGAAGGCTGCCGCGCCCATTCTCGGTCCAGCGGTGTTAGCGCCGCTGCCGTCGCTCGGTTGGGTTCACCGACATCATGCCGCCACCGCTCCACCACCTTGTCGCTTGACCACGACAGACGTTCGACACCGAGCCCCAGTGGCTCGTCCATAGCTAGGTTCAAGGAAGAGCCCAAGATATCCATATCTATGTTTTCATTCGCTCGAAACTAATAGGTATATATGTATATATGCTGTTGTTCGATGAAATAAAACATATTAATATTGTGATTGAATGAAATGGAGTGATATGGAACCCGTATGAAGTGGTGGATGAGTCTGCTGTGTTGTTGTTTTGATCAAAGGATAGTAATTTATTTGTTGGCTCTTACGCTGCTTGTCGATTGGTTTGTGAAATGGAAATGGAGAAAATGAGTTTCTTTGCTTGCACATGAGAGGAGATATGGTGGTGCGTAAAAATGCATAGGATGTTTAGAGATGAAAAGATGAGGTTTGAAAGAATGATTATATAGGGAAAAAGTGGAATATTCTGAGGAATAAAATGATGTGGTTTGACTAGACTATTTATCCCACATAAAAATATCTAACTCGATTTATAAATGTATTCGTTCTCCGACATTCGTTTAAATTTCCTCGTTCGAAAGTAAAATCGAAACGTCAACAATTATAAAATTTAATAATCGCTCTAAATTCAAATTTCGATTTAGCTAAAGAAATTAAAAATCGAAGTTTTAAATTTCTCGGGTTATTACAATATATATCATTATAATAAATTTATGCAGATTTAAAATATTTCTCTAAGGTTGCTTGTGACAATGACTTCATCTTTTTTGTTGCAATTATATCTTTTAACTTGCGGGTCTTCAATAGCTCGTCCATATGACCATCTTTTTGTTGAACCAAAAATATTTCTAATTTGTCGAGCAAACTCAAAGCTTCTTCACATGAAACTTTTGGGACTTCTACGCTATCATCTTCCGGATTATTTCCCTCCTCTTCTTGCCTCATTTCTTTAATGATTTATTCTTCAGTCAAAACATGCATAATTTGTTGCTCATTTGGATGGTTAAGGAAGACATCTATGTCCATCTGGTTGTTGTAGTGAAATTCTTTTATCTGACCATTCAACTCTTCATGTAGGTTTCGATTCTCTTCATCCATTTCTTTTGTAACTTGTGATTCGTCGACGTCGACGTCGGAGGTCCGAATTTTGCAATGTTTGAAGCAATTCCCAATTGTCCTGGATTTCACATCTATTGACCACGAAGCAACTGTATTTATCATTCCATCTAGGAGAGATATCTTTAATGGTTCCAAAACACGTTCCACGATTCGTTTCAAAAGTAGACGATTAAACCGTTGACGATAATAACCTTTAAAATTTTTAATGATACCTGCATCACATAGATTGAATCTTGGAAGTGTCATTTGGTGGTAAGTGCATAACAGTTGTGTAACGAAGAGGCGGAAGATTCTCTTTTTTCCCATGAGCTGTACAATTATTCAAAAGAAGCAAGACATTTCTGTCCAAACGACTATCAAACCATTTAAGCCATTCCTCAAAAAATAAAGATGTCATCCATGCATTTGAATTTGCTCGATAAGTGCAATTGAGAGTTGAACGATTAACATTCTTCAAGCATCTTGGATAAGAAACTTACCTATGATCCAAGAGGAAGTTTGTCAGATCCATCACCATTGCAACAAATGACAATTGTAACCCTCTCTTTGTTTTGCTTTCGTCCCTCAAGTTGCTTTGTTGCAAGAGAATTATCGGCCTGCATCCGATAAAATAGACCAGTTTCATCCATGTTGTAAATATCCTTTCATGCCCATTTATCCAATTCTTCTCTTATCGATGGCAAAATAGCTTCAATTTTCTCCATATCAACTGAGCCACTCTCCCCAAAACGGCGAAAAGAGTGAATTGCATGTCGATGCTTGAACTTTTCTAACCACCCATTTGAAAACTCAAATGAAGTTGCATTAGGATATAGTTTCTTTAAGAATATTCTTCCATTTTCCTTGAGTAATTCACCACTAATGTTGACGTGTTCTTGGTGGCATACAAACCATTCATAAAGGGCAGCCTCCATCAATGGGTACTTCAATGGTTTGAGCGTTTTGCCTTTAATTGAGAAGAGCTTGTTCGTCATGATTGATTGGCCTCTTGAACGCCTTTGATATCACCGATTGGGATAACTTGAGATTATGAGTATCATCCAACCACTTTGCAAAATCTTTTTGCTTCCAACTCAGATGCATTTCCTTCATTTTGTGCAACTCAACATGAATTTTTTCACTCATTTGAACTCACTTTTCAATTTTTGGTGCCATTGTATGAAACAATATTTGACATGATATTAAAATATGTATATTGTGTAATATTTATAAGAACACATAATAATGATTCCAACAAAAGTTGCATGTACTTACATGCATCTACTTTAAGAGATTAACTCTACATATTCTAAGTCAAATAAATTAAATATTGTACATGTATTTTCATATAATACATTATACAATACATGTATTTAGTAATTATAATATTTGTGTATTGTTCATGTACATTAAAATTAGAAAAAAAAAATCTTCTTATAACTCTATTTAGGAATAATCTCTCATTCTGTCAAATTTTATGTAGTCCCCAAAATATTCCTTAATAGAGGTTCTACTGTAGTAATTACATCCTCTATTCTAAAATAATACTGTTTGATTTTATTAGCTAGCTTTAGAGGGTGTTTGGCTGAGCTTATAAGCTCTTTAAAACAACTTATAAGTTGTTTAGGAGCTTATAAGTTGTTGCAAAGTGTTTGGCAAAATAAGCTCCAAAACAGCTTATAAGCTGTAAAAATAAGCTCCAACAGCTTATAAGCTCCCCTAAAAATAAGTTGTTCAACCCCAACTTATTTTTTCATAAGCTTATAAGCAAGCATGATTTTTTCAAAATGACATTATTATAGTTTGTTATTTCTTACATATACACTACTAACTTCACATCTAGTCAATTTTATCTATTTAACTATGATTTTCTCTCTCTAACTCACGATTATTTCTCTAGCTTATAAGATCAATTATCCAAACACTATAACAACTTATAAGCTCTTGAGACATTACCTCTTATAAGCTCTTGAAACATCTTATAAGCTCTTGGAGCTTATAAGCTCTCTAAAATAAGCTTAGCCAAACACCCCCTTAGTACCTTGGCCATGGCCTTAGGGGGATAGTCATCTTTGAGCTTAGGATCTATGCATTGTTTCACTTTATCTTCACTCAATCTTGGAGTTGCATGCGTACAAGATTGACATTTTCAATTTATATAAAACATTAATAGATTGAGTTTTGTATGTAGTGTATATATAGGTAGACAAAAATTGTGTAGTACGATCTAAAGGATTAAGATTTGTCTGTCTGACAGTATTCAAGTTCGAACGGAAACTCATATCTATATTCATTTTTGTGTGTGTGCTCAACGGCGGCTAACCTCTCCGGCGGCACTTCGACGGCGGCCAACCCATTTTTGTGAAAGCCGCCATCATTTTATGCGTGTTTGTGGTTTTTTCTCTTTTTAAACATGTTAAAATAAATTATTAATATTATTTACATAATTCAATCACAAATTCAATAATTAAAACATAATTCAATAATTAAAACATAATGATAAATTGGTATGATGACAAAAGCTAATAATAAGCACATTAAATCAATAATTTATTTATCTTTTTATGGTTCTTTGAGAAAAAATTGCTTAAGTTGCTCCTCAAACAATCGAAAAATTATTTCTTCCGCCTCTCTCAAAACGATTCTCTCTATTTTATGTTGAGTTTGTGTCCGTGTATGTGTTTGTATTGTGTTTGTGTTTATATTTGTGTCGCGCCTATATTTAAATTCAAAATAAATAAATAAATAGAAAGATATTTATTACACGCGGCCAACCTCAACTACACGCACAACTACACGCATTGAATGCAATTTCCGGCGGCCAACTTGTTACCCTGCGGCCAACCTCAAATACACGCCAATTTTCGGCAGCCAAACCCTTTACCCGGCGGTCAACCACCTTTTTAGCCTTATTTTCCGACGGCCAACCTTAGTTCTTTGCAATTTCCGGCGGCTAACCCATTCCCGGCGGCCAACCATGTGTTTTGATTTTTCGGTGGCCAACACATTCAATTGCCAACTACTTCTCTGTCAAAAATAAAGTAAATCAGACTATTTTTGCAGCATTTGTTTTTTTTAATGATTAAGGATATTTTCGTAATTTTACTTTAAATTGGGTAAAAAGAGTAGCAACTTAACATATAGGTTAAATTAAGTATTAATGTTAAAATTTGGGGTAATTCTCCCCATTAACACTAATAAATAACACATTAAGTGAGTTATCACCTTCTGCATTTTATTTCCTATTATTTCCCCTTCTGCATTTTTTCTATAAACTATATAAACATTTTAATATGCAAATATTTTTTTCTATAGAAATTTTATTATTGGGATAAGGATTTGAAGGATGACATTGTTTACGAGCTCTGGCGCACGAAGGCAGGAGATAGATACAAGGATCTTCTTCACAAGATCAAAAGAAAAATGAATGACAATGTACCACCTCCCTTCATTCACATTCAGGAGTGGGCAACTTGAAAAGCAATATTGGAGTCGTGATGATGTACAAACAAAGGCGATAAAAGCACGGAATAATAGGATGACTAAGCCCGATGGCGAGGGAACATGGATTGTTAAGCATAGAGGTAGCTCAAGAAGTGCTTTAGAATATGCAATGGAGATGGTAAGTATCTCATACTTAATTGGAAATGATTGGCTTATTGTTATTATATTCTATTGTAATTAAATATCTTTGTTTTTCAGGTATCTAGATGGACAAGCATGTTTCTATCTAGATCTAGTTAATACAGTTGATAGTATATCTGCTATGAATTTTTGTTGAAGCACATGCACGAGATATGGGAGAAATAGTTAATATTATTTGTTATGTAAGAAATGTTGAAGAAATAACTTGACTAGTAGTAGTGATTAATTAAGTAATTTTTATTTTTGATTGAGCCTCTCTGTAGAATTTGCTTGGACATTCTTCAATATTAATCAGTGGCTCTTCCATCATAAACTCCATCCTTTTTATGTTCTGTAAACTATGAATTAATAGATAATATTAACTATTTTATCTTTCTATATATAACACGTAACTATTATACATTTTATTTGTTTGATTGAATGCACATGTAAAAGCACGTGATGTCGAAATATCTCAAGTGCAGTGGGATGTATTCAAGAGGTATCATGTCACCGAAGATGACGAATATACTGATCCGAAGTTTCGTAGTATTGTGGTAAGTAACTTCAAATCAAAAGACTTAGCTAGAATTATTAACTAAATAACCTAAGTGAATTTATTTTATAGATGCAAGTTGAAGACAATTTTCAGACTTTGAGCCAGCATGTTCCCGGTACAGATGAAGTGTCGGAGGTAGATAGGACTGAGATCCTTAAGCAAGTCCTAGGAAGCCCCTAGAAGAAGAATAGATTGTTTGGTGCAGGTTCTCTTGCACAGAGCTTCATGAGTAATCCTAGTGGATCGAGTGTCGATTCTGCAGAGACATCTCGGATCGATCCAATGGTGATACATGAGTACAATCAGAAGTTGATAGAGGTGGAGGAGACGCTACAACGGGAGAGACATCAGCGCAAGGAATATGAAAAAAAAAAAAAAAAACTCAGCGTCGAGAATATGAGGGGAAATAAAAGCTACAATAGATGAGGGCGATAAACAATGCACAGAAGCAGACACTTGAACAATTACACGCTCAATAGGAGGCTTTCCAGCGGTTCATGTCGGGTTCGGGTTCGGGTTCTACTAACGGTACATGATATCCACCATCTTGATCTGGATATATCATTGACTTGAAGCATCATCGGATATTAGATATATTAGAATTTGGTTATTGGATTATATTATGTTTACTTTTGGATTATGTTATGGATTGTATTTGTGGATTATATTGTGTTATGGATTACGTTTGTAGATTATCTAATGTCATGTTTGTGTTTCGAAATTGGTACGTATTTATATTATTAATATTGTTCGCCTTTTATTATGTGTGTGTGTGTTGGCCTAGTGGTAGAGTGGTTAATGCCTGAGGCCAAAGGTCTCGGGTTCGAGTCCACCGTGACGCAGCCTTTAAAATTTCTGTATTAATTGACCAAAAAAAAGAAATTGGTACGTATTTTTTTGAATTTTTGGTCTAACATATGAATTTGCAGTTTGAACAGGTTATAATTATTTTGATTTAGAATGGTCATTTTTATTAAAAAAAAACGACGGACTAGCGAAGGAACGCTTACAACCCAGAACAGCTGAATAGCGATGGAAAATTGGTTTCAATTATGTTGTTGATCAGCGACGGAATTCAAATCCGTCGGTATTAGCGACGAAATATTCTATCGTAAATCCGTTGCTAATCAACGACGGAATCTAATCTGTCGCTAATAGTGACGAAAAATTCTATCGTAATTATGTTGTTAATCAATGACGGAAAATGACATTTTTTTTAGCAACAGAGCTGAGTCCGTCGCTGATCTTGTTTAGCGACCACGATTCTTGATTCGGAATGTTTTCGTTGCAATTTCGTCGTTAAGAGGATTTAACAATGGATTTGTAAGGTTTAGCAACGGAATTTTCCATCGCTATTCAGCTGTTTTCTTGTAATGACCGAAATTGAACTGATTAGCTCCCCTAAAGATGTTCAAGAAGTGAAGAACGAGTTCCTTAAGATTTTTCTACCAAAGTTTTTTGAGAAAAAAATAGTTGATGAAGAACTCATTTTCTTATTGTATTAATATTATCAAAAATTATATTTGAATATTGCAATATTTTAGTTTCATTATTATTTTATTTTGAATGTTGCATTAATTTTTGTTAATGCTTTTTGTTGAATATTGAAAATATAATCTGTAACTGATAATTGGATACGAAAAAATTTACAAAAAATAAAATAAAATATCGACGAATTTACCGATAGAAAATTTTGTCGTTAAATCCACCGGTCGATTTGACGATGCTGACGATGTAGGTAGACGACAGATACACCATGGGAAAAATCGTTGGTGATCACCGACTGACTAGAAATCCATCAGTATAGTATTTACCGACATGTTTAAAGGCATCATATATTATCATACGGGTATCCGTCGGTGATCTCAATCACTGATAGAATTTGAGAGCTTACCAATGAAATATTTCGTCGGTGTCCGAATGAATTTTAGTAGTGTAGAAAATGTACGATACTTGCATATATACGCGAGGATTGTTGCTGAGGTTTTAATTGATCCTAGATTTCTAGTTATTAGTAATTAATTTAATGGTATCTTTTCTTAAGCATATTTATATGACAATCAAAAACACAATTATTCATAATTAGTACTTCCTCCATCCACCAAGAGCGTGTTATTTGGTGAATGGTATATATTTTAGTAAAATATTTGGTAGATTATTTGAGTGGAGAAATGATCTCACCTTGTAAGAAATGAGTGGTTGAGATTGAATTATAAGAATTAAGTATTGGTCAGGGGATGATTTTTTGGTTAATGATGAGTTATTATGAGGTTAAATTATATTGAGTATCCCAAAAATGAAAGTGACACACTCTTTATGAATGCTGAATAAGGTAATTGTGACATACTCTTAGTGAACGGAGAGAGTACTTGAAGATAAAAATATTTAGACAGCCTCAATCTTTCTCCAACTTTGCATGTGTTAGATTTATAATTTATCACTCCCACGAACTTAGCTCATTTTATTAGAAACTAATAGATTTAGAGCATAGATTTGTAATTTATCATCCTTGGGCTGTATTTTGGTTGAGCCTTGTTTACGAGCCAGAGCCATATAGGTCCATATTTCAATATTTTTAGTGAAAATAAATTGAAGCATAGACCCAAAAACTATTCAAACTGAAAATTAGAAACCAAACTGAATTATTAATATTTATTTAATGTACAGTACTTATGAAAAGAAGTATCATAACAATATACATAAAAATATTATTGTATATAAGAAGACATGTTTATACATACTTCGCACCTAACATTTTAGCTGATTTCTCCAAACATATATTAGGGCATCTCCAACTGTAACAGCCCGCCAATCTAAAGTACGGATTAGACGGGGCTATTAGCAACTAAGCAGGGATTAAGAACATAATGACCAACAACCTTTCAAGACTTGATCTGGAGGTAACATAAGTAATATCCAAAAATATAATAAAGTGTTTTGAACAGCGGAAAGCATGTGAATGCATATATGACGATATACATCCAAGGTAAACTATCAGTGACAAAAACTCCGACTGCTCAACACTTGTCCATCCCATCAGCAGCTCAACCTGCACATTTAAAAACAAACATGCAGGGCTAAGTACAAGATTGCACTTAGTGGACTCATGCCAAAATAATTTCATTTAATTACACTGCCCATAAGTATAACACGAGGATTTTAGTTGAAATAACTCGTGAATACCAAAATACTTTATCATTTCTCAAAGATTCGCCTGGCCAGGCATTTTCTGTTTCGTATGATCCGTATCATTCACATAATTATTCATAACTGATCTCATAAACCGATCTCACGCCGTAGAAGTAGGCCTCCTTCACCGACGCCGTGATCGGTCAAGATGTTGCTAACGGCCCCAATCACATAGTCGTGATTTCAGATCCGACCAGATCCACGACCGCCGATGATGTTGCTAACGGCTCACAATACAAAATCGGTGTACACGTTAATCTTAGCTGTGAATTTCGTGATCCGACTAAGATCCGATATCGATTTTAAAATTGGGAGCGACCCAATAATCGATTCACATACATCGTTGGCTCGCCCAACAACATGATAGATCCATACGTTAAAACATAAATATTTTGGGCATGTAATACTCATAAACATTTTCAACCGAAAGCTTGTAAATAAATACTTTTCAAGCGTCGTCAGAATAAAAGGGTTTTTAGTAAAGCCCACCTTGTACACGTAGTCTTTATACTGTGGTCTCGCTCCTACGCCAATGCCTCGTCCAAGTATCACCTTAACGTAAGAATCATTTTAGTACATCGGTCACGTTCGATAGAGACGGATATAGTCTATAACGTTCTACACGTCAAATAAGGCTAACGCCGGACTTACTTTGACGTTTCCTAATCAATTGATGTCGATTATGAAATTTCTTAACTTATAAGAGATATTCTACCTTTTTAGTATATAATGTACGTTTTAATGTACTTACGTAACGTAAGTGGCATTGTTACTAAACGTACTACGTCATATTGATCACGACATCGATTATGCCCTGCTGACCTTGGTCAACGATTTTGGTCAACTATTTTGACCAAGTCAACAAAAAGTCAATAATTTTGACTTTGGTCAACAAAAAGTCAACATTTTGACCTTTTCAATTATTTTATAAAATTCTATCATTTTATGTGCAATTCTTGTTCTAAAAATTCTCATAAAATCATACTATGTCTAAAACATTATTTTAGATCATATTATGTAATTACTTTGGTCAAATAAAAATTATACACCTTAGTATTATAACATAAGGTTTTCGATTTTCATAATAAACCAAGTAAACCATTTTTAAAAATTCTAATAAATTCACATAACACTTAATCATCCTTAACTATGCTTACTATAACATAATTGTTATTTATTTTGAACTATTGAATTTAATTTACCTAAGTCATATTCGAAATTTTTGACTTAGGTCCAAATAATTTTTATAAATTTCAATAAATTCCTACAACCATATATTATGAATCTACATCATCAATATGATATGATAACACTTAAACATGGTTTATATCATAACCTACTATCATATCTTATAATTTTCGAAAATCATGAACATAGGTACTAAAGTTTTCCAAAATTCTACATAAATTCATATAAGTTTATTTAATACTCTAGATCATTATTTCATGCTTAAATCAACAATTAAAAATCATAATCATCAACATATTCCACCTACATGATTTCGGTCCACATATAAAATTTAATACCATGCTTAATTTTGTGATATAATCATAGTACATGCTTAATAATATCATATAAACATGATTTCTAAACATCTTAGCATATGATCTATAATTTTCGAAAAAGTCATAAACAAACTAAGCTCATAACTTAAAATTTAACGGACAAAAATCGAAAGTTCTAGCATGTATACGGTTAGGATGAATTCTAACCTTTAATCGGAATCGATTATTGGCGGCAACGCTTTTTCTATCTAAGATTTGGGATCAAAGTGTGTTGAACTCTACTCTTTTTCCTCTCAATTTTCGGTGGTCATGGTAGCAAATGAGAGAAATTTTATCCTACACTAATATATATAGTCTTAGTCCACTTGCAAGCTAATCATCACATAAAATGATAATTAATATTCCTACACAAGTTGTCAAAGTTTTCGTCCAATTGCCTTAGCTTAGGGACAAAGTTTTAATTATCCTATTAAGTCAATAGTACTTGTATATTTGTACAAGGTTTCGTCCATTTGAAGTAAAATGAGACAAAAGTTTTCCTCTTTATTTTTCTTTATTAGTACACGGCACTTTCTAATCCATGGAGAAGGATTTTATTTTATGATGATATTATATATTAATTATACCTTTTAGTTAATTTATCTATTTCAAAGTCAACAATTTCAACTTCATTAATTACTACATAAAATATCAACTAATCCACTTGCAGATAATAATTACATAAAATGATGAATTATCACACTTGTACAACTTGCACACATTTGGTCAATATTTTCGTCTATTTGTTACAAGTTAGGACAAAATCCTTAAATCTTATCATCACATTAATGCACATCTCTTTCATGTATATATATATATATTTTTTTTAATAATTTAAGATAATTCTTCTTTTAATTAACATAGTGTTCGGCCAACACCAACATGATATACATTTACTTGTGTTATTTAATAATCTAATCCATTATGAACAAATTCTAGTACGTAGGAAATATATATATATATATATATATATATATATATATCATCTTCATAATATAAACATTTTATTATCACTATAGTAAATCATTCTCTTTTTTTTTCTTTTCCTATTGTTTTCGGCAATGTCCTTAGTATAGGAATGATTTTTATATTTTTATACTATCATATATATAATACTACTTTAGGATAAAATCATAATTGAAAAGTCAAATATTTCAACTATGATGGTGGCACTATTATAAGGTTTGAAATTAATTTTTTCCAACTTTGATTTTCAAAGTTTTCGGCTCCCACAAGTAGACAACCTTGAATTACTAGTTTTAATTGCTAACTAGGTCTACTTTACACCTAATAACATGATAAGATCCAACTCATAACCTCTCATTAATTAAGGTCGATATTTATCAAATAATTCACATAAAATCATGCAAATTGTCGCCACTTTCATGCACTTGTCATACTACTTGTGCAAGTTGCTAATACAACTCACATTATCCATAATAATATCATATTAATATAATTAATATCATACATTATCAATTGATAAGAATTTAATTAAAATTACACCTTAAGAAACCCCAAAATTTCGAAAGTCATAGGATAATCCCAAATATTTTATTTTCTTGTATTAAATAGCTAATACATAGTTATGTGACATATTATATGTCTTATATGATGAATTAATCATAGAAAAGTATTTAAAATAATTTAGATTTCAAAACCCTAATTTTCGAATCCTATAGTTTCAAAAATTTCAAAATAGGATACATTCTATTCTTAAATTTTCTAGCATTATTTTGATGATAAATAATGCTTTATATGATAAAATAATCATAGGAACTTGAATTTTGTAATTCGTGATCGCTCAATCGAAAGTTATCGACTATTTCTAAAACCGACGCGTTTGAAACGCCTCAAAATTCTCATAGGCTAATTATCTCTAAATGTTTAAAATAAAGTTGTAATAACTTTAATTATTCCTATAATAATAGGAATTTCAAATTAAGTTTAATCATTGAATAATATCGTAAGACGAATCGCTTAATTCATTCGACGTTAGAAAATTACGTTCAAAGGAATATTAGAAACTATATTCCTTAATTCACTAAGCGTCAGTGAATATCACACAGAACTATCAACTTATGCTTAGTCAAATTCGAGCATTGACTTATTAAGATTTTAATTATCGAGGCTTAAATCCTAAATTACGATTTTAATTATCGTAATTAAGCATTAAAACTGCGGGATATTACATTCTACCCCCCTTAAAAAAAATTCGTCCCGAAATTTGCATACCTCAAAGCATGGGACACTTTTCTCGTCATCTCATTCTCATGTTTTCACATGACTTTCTCTTGTCCATGGTTTCTCCATCGACTTTCACTAATGGTATAAAACTTGTTTCTTAACCGTTATACTTTATGATTTAATATCGTCATAGTCTTTCCTCATAATCCATATCTGGATTAAGAACATCATCATCATAATAACTCATGTGTTTTGGGATAATACACGTATTTTCTTAATCATGACACATGGAAAACATTACGCACATTCCCCATACCTGGTAGAAGTACCAATCTAAAGGCTACTGGCCTATTCTTTCTAAGATCCCCATAAGGTCTTATAAAACACGATTCTAACTTGCATTTTTCTTAACTTTAACTCCTCTCGATGGAGAGACCTTAAGAAACTTTATTTACGATATCTCAGATAAGACTTTTGCTCTCATGAGCTTCGTTATTGTTTATCTATTTCGATGATAATCTCAATCATTCGACCGAGGTGTTAGGCCTCGAACTTTTCCTCTTACCTACTTCGCTATAATAAAGAAGGATCGACACCTTATTTCGCATAATATATCATATTGCCCATATTGATCATTTCTCGCCACTAATGTCGAGGCGATGCTACATTAGTGGAAAACTTGTTTCCAACTCGCACTTGATTCGACACTAATGTCTTTAACATATCTTAAAACGTTTGTATTGTTTTCGACTATCCATCTATCTCATGAGCGAAAATTATGCTCTAGTTTATTCTCGCCCCAATTCTTTCGTTAACTAATCCAAATTTGAACTTGGAATTTCTATCAAATATGATAGATTTTGGTATTCTATGTAAACGCACGATTTCTATTACGCCTTACTAGCTTATCGGATTCATAAGTAATCGAATAGGTCTAATAATGAGCGCTTTTAACAAGTCGATCCATTACTACACGTATAGTAGTGTCACTTCTTTCGACTTTGATAATCTATTACGAATTTCATTACGATGTCATTCCACTCCCATGGGGTATCTCCAAAGGCTATAACTTTCTATAAGTTTGTGAATGTCACGCCCACTTATCGGCAATTAAGACGGCACTTTGATTTAACGAGACTACATCTCGCTTCAACTCTTCCTATTGAAACTTTTCTCATAAGTCGTGATACATCTTAATACTGTCTGGATGGGTGGTATAAGGAGTATCACGAGCTTCACTTATGATTTCATTCCTTAACTCATTATTGTTGGGAACACGATCCTTTCTTAAAGAATATAACATTAGTATGTGTTTTCAAGCTCTTTCGCTTTATTCTTTAGAAGTTTCTCTTTTCTTGCTAAGAGACATCCTTGCTTGACTTTTACAATTCAAGATCTCGCTACTACGTGCCTCTCTTGGGTTATATTTTATATTACAACGTAATCTTTACTAATTCGAGCTTATCTCTTTTCCCATGTTCAAATCCTTTGGTCGAAAAAGTATTTCAAGCTTTTATGATCGACGAAAAATTTCACACATCATTTCTTAGAGATGATATCTCCAAAACTTAGCATGTGTATTACTGTTGTTAGTTCTAAGTTGTGAGAAGGGTAATTCTATTCTTGCACTGCTTCAATCTTAACCAAATCTATTTTAGCTCCTTCTAAAGACACCACGTGTCCAATGAACATCACTTGTTTAGGCCAAACTTCTTGTTTACCAAACTTGGCAAGAATTGTTCAATTCTTAAAGTTTGTAAGACAGTCCTCAAGGGTTACTTATGTCCTCCTTTCCTCTTTGAATAAACGAGAATATCATCTTATGAAGACTTGAGACAAATTGTCTAATTAAGGACTGAACACTTGATTTTGAGGTTCAA
This sequence comes from Salvia rosmarinus, assembly GCA_036937905.1. NCBI lineage: Eukaryota > Viridiplantae > Streptophyta > Magnoliopsida > Lamiales > Lamiaceae > Salvia > Salvia rosmarinus. Next base: position 31,504,864 of record CM072816.1, on the reverse strand, counting down.
GAATATGGCTAGTACATCCGTTAGTCCGAACGGCATAACTTATAAGCTCATAGTGGTCATGACTTGTTTGCAAGCCATTTTGGGTACATTGTCACTTGTACCTTGGTGATGACATCTTTATTTAAGATTGATTTCGAGGATAATTTTACTCTTTCAACTAATCGAGCAATCGTCTAACTTTGGTGGTGTATACTTGTTCTTAAGCATCACTTGGTTTAATTCTTGATAGTCAATGCGTATTCTTAAACAACCATCCTTTTTCTTGATAAACAAGCCGGGTGTTTTCCAAGGTGATATACTAGGTTCGATAAAACTTAAATCCTATAATTCTTAGATTTACTCCTTTGTTCTTCCAACTTCCTTGAAGCCATTCATTACACGTGCTTTTGATACGGGCTAATCAGGGTTCTAGATTCATAGATAATCTCTAGCCGCCTATCGTGGTAGTTCTCGTAAATTGCTAGTGGAAACGTTTGGCAATTCTTAAAATTTCCATATTCTTGATCTTTATCTCGCTTTCCTCCTTTGGTTGGATAACCAAGGAATGGTCGACATTCTTCCTTATTCATCATTCTCTTTAGAGATAGTGTGGGTATTATTGGAATTTTCTGCTCCATGCTGATTCCATAGGACTCATAATTCCTTGACCGGAAAATGGAACGGAATTTACCTTTCCTTGTACGGATCGCAGAATGGTTTTCGACTAACCAATCCATTCTTAGGATTATATCTACGTCTCACATAGGTACTATGTTAAATTTTTTTTTTTTTTATTATTATTATTATTTTTTTTTTTTTTTTTAGCCTTAAGTGATTCTGGTTCGATTCTAAGTTCGAGTAAATACGTATGCGACAATGATCCTTCCTTTAAGTAAAGAAATTCTCATCCTTGATTCTCTTATTCTTATTTGGGTTCTAACGTGTCCACGCATGCTCTTACTATTCTTGTGACAATAGAATGTGAAGCACTGTTCTAACAAAAGTATTTTAGGTATGCCGAGAAGTTTTCTCAGATTCACCAAGCTTTCCGGTTTTGTTCGTTCCATCATTATCATACTTTCTAACTAGTATGAATGATTCAGCTTCCTTTCTCTTCCTTATCGCTCTTAAGAATACATCTTCCATATATTCTTTCTTTTAAAAACCTTTCAAGAAGAATCCCTATATTAGCATTTACTATGCTATTATACGTAATATCCTTTTTGGATATACGTCATTTCCCTTAATCTTCATTGGTTTGACTAAGTGGTTTCGCATAAATTAAAAGCCCTTGTTCGCTGAGAACGCATCATACTTTTACCTTGACGTCATATATATATCTTTACTATCTTCTCGACATTCTATGTTTACTTCATTTCAATGCTGAGGTACCCAATATTTCACTTTATTGGTCATCGATAAGTATGAGGAATAACATTCCATTTAGATTCACCTTAAGGTCCTTCCTTGTGAATCCTTTCGTTGTTCGCTTGAACGTATTTCCTTTGATACGCCTTTAACAATTATCTTGCTTAATAATTACTAAATCGTATGAGATAAGTGTTTTGTCTCTATCTAACTTAGAATATGACGGTTTCATCTCAAATAACAAATCTACTTTAATCCACTTCCTTCCTTTAAAGGATTTACTTTACTTATCGTAATCAAACTGTTTGTAAACTTATCTCATGTTCCGGCTTTCTCATAATCAGATAGTCGGTAATTTTCTCACTATTCTCAACTCTCGCTTCTTTTCATGAGCATGGTATCCGAAAGTCATATTACTTTTATTATACTTTGATTCTCACTTTTAGGATTAAGAGCGCCATCATTCTAATCTATACGGTAAGGTAGTACGCTTGTACACCATAACTTAGAATCCAAGTATCAATGTTCTATTACCAAGTCTCAACTTCGGGCATCTTCTCCATTCTTGGTTTAAATACTAGGAATATCCTATTTATTCACACATTTCGTTATTTGATCCATCGATCACACTATTATTGGTTTAACCAAAGTCTCAAATACTTGAGAACGATTCTTCTTAACATAATCTTTATCGATCCATGGATAACGCGGAAAACTTGATACTGAGATACTATCGTTCCTTTATATCCATCAACTGAGTTTTATTCCTCTCCATACTTTTAAACACGTCCAACTTACTAACGAGGTTTTAGGGTCAATCAACTATCTTACAGATAAGTTGTATCCTTTCTCATTATGACATAATAAGAAGAGGGTATATTCCAAGGATCGCATACACTTTTCTTTACTCTATTCCAGCACTAAATGCTAAAGGGTATTTTGTTCATAACTTAGTTATTATATACTCGCTGGAGGTATAATCAGATCGTCATCAAGATTTGGGATACCCTATCATGGTCGATCCACCTATGTATATCATAAAAGCATATACCTCGCCTCATCGAGAACTTCTTTACATCGATCTTAATGTCTATCACTTTATCGATCCGAAATTTTTAGGTGATAAGGTACGCCAACCTATGTCATACTTATTGGTTTCAAGGATTGAAGAAAATTTGTCATGACAACTTGCAAGAGATCCGTTTCACAATTCAAGATAACAACTCGAGGTTTTGAAACAATACGCTCTTTGAATCGAATAATTTGGGAGATAGGGTCCAAGACCGTAATAATGATTACCGAGATTTCTTTGGTCATATGGGTACGCTGCACCGCCACAAATATTTTCTCACCACACAAGGGTTTGGTTTCAAAATTATGTCATAAGAAATTCTCCGTTGTAATCTCTTTCAAAAGAAGTGAGAATTTGAATAATATCTCAATTTCAACTAGGTCATAGAGTTAATCTCAATGATGTAATCTGGGAAAAGGGTATAATTCAAATTCCATATAATAGGTCATCATTACTTGTCGTGGTTATTAACGATCACGATACTTTTCCTACTCTACTCATACTACAAAAATTCAAGTTCTCAATTTGTCTTAAAATTTTCTACCACATTGTGGTCTCTTATTCAGATCAATCACAATACTAAAGTCAATTAATTCTTTAATCCCATTTCTATTTCGTTGTTAACGAAAGTCATAGTTAGTTCGATTTCGCCAGTACGTGAACATCCAAACAACGACTATACTCATGTCACTATGGTTTAGTGACATTCATCATTTCGCCTTTGATTTTCTTCTCTTTGTTCTCGTTGTTCTCATTATTCAACTCGAAATTCTCATTTCTTTCCTAAAGTTCTCGCTCAAAGCAAATTTTGAGGACTAACTTTAACAGTTTCTCACGAATTCTGGAGAAAGATTCAGGATTTCTGTCCTTCATATGAAATGAATGTTGTTGCTATAAGAGTACGTGAGCGAAAACCGCTTGCAAAACGGAGTTCAAACGAATAAGAACGAGTCAAAACAAAAATACCGCGCAGTGCAGTTTTCATCTGTGCGCCCGCGCCGGAATCACTCCTTTCCGCTCGATTACGAGCTCATGCTCCTCTTCGCACGAGTTTCCTTTCAAGATTTGTTCAGATTTCTATGGTCCATATCGAACCCATGCGTTTTGCACCTTTGATCTCTTCTTTGCTTTTGTCACCTTTCGTTGAAACTCGAGTTTGTTTTCAATCGACTTTTCGCTTGTTCGAAAATCAATACTCGCTATTGTTCTCGCAAAAGGGATTAAGCTCCTATAACTCATACTTCTATGTTCAAGAGGTGAGCATGCTTCTTAGAGCATCTATGTTCTTTGGGAATAACATACCCATTTTCGTAATAAACAGATAACTTTGAATAAATATTTCAAAATCATATCATAACTTCGACTCATGCTTTTAATAACTCAAGCATCACTTTGACATTACTCGTCAACCGATTCTCATTCTTCAGAACTCGACTCATCTCATCGATGACTCATTATCATATCACTTTTGACATAAAATTGTCAATTCTTCACATAACACCGAAAAATTCTTTTCGAATACATTCCAAAATTTTCACGACTTTCAATTGCTTTCAAAATATGAAATCAATCTCATTTTCCAAAATTTCAAGTTCAACTGCTTCAACTTTCAACTTCCAATATCAAACCGAGAAAATAATTTACCTCTTTTCCTATTGAGCTTGATGTGATGGAGTGTTGAGCACGGTCACCGATTTCTAGAAGTCTAGTTACTCAATCTAGACTGACTCATGAAAGAAAGTTTTAGGTTCAAAAGGTTTCAAAGGACGACCCGCTCGATAATTAATCGTAATGTACCGCCAATCTAAAGTACGGATTAGACGGACTATTAGCAACCAAGGTGGATTAAGAACATAATGACCAACAACCTTCAAGACTTGATCCGAGGTAACATAAGTAATATCCAAAATATAATAAAGTGTTTTAACAATGGAAAGCATGTGAATGCATATATGACGATATACATCCAAGGTAAACTATCGGTGACAAAACTCCGATCGCTCAACACTTGTCCATCCTATCAGCAGCTCAACTCGCACATTTAAAACAAACATGCGTGGCTAAGTACAAGATTGCACTTAGTGGACTCATGCCAAAATAATTTCATTTAATTACACCGCCCATAAGTATAACACGAGGATTTTAGTTGAAATAACTCGTGAATACCAAAATACTTTATCATTTCTCAAAGATTCGCCGCCGTGCATTTTCTCGCTTCGTATGATCCGTATCATTCACATAATTATTCATAACCGATCTCATAACCGATCTCACGCCTAGAAGTAGCCTCCTTCACCGACGCCGTGATCGGCCAAGATGTTGCTAACGGCTCCCAATCACATAGTCGTGATTCTCGATCCGACTCAGATCCATGACCGTCGATGATGTTGCTAACGGCTCACAAATACAAAATCGGTGTACACGTTAATCTTAGCTGTGAATTTCAGATCCGACTAAGATCCGATATCGATTTTAAAAATTGGGAGCGACCCAATAATCGATTCACATACATCGTTGGCTCGCCCAACAACATGATAGGATCCATACGTTAAAACATAAATATTTTGGGCATGTAACGCTCATAAACATTTTCAACCGAAAGCTTGTAAATAAATACTTTTCAAGAAAGCGTCAGAATAAAAGGGTTTTCGAGTAAAGCCCACCTTGTACACGTAGGTCTTTATACTGTGGTCTCGCTCCTACGCCAATGCCTCGTCCAAGTATCACCTTAACGTAAGAATCATTTTAGTACATCGGTCACGCTCGATAGAGACGGATATATTCTATAACGCTCTACATCGCCAAATAAGGCTAACGCCGACTTACTTTGACGCTTCCTAATCAATTGATGTCGATTATGAAATTTCTTAACTTATAAGAGATATTCTACCTTTTAGTATATAATGACGTTTTAATGTACTTACGTAACGTAAGTGGCATTGTTACTAAACGTCTTCACGCCATATTGATCACGATTATCGATCATGCGTCCGCTGACCTTGGTCAACGATTTTGGTCAACTATTTTGACCAAGTCAACAAAAGTCAATAATTTTGACTTTGGTCAACAAAAGTCAACATTTTGACCTTTTCAATTATTTTATAAAATTCTATCATTTTATGTGCAATTTTGTTCTAAAATTTCATAAAATCATACTATGTCTAAAACATTATTTTAGATCATATTATGTAATTACTTTGGTCAAATAAAAATTATACACCTTAGTATTATAACATAAGGTTTTCGGTTTTCATAATAAACCAAGTAAACCATTTTTAAAAATTCTAATAAATTCACATAACACTTAATCATCCTTAACTATGCTTACTATAACATAATTGTTATTTATTTTGAACTATTGAATTTAATTTACCTAAGTCATATTCGAAATTTTTGACTTAGGTCCAAATAATTTTTATAAATTTCAATAAATTCCTACAACCATATATTATGAATCTACATCATCAATATGATATGATAACACTTAAACATGGTTTATATCATAACCTACTATCATATCTTATAATTTTCAAAATCATGAACATAGGTACTAAAGTTTTCCAAAATTCTACATAAATTCATATGTTTATTTAATACTCTAGATCATTATTTCATGCTTAAATCAACAATTAAAAATCATAATCATCAACATATTCCACCTACATGATTTCGGTCCACATATAAAATTTAATACCATGCTTAATTTTGTGATATAATCATAGTACATGCTTAATAATATCATATAAACATGATTTCTAAACATCTTAGCATATGATCTATAATTTTCGAAAAAGTCATAAACAAACTAAGCTCATAACTTAAAATTTAACGGACAAAAATCGAAAGTTCTAGCATGTATACGAAGCTAGGATGAATTCTAACCTTTTAATCGGAGTCGATTATTGGCGGCAACGTTTTTCTATCTAAGATTTGGGATCAAAGTGTGTTGAACTCTCTACTCTTTTTCCTCTCAATTTTCGGTGGTCATGGTAGCAAATGAGAGAGAAATTTTATCCTACACTAATATATATAGTCTTAGTCCACTTGCAAGCTAATCATCACATAAAATGATAATTAATATTCCTACACAAGTTGTCAAAGTTTTCGTCCAATTGCCTTAGCTTAGGGACAAAGTTTTAATTATCCTATTAAGTCATAGTACTTGTATATTTGTACAAGGTTTCGTCCATTTGAAGTAAAATGAGACAAAAGTTTTCCTCTTTATTTTTCTTTATTAGTACACGGCACTTTCTAATCCATGGGAGAAGGATTTTTATTTTATGATGATATTATATATTAATTATACCTTTTAGTTAATTTATCTATTTCAAAGTCAACAATTTCAACTTCATTAATTACTACATAAAATATCAACTAATCCACTTGTAGATAATAATTACATAAAATGATGAATTATCACACTTGTACAACTTGCACACATTTGGTCAATATTTTCGTCTATTTGTTACAAGCTAGGGACAAAATCCTTAAATCTTATCATCACATTAATGCACATCTCTTTCATGTATATATATATATATATTTTTTAATAATTTAAGATAATTCTTCTTTTAATTAACATAGTGTTCGGCCAACACCAACATGATATACATTTACTTGTGTTATTTAATAATCTAATCCATTATGAACAAATTCTAGTACGTAGAAATATATATATATATATATATATATATATATATATATATATCATCTTCATAATATAAACATTTTATTATCACTATAGTAAATCATTCTCTTTCTTTTTCCTTTTCCTATTGTTTTCGGCAATGTCCTTAGTATAGGAATGATTTTTATATTTTATACTATCATATATATAATACTACTTTAGGATAAAATCATAATCGAAAAGTCAAATATTTCAACCATGATGGTGGCACTATTATAAGGTTTGAAATTAATTTTTTCCAACTTTGATTTTCAAAGTTTTCGCTCCCACAAGTAGACAACCTTGAATTACTAGTTTTAATTGCTAACTATGTCTACTTTACACCTAATAACATGATAAGATCCAACTCATAACCTCTCATTAATTAAGGTCGATATTTATCAAATAATTCACATAAAATCATGCAAATTGTCGCCACTTTCATGCACTTGTCATACTACTTGTGCAAGTTGCTAATACAACTCACATTATCCATAATAATATCATATTAATATAATTAATATCATACATTATCAATTGGATAAGAATTTAATTAAAATTACACCTTAAGAAACCCCAAAATTTCGAAAGTCATAGGATAATCCCAAATATTTTATTTTCTTGTATTAAATAGCTAATACATAGTTATGTGACATATTATATGTCTTATATGATGAATTAATCATAGAAAAGTATTTAAAATAATTTAGATTTCAAAACCCTAATTTTCGAATCCTATAGTTTCAAAAATTTCAAAATAGGATACATTCTATTCTTAAATTTTCTAGCATTATTTTGATGATAAATAATGCTTTTATATGATAAAATAATCATAGGAACTTGAATTTTGTAATTCCGTGATCGTTCGACTGAGTTATTGACTCATTTCTAAAAACCGACGTTTGAAACGTCTCAAAATTCTCATAGGCGAATTATCTCTAAAATGTTTAAAATAAAGTTGTAACAACTTTAATTATTCCTATAATAATAGGAATTTCAAATTAAGTTTAATTTGAATAATATCGTAAGACGAATCGTCGAATTCATTCGACGTTAGAAAATTACGCTCAAAGGAATATTAGAAACTATATTCCTTAATTCACTAAGCGCCGATGAATATCACACGAACTATCAACTTATGCTTAGTCAAATTCGAGCATCGACTTATTAAGATTTTAATTATCGAGGCTTAAATCCTAAATTACGATTTTAATTATCGTAATTAAGCATTAAAACTGCGGGATATTACACCAACCCTACTGCAAAACTCAAAATGTAGTAAATTATTTGCTCCAATGGTACTGAAAACCAAACGCATTTTGTGTTTTTCATCAGATTTTGAACAGTAGATACGCATATTTGTGTTTTTACTGTTCAAAACGCAAACTACTTTTCATAGAAAGATTGAGTTGAAGAAATGGAAAGGGGAGGTCTCTAGTTGAGTGAAGAAGATGAAAGTGTGGCAGAAGAGGGTAGAAGAAGAGTGAGCAGTGTTTAGGGATTTTTCAATTATTTTTAATATGTATCTAAAAATCTGATTACTTTAATATGGGATTTTTATAATTTGGGCTATTGAATTAATTTTATTAAACTGAACCAAGAGCCCAAAATATATATCTATCTAAACTATATGAAATGATGAATTTGAAATGAAGTTATGTAATTTTTTCTTATTTAATGAATAAATAATTTAGTTTTATTTTTTATTTGTTAATAACTAATTTATTTAATACTAGCTCATTTCATATTTAATTATTGATTGGAATTTTTAATGGATTTAATGTGTAAATGAGAAGGAATATATAGAGAATATTCTTTTGAGTTATAATTTGAATTTGTGGATTGGAAATAAATTACTGTTTGATATGATAATACTGTAAAATAGAGTTAAATTTAGTGTTAAGTATTGAAGATGAACTTACATCTCAAAACATATATCATGAACGCCATATAATAAAAAGTACCTTTACGTAGCATCATTAGCCACCAAATTTGACAACTTTTAGTATTCCAAACATCTTGAGGTCATCGATTACAAACCTCTCAACATATTTAATTGTAAATATGCAAACCTCACTACCTATAAGTAGCATTATGGCATTTGATTACTCATGTTTAACCAGTAATTGTGTGCCATCACATTCTAATAATACCGTGAACACTCCACGCGTACATCAAATGAGTCATTGCAATCCTCTTTTTCTTACATTTATTATTTTAATATTATACCTGCATTGCTATTTCGGGAAGCTTCTTCATGCCTATAGATATAAATATGATATGTCAATTGAGATCGAATTTGGTGATTCGGTCTGAATAAGATAGGTTATGATCAACTCGCTGAATTACATGAGTTAGCCTTGTCGGACTGTACGTCAGTCGATGGGTTGGAGATTGTTTTAGAAAAAAAATTAAGAAGAATAATATCGTTTAGAAACTCAAACTTGTTTCTTATTTTACGGTTTGTGTCTTATTTTCATTCATAAAAACCATCATTTATACGCTACGGTCGTTATAGCTCTACAACCTGTATAAACACGTGCACACACAAAAAGGATAGAATTCAATTTTTTTTTTAAATATATAAAAAAATCTTTAAGAATTGGAACGGAACGAAGGGATATAATTTATAATTATATAAAAAATATGTTTATGTTTATTTCTTGACACACATCTTTACATTTTTATCTCTATTCGTGTTTATTTGGTTTGTTATTATTTAATATTATCATATATATATACACGTTAATTTTCTTGTAAGCTTTGTTGCATGATGGATTAGCGCAAAACTCGAGAGTTTAGAGTTAGGTTTAAAATTTTCTAACAAAAAAAAATATCAATCTGAATTGTTCGAACTGAATAGTCTAACTATCTGAATAAGTTGATCCGAATTATAGGGAGTTTACCTTATTGAGATCCCTATATTTAAGGATACGTAATATATATACATATATTATATGTTACAACCTGATTGTATAAGATTATCAAAGACCTTCCGTAGATTAATAAACCATTAATATTAAATACTGTATCTCGTATTGTGACAATGATGTGATTCTATCTTTTGGCGTCTTTAATATTATATGATAAAATCTATTATTGTCAGTGAAATAATTTATATCCATTCAAAAATAAAAAAATAAAACGCGCCAGATCTATTCATTTAATGGGAAATCAACAACATCCGATGTGCTCGAGTCAAACAAAATTAATTAAAGTAGTTGTTGGACTGGTCAAAATTGGTGAAAGAACAGTCAAAATAGCTTGACTTAACAGTCAGATTAGCTTGACTTATTATTATTATTATTATTATTATTATTATTATTATTATTATTATTATTGTTGTTGTTGTTGTTGTTGTTGTTGTTGTTGTTGTTGTTGTTGTTGTTTTATATTTCTATTTTTATTCAAAACAACGTAGTCAATAATTATTTCATTAACTTTCATTCCTTTTAACATTTAAACTATTACAAAATGTATTTTTTACGGGATAAAAATATTTTATTATTTATTTTATATGTTCATAGAGGATAGATGCTTATAAAAGTGACCCAATCATCTAACTGATAATACAAAAATTAGTGTAACATTATTCCAAAAGTGGTTAAGATTCATAAAATGATACTCGTAACCCAAACTATATATAATGACGTATCTATAACTTTATTACTAATTGATGGCATTATGATTCGAATATGAATATCATGTTATGGAATGTATCATCTTATGGACCTCCAATTCATAATATGATTGAAGGTGAAATGCAAACACATGATTCCTAATCACTAAATTTCTAATAATATAAACCGCAACTTAATTATGCTAGCCATAGGTGAAGAACGCATCAAGTAAAGGACATAAATATTTCACCATTATCCAAGCTTAACACTTGGGTTTGAGAATTTGTGATTACTAACTGTTTGGGAAAATTCTGTAAACTATGCAGAAAATTTTGTCTTTAACTGCTTTATGATTATATTCCAAAAACTCTCTGATAATTGCTTTGTTTTTTTTTTGGTCAATTTAATACAGAAATTTAAAGGCCGCGTCACGGTGGACTCGAACCCGAGACCTTTGGCCTCGGGCATATTGCTACTTACCTGTTAGGGAGTTAGTCTTTTTGGTTACAAGTTTCAAGAGAAGAACTATCAGTTTTGGATAGTCCCAAGACTGATGGAGTTCAAGCAATACTGAAATCAATTGTACTAATGGGATTATCAGTACCAACGCAACTGAAGAGAAGCATTGCTGAAGATCGCTTACTGAATACTGAAGTCGGGTGGATGAAGACTGATGTACAACGATACTGATGAAAAATGCTACTTAAGAAATACGTCAGATGACTAAAGACTGAAGATCATAGACTGGAGACTATATCCTGTTTATAACAAAGATGTCGAAAATATGACTAAGTGTCATACCAGCAGCTAACGAGTCCAGGCTGGTGACAATTAGTCAAAAATGGCTAATCCAAGTTAAAGTTGTTGATGAATAGTCAAAGCTGGTGATAAGAAATCAAAGTTGCTGACATCAAGTCAAAGCTAGCGACTAGAAGTCAAAGATAGCTATTATAACATCAAAATTGAAGCATCATACTAACTCAGGTTCCCAAACTAATAAAAGAAAAAGTCCAACCTGCTGATAAAAGACAGAGCAGACTCGATTGGCCCAACCTGAAGTCAACGTACTGATAAAACACGGAGTCAACCCAACTGAAAAAACACAAAGATATTTAAGCCTTCAGTATTTGACTCGCCACGTGTCGTAGCGTATCTACAGAAGATCCTGACATTCTAGATCACATTTTCAGAGTTGCAGAGCTACAATGTACGATGATGTAGACCCTAATAGAGACATATGAGGATTCAAAAGAGAAGGATTCAAACGAAAAATCGAATGGATGTGAATTTGCTCCCTCCAACGATACTATTCATTGCCCCATCTATAAATATGTACAGGATCCAACTTTATAAGGTTATGTAAACGCTGCACATTCGAATATTCTGAAGCAATCAAAGCTCACATCCCAAGATCATTTACTCAACGATTTCGAATAAGGGGGTTTACATTATTATCAGAAAACCTTCAGAGCTCAAATATATCTATCAGCTCAAAGTTTCAGTATACATTTCCCTAAGGTTCTAGGATATAACTTTGCATATCTCAAGCCTAGAATTCATTGAGCTTGTTGCATGTGATAGTTCAACTTTTAGTTGGAAAACCCTCTATTCGAAACCCCCCAGTTCAAGTAGAAGTTGAGCAAGTAGGCTACGAAATGTTAGTTGCTGAAAGCTTGGTTATATTACATATGTAAGCAAGAGGTTAGGTCGACTGCACCTGTAAACAGTCAGATGTTTTCTATCACCAATTAGCGTAGGAGGAACGCCCTAGTTCGACGGAATAAAAAAAAGGTTAAAGTCTATATGTAGGTTTATATCTTTTACCCGTAAAAAAGACCAAATACAAGTTAATGGATTGACTAGACAATCAGTCTGTGGATGTAGGAGCTGATCTCTCCGAATCACGTAAAAATCAAGTGTTGTTTACTTTCCAGTTCTTTACCTTCAGTAACGTATTTACTTTGCATATTATTAAACTGAACATCACCAGCACACATAACATAACACTATTTTGAAACACTCTATCTGTATTAGTTTGATACTGAAGAGATAAATTAAAAACTAACCAAGCTTGTATTTAGCTAAGTATTTTTTGCTAGTTTAAGTTTTCAAAAAAGACAAAAAGTAACCACCACATTCTACACTCACATCAATTATCAGTCCAACTAACTTGTTGCTTCAGTAGTCAGTAGGTTTTCTAACTGGTATCACTCTGAACAAAACTCCTCCAACTTGAACTGACCGCAGTACTAACATCAGTACTGATCTTTCATCAACTAACCAACATCTACTACCACAATAGACAATCTAATCTTGTAAAAAAAAGATTTTAAATTTTTCTTAACTGGTATTTTCATCCACCCCCGTCCATATACCAGTACGTATCCTAGGGACCATCACTAACCTACCTATGAAACTAAATTACAAAAACAAGGATAAACAGACTCAAATGAATATCAAGAACAAAAGATCGACCTAGCTAGGGTGCGTATTGACTCAACAAAAATTATATGCAATTAACCTATTATTCAATCACCCATTTTAATTCAACTCAGATGGATGCTACGAAACCTAACCACACTCTCTCAATAAATATTGTACTAGTAGAATAATATATTTTCTATATTCATTAGGTCTCAAGAAAAAATATACTAACTCCTAAAAGCTCACAAAGATTTAAACCTCCTATGAACATCTCTATTCATATTGCGTGTTGTTGAGGTCAATTGAACAACTAAATCTGCTAAGCATTTAATCGAACAACTAGCATTCATCAATAGTCTCGAACTATTTAAACATGAAATAAAGTACCAAAAAATCACAAATCATGAATTGAACGACAAAATTGAAATTAAGAAATCAACAACATAATTCAATTAAGTTGTACAAACCCTAAAATCAATAAAAAAAAATAGGTATTCTAATTAGGATTAAGCAAGATAATGATGAGAATTATGATTTCCCCTTACTTCCAATGATCTATCTTGGATGTTTGATATACCATATATTGATTATATTCCTAGCATACTCCTATATAATTAATTGCAACACATAGGGGTTTTCTTGTATTTACCTATAAAATTCTGGAAAATCTGATCAATGGCTGACTCCAACTTTATCTTCTGGACTGTGCCCCAGATGTCTGACCTCCAATTCTGAGTGAGAGTAATCTACGGAGAGCACCAAATTTTCGGTCCATGTACTATGATTTTCGAAAATCACTGTTTGTCTGAGGATGCTGCTAATTTTCTCCTACCATGTATTTATAATGCTCTCACTAGAATCCTAATGTGATAGGGACTCTGACACATCTAATAAATACAATAATTATCTTTTCTCTGAAGATAATTCTTTTCTAGAATAATTATCTTTTAATATAAAAAATAATATTAAATAAATCATACAATAATCAGAACACGGACTCAGTGGGACTATACTAGGGATAACAAAAAATTACTAGGCAATAGGCTTTGGTGGGCTAATTCAGGGATCAAATACAAGGAATAAAGATGAGACCTAAAATAAATTAATTATCTTATGTTCAGCCCACAATATAACTTGATTCATAAACATTTATTCATATTCATTCCACTAGAGAATAAATGCTGACTTAATCCTTTATTATCGAAGTTGAGGCCGACTTGTTTTTAGACTTACGAATCCTCGTATTTAAGATATCGAACGCCCATTAATTAATTATAACACTCTGACTACTTTAAATAATTAATCTCTTTAATAATTCCTTAAGTAGTACCACTCAACCTTATTATTGTACTTGAGCTAACTCAACTTGCAGGGTTTAATACATTAAATCTTTTGAGCTCCTTAAGGGGAAGTCATCATCGTAAATGAATACGGTAACTCGATATAGATAACCAGCATGACATACACGCACTGCCACTATCCAAGATGCAGAGAATATTGAGTTATCTCATGTAACCATCACCAATAACAAGTCAAAGTGATGGTCAGTAACTCATACACATCTGAAACCTTTTCGAGGTTTAGATAAACGTTAAGTCATCGAGATCTAGGTTCTTCATGACAGTAAGATAGAAGAACTCATTTCACTGTGATCCATCAATAGGTCAAGACGTACTAGCATAGACAAACAACCAAGTTAAGTTACTTCTTCTCTATACTGCTGTTTATACCAACAACTCATCCTCAAGTTGTATCAGTTGTGATCATTTTTATATCTCAGCTAGCTTGGCCAATCATACAGACTTCTATGATCTTCTACACACTGTATGATCTAACTTTTGTATGAGATAAACATATGCAATCTAATAAATAATTCAGATAAGAGATCGGAATAGTGGTGATAAGAAATATTATATGCAAGTTCAACAAATTTACTTTCAATATACAAATCCAATATATAAATATAAACAAAACATGTTTCAAATTGATAAAAATATAAAAATTGTGTTCGAATTGGAGATGAACAACTTGAAAGCTTCAATCTTTAAAGCAAAAATACAAATAAAACTCTAGAACATGAACATAAAGGTAAAATAAGCAAAACATGAAATAGTGTGTAAAAGATGTTCAAAACCTAACAATGAGGCATGTTTATAGTTTTGTGGCTCGATCCCTTTCCAAAAAGGATGAGAAAAGCCCTAAAACTCGATCGGATGAAAACGGCGACCAAGCTCATCGATCACCATTTCGACGACTGTAGTTCATGTAGTCATTTTTGCTCAATCTGTCAGACAAGTGAGTGACCAACTTGGCGGTCGCCATTTTTTCACATGGGTCCTTGTCATGAAGAGGGGGAACACCTAACAAACCTGACGTCTGCATGGGAGGAGTAACTGCTTTCTAAACAACCTATTGACACGTGGCGCAGAGTTAGGAAGTTAGCTCATGTAACAAATCAGTAACAAACTCTCACACAAAGCGGTATATAGGAGGAGAGTCGACTTGTACTCGGTGTGAATTAGCTCATTTGTAATTTTGCTTAATACAGAATCCTTTTCTCTCTTTTCATGCATCTCTTTCCTTGAGATCCCAAGGAGTAGATTTGATGTTTTGATAGAGACTTATCCTAGATGTATCAATCTGGTATCAGAGCCTATAGCACGCTACCGTATGCCAAGGAACACTAGAATGGATAACCGAGTGGGAAGCATGGAAGCACAACTCTTCCAACTACAGCAACAACAGACTGAATTTCACAGAGCTCTAGCGGCAGCGCAACAACAACAAGTGGAAAACAGCAAGTCACTAATGGCAGCAATGCAGCTGCAATTTGAGGAAATGAGAAAGGAGCTTAAGCTCAAAGATAAAACGGATGAAGAGACAGAGATCAATGAAGAAGAGAGAAGATCGGAGGAAGAAGATGATTTCAGCAACAATAATAATCGAAATCCATCGCGAAGTCAAGGTAAATCGCAAAACTCTCGCACTTTCAATCCTTCGCGAATGCCTAAGCTTGAATTTCCAAAATTCTATGGGGAGAATCCAATGCAATGGATTAGGAAGTGTGGAAAATACTTCACTGTGAATCCGATGGGGGATGAGGAAAAAATCTTTACCGCAGCCATGTACATGGAAGGAGGGGCAGATTTATGGTATTTGGAGTATGTAGAAGGTAGAGAAGGATTGACGTGGGGAAAATTTGGAGACATGGTTATCGAGCGATTTGGAAGCTCAGATGGGAAGAGTGTGGTGACGCAATTTAATCAACTCAAACAGACTATGGATGTGGCGAATTATACAGCTAAATTCGAAGAATTAAAGGCATTCGTAGCGACTGAAAATCGAAGTTTAAGAGAAGAATACTTTGTTAAGTGCTATGTGGGTGGGCTGAAAGACGAAATTGGAAGTGTAGTCGAGATGTTCGATCCAAGGAAACTCAGTCATGCCATATCGTTGGCTAAGAAACAAGAACTGCAGCTCAATGCATTGCAGAAGGGAGCGAGAAGCAACGGTAGATTCGCTGAAGCCAAGAAAGTGTTGGAAGATACTGGAGCTAAACCGCCTTCTAGCTACATCCCCAAGGCAACCGTCTTCAAGAAGTTAACACCAGCTGAAATCGAGGAACGGAGGAGGAAGAAACTATGCTTCAATTGTGATGAACCATATCAAATCGGGCACCGATGTAAGAAAGTTTTTAAGATAATATGCGAAGGGGAGATGGAAGAAACTGAGTTGATACTACAGGAATTAAGTAATGACGAAGGAGAAGTGTTGGTGTCGCTCAATGCTTTAGTTGGTCAGGTTGCAGCCGATACGATAAGACTCAAAGGAAAAGTAGGGAAACAGCAGATCACTGTGCTCATCGACATCGGTAGTACACACAGCTTCCTAGATGAAATGACGGCACGGCGGTTGGGTTGTGAGATAGAATGTACAAATGCGTTGACTGTAACCATTGCAGATGGAGGAAAAATGGAATGCAATACACGTTGCTCGAACTTGGAATGGGAAATGGGAGGCTGCAGATTTACAACTGCCATGCGAATCTTACAACTAGGTGGTTGTGATATGGTTGTGGGGGTGGATATATTAAAGCAGCTAGGTCCGGTGATGTTCAACTTCAGAGAGCAGACCATTAGCTTCTGCAAAGAGGGAAAGAAAATAACACTACAAGGGATGAGGCAGGATGAGATATCCTTGAAGATGATTACTGGAAAGTCTTTTAAGAGGACATTGAGAAAGGGAAAAGGAGCTGTGTTTGGATGTCTGTGCATGATTACAGCTGAGAAAGTGATGGAAGATAGCAAACCTCATCAAGATATTAAACCACTACTTCACAAATACTTACATATATTTCAAACCCCTACACAATTACCTCCGAACAGATCTCACAATCACAGAATTCCTCTCAAACCCGAAGCCACCGAATTCAAACTCAACCCCTACAAATACCCATACCTACAGCGAATGGAGATAGAGAAGTTAGTACAAGAAATGCTAAATACGGGGGTGATACAGCCTAGCACGAGTTCATTCTCGTCACCGGTTTTGTTGGTGAAGAAGAAGGACGGAACGTGGAGGTTTTGCATTGACTATAGGAAACTAAACTCCATCACCGTGAAGGACAACTTTCCGATTCCACTTATAGATGATTTGCTTGATGAATTAGGAGGCTCTACTGTATTCTCCAAAGTCGATCTAAGGGCGGGATATCATCAAATACGGATGCAAGAAAGCGATGTGTACAAAACGGCCTTCGTCACATCGAGTGGGCTCTATGAATTCAAGGTGATGCCCTTTGGCTTGACCAACGCTCCAGCCACGTTCCAAGCCTTGATGAACGCAATCTTCCGACCCTATCTAAGTAAATTCGTTCTTGTCTTCTTTGATGATATACTGATATACAGTAAGACATTACACGAGCATTTAAACCATCTTGAAGTGGTATTTCAAACACTGACCGAGAATCGGCTGTACGCTAAAGCTTCTAAGTGTGTTTTTGGGCAACATCAAGTGGAGTATTTGGGGCATTTGATCAGTGCTAGAGGAGTAGAGGCTGATCCTAGCAAGATCAATGCGATGGTGAGCTGGCCGAGACCCAAAACCCTGAAAGCATTGAGGGGATTCCTTGGATTGACCGGGTATTATCGAAAGTTTGTCCAAAACTATGGAGCAATAGCGAGACCTTTGAACGACTTAACTAAGAAGGGGAGCTTCCTGTGGTCGTCTACAGCTGAGGATGCATTTGAGAAGTTAAAGAGAGCTATGACCTCAGCTCCGGTGTTAAAGCTTCCCAACTTTTCACTGCCGTTCACGTTGGAGACTGATGCAAGCTATCATGGGATTGGGGCCGTCCTTATGCAGCAAGGTCACCCTATTGCCTTCATCAGTAAAGCATTAGCTCCGAAACACAAAGGTCTCTCAACCTATGAGAAGGAATTCTTAGCTATTATTCTAGCAACCGAAAAGTGGAGGGCATACCTGTTGCATAATCAGTTTATCATTAAAACTGACCAGCAAAGTTTGAAGTTCTTATTGGAGCAAAAGATTTCCACACCGGTACAACATAAATATCTCACTAAGCTCCTCGGTTTTGACTACAAAATCGAGTACAAGAAGGGCGTGGAGAACAAGGTAGCTGATGCGCTTTCACGGCAAACGCACGAGGAAGGTAATCTCCTTATTATCACTGAATGTACGCCAACATGGATCTCCGAGTTGATCATGAGCTATGAAGGTGATGATGTTGTGCAGGAAGCAATCGTAGAGTGCTGCACTACTCCTTACAATCTTTCGTATTTCTCTTATACTAATGGGCTATTGAGATTCAAAGGCAGGTTATATGTGGGTACAGCTGGAGATTTACGAAGGAAAATTCTGTATTTTATGCATGAATCCAGCTATGGTGGTCACTCTGGGATAAATGCTACATTCCAAAGAGTTCGAGCTACATTCCTATGGCCGCGGTTGCGCACTGACGCCCAGCAGTTAGTCAAGGAATGCAATCAATGTCAGTTAAGCAAGCATGAGAATACCAGACAAGCTGGTCTATTGCAACCACTTCCTCTACCCTCTCAAGCTTGGCAAATGATCACTATGGACTTCGTTGAAGGTCTCCCGTTATCACACAACTCAGATTCCATTTGGGTTATCGTTGATCGCTTCACCAAATTTGCCCATTTCATTCCATTAAAACATCCATATAATGATTCCTTATGTGCGAAGGTATTCATTGAGCAAATATACCGACTTCATGGGCTGCCTAAGAGTATAGTGTCGGACAGAGATCGTATATTCACAAGTCAATTCTGGAAAGAGCTACTGCACACCCTGGGCATTCAACAACATTTAAGCACTGCCTACCACCCCCAAACTGACGGCCAAAGTGAGCGGGTCAACCAATGTTTGGAAATGTACCTACGTTGTATGTGCAGCCAATCACCAAAGAAGTGGAGTTCGTGGCTAGCCTTGGCTGAATTTTTGTACAATACCTCATACCACTCGGCCATCGAGACGACACCATTTCAAGCTTTGTATGGGTATAAACCTTCTCCACTTGCTCTTGCCTCATATTCTGATCCTCAAGTGGTTGGGGTCGAAGCTACTGTACGGGAGAAACTGGATATCCAAGAGCAGCTAAAACGTATTTTACAACGGACTCAAGCCATGATGAAGAAGAATGCAGACAAACGGCGGAAGCATAGGGAGTTTGAGCTGCATGATTGGGTCTACCTTAAGCTCAAACCTTACAAACATCACTCCCTGCGCCTCCATAAGAATTGGAAATTGAGTCCAAGGTATGCAGGACCATTTGAGGTCATTAAAAGGATTGGTGCTGTGGCATACGAACTAGCATTACCACCAACTACGAAGATACACCCGGTTTTCCATGTGGGTCTCTTAAAGCGGAGCGTCCATAATAACCAGGCTATTACGCCCACACTCCCCGACTTCGATGATGATGGTAAAGTGATGCTACATCCTGTGAAGGTTCTGGCCCGTCGGATAGTGCAGAAGAATAATAGTGCTCGAACCGAAGTCTTGGTCCAGTGGGCTCACCTTCCTGAAGACGAAGCGACATGGGAAGATTTCCTGGAGATGGAGGAGAGGTTTCCGAGACTCTTTTGACTTGTGGTCAAGTCATATTAAGGAGGAGGGTATTGTCATGAAGAGGGGGAACACCTAACAAACCTGACGTCTGCATGGGAGGAGTAACTGCTTTCTAAACAACCTATTGACACGTGGCAGCAGTAGTTAGGAAGTTAGCTCATGTAACAAATCGTAACAAACTCTCACTCACAAAGCGGTATATAGGAGGAGAGTCGACTTGTACTCGGTGTGAATTAGCTCATTTGTAATTTTGCTTAATACAGAATCCTTTTCTCTCTTTTCATGCGTCTCTTTCCTTGAGATCCCAAGGAGTAGATTTGATGTTTTGATAGAGACTTATCCTAGATGTATCAGTCCTTAACAAAAATCGACGACAAACTGCAAGTTTTTGCGCATTTTAGTGGCACGTCCTTTATTTCGCTTATGAATATGTATAGAGACGAACCTCAACCCTATCAAGCTCAATCTCTTTGATTCTTTGACTTATTCTCTCTTATTCTCTTAGGTGTTTCAAAACACTCAAAACTGCAAAAAAGAGCAAGTAAAAACGAGGATTTATCAATTATCGGGAGAACAATATATAATCAGTATAATGATTTTTAAATACTTGGACGCTAAAGAATATAAAGAGAGCACATCATGGATGCTGCAAGAATATGAAGAGTATATTATTTCAACATCCAAGTATTTGAAAATGCACCAGTGCTACATAACGTGTCATGTGATTAGAGATAACTCTCTTATTTGAAAAATGTACACATAACAATTCATGTCATTACGAATTGATGGTCATTATATAAATTTGATATTGACTAAAATGTGCATGTCTTAGTGCCTTATCCATTAAGGCCTATAGAGTACCAAATCTGATAAGCAGATATAATGACACGAAGGAAATCCAGCGGACAGGAACTAGGCATATCTCTGGCCTTATAAACTCTGCTGGATAGAACTGAAGAGATGAGTTATATAAGTTAGTACTCAAGGGAAATAGACTTCACTCCAAAAAAAATAGTCAAATAGCGACAAAAATCCATCCCTAAATCTTATTTCGATTATCTTTAACAATGGAACAATCCATCGTCAGTCGGAATATATGTCTCAGATCCGTCGTTAGAAATGACGTGAGTTTTTCGCGCCACATTCCATCGTTGAATGCGATGTTAAACTTTGGAAGTGTATTTCATCGTTAAATTCTGTCATAAATTGCATCTTTTAGTAACGTGATATATGATTGATTCAAACACTGAAAACAAAATTTGAATGGGAAACAACGTTAGACGTACATGTACTCTCTCCTTCCGAGACAAAAAGAAAAAGTATCACAATAATTTGTTATTTACTCATAGATTAGGAAATGCAAGTTAAGGTACATATCCATTATGGTACTTAGGGCTGGTAATTTTCGACATGATACGAACACGCACGGAATTAACGGGTTAGTGTTCAATCTTATCGTATCGATACGATAAGGACACGATGATATTGTGTCGTGTTCGTGTAACACGATAATTTTCGTGTTGCATTCGTATTAGTGTCAGATCGTGTCCTTTTCGTATAATTCAATAATATTTATATATTTAATATTAATTTAATAATCATTTCATATATTTTTATTTCTTTTATTAATTATTTTCTAATTTTGATTTGAATTTGTCGTTTCGTTATCGTGTTGTGTCAACACAAAAAAATCGTATCATATTCGTGTTCGTGTCAATACATTTTGTGTTGTGTGTCTGTACATTTCGTGTTCTTGTTCGAGTTGGACAGATCCTTAACGGGTCGTGTTTGTGTTTGGTCTTATTGTGTCATGTGGTTATCGTGTCAACACGAAAACGACCCGATACGGATGAATTGTCAGTCCTGATGGTGGTAAATGAATTGTATATGGCGAGAACTAAAAAACTATATTTTATAAGATGAAAAGTGCGTAATTTTAATATCTCATACAGTAAAATTTGAAAATAAATGAATAAAATACAATTAGAAACACTTAGAAAAAAAGGTATTAGTCAATAAAAAATGGAAACAAGTTCCCCCTACGCTATTACGACATCCAGAAAATATCGACCCTTGAGCATCACCGTACGGTGGCCAAGATTGGGCATCGACATCTGTTCCATCCTAATTGGCACGAGCCTAGCAGACGGGGAGATTCAGGGACACCTGGCAGATTCGATCCTGATTTCCTAATAAAATAACCAAGATTTAGTGTTTAATCGCGCTTAGTGCTAATTACATCAGCTTATAGTGCCTTCAAAAGCGGACTTGAGGATGACACCAACTCTCTCTCTCAGGTTTACATGCATGTATGCGTGTGTATATATAATGGAAGATTGTGTTCAAGTTGTGTGCCATAGAAACTTCCGACAAATAGTGAGAAATTATATTTTAGTGGTGAAAATTGACTAAATGGAGCAAGCAGCAGCAGGTTGGTGGCGAAAAGGGCCTTGGACTCCTCAAGAAGATCAGCTGCTCTTTCAGTATGTCTCTCAGAATGGTGAAGGAAGATGGAGCTCTGTCTCTAAGTGCACAGGTATATATATATATGCATGTATGTCTATCGAGAGATTACTTGTTCTGATTAATTTTGCATGTGTACATGTGATCAGGTTTGAAAAGGAGTGGGAAGAGCTGCAGGCTGAGGTGGGTGAATTACTTGAGGCCTGGCCTTAAAAAAGGGCAATTAACACCTCAGGAAGAAGGAATCATTATCGAACTTCATGCCCTTTGGGGTAACAAGTAATTATCTATCATCTCTACTAGACTACTACTTATATATATTCTCTTCAAATTTCAATTTTATCTGACTATAGTATTATATACAGATGGTCTACAATAGCAAGATACTTACCCGGACGAACAGACAATGAGATAAAGAATTACTGGAGGACTCATTTCAAGACCAGAATCCCATCACATCTCAAGCAAGAGAAGCGCAAGATTCTTAAGCAGCAACAAGAAGAAGAATCTTATAGTAGTGAATCCTCTCATGAGAAGAAAGATGGAGTGGCGTTTCAATTTCCAAGCATCGATGATCATCACTTTTTGCCGGCGGTTTATGAAGAAAGTGCAACGGCGTCGTCTGATTTGATCCCATTGGATTGTTACTTGTGGGGTGGATTGTGGAACATGGACGGTGACGATCATCTTCCAAATATGCTGGCTGATGATTATCATCCTTTTCAAGGCAATGGAGATTTTTTACTTTAAGGAAACAAATTAAGCTTTTAGATCATCATTATTACCTCATTGGTTAGAAGTTTCATGTTCATTTGAAACTGAAGGAAATGGACTTCCCGCAATGTGAAGTTCATCTAGTCTCATTTTCGAATTCGGACATTGTAACTGTTCAGTTAAACAGAAAGAAATATTTCAAATAAATGCTAAAGAATGGGCTTTCAAATGCTATTCGGATCCCAAAATAAAAATCAAATATAACTGGCCCATATACAAAATAACACAAAAAATAAAAATAATATAAATGGCCCATGCAGGTTTCGAACCTGCGACCTTCGCGTTATTAGCACGACGCTCTAACCAACTGAGCTAATAGGCCAGTTTGTAAACATACAAATCAAAATATATTTAGTTATTTTCGTATTGATAAGATAACAAGATAAAAGGAGTTCCTGTCCAGAAAAAATGTGAGGAAGAAAGGATGTTTGAACAGATAACAGCAAGCGAAGTAGCCGGCTACGCCGTTGGGGCTCTGCTCCTCTCCGCCACCATCTCAGCCCCCAAGATCGATTCCCTCATTTCCTCTTCTCAGCGCAGGTCATTTTTACATACATCAAAACCCTCCCTTTACTTTTTCTTGCTTTTTGAATTAACAAATAATTCATCCATTTCCAAGCAGTTCTTTAGGGATGTGTAAGAGATGTGGCGACGTGAATCGCGTCGCTTGTCGGAAATGCAAGGGCTCTGGACTAATCAAACAACGAGGCCCTTTCACTTTGATTCCTATTGCTTCTGAGACATCTACATCAGTTTCTTGCAGCAACTGTCGTGGAAGAGGTTGTTTCTCCTGCCCTCAGTGCTCTGATTTATCCCAAGTCTGAATCTTCGCCGGAATCAACCTTACTTTAGCAATTATATTGTATTTCGCTTATGTAGTTGTTGTTAGTAAAATTGTTCCTCAAACAGATCTCCATATATACAAGTTAGCTTCACCGAAAATTCAAATTTGTCCGAAGATAAACATCATTTATTCCTTAATTGTATGAATTGAACATCCTTTGATACTGTTGAATCATTATGAAAGATTCTTGAATATAGAACAACACACAAGAATTACGTGGTTCGGCAATCAATGCCTACGTCCACGGAGAAGGTGATCGGAGTATATTGCTTATCGGGTGAAAAGAAATAATACAGATGATGAGCTTCGAGCTCCAAAACAAGGTTACGCTTAACTCTATCTTGCTCTTTCACAGTTTATCTGACTATCATGCAGATAACTCTCTTGCCTAAGAATATACAGATATGAACTTATATAAAGCTAACCAAAAACTAACAGCCGTAAGATAAGATATCTAATCTACAAAGAAAACTAACTTTGTAACAGACTAACTAACTATCCTACTAACAGAAACAACTTGCACAGCTTTCAATACTTAGCTCTTCTGCAGATTCTTTTCCCAAGCTTATACGAAAGCAAAACTACAATTCTCCACCTTGCTAAGAATAAGCTTCAATCAACTTCTTGTATCCCCTTTTTCATTTACTCAAGTTTGACCAGATCAAGACAATGCTTGAATTTCACTCTTGGTAATGCCTTTGTCAAAATATTAGCAGCATTTTCTTCAGTAGGTACTTTAGTCATCACAATGAGATTCTTGTTCACCATGTCTCTTACAAAATGGTATCTAACATCAATGTGTTTTGATCGTTCATGAAAAACTTGATGTTTGGCAAGATGTAATGCACTTTGACTGTCACAAAATATCTCAACATTTTGTTGATGAATTCCAAAATCACTTAGCATTCCTTTCAACCAAACTCCTTCTTTCACAGCTTCAGTCATTGCCATGAATTCAGCTTCGGTAGTTGATAAAGATACAACAGATTGCAGCATAGATTTCCAACTCACTGCAGTGTTATACAAAGTAAAAACATAACCTGTTTGGGATCTTCTGCAATCCATATTTGCAGCATAATCAGCATCCACAAAACCTATTAAGGGATTTCCCTTATGTTTTTCTTGTTTCTCAAAAACTAATCCACATTCTGAAGTCCCTTTTATATATCTGAAAACACACTTTATAGCCTCCCAATGAGCTCTACCGGGTTCGACATATATCTGCTCAGAATACTAATGGCATATGCAAGATCTGGTCTTGTACATATCATCATGTACATGATGCTTCCTACTGCATTAGAATAAGGTATCGAACACATAGATTTCTTCTCATCTTCTGTTTGTGGACACTGAGTGATTGAGAATTTATCTTGCTGAGATATAGGTACAGACAAATTCTTTGCTTCGTGCATTTTGAATTTTCTTATCACCTTTTCAATGTAATCAGCCTGTAATAAACACAGCTTTCCCTGTGCTTGATTTCTGATAATATCCATTCCAAGTATTCTTCTAGCACATCCCAGCTCTTTCATCTCAAAAACTGATTTCAATTGGTTTTTCAGTTTCTGTATTTCTACCTCACTATTACTAGCTATTAACATATCGTCCACATAAAGTAGTAGATATGTCAATGTATTCTTTCCATTCCTCTTTAAATACACACAGTTGTCATATTTCGATCTTGAATATCCTGAGCTCATCATGAAATCATCAAATCTGATATACCATTGTCTTGAACTTTGCTTAAGACCATACAATGATCTTTTCAATAGGCAGACTTTTCTTTCCTGGCCTTGTGGAACAAAACCCTCTGGTTGCTCCATATAGATTGTTTCCTTTAAACTTCCATTTAGAAAAGCTGTCTTTACATCCAATTGTTCCAAGAACATGTCTTGCTGAGTTACTAAGGATAACAGAATCCTTATCGAGCAGTGTTTGACAAACTGGAAAAATTTCATTAAAATCTACACCTTCCTTTTGAGTGTATCCCTTAGCCACTAACCTTGCCTTATATCTAATGAACTCTCTGCCATTTATCATTTCGATTTTCCTCTTGAAAATCCACTTACAGCCTACTGGTTTCTGATGTGTAGGTCTATCAACTAATATCCATGTATCATTCTTTGATAAAGAATCGATTTCATCCTTCATTGCTTTTATCCAATTTTCTTTATCTCTGGAATTTACTGCTTCTTTGTAAGTTCTTGGCTCTTGATACTCAATGTCTTCTGCCACATTAAAAGCATAATCAATCATATCTGCATGCCCATATCTGTCAGGTGGTTTGATCTCTCTTCTTACTCTATCTCTGGTAAGCATGTAATTATTCAGTTCATCATCATCATCAAGTGGCTGATTCTGAGTTTTTGATCTAACTTCCCCCTCCATCTTTGATTCATCAGCTGATCCATGTTCTTCCAGAAACTCCACCTTGACTTTATCATCATATACCTTCTCTGAACTCATCTCTACAGGATTTCTGTTTACTGTTTTATTCTGTGCAGTCACACTTTCTTTGAAAGGCATGATATTCTCCTTGAATATCACATCCCTACTTATTATCAGTTTGTTGGCACCTTGTTCAGTACACCACAACCTATATCCCTTTACACCAGTGGGATATCCTAGCATTATGCATCTCAAAGCTCTAGGGGCTAATTTGCTTTGTTTGATGTGAGCAAAAGCTTGGCATCCAAAAACTCTTAGATTTGAGTAGTCGGTTACATATCCACTCCATAACTCATCTGGGATTTTAAACCTTATTGCAGAGGAAGGGCATTTGTTGATTAAAAAGGCTGCTGTTGAAACAGCTTCTCCCCAGAATTTTTCAGGTAAGCCCGAGCTGATAAGCATGCATCGCATTCTTTCTAAAAGAGTTCTATTCATCCTTTCTACAACCCCATTTTGTTGAGGATTAGCAGGAACACTTTTGTGCCTTCTGATTCCTTTTCCTTTGCAATAATCTTCGAATTCTTCTGACAGGAATTCTAGACCATTATCGGTTCTTAGACATTTCAAAGATACCCTTTTCTGATTTTCAACTTCAGTGCACCATTCTCTGAAACGAATGAAGGCGTCTGATTTATGTTTCGAAGTATATACCCATACTTTCCTACTGAAATCATCAATTATAGATAGGAAAAATCTTGCACCTCCTTGAGTAGCTATCTTTGCGGGTCCCCACAAGTCAGCATGAGCATAATCTAAAGGTGCCTTAGAAACATGCATGCCTTTTGGATATGGTAGTTTAGTGCTTTTACCTAACAAACATGACTCGCAATGATCAAGTTTTAGCTGTACAGAACTAGGTATTATCTTTTGTTTGACTAATTCTTTTAATCCCTTTTCCCCTACATGTCCTAGTCTTGCATGCCATTTCATGGATTCATTATCCATGTTCATTTCACTTTCTCCAGTTATCACTTCAGCATCTAGGTAGTATAGACTGTGATGTCTTGTGCCTTTCATGATGAGTCTATCTTCTTTCTTGACATGTAATTCTCCATTATGAGATCCCCAATTAAACCCCTTTTTTTCAAGCATTCCTAGAGATATTAAATTCCTCTTTAATTCTGGTATGTATATTACTTCAGTAATTATTTTTACAAATTTATCATGCATTAAGAACTTGATGCTTCCTATGCCTTTAACATAACATACCTGATTGTTGCCCAGTAAAACTGATCCTTGATCTCCCATCTCTAGAACGTTGAACAGATTCTTGTTTGGGCACATATGAAAAGAGCATGCTGAATCCATGATCCAGTTGCTTTCAGCATCTCCTTGCATTATATTCAGAACTTCGGCTTCCATAGTTTCTTAAACATTATCTGCACTATTGGGAGACTGCCTTCTTGAATCTTGTTGCTTCCTTTTCCATATGTAGCAATTTTTCCTTAAGTGTCCCGGTTTGTTACACTCATAACATTTCTTGATTTCTCTTGATTCCAGTTGTTTACTGTAACTTCTTCCCTTTGGACCAACTCCTTTCTGTTTTACTTTGAACTTCTTGATATTTAAACTCTCCGAGAGTACTTCTTGTTTTCCCTCATGAGTTTTCTGAAGCTCTTTCGCACGAAGTGCGATCTGTACATCCTCTAAAGATATCGTGCTCTCTCTTCCAAACACGATCGCGTCTTTCACATGCTCATAGCTCTTCGGTAGGGCGTTCAATAAGAGGATTGCTTTATCCTCATCTCTGATCTCTTCATCTATACTTTCAAGATCATCAACAGATTTGCAGAAGTCCTCTATTTGATCTTCAATGGCTTTATTGTCTGAAAACTTTAAAGAATAGAGACGCTGCTTCATGTATAACCTGTTTGCTAGAGATTTTGTCATATATAATGACTCAAGTTTAAACCAAACCGCTGCAGCAGTCTTTTCCTTCGACACCTCGCAAATAACTTTGTCACCGAGGCACAATATAATCATACTATGTGCCTTCATATCCATCTCTTCTCTGCTCATCTTCTGGTTTGAACTCTGATCGTCTTTTTCTTCCATTTTCTGGTTCGTTTTATTTTCGACGTTGATTGCCTGAACCAGACCATGTTGAATCAAGATGGCACGCATCTTGATCTTCCATAAGGCGAAGTCATTTTTGCCATTAAACTTCTCCATTTCAAATTTTGATGGATTCATATCTTCTGCAATGCGATTGTAACTACGGTGGATCACTCCGATCGTCGTGGGTTCGATTCCCACAGACGGCGCCAATTGTTGAATCAATATGAAAGATTCTTGAATATAGAACAACACACAAGAATTACGTGGTTCGGCAATCAATGCCTACGTCCACGGAGAAGGTGATCGGAGTATATTACTTATCGGGTGAAAAGAAAGAATACAGATGATGAGCTTCGAGCTCCAAAACAAGGCTACGCTTAACTCTATCTTGCTCTTTCACAGTTTATTTGACTATCATGCAGATAACTCTCTTGCCTAAGAATATACAGATATGAACTTATATAAAGCTAACCAAAAACTAAGAGCCGTAAGATAAGATATCTAATCTACAAAGAAAACTAACTTTGTAACAGACTAACTAACTATCCTACTAACAGAAACAACTTGCACAGCTTTCAATACTTAGCTCTTCTGCAGATTCTTTTCCCAAGCTTATACGAAAGCAAAACTACAGATACAACTCCAATTACAACCTTGCTTAATCCTTACGGCTTTGAATGTGGGAACAGTCCACAGTTTCACCAGTCTGGAGGCTGTTAGACACTCGGAACTTCCTATAATCTTGGTAAGTGAAGGGTGAAAAGAGACGAGGATGTTCCGAATCCACCAGGTGCGGCGGCGCCTCCACCATCTCCGCCCTCGGCCCCAGCAGGAACGAAGCGATTGACTTCCTCGTGCCCGCTTCGTTGCACATCACACGGTGCTTCACGTTCAAGAATCTCCCATTGCTCCGCACCTTAAAATACCCAAAACAAAAAGTTAGAACAAGCCTAATCAGGCATCCACTATAATTAAATCCAATAAAGATTCATCAATCTTCAATCAAGATTGATTTATTAATCGTGATTAGAGTGGATGCACCGGAGTGTGCCTCCTAAAGTGGTTTAGCATCTGACTTACGGCTGCAATATCTCCAAGATTGACAAAAAGGGGCAAAATTGTACTTGTTGATCCTAAACTGGCAACACCCGACTCCTAATCCTTCTACAATTTTATGCCCAATATCCAACATCAGTTCATTCACTGCTTTTGCATACTTGGAGATCACATCCCTCATCATAATCATAGTTTTCATCAAAATATTTCATAATTTAGTTGATAGGGGAAAGATCCAACCATTGTACCACCACAAGCCTTTTTAATATGTCGAAATTTAGCATAAAGAGTAAGAGATATGTGCGATGGAAAAGCCTTTGCATCCAAGTTGGAGCAGAAGGCGTCCAGAAAAATTAATTATAAATTCTATATTTAATTAATTTCTCTTTTCCTCTACATAGCCAACTTTTTTCCAATCCAATCATATATATTTTTAATGGTTTATCCCAAACCACGCTAACTATCAAACCACAATATTATATAATATTATTTTATTTTATATTTTATATATAATATAATTATTTTAAATAAAAATTATTACATAAACTTAAATTATTGAAAAAGATATTTATATATATATATATATATATATATAACTCGAAATAATGCAAAAGGACATACAATATAAAATATCATAAATTACAACTAGATGATACAAAATTAAAAATAAACACAGATGCCTAAAAAAATGAAAAATAAGAGAACTTTAGTGTGTATAAAGATAGCAAATTTAGTCTCTATTTATAAAGAATGAAAAAATATGAATTTAAGTATTTTTTTTATTTTTTATCCTAATGATATATAAAAGATATTATGATTTTTATCTCAATATAAAAATATATATATAACCAACCAATGGGATGGAGACAATGAAGACAAGTGTCTCCATCCCATTGATTAAAAAATGTGACCTTGTGGTGGGTTTTCAAAAAAAAAAAAAACTCATCTTGGTCGGTCTCTCCAATCACATCCCCAATTATTTTAATTTATTTTTATTTTTACTTTTATTAATTTGCAACCTTGGTTGGTTGGTTTATGGGAGCGATAAAGGTGATCTTAGCTAGAGGCAGGCCGTCCCTGTAGTGGCGTAAAGAAGACATGACCGTCTTTATTTTATCATTTTAAAAAATAAAATTTTATATATCATTTTATATTAATATAAATATTTTCAAAAAATAAATATTCAATGTCCCAAAGTGTTGTTATAAACTTTTGAGGCCCAAATTTTAAAAAAAAATCTTTTATAAATGAGATATTATACATCTTTTAGATATGTTTAGTTGTATTTATAAATTGTAAAAAATTTTTATTGTTA
Organism: Salvia rosmarinus; assembly: GCA_036937905.1. Taxonomy (NCBI): domain Eukaryota; kingdom Viridiplantae; phylum Streptophyta; class Magnoliopsida; order Lamiales; family Lamiaceae; genus Salvia; species Salvia rosmarinus. The sequence continues at coordinate 31,473,664 of CM072816.1, read as the reverse complement.
CCTGCGCCCATTATTTGTCGTGACCTACCGCTAGAGGTGGCAATAGATCAAGTCGGTCAGGTTGGTCCATCACGAGCTCACCAGACTTTTCTAAAAATTAAACTAGGTTGGGTCTACCCAAATATCTATCATATTGAAAAAATAAAATTTAACTAGGTTTGAAATATCTTTGTAGTGTAAAATTTTCAGGTCGAACTAGGGTGGTCCAAGCACACCAAACTTTTGTTAATTTGGTGTGTCCAGTTGCACCCGATATTCCATCAAATCTAAAATCTTTTGGCATAACCCGACCCAATATTGGGCCGTACCGAGCCATACTTGTTTTGACTGTTCTAGTCTGAGCCTTACCTTCTTCATCCATTGAATTCAATTGGAACTTTTGATTTGGAAGACATCAAATACACACATACATAGATTTATTAATTTTAATTTGTTTTTTTCGATCGATTTGGTAGGAAATATTTCAAACCAATCAAAAATCGGATTGCCGAAATTCTGTCAAGATTTAATCCAATCAAGCTAATTAGCTGAACCATTTCAATCGAGATGTATTTAATTTGGATTTCAATCTTTTCGAAATTTTAGTCCACCCAAAATACAAATAAAAATATTGAATCATGCTGGTAGGGTTTTGTGGATTTAGTGAGAGAATAAGTATGCATATTTTGAAAATATAGGGGCCTTAATGCTGTAAAGGGGAAAATGCAAGTATCCCTTTTCCCATCTTGAGCCTCAAATGCTCTTCATTATATATTCTGCAGCCTATGTATCCCTACCTCACTTCATTTTAGCAATTTTTGGGCTGTGTTGGAAGCTTTAGTTAACGTTCTCTCTTCTTATTTATAACATCTGCAACTCTCGTAACTGTTCTGCAAACCATCCTCAGCAAAGAAGGTTTGTGATTGATATTATTTCCAATGTGTTACTTGTTTCTTCTCTACTTTCTGCTTGTCATGGTTGATCTTGTTAACTACTAATATTCTTGTGGGCTATATTTATTTTTGTATCTAGAATTTGATTGATGTATCAATTCAAGTTGTTGATGAGCTCTTTCTGCTATCATTTACCACCGTTTTAAAGTTTACATGTATTGAAGTTTTCTGAATCTTATCTGATCACTGCTACAGGAGAATTGAATGAAATATGGAGTCTAAGGGAGGCAAGAACAAGTCTAGTAGTAGTAGTAAATCCTTATTCCACGAAGCTTCCACGTGGAGGAATTAAGAAATTCAGATCTGCTGCCTACTCCACTCCAACATGAGGTGTGCTCGGAGACCATCCTGAGCTCATCACGCTTGAGCAATAAACTACCTCTCTCCTTTTCCTTGCTGCTTCCATACAGCAGTCCTTCCTTACTGACAGAAATGGCTCGGCTATCGGATTTGAAGGTTATGAGATAAGACTGAAGATTTCCCTCCCTTCTGTGATTCTAGCCCATACAAGATAATATTCAAAACTTGTGGAACCACTACACTGCTGATCCTTAACTTGGCTGATGCACTCGTACTTACAGGGAGCTCTGTCCAATACACTCGTGAAGCTTTCATACTCCCGAGTGCTCAGCCACTTGCGATGAAGTGGCCGTTCTTGATAGCTATTTTAGCCATTTATACCAGCTTGGACCGAAAGAAGGCCTAGCTCTGCTGCTGTCATCACAGAAGCTTCTGGTATCTCCAAGCGGTCTCAACGAGACAGGAAGACGGGTTTTGAAGCTGTTGGTCATGATTATAGAAGAGTGGATCTTTCCCAGGTAGTCTAGAAATTGACTGGTGAGAAATAGTTATATTCGAAATTTAGTTTGGATATGAAGGGATACTTGTGCAGAGAGAGGAGCTATGATTCTCTACAGCAGCTTCTCCAGCACTTGCAGCTTACTCAGATCGATTCTTCAATCCGGTTGGAGTGAGGATGAGGAAGGTCGGGAGAAAGAGCATCTCATTAAGGATTTGGACTTCGTTTCTGCTTTATTAGTTTTAATGTCGCTGTTGGATCTATTAAGTTTTTTAAGCTACATATACAGTCTTTTTTGGAGTTTATTAGATTAGCTCTGCTTTGACCGTCAACATATTACATATGAGGTGATCTCCTGTGCGAACGTTCAATACAAATTATATTTTTCTTCAATATAAATGATACTTTCAAATTACAGTGTAAAAAATAAATAATATATTTTTTTAATGTAAATGATATTTTTGTTAAGAATAAATAATATTTTTATCCATCCGCATGTAGGTACTTTTATCCATCCGCATGTCCAGGAGTTTTTGTGATTACCTATTACCGCATCCCAAATCTAAGCATATTTCAAACTGGATTTATTTTCATGAAATTGAGACTGTGATTCTAACATCTAAACTACGGATAGCTCTTTCAATTTCTCAAAGATATGCCAATGGATACTGAATCAACCATCAATAATTTTGGTATATGGATTTTTAATCCAGACTTTTCTAGTTGTTTCCGATAGCCAGTTCATCTTAAGAGCCAAAAGGTACAAGTACAGGGTGCAACAATGCTTGTAAGAGTTAACTAGATCATGCTACGGGAGTCATCTAAATCCATTCAAACAACTGTACTGATCTTTCAATGTACATAAGATAAGCGAAACACCATATCTGAAAAACAACGAACAATGAAAGATTACGACTCTCACTGAGGGATAAGCGATTAGTAGGGGCGGAATTTCCTTGCAGCTCGCATTTGTTGTATCCGCTTTTTATCCTGCTCGAATTTGCTTTGAAGCATCATGATCTCTGCATTAAACCCAGGCAAATTTCAGTAATGAGAAAATGAGCAGTAGGTCAGGTAAGTTTCAAAACTTAACAAATCAATCATTACTGAAGACTGAATGACTAAACAAAATAGGTGTTCAACAATTTTAAATATATTGCCACCACCCCAATGATACTATTGTCATTTGTGAAATTCAAAATGTGACCTAAGCCGAAGCGGCTTTGGAAGATTTAAGATTGCACAATGTGATGTGAAGCATAAATGGACTCTGATGCTAGCAAGAATGTCCTCATTTGGGACAGGACGGTGTTGTCAGGCACGGTCTAAAACAATTCACAGTTGGATTTTTCACATGTAAGGCAAAGCTTTTTGCACAATCCGAAACTATTGTTCTTATGCGAGTTAAATCCATTTATAATTGCAACTTTAACCGAAAGGTAAATCATTTCTGCTCAGTTTGGGATTGACAAATGCGACTACCCTAAACATAATCCTTTCACCAGCCCCTTTATTGAAAAGATAGAGCAAAATGAATCAGTAAACTATTTAACTTAGAACGCATTAAAATATAAACTATGAAAACTGTGAAAAATTGCATCAGAAGAACCGACCATTTCTATGTGCTTCCCTTCTGTTGAACTGGTAGAAATCTAGGCCAACTTCCTTCTTTTTCTTCTTTCCCATCTTGTCCAGGACAGCAGCTTGGGCGACTGAGCCAACAGCAATTCCACTTTCAGCTTCAGTAGTCTTTTTACGACCTTTCTGATGCACAACAACAGTCCATCCACCTTCTGCAGCTTGGGCAAGCCGCTCTGCTTTAGCCTGCATGAATCAAATGAGTCAACAGAAGTTTGATGCAGAAGAAAGCAGATCATAGAGGTCATGATACAAATTAATGGGAAAGAGCATCGTATACTAATTTAACCCAAAAATACTATTGACTTTTATATATTACCAAAGCATTTAAAAGAACAAATTTCAACTCTACAACAAGTATGTCTTCTTTAGCCGAAGATTGAGCAGACATCATATCAGCAAATAATATCAATGTGCTACCTATCATCATATGTTGTAATTAAATGATAGTTAGTGATATGCTGCAGAGTAATAGCATTACCTGCTCCTCTCTTGCCTCGTGAGACATTATGAAGTCATCAATCCTCTCTTGTAGAACCTTCAGCCCAGGTCTACTCTGATGGTAATGTGTGATCCATTCTGAACAAAGAGAGAACCTTTAATCAATGTTGTAAAAAACTTAAGGCGTACTTGAGGCATTTTGTCTCGACGAGGCGAGGCGGTCCGAGGTGTAAGCCTCGAAATGAAGACAAAAGAAATCATAAAAATTATAAAATACATATAAAACAATACATAGCAATTCAAACATTAAATTTAAGGGTTTATAAGTTTTAAAAGTATCAAATTAAAGAGGATCTAACTTCTAAGGCATGAATATTGTTGCTGCACACTGCATCCTCTGATTTCTATCTCTTTTAGGTTTTAATAAATTAATTTGTTAGGGTTTAGATGATTAAAAAATTGACTAGGCTCTATTTAACAAGTATAAACAAATTGGCCCTTTAGTTTTAATTAAGCTTGGAACCACCCAGAAACCCTAAAATGAACAGTAGCCGCCCAGAAACCCTAAAATGAACAGTAGCCACCCAGAAACCCTAAAATATTTCTCTCTCCATAATTCTAAAAACAGCAGCGGAAGTTGAAGAAGATGATGATGCGAGGACAGCCGTTGGTCACCAAGCTGGCGGCGCTAGCAAAGGATGTAGTGTTCCCGTCAAAGATAATTGCCGCCCCCATCTACTCGCCATCGGATTCTTTTTGGGGAAAACCTCAATCTAAATACACAGAAACTCCTCACCACCGCCTCATTCCGGTGAGGCTTAAGCCTCAAATTCACCCACAGAGGCGTGCACCCAGAGGCTATTTCCTATCACCTCACCTCGAGGCGCCCGCCTCAGCGATTTTTACAACATTGCCTTTAATCATGTCACAAAGGGAACAATTAGGAAAAAGATTCTCCAAATTAGGCTAATACTAGGTACGCATTGTCATAGAAACAAACGGGGACGGGGGGTGGGGGGAGAGAGAGAGTTCTATGTGACCAATTCTCTTCACCTCAACCGAGCTAACTAGTATGATACCTTGACGATGCATGCTAAGCCTTGTTATGTTAATTTATTAAAAAAAGAATTTACACAAAGGCAACTATATAAATCAACCTTACATATTTCAACGGGTTAAATAGAGGACACACCAACATCAACAGAGATCTTGAATAGATATTCATATTGAATAGGAACATTATACTAATCATATTATACAAACCTACGATTGCATAACCTCAAAACAAGCTTCGAATGAGTCTGTGATGAAGGAAGCTAGCTAACATGTGCGAAGGAATTTGATATAGTATGTATGATGAGATTAAAGGAAATAGCATCACTACTCGAAGTTCTACATAAATCCCTGTCCATCTAGAACGATCACGTTTCATGAATCTTTGCATAACAAGAAGAATTTTGCCGAAGAACTTTTCACACATAAAAGGAAACAAGATTTTTCTGATACAAGGATCATACTTTTCATTCCTTTGGAGTAATCTTCATACCCTGAAGACATCTGATAAACTTCATCTTCTGCATTTTCTCCTCTTGTTTCCAGCAAATTATTTGAGGATATTTGATTTGAAACCAGCCGTCTTTTCTTTTTCTTTTTTTCAGGATTTTTTGACTTACCTATCAACAAAAGGATTCGATTACTTTAAACATAAAAGCAAGCAAAGATAAACGAAATTTGCAGATTAATTCTTTTTACCTTTTTTGGTGTTCCTTGTGGCATCGCCCTTGTTAACTCTTCCAGAATTTGAAAAATGTTTTTCAGATATAGAATCTGTCATCCAATAACCATTAAGAAGTAATGTTGCCCTGAATCCCAACACAATCTAAATGATTCTCAACAAATTACAACTTCTTATAATTGAGGTGAAGAGATTACTCAAACATAAATTGGCTGCCGGACCCAACCTAGTCGTATAGAATTTCTATGGAATACCGACAAACACGTAAAATGAAGATATAGAGTAAGTTAAGCATAGAACATTGAGAATGATATAAAAAGCTCCTTTTTCTTACCAACGCATTCTTCAGATGCATCATTTTTGTCGTTGGATTCATCAAAGTGGATACTTTCTACATTCTTCCTCTTCTTTTTTCTCTGTTTCAGCAATTTTTCCTCACGTGGTTCACCCGCAGTATATACTACTCTATTAGTAGCTGTATCTTCAATTTCATTGGTGTGGCTGGGAACAACGTGCTCAGCATCTCTTCTGGCTGTCCCACTCTTCCTTCTTTTCTCATCTATCAGTTTCTGACTCGTTTTCTTTCGCCCACTTGTTTGAAGTGTTTCCTCTGCCGATACAATGTTTCAGTGAATATGTCCCCTTACAAGCATGATCAATTAAAGCATTTAGACTACCTTTCACATAGCCAGTTTTAACCATCTCAGCAACAACTCTGACATCACTTGAAGATTTCTTCTTCTTCATCTTCTTCTCTCGTAATTCATTGTTTGTTCTATACCTGTTGTGTTCCTCTGAATGGTGAAACACAGATTTAGGAAAGAAAAGAACAAACAACTACATCAGTTATATGCGCCCACCACAACGAAGCAAATCCATGAATTGAACACAAAAACAAAAGGAAAAGAGGAAAAGGAGCGATTCAAGCGCACAAAACGAACAACATTTTCGACCCAGATTTTCTTTAAAACACACCTATACAGCATATAAACATCTTACCTATTTGAGCTGCCTGAGAAGTATAAGACAATCAGAATTATTGATTGAATTGGCGGAGCAAATAGGAAAATTAGGGTTTAAAGGTAGAGGTTTTAGGACTGGACTATTATTGGATTTAGGGAGCCCGGTTTGTTTCGGTTGGCCCGTGTTTAACGAATTCGGGTTTGGGTATCCGATAAACAAAATTCAATCTGGGAAGAAGACATGGAATTATGGAAATAAGAAATTATGAAAACGAAAGTAAAAAAGGCGGAACTTATTAAGAGATTCTAATCAAGTTCTACTCTACGAAATTATAAAAATTTAAATTATTGCCTCGTCCATCAGGTTAGATAATTATATTTAATATATTTATAGAGTCAATATCAATTCCAATTTTTGTAAGATTCTAAGATTTAATAAATATATAAATATTAATAGCGATTCGACGGTTCGGTTTTGATTAACCTAAAACCAATTAAAATTAATAGATATATGATAATTAAAGTCCAGGTTTCATTATTATATATTACCTGTACGTTACGGTGCATATGCACGGATAAATTGATATACATATTGCATGTTTTTATAAAAATTTACTATATATTAGTCTCTGTTTTGGGAAAAATAACGTGGTGGTGTTGCACAGTGACGGGTAGGGTTTAGGCGACGTCGAGGGTAGCGTGGCGGTGGCACGGCGAGGGTGTAGATTTAATTAGAAGCAGTGGCGACGAGAGGGGATCGAGAAATGAGGGGAATCAGGCCTATGAAAATGGGCTATATAATGACTGCGGTCATAGGAACCTATAATATAACATAAACGAAAAAGGACAATAATGCTTGATGTCTATTAACGTTTTTTTTTCCTCAACAACAATGGGCAGTCTTATAACAACAAACTTTTAGTTCATTGTGAGAGACGGTCTGCTGTGGTTTTAGAGGTGACTTCGATCTCACTTATGACTTGTGTCAGCTCTACTGTTAACCACTCTGTTGGGCCCCAAAGATGTGCTTCTAACTTGGGTCATGAGATGAGCTTAATGGTTGTGGGCTTGGTTGATATTACCATATCTTCAATGCATGAACAACATAATAGTTTCAGGTCATACGTTGGATAGTTTTATTATTATATCAAAAAGTCTTCATCTAAAAAACAAAAGAAGTCTCGATGTGTATACTAGGGATGTCAATGTGTGAGTTTTATCCGGACCAGAACCAGTAAATAAGTAATGGTTCTGGTTCTGGATCCGACCCATTAGACACTGGATCCGGACCGGATCGGACCGGACCGGGACCATCAACTATGGGTCTTAAGTTCGGATCTCAGCGGGTCTGGAACCAGAACCAGACCAGAATCGGACAAGAACCAGAACTAGAACTAAAACCGTTGCTTTATAATTTAATGTGTTATGAGTGATTTTGAATCGATATGGATAAAACTAGCTCATTGACAAGCTATTTAAACTTAGGCTCGTCAATAGACGGATTTTACTCGAACCGAACCAATAATAAGTATTGGTTACGGTTGCGAACCGAACCGATTTCGACCGGGACCATCAAACTATGGATCTAAACGGTCCGGGTCTAAAGCGGTCCGAAGGAACCGAACCGAACCGCTTTAAAATTTAATGGGTTTTGAACGGTTCCGGATCGATCCGGATAAAACCCACCCATTGACATCCCTAGTGTATACTACAAAGTTGTTGTGTTGCATAGTAAACCTCCAAACCTTTGCTTTAAAGCATCACTATAAATATGAATCCTTAAGATGCCATAGAAACTGAGGATCTCTAGCAAACAATAAGAAAATTGGAAAAATACACATTATGCCGCTTGCGTGTATGTGAGATTTAGTTGGGGGAAGGGAATGAAGACTGAACTCCGACGTATTATCTTTGTTTCAAATTTATTAACTCTTGATCAATTGAGTTAATCATGTGGCGGAAACATTTTACATATATAAGAAACTAGTTGTAACCCGTCGAGTTTCGACGGGAAGTCATTTTATGTGTTGATTTATAATCACGCATTTCTAATCATAGTAAATGAAACAGTATTTGTATGAGGATGCGTCGCAATCTGACCATAGATATTTAAAATAATGAATTTACCGTAGATCTTTAAAATAATGAATTTATCGTAGATATTCATGATCAAATAACTAAAAATCATTCATGTTTTAATGTGAAGATTGTCTTATATTTGATCCAATTCCTATTATATTTTATTGATTTCGATGAAGAATCACTTTACATTGTAATTTACAAATAGAAATTTAAGAAACAACTTCATACTTGGCTAGAGTATAGTAACATTGAGTTGGTGATCGTAGTTGAAATTCTTTATTGTGGCGGAGCACAACAATGATCCGAAACAAAGGCTAGAGTTTAGCCACCGTACATATCTAATATGTATATAATTATGCTCGTCTTAAATTCTATTAAAAAAATTTACTACATGATCTCGTCTCAAAACATTTACAATAAATACTCGCTAATTATCAATTCTTGTTTCAATTTATAAATATAAATTGTTACAATAATTATTTATCGATCCATCGCAATAACAATCAAAACACCACAAAGTAAACATTAATAATAAATAGAACAAATAATAAAAGATTAGAAAATAGAGAAAGTTCTATGTATACATGTTGATTAATGTTCAGACCTATTTAGATTTTATATATACACTCGAACATGTCTCATACATGATTTAGAAAATTATTTTATTGCTCGTTCTCATTACAAACATGCATAGTAATATTCATCAATTACCCAAATCGTTTAATTTTATAAAATTATAAATAATTGAATATAAATTGTTACATTAATTAGTGATCAATCTTAATAAAATCATAATTTAACAGAGTAAACTTCAATAATAAATATTGTAAATACTCGTTAATTTTCGTCCCAATTCCAATTAAAAGATTGTATACTACTTATTCTCATCTCAAACCCGTATAACAATGCTTGCTAATTTATGAATATAAAATATTACAATAATTGATCATCCCTTGCAATAATTCTCCAAACGTTATAAAGTAATCATTAATAATAAATAGAACAAATAGCAAAATACTAAGCAATGAACATAGTTATAATCTTTTTTTGCTACAGGTGAATTTGGTTATGTTTTACTTATTCAGCCGATGAGTTTTGTATATTTCTTTATTTTTTCTATTGACTTCATCGATACATTTCACCATAGTGTATAAACTTCTGTAACTATCTACCATAATTTCACCATAGTGTATAAATAGGCTTCTTTTTTCGAACAAAATACTAATATATTTTCAAATTCAATATTTCATTCTTTCAAATTTTACTATACATCTTTTATTCAAAATCAAAAATATAATTTATTACTTTCATATATACACACACGCATGTGCGCGTATGATTCTATTAATTTAATTATAAGTTTGTATGTTTGGGTAAGAATATTTTATTCATTTAATTTGTAAGGTATATATAAACCTATATAAATCAAAAGGTTATGAGAGTTGTAACTAAGAAGATTCAATATATCTATTAAATATTCCTAACTAATTCATTAGTTATATTCGGCCTATAAATTGCATAAGGTCAAAAATAAAAGAACTTAATTGATTTGATGGTATGACATTTTGTATTTAATAAATTTTAAGAATATTTATCAATACTTGGTTTGGTTTTTCTTTTTTTAATTTGTGTACTTTGTAATTTATGCATAGCAAAACTTTGTTATGTATATTTTTATCATCCTTTTCTCTTGGTAACTCCAATCAAATTTTATGCAAATGAAAATGAGATAACTCTGATTTTCTTACTTTCATATCTTAGTGTTTGTTCTTTCTTATATCTCGTACTCAAAAAAATCATGGAAGAATACTAAGAGATCCATGTAAGTAAAAAATCTATCATCTTATTTTGAGGGTTCCTTCCTATTTTCACAAAATCTTCTGTACATCCGTTCGTACTGTGTGGACAGTCAAAATATTATTTCTTCATAAGAAAATTATCATTTATATTGAATTATTGCCAAATTATATATTGAATATATCTTTTGGTAACTTTTCTCTTTGGAAAACATATTTCTTTGTGGAACTATTGCCAAATATATATTGAATTATGTTGCAAACTAACACCGCAATTAGCAGAAGTTCGTAAAGCATCACTACCATTCCTATTTAGGATTTTGCAAACAATATAAGATTCTTTCTTTGTTTTTGCTTTCTTCAATTTTACATTTTATGCTTTAGAATTTCTAGTTTAGCTTGTCTAGAAGAACAAACCCTTCCTCCACCGCAAATTATAAGCATAAGCATTAGGCATTAAGTTCAAAACATATAAGGCAAATTTGAAACAAAGCATGCGATCAATTCAATATAGCATGAAATAAAGCAAACCGCTTAAGAAATAGGAAATGTAAATGGCTCAAATTTGCCTTATACAATTATTTAAATTATAACTATGTTTCATGATTTATGAAAAGTTAAAAGGAATGCTTACAACATCTATAATAATTCAATTCAAAATGTAATAGACTAAAAGTACAAATTTTAATAGAGAAAATGATAGCAAAATCCAAAATCGCCTATAATTCGACAATAAATTGAGTGTTTTTTTTGTCCTTTTTTCCGCTCCTCAATATTTAGTCATCGGCAGCACGTGATGTTAACATCAAATTTCATCGCAAACCTTGGATTGGATGGGATTTGGTAATTGGAATAAAGAATGGGATTCTTCACATTATTCAAACCCACAATTCCGTTCCGTTTCGTTCACCTCCACTGTGATCCCACAACAAAGAAGAAGCAAAATTGGAGGACAAAATCACTACAGAAAACGGCAAAATTGAAATCGGAAAAGACGGTTCCTTCGGCGGGTTCAATTCTTTGTACCGTCTCCTTCAATCTTCCCTACCTCCCCATCTTTTTCAGGTCAGATAATCTCCTTTATTTTTTTTCTAATTGCAAATCCTTTTTGATAATCAATGGAATTATTTGCTGATTAAATGCCTTCATATTGCCGTATATTTAATGTATGCATCTAAATATTTATCAAATGAATCGATAATTATAAAATGAATTTAGAAGATATAAAACTGAGGATTTAGAAAATTGAAAATAAAAAATCAGGAAAATGCCACATATGATCAACCAAAAATCCCACTCCAGTGCGCACACCAAATGCCAACCAAAAACAACACTCTCTAAAAGGAATATTCTCATAAACATTTGTGGCATAATTTTATTAATCAATATGCACATTAAATGATAATTATTGAAATAATAAATTCTGTTAATACATATTTTATAATTTATATGCGAATTTTTAATTTATTGTGCTCTATAAACAAATAATTGAAATGATTTATTTACTTATTGAGGTAATTTGTAAAATACTTTTAATGAAACCAAACATACTTAAATATAACTAAAATAATTGAATCCATAGTATCATGTAGAAAACTATATAGCTCACCCATAACCAAAAATATGGGGTAAGTACTATTCACTTATCGTGAGCGAAATTTAACCAAATTTTATCATTTGCAGATAAGGTAGCCATTGAAGGTCCCCTACTATATATATATCTGAAACTAAATTACTACTCTTTAAAAAAACACAAACTAAAACCAAAAAAAAAAGAATATTTCTTTTTAAAAGTTGTCCTTATACTAGACCTATATAAAGTTAATTTCCCACATTTTTTATTCCAAACAAGTAAAACCTACTTCCCCAGTTTTCGCATCGAACGCAGATCTTACAATGCCTTTCAAAACTTAGTTTTCTTAGTTAATGAGAATTAGGGTTGTGATTCTTGCATTTGGCAACCCATGCAAAAGAGTCGCATGTTAGCATGCGGCGCCACGAGTTTCACGCACATGTCACAAACTATAAATACTTCCCACTAAAATAAATCAGCAATATTAATAACACAGTTGGATATTCACAACTTGTTAATTTTTCTCATTCGTTAAAAATAAGCTGAAAATATGGATAACTCAGAGAGCGCAAGCTACAGAGCCGGAGAGGCCAAGGGCCAAGCCCAGGAAAAGGGCAGCCAGCTCATGGACAAGGCCAGCAATGCTGCACAATCCGCCAAGGAATCAGTTCAGGAGGTATTAATTAATAATATATTCAAATTTAACAGTATTAATTTATGGATTACGTTATGTTGTGGTAATTAAGGTGTAAAATTGTGTCGCAGGCTGGACAGCAGGCACAAGCCAAGGCACAAGGTGCAGTGGATGCTGTCAAGGATGCGGCCAACAACAAATGAGTGGCATTACATATTGATATTCTTAGTTTTTATATTTTTCTTTCTTTTTTTTCTTTTTCTCGATAGGTTTTGATTTAGGCAAGCTTTGGTTTGCTTCGGTCTGACATGATGAGGAGTCAGTCATGTAATCGATCTCTCTTGTGATCGAATAAATAATTAATAATTAATTAAACACATTTTATTTTAGTTTTGGAAATCATTTCATTTATTTTATGCATATATAATGTTTATTAAATATAGTATGTTTCATGCATGATTACAAAGATGGAGACACTCAATGTCAATCAAGGCCAGCCAACGGAAATATGAAAAGAGAAAAACAACTATTGGCAAAGTAGTGTTATAATTATATTTATATATGCACTTGAAGGTTTTATATAGGCATTTTCATCCATCATGACTAAATAGCTTAACTTGTTGTGTAATTAAGTTGTGATGTAGATGTAAATATAAAGTAGCTAAAATATTATTTTGCCACATGCTTATGTTATTTTCTAGCAGTGAACTATAATCCATGAGACGATTTCAACAAGTACTTTTTTAAGGCACATTTAAACAAGTATTATATAATAGTTAATACAAACTTTAGATTGAATACACTCCATAATATGTACATAAGATTAGTCATGCTTGTCTACTTGACTAAGCTTATTTTAGAGAGCTTATAAGCTCCAACAACTTATAAGACGTTTTAAAAGTTTATAAAATGCAATGCCTCAAAAACTTATAAGTTGTCAAAGTATTTGGATAACCGAGTTTATAAGTTAGAGAGAGAATCATAAGTTAGAAAGAGAAAATCATAATTAGAAAGAGAAAATTGAAGAATATTTAAATTAGAAGATAATGAACCATAATAGAGTTACTTTTTGTAAGTTCATTGTTGTACATAAAATTATGAAAAAATAAATTTTGATTAAAAAACTTATTTTTAGTGAGTTTGTAAGTTATTGAAATTTAGTTTCAGAACTTATAAACTTTTTATGAGCGGATCAAATAACAACTAAATAACTATACTACCTAAAAGAGGACAATAGAATTAAGAATAGTAGCTTTTATATTAACTATTTTTTGACCTCCCCTAAATTTGAAAGCCTGCTATCTAATAATTATATTTACTCGATTGTTTCTTATCATTATTGGAAGTAAATTTATCTTTCGCGATAACGATTGATATCAAAGTTTAATTTTACTTTAGTATTATTGCTGCAATGTTCTTTCGGAACTGTAATTTTCATTACATTTTTAGAGGGTGTTTGGCTGAGTTTATAAGCTCTTTAAAACAGCTTATAAGCTGTTTATAAGCTATTGCAAAGTGTTTGGCAAAATAATTAAGTTCCTAAACAGCTTATAAGCTGTGAAAATAAGCTCCAACAGCTTATAAGCTCCCCTAAAAATAAGTTGGTCAACTCTAACTTATTTTTTCATAAACTTATAAACAACCATGAATTTACCAAAATAACATTATTATAGTTCGTTATTTCCTACACATACACTATCAACTTCACATCTCGTCAATTTTATCTCTCTAACTATGATTTTTTCTCTCTAACTCACGATTCTTTCTCTAGCTTATAATATCAATTATCCAAACACTTTAACAACTTATAAGCACTTGAGACATTACCTCTTATAAGCTATTGAAACATCTTATAAGCTCTTGGAACTTATAAGCTCCCTAAAATAAGCTTAGCCAAACACCCCTTAGTTCATCCCAAATAATATCTTTTGTAACTTTACTTATTCCTACGTAACAAGTGTGGTAAGTAACGTCAAGGTTTGATCGAGTAAATAAATAAATATCATAAAAGTAGAATGGGGATACGAGATTAATTAATCTAAAGTTTTCACTTTTCACTACAACTATTTAATAAATATTAATTAGTATTTGAGGGAAGAACGAAATAATAAGGCACCAGTGGTCTAGTGGTAGAATAGTACCCTGCCACGGAACAGACCCGGGTTCGATTCCCGATTGGTGCATTTATATGTAAAGTGCCGTGAAGATATTTGGTGGGATTATTGGGTTAATTCCTCTCCATCCGAATTTGGATTAAATTTGTCTAACGAATCTGAGCACTTCCTTTTTAGAGTTATATATATATGGGTAGTGCTAAATATATATAAATGTACATACATAATTGACCAACGGCGTACAAGTTGACCCTATCCACTTTTAGATGTGTCGCGGCTGCGGCAGGTTATAGGGGATCATCCAGTGGAAGTTGAGTTGCCAGACAGTTTAGCGTTGCCGGTAGGTCCGTTGTTCGAACCGGATGAGGTGTTGGCGTGGCGGAACGTGCTGGAAGGCGAGCATGACGAGGAGCAGATATTGGTGAAGTGGGTGGGCCAACACGAAGATGATGCGTCGTGGTTAAGTGTCTCTACCTTCAAGCGACAGTTTCCGGATTTCAACCTTGAGGACAAGGTTGCTTCGAAGGAGGATGGAATTGATACGGAGCAGGAGTTGGACGAGCATGGGCAGGGCGTGAGCAAGGAGCCGCGACCGCTGCTAGTGTACCAAAGAAGGGGACGGGAATAGGCCCACGTCCGTGGGCTGAATTAATAGATTAGATAGTGGGCTCTAGCCGAATGGGCTTTAGGTAATTAAGAGATTAGTAAGAGTATTTAAGGGTTTAGTTAGGGCTAAGTAGGGTTATGATTTTACTGTGGATTAACTGAGCCATAGGCTGTCGAACAGAATTAAGATAGTTCTATGCGTGTTTTTCTGTTTTTCACAATTGCTCCGACGGTTCAAATTAGTAAGTTCTTTTTGGGGTGGTTTTAGTACTAATTAGTATATTACATGATTAACCCCTCCTACAATTTAGGGTTAAAATTGGTATGAGTTGACCAGTGATTTTATTTATTTTATAAAATAAAATCAATTAATTTAATAAATAATTATTGCTTTCATTCCATGATTTACTTCTCATAATTAATTCATTAATTTTTTTGTTCGATTAATCTCCTCATTATCCAAAAAAAAAAACACTCCTAGAGAATAGGAATATCCAAAAAACAAATTTATCTGATTAATCCCTTCATTATCTAAATAAAATTCTTATTTTATGTTTATTTTTATTTTAATTTCTTTACTTGATTCTTTTTTAGTCAAATATTCAAAAAGGAACACAAGAATAGGAATTAGAGAATTACTATAGTCATAATTAATGCACCAATCAGTTGAAATATTATTAAGGAAAGGCTAAGCACTTTCCTTCTTTAAAATGGAATATAAAATACTTGTATACCTTCCTTAATTATCTTGAAGGGGTAGCTATGAAAAATAAAATTCAATATAAATGGAATATTTCTTTAATTTTCGAAAATAATGGAAAATAACCAAAAAATCCAATTATGTACATACATATTATGTATATCTAGCATTTTCCTTAATTTTATTGTTTCACAAAGCAAGGTTGAATAACCAAGAGCACACAATTGAATAACAATAGAATATGTGACAAAGATGGAGACACTCAATATCAATCAAGGCCAACCAACGGAAATATGAAAAGAGAAAAACAACTATTGGCAAAGTAGTGTTATAATTATATTTATATATGCACTTGAAGGTTTTATATAGGCATTTTCATCCATCATGACTCAATAGCTTAACTTGTTGTGTAATTAAGTTATGATGTAGATGTAAATATAAAGCAGCTAAAAGATTTATTACGCCACATGCTTATGTTATTTTCTAGCAGTGAACTATAATCCATGAGACGATATCGACAAGTACTTTTTTAGGGCACAATATTTAAACAAGTATTATATAATAGTTAATACAAACTTTATATTGAATACACTCCACAATATGTACATAAGATTAGTCACGCTTGTCTACTTGACTAAGCTTAGCTCCAATTAATTATAAGATATTTTAAGAATTCATAAGATGAAATATCTCAAGAACTTATAAGTTGTCAAATAGAATCATGAGTTAAAAAGAAAAATTATAATTAGAAAGAAAAAATTGAAGAATGTTTAAATTAGAAGATAATGAACCATAATAGAGTTACTTTTATAAGTTCATCGTTGTATATAAAATTATGAAAAAATAAATTGAAATTTAAAACTTATTTTTCAGTGAGTTTGTAAGTTATTGAAATTTAGTTTCATAACTTATAAACTTTTTATGAGCTGATCAAATAACAGCCTAAACAACTGTACTACCTAAAAGAGGACACTAGAATTAAGAATAGTAGCTTTTATATCAACTATTTTTGACCTCCCTAAATTTGAAAGCCTGCTGATGGGATACGGCCCAACTCTCAGGCCCAAGCATCAGGTCCAATATAAATAAACCTGACATTAAGCTCGGCCCAAGCGAGTTCGGCCCAAGAGCACTCCTAAAACCAGTGGGAACGCAGAAGATTCGACCATATCTAAGAGAATCCTAATTAGAGAAGAGATATGATTCAAATCCTATCTTAGAATAGATCTGAGATTCGAGATCTAGGTCATTATAGTTGTGTATAAATAGAGGCTAGATCAAAGGGAAAAGGATCATCTACAATTCTTGTAATCACTCCTCATATTATCAATACATGAATACTCTCTCTCTCTCTCCATGGACGTAGATCTTATTCATAGATCGAACCACGTAAATCCTCGTGTTCTTACTGCATTTATTACCCTGCTAAAATAAGATCGATCTTTGGCGATGCGTGGGAAGCGAAATTTTGTGTTTTGATCAACCACCGCCGTTTGGAATCAATCACGACAATGCATACCAGAAGTCACGCATCCAGAGTCGCTGCCGGCAACAACGATGGTCGGGCACGCCGAGCTCAGCTCGGGAAAAACCCAGTCAGAGAACCAACCCCAAGGTCATGTCCAAGCAATCGACGAGTATAATCGATCTGCATGAAGAAGCAGGATATCAAAGCGAAGGAGATCGCAATAGTAACCAAGGAGCACCTCCGGCTCCACGGATAAACCTTGACGACGTCATCAAGGGATTCCTTGAGAAAAACAAGGAGAGTTTTCTCCAATACCTCAGCCACGCACAAGGTCGGCCGTTTCCTGAAGAGAGGAGCGTCGAAGCCTCGTCTAAACACGAGGCACCGCAACGAGGTGGATCCCCCAGCATTCAAGTCATGGGCGCTCATACCTCCGCACGCATTGGGGCACAGACCAATCGCGCTGTGACTAACAGTGAGAAGAAGGGCGTCGCGATCGCCCGAGGCGGTCACGGTTACCAACACGAGTTCGGTCGACGAACTCCGCCCACTCTCGAGGGCGGTTTCGGCGATGCGGGAGGATAGTCACCCGTTCTCAAACGAAATACTTAACACCCCGCTCTAGAAAAATATCCGTGCCGAGCATCACCCCTATGACGGACTAAGGACCCGAACTTCCTCTCGCGGTTCAAAGACAATATGATCAACCAACGCTTTGACACAATCCATATGTGCAAGCTCTTCCGGAGTTACTAGTCGACAACGCCGCGGTGGTTCGACGATCTACCTCCCGGAGCATTGGTTCTACCGCGATCGATGAAGGCCTTCCATCGAAGGTTCTTCCGAGGCCGAGTCAAAATGACTTCGCACATCTCCTCACCTCGAGGCAAGGCGGAACGAGTCCATCGCGACTTTATGACCTGGTTGATAAGGAGAACACGAAGGTCGCAGACGTGAACGATCTCCTCATCATCTCGGCCTTCGAGCGGCATCCCGCACGGGGCCTTATATAAAGAGATCGTGGCACGAACCCGTCATCATGACGAACTATGGCGCATAGCCGACCGGTTCGCCAAAGCGGACGAGGCTGATAGAAGGAAGCGCGAGGCAGAAAAAGGCGACCCCTTGAAAAGGGAGAAGAGACGAAGGACGAGGAGACCGAAGCAAAGGCCGACGAAGTACCTTGGAAAGGATACGCTGCCCCATAGAGTCCAGGCTCGGGCCGCGCGGCACCTCGGAAAAACCTCAATACACTCCTTTGACGAAGCCAAGGGTAGAAATCTACGAACTCCACATGGATAAGTTCGAAAAGCCTCGACCAATGACAGGAGGGTCAAAACGTCGAACTAAGGACAAATACTGTTCTTTCCACGAGGATTATGGACATGACACAGAGGAGTGCCGAGACCTCATGGAAGATATCGAGATGCTAGTACAAGACGGGGTCTGAAAAATATCTGAAAGGCGGGCCGACGAGTGGCAATCTGAGGCCCTCATCGGGGCCGAAAAAAGAGAAGCAGACGAGAAGGGGAATTATGCCCTCACAAGAAGGCAAGCGCAACGAAGGCGAGGAAGGAGATGGCGAACCCGATGCGACGGGTCATCTCTACCATCACGGGTCTCCCCGTGGAGTTACGAAGTCCTCCTCAAGGCCGAGGCCCAAGGTCCCCATACCGTGAACCCGTCAACAAGAGGTTCGGGAGGACGAGGCAATTACCTTCTCCGAGGGCGACCTGCACTGCGGTGGTGCCCCCCACCGACGCCTGCGTGATCCAGTAAATGATCGCCAACAAGTTGGTAAGACGCGTATATATCGATAGTGGCGCGTCGGTGGCATCCTCTTCAAAGAATGCTTTGACAAGTTAGGAGTAGAGAGCGCGCCTGCGCGCGAGCCCACTACCACTCCCGCAGCCAGACAGAAGAGACACGCCCAGACGGGGTGATCGACCTGCCCGTCACAGTAGGAAGAGCACCGACGAGCTCTACCAAAGTGGTACAGTTCTTCGTGGTCAGTGCCCACTCGCCATACAACGTTATACTCGGGCGAGATTGGCTAAACGCAGTGAGGGCGGTGTGCTCAACCTACCACCTGACAATGAAAATCCCCACAAAAGGAGGGATAGCCGTGATCCGGGGAGACTAGAAGCAGGCTAAATAATGCATGCAGGTCGCCCTGAGAGGTGCGGGGACTTCGGTCCAGCAACCGCAAGCATAGCAATTAAAGAAACCCGAGGAGTCGGAACCGGAGAATACGTCGCCGGCCCCAGGAAACTCGGTTGAGGAGGTCGCATTGTATGAAGACGAGTCATTCAAGGTCGTAAAAGTTGGCTCTACCGGAGTACCTCAACTAAGGAAACAGATCATCCAACTCCTAAGGGAATTCAGAGACGTGTTCGCTTGGTCGCCCCTTGATATGATCGGGGTCTCACCATCTATCATCACGCACCGTCTCAATATTGACAACAGTGTAAAACCAGTTCGGCAAAAGCAACGGATTTTTGCAGCCGAGCGGAATCAAGTCATCCACGACGAGGCGATGCAATTATTAAAGGCACGCATACTGTTCGAAGTTATGTATCCGACCTGGATAGCCAACCCGGTAATGATGAAGAAATGCGGAGGAGGGTGGCGAATGTGCATTGATTACACCGATCTTAACAAGCATTGCCCTAAAGATTGTTACCCCCTCCCCAACTGTTTTGCATGTTTTTGTTGTGTTTTTCTTTGTTTGTTTGTTACGTTTTGATTCCTATATGCTTAAGTTTGAATATCTTTTTATTGGAATCATGCTAGTTTTGTTTTGTGTAAGGAAAGTCGCGCTTTTACATTTGGAGCTTAAAACGCACCAAGCGCCGGACTCGGCGTGGCCGGTTGGGTGCGTCTGCAGAGTGGAGCATCCGCGTGAAGACCCGCGTCCGGCCGTGTCGCGTCCGCGCTGGGCGCGAGTTGAGATCGTCGAGACATTCGCGTCCGTACTGGAATGCATCCGTATTGGGTGTCCCAGTGAAGTAGTCAGAGACGCCGCGTCCGTGGCTGGAGCGTCCGTCCGGGCGTCAGTTGAAGTTGTCGAGAAAGACGCGTCGCGTCGGTGACTGCATCGTGTCCGTATTTGGGCGCCAAAGCGAGTCCGTCTGAGAGAAGGGCCACGTCCGGCGCTGGCCTCCGTTTCCACAAGCGCCCGCGTCCGGCGCTGAGTACGCGTCCGGCGCTGGGTGCTCATTATTTGGCCTGGTTTTGAAGACCTCGCGTCCGGCGCTGGGTCTCCGTCCGGCGCTGGGAGTGAATTTCCGCGAATATATATAAGTGGAACGCGTGAAACCCTAGACATATTCTTACGCACGATATATTCAGTTTTATTTTCCTCAGTTTTCAGAATTCTCTCCCACGCGAATAACTGTTCATCGCTATTTTCCAAGTTATTTCTTTTGCATTTGGGATTGATTCAAGACATTTGATTGAAGAAATCCATCAACGACATTTACGATTGTAAGGATTATTATTCGAATTTTCTTTCATTTGATTGTTGGATAATGATTTCTATCGATTTTAATTGTTTGAATCATGAGACGAGCATGAACTAATTCCTTTCTAGGGTTGGGTGATTCAAATTGATTAATTGATGATTTGTTTGATTGAGAATACCAATTGAAACCTAGGGTTTATTGTTGAGTGATTGATCTCTATTGAATTATTTATGTTTCGTGTATTATCGAGAGATAGATACGTGCATGATAGGAATTTGGTAATTGATTAATCATTATTTTATTTGTATGTTTCGTGTATTATCGAGAGATAGATACGTTGCATCATAGGAATAGATTGGATTAGAGGTGACCGGAAACGGGACTCTAATAGTTTATGTATTTGTGAAATTTGATAACCTAGGTTTAATCCACGGAACGAAAGTCGAGTGTTTGGATTGAGGTTTGAATATTGCATGAATAGGTAGATTTCTTGATCAAGCAATAATCGATTAATCAAGGCGAAGAACCCTAATACCCTAGTTTATCTCACACTCTTGAATTATTCCTGTGCGTTTGAACTGCTTTGAACTATCGTTGAATCGTTTGCATGTTTAATTTTCATATTAATCTTAGTTAATCATCACCCCAAATCAAGTTTAGGATTTAGATTTATTGCTTTTATCGTAACACATCATAAGCCCTGTTAAGTCTTCCTCGAGAGATTCGACTTGGGTCGACCTTACCACGCTTATAGGGACCTCGTGCTATTATGAAGCGACTAAGTAGAACAATTTGGTCGGAACAAATTTTGGCGCCGTTCTTCGGGAGGGCTTTAGGCATTTTGATTGTGTTATTTTCCCACCTATCTTCTATTTTGGTTTATTTTCATTTTTGTTTGATTAATTCTTCCCACAGGTGCGCGTAATCCGTTTTCTTGTCTTGTGTTTGTGTATGCTAGGTCGTCGAAGTCTCAAAGGAAGTTGGCACGGTGTTCGACAACATTCTGTGGTAGGAGAATTTTATCCTTGAACTCGGAAGAAAGCTTGCGAAAGTGAAGTGAGGCAAAGAACAAGATGAGTACGAGAGTTTAGGAAGTAGATCTCCAAGTGAGGAGTTTGTGCCAGAAGAAATGGCAGCAAATGGAGGAGCCCATGAAGAAGGAAACCCGAGGATGCGTGATTTTGCTCGACCCGTCATTGGGGTGACAACGTCATGCATAGTCCTTGGGGATCCGGCCCGTAACTATGAGTTGAAGCCCATTCACTTCAACCTGCTTCCGTCATTCTACGGGATGCCTAGCGAGGATGCCTTGAACTTGATCCGGAGTTCTATGCGGTGGTTCACACTTTTCCACCGAGCAGGCTTACGGAGGATATACCGAGAATGAGGTGTTTTCCTACACCGAAAGATAGAGCCAAGACATGGTTGATGTCTCTACAACCGGTTCATTGACGAGTTGGCAAGCCGTGTATGATAAGTTCATGGGAAAGTACTACTCGAACCAAAAGACACAAGAGCTGAGGGCTCAGATAGCCACATTCAAGCAGATGGCTGGAGAACCTATGCATGAGGCATGGGATAGGTTCAAGTCGTTCTGACAGCGATGTCGCATCATCATTACCGGTGAGCTTCTCAATCGTTTTTCTACGATGGATTGACGATGGACTATCAATATATGATAGATAATGCGGTGGAGAGACATTGGAAACCACACTTGAGGACGTTAGCGAGATTCTGGAGACGCTAGCTGCAAACTCTCAAAGGAGAAGTGCAGGACGAAGACCTGCTGCAGCAGCTAAAGAGATTACACCCAATTATGAAGTGACACAGCAATTGGCGGAGCTCACTCGCCAAGTTCAACTAATGAGGGTGAGCGATCTCAACCACCGCCCAATTCCAACAAAGAACAAGTGATGTCGATGGAGACATGTGGGATTTGTGGTGAAGCGGGACATGGGGCCAACATATGCCAACGAGCCAATGAGATGGCATATGAGGAAGCGCAAGTGAATGCAATGCAAGGGTTCCAGCAAGGGTTCCAAAGAGGCAATCAACAAGGGTATCAACCGAGGCCTAAATATGATCCCTTTTCCAATTCATACAATCCAGGCTGGAGAGATCATCCTAATTTCTCTGGAACCAGAATCGAGGAGGATCTAGTCGAGGAGCTCGATTCGACAAAGAACCTCCTCAAGAAGGCGGTTCCGGTTCCACAAACCCAACAGAATGGTGTTCAGGAAGTGAAGATTCTCTACACACTTTCATTCGTGCAAGTCATCGAGATTTGAGTCTGTGGAAGCATCAATGAAGAGGATAGAGACTCAAGTAGAGACGATTATTTGGGACCGTTGGAGAACTGCGGCAACAAGGACAAAGGAAATTGTTTAGTCAAACAACAATGCAGCCTTACTCTATTTTTGAGCAACTTGAATTAGGGAATTAAAACCTACTCGCATGTGTTTCTGATTGGTGATAGGCCACCTCCACAAACCCAATCTACCCGTCGCGAGATGGTGGTCGGTGGGTCGACGTGTTACGTGGTAAGAAAGGTAGTATAACCGTGGTGAAGAATGATAGAGGAGAGCTGGTGCCTACAAGGACTACTTTGGATGGAGGATGTGCATCGACTACGAAAGTTGAATGCCACCACTAGAAAGGACCATTTCCTCTTCCATTTATTGATCAATTGTTAGATAAGTTAATGGACATGAATACTATTGTTTCCTTGATGGTGCATGCGGTTATTATCGGGTAGCAATTGCTCAGGAGGATCAAGTGCTCAGGTGCATGACTTCTATCTTTTCGAAGCCAACACTTGAAGATTCTCTACACACTTGTATTGAATGCAATCTTACATTGAGTTGGGAAAAGAGTCATTTTATGGTGACGAGTGGGATTGTATTAGGCATGTGATATCCAAAAAGGGATTGAGTTGATAAAGCAAAATTGATGTAATTGAAAATTGCCTCCACCAATTGATGTCGGAGGAATTAGAAGTTTCTTAGGGCACGCAGATTTTATAGGCGATTTATTAAGGATTTTTCTAAAATAAGTCAACCTTTGTGTAAGCGCTTGCCCAAGATGTTCAATTCCTATTTGATGAAAGTTGCCTGCATGCTTTCAATACTTTGAAGGAAAAACTTATCTCTGCACCCATTGTAGTTGCCCCAGATTGGTCATTACCCTTTGAGATTATGTGTGATGCATCGAACACTGCAGTAGGAGCTGTCCTTGGTCAACGTATTGATAAAATGTTGCGTGTGATTTACTATGCAAGTTTAACTCTAAATTCTGCGCAAGCAAATTACACGACTACAGAAAAGGAGCTTTTGGCTGTGGTTTTTGCTTTAGACAAGTTTAGGTCTTATATTCTAGGATCTAAAACAATTGTACACAGTGATCATGCAGCTCTTCGGTACTTGATGTCAAAACCTCAGGCCAAACCTAGATTGATTAGGTGGATTTTGTTGCTGCAAGAATTTGATGTTGAGATTAAGGACAGAAAGGGTAGTGAGAATGCAGTAGCGGATCATTTATCTCGTCTTCCCTTTAACTCCCAAGCAGATGACTTGCATCAATCTGGCATTAGTGATGAGTTTCCCTTTGAGCATGCATTTGAGACTTCTGTTATTCCTTGGTATGCTGACATATGTAATTATCTTGCAAGTGGAAAATTACGTTCTGATATTTCTTCTCAAGAGAAGAAAAGGTTTTTGTCGTCTTGCAGGAATTACTATTGGGATGATCCTCATCTTTTTCGCCTTGGTAAGGATGAGGTTATCAGGAGATGCATTCCAGCAGAGGAGCAGCTAGAGATCCTGACGTTGTGTCATGCTTGACTGTGGAGGACATTTTGGGGTCGAAAGCGCGCTTTAAGGTTCTTCAATCCGGATTTTATTGGTCGTCAATCTTTAAGGATGCACATAATTTCATTTAGCATGTGATAGGTGTCGGCGGGTGGGTGCGATAGGAGTTAGGAATGAAATGCCTTTGAATACTAATCTACTGTTGAGATTTTTGATGTATGGGGCATTGATTTTATGGGTCCGTTTCAAAATCTTGTGGATTTAAGTATATTCTTCTTCTTTGTAGATTATGTGTCCAAAATGGGTGGGCGATTCCTACCCGGACATGTGATGCTAATATTGTCATCAAGTTTGTGCAGGATAATATTCTTTGCAGGTTTGAATTCCCTCGAGCTATAATTAGTGATGGGGGAAAACACTTCTGTAATAAATCATTTGAGAAATTGATGAAGAAGAATGGAGTTTCCCACAAAGTTGCAACACCGTATCATCCTCAAACTTCAGGACAGGCCGAGACGAGCAACAAGCAAATCGAGGGATTACGGAGAAAATGGTGAAGCCGTCGAGAAAGATTGGGCAACTAAATTGAGCGAGGCTCGTGGGCATATCGAGCGACTTACAAGACCGTTTTAGGATGAGCCCTTATAAGATGGTCTATGGTAAGTCTTGTCATCTTCCGGTGGAGATTGAACATAAAGCATCTTGGGCGATAAGGAATGTGAATTTGGATTTGTCTCAAGCCGAAAAGAGCGAACTTTACGGTTGTGCGAGCTTGAAGCTGCGTGATGAAGCTATGAGAATGCTCGAGTTTATAAGGAAAAGGTGAAGAGGATTCACGATAAGAAATTAGTGAGAAAAGATCTTCAACCTGGAATGAAAGTACTTTTGTTCAATTCACGGTTAAGATTGTTTCCCGGGAAGCTTCGAAGTAGAACAATTTGGTCGGAACACCAACATCGATAAGAAAGTTGACGCGTTGGTCGGATACGAAGTCTTCAGTTTCCTAGACCTGTATAAGGGATATCACCAGGTCCTGATGGATGACGAAGATGCGGCCAAAACAGCCTTCATTACAGACTTCGGAGTCTTCGCATACAAGAAGATGCCATTCGGACTCAAGAATGCAGGGGCCACCTATCAAAGGATGGTGGATAAAATATTCCAGCCCTACATAGGACAGAATGTGGAAGTGTACGTGGATGACATCGTCGTCAAGAGAATTGAGGAAGCCGCATGTGTTGCCGACCTCAGGATCATCCTCGGCCTACTCAGAAAAGTCAACCTAAAGCTGAACCCCGAAATGCACGTTTGCAGTTCGGTCCGGAAAATTTCTGGGGTGTTAGGTTTCACAAGAAGGTTTGAAAGCCAATCCATCCAAGGTTCAAACCATTGTGGAGATGAAGATGCCAAAACAATCCACGGCGTACACAAATTGACAGTTGCATTGCCGCTCACCATTTTCTTTCGAAGCAGCGGATAAGCGGCCCCTTCTTCAAAATACTCAAAAAGGCTCCGGAGTTCTCCTGGAATGACATACACGAGTCCGCCTTTGAAGACCTCAAGAACTACCTCGCCAAACTGCCCACGCTATCCGTCCCAAAAGAAGGAGAGGTCCTTTCCTTATACCTCGCCGCCTCGGACGAAACCATAAGTGCAGTCTTGGTACGAGAGGAAGGACGTCAGCTCCCCGTGTATTTCATTAGCCGAGCATTAAAAGGACCAGAAATAAGGTATCAACCTTTGGAGAAGCTCGCGCTAGCATTAGTAAATGCTGCAAGGAGGTTGCGTCCATACTTCCATGCACATCCCATACGGGTTCTCAGTGATCACCCACTTCGGCAAGTATTGACGAAACCAGAAGCCTCAGGGAGAATCGCGAAGTGGGCAATTGAATTGGGCGAGCACGACATATCTTTTTGCCCCCGTCAAGCCATCAAGGGTCAAGCCTTAGCAGACTTCCTTGTCGAGGTTAACTTCACTGAAAAACCGAGGCCCACCGAGTCCGTATCAGACAATGCCGAAGTCGAACCAATAGATACAACTCCAGAGGATTGCTGGCAAGTCTACGTTGACGGAGCTTCGGGGAAAACAGGTAGCGGAGCGGGTATCCTACTCTTAGGACCAGATGGACAAGAGATCACCTATGCACTTCGGTTCGCGTTCAAAAATACAAACAACGAAGTGGAGTACGAAGCCTTAATTGCGGGACTTCGCCTAGCTCAAAGCCTTCAGGTACGAGCCGTGCATGTTCACAGTGACTCCCAAGTCATAGTAAGTCACATGTTAGGAAGATACGAGGCAAAAGGCAACAGGATGAAGAAATACCTTGAAAAAGCCAAAAGCCTACAACAAGCTTTCTCACACTTCCAGTTAGTTCGCATCCCAAGGGAGCAAAATAGCCGAGCTGACGTACTAAGCAAACTAGCCTCGACGTCGATGAACTCGCCAGTCGAAGAAGTCCAGAGCAGAAGTATAAGCGATGACGACACTGGAACCGAGGTCAACATAGTATCTAACGACGAACCTAATTGGATGACTCCCATTCAAGAATACCTGGAAAAGGGCGAGCTACCCCATAACAAGCTCGAGGCCAGGAAGATCTTGAGCAAATCTCTGCGATATACGCTTGAACAAGGAATTCTCTATAGAAAATCATATCTCCAGCCTCTCCTAAGGTGCCTAGGTCCAAACCGAGCTAACTACGTACTACGAGAAGTACATGAAGGATCGTGTGGAAGTCACATCGGACCCCGCGCCCTATCGAAGAAAGTCATGCGATGGGGGTACTATTGGCCGACAATATTCCAGGACGCAATCGATCTCGTGAAGAAATGTCTGAAGTGCCAAATCCATGGAAACGTGTCGAGGCTACCTCAAACCGACCTCGCCAGCATGCAAAGCCCTTGGCCATTTATGCAATGGGGGATCGACATCGTAGGTCCCTTCTGCAAAGCTCCAGGACAGTTTCAATTCCTGATTGTCGCGATCGACTACTTCACGAAGTGGGTGGAAACCGAACCCTTGGTGAGAATCACGAGCAAAAACGCCCTCAACCGTGCGGAAGAGCGTGGGTGTCGCTTTGGCATCCCTCATATCCTTATATCGGATAACGGGACGCAATTCACGGATAAAGTATTCAAAGAATGGTGTCGAGAACTTGGATCAATGAGTTCACTTGTGGCTCATCCCAAGCAAATGGTCAAACCAAGTCACCAAGCGGGACAATCGTGAAAGGACTCAAGACTCGCCTTGACCGAGTAAAGGCGATTAGGCGGAAAATTTACCGCAAGTCCTATGGTGCGTATCGCACAACACCTCGGACATCAAACGGAGAAACACCCTACAGCTTGGTGTATGGTACCAAGCAATGATCCCTGCAGAGATCGGTATGCCGAGCCCCCGTACCATTCACTTCTCCACTGAAGCTAACGATGACAATCTACGATCTGCTCTAGATTTACTCGAAGAAAAAAAAGACCTCACCTACATCAGAGAAGCTCGGTATAAACAACAAGTAGCTCGGTATTACAACCAGCGTGTCAAATACCGATAATTCCAAGTAGGCGACCTCGTACTTTGAAATAATGATGTCAGTAAAGCCGCCAAGCTCGGTAGACTGGAAGCCACATGGGAAGGACCGTACCAGGTCACTGAAGTCCTCGGAAAAGGGTCATACAAGCTCGCTCGTATATCAAGGCAGCAAATACCCGAGAAGTGGCACATCATTCATCGAAGAAATATTTTGCATAAGTGTCAAAAGTTGAGTACATTGGTCGTGGGTCTTGTTCTTTTTGTACGTCGGTCTTCGTTAATAAAATCTTTTCTTTATTTATTTCGTTTGTCTTGCATGTTTAATTTGCCACTTATGCATACTATTTCTTCTCCATTATAATATACCCTCTTCGGAGGACGAACTATACCCTCGACGGAGGACAGACTACCTTCGTTTAATACGAGGACGAACTAAACGCGCGTGAGGGGACCACCCCTAGCGATAAAACTTGCCAAATAAGGAACCAATACCTCCGTTTACTTCGGGGAAGAGGGGACCACCCCGAGCGATGACCTTGCCAAAACAGGAACCTATACCTCCGTTCACTTGGGAAGAGGGACCACCCCTAGCAATACTTCTTGCAAAGCAGAACCCTTACGCCGTGCGAGGGCGAAATACCTTCGTTTATTTCGAGGATGAATACCTTTCAGACGAGACGAACTACCTTCATTTATTTCGAGGATGAATACCTTAAATGCGAGGATGAACTACCTTTGTTTATTACGAGGACGAACTACCTTCGTACAAGGACGAGCTACCTTCGCCTAAACAAGGACGACCTACCTTCTTATTGGTTACGGTAATTAAAGACAGTGTTCTCGAAGAGTCAACACGAAGCAAAGAAAATTCTTATTTCAAAGTATATATGTTACATATTACGAAGACGAAGAGGGTCCAGGAGGCCGGGAAAAGCTGAGCCAATCCCTGGGAAAATCAGGATTCAACAGCTCGTCTATACTAATCATACCTCTACCTCATCCCCGATATACGCTAAGAGCCCTGCCAGATCGACCTCTACGACTCGCAAGACGACCTCGGCTGCTCAACGACGCCCGACTTCGGCTCCTTGAGGGTCTACGTCTCTCTAGAGCTATAGCGCATCTCTCTTGAGCTTGCCACTCTGGTGAAGAAAGATCCGGGACAGAAATTGAGGTCCTAGCAGACAGAGAAGTCCTGGCAGGCAATGAAGCCCCGGCAGAAGAAGAGGCCTCTGTATCCGGTTGAAGCAGTTCTTCGAGCTGTGGTTGGCGAGCAATGACAGTCTTATATATGCCTCCGATCCTTTTCAATTCGGCGAATTGCTCCGTAAACTACCAGGATTTCTTGCCGTACTCACGCCTGTACCTCGCATGACGTGAGCGGTTGCCTCAATAACCTTAGCCGACCTCGGGAATGGTCATCCCACCATCTCGGCGGATGACTTCCTCGACTGAGTGCTCCTCACTCTTGTTTTAGCCTCCTCCTCGCAATCTCGAACTTCTCCTCCAACTCCAAGAGGCGAGCACAAGCTCGTCACAGCTCTCTGGGCAGCCCTAAGCCGTATTAGCCTCTGCGCACATGGTCTAGCTGTTCCTCAAGCGGAGGAGTTCGATCTCTTTGATTCAAGAGCCCACAAAGCTTGATGTGATTTAACGAGGGAAGCATCGGGCATTTCGGAGAAGGCGAACAAAGAAAAAACAAGAAAAGCAAGTCTCTTGGATGAACAACGAATTTTATTAAGGCCTTTAAGGCAAAGTCAACAACAACATATGTATATTTACAAGTTGGTCTACAAAAAAAAAAAAAGAGGATCAACTGACCCCTCCGGAAGCTTCGCCATCAAGCCCAGCCAGCTCGGCCCCCGACTGGACTTGGGAAGCGGCGACCTCCTCTGGGACTTCACCACTTGCCACCTCCTCGACTGAAAGGCTCCAACCGCCTCAGACTCTCGAGAGGCTTGACCGTCGGGGACCCCGAGCCGACATCCTTCCGAAGCCTTAGCTGCCACCTCGCCGATCCTTCTTAAGATCGGCCATCATGGCGTCAAGCATAGGGTCATGGTCCACCGGCCAGCACGGATGAGACTCGCGGTCGGCAAAGCGATGTGAAGTCGCTCGCAAGACAGGCAACTCGTTCGGACCATGAGCAAGGACCGGGAATAAGACCGCATGAAGGCATCGTCCTCCATCACCTCATGCCCATATTTGGATTTATCCAACTCTGGGTAGTCCTCGGCAACTTCCTCGATGACGTCCGAGACTGCTCGTTTATTCAACACCTCGGCCACGCCCGCGGACAGCCCAGAGAAGCCCCCGGACAGGAATAACCTCTCCGCAAAGGCGCGGAGCATTTCCCCTTGCGAGCTCGCCACCTCGGCTTCCCAACGGCGAGCTCCCTATACTTCGGCCTTCATCCGACCGACTTCGACCTCGATCGCCCTGGCCCTCGCCTCCGCCGCCTCCTCGGCCGCCCTGACCCTCGCCTCATTGCCGTCTTGTTGCCTCGGCCCGCCACGCCACCGCCTCCCTCCTCATGGCGTCCGAGCCTTGTCCTCGGCCTCGCACACTCCTTGAGCGGAAGAGCCTTCTCCTCCTCCATCTCTCGGCGGCGCGACTCCTCGAAGCAGGCAGCGGCGCTTTCAAGTACTCCGTCACAAGGACGGATGCCTTCGCCGATTCGGTCGTCACGCCTCGACCCCCGTGCAATAACAAATCGGTCGAGAACACAAAATAATAACACTCTACAATGCATAAGAACAAATACACTACCTCGGAAAGATACGAGGTGTAGATTACTGAGCCGAGGATCTCGCAATCCGGATCGGCGGGACCCGTGGACTCAGGGATCACAGGCCTAACCATGGACTCAGGAATCGCATGCCTAATCCTCTTGAATCGCTTGAGAGGCACGGCCGGAGGAGACTTCAGGACATCCCCACTCCTCTCAGGGGAGTCCTCAGCGACGTCATTCAACGTCAACATCGGGATCTCCGAACTGGAGCTCGATCCTGACCTTTTCTTCTTCCCTCCAAGCAAGTTCACTGCAGGGGAATAAGCGTCGAGCGAGCGACAAAAATGAAAGCAACTATATAACAAAACGGAGTAGGGCCTCACCCATGGCTCCACCACCGAGTAGCGGTCATAAGGGCTCGGCCGGAAATAGCGAGCTCGGCCTCGGAGAACTCTTCGTCTGAGGCCGACCTTGTCGAGGCCTCCTCAAAACTACGAGGCTAACATCGAGGTGCGTCCTCCAACTTCTCGGTTTTCCAGATGAACTCAAGGGATTCATTGAACCGGCAGAAGAAGAACTTCTTCTGCCAGTTAGAGATCCTCAACTTTGTCTTTACTTTAAAGCCGCGACGATGTGATAAGTAATACCACCCCGAGCTAGCTTTAAGTTGGAAAAACCTGAGGACGAGCCCCAGGGTAAAAGGAAAATTATGCCTATGGCAGTAGATACCAAGGCCAGTTAGATGCCGAAAGGAATTGGGCATTATTTGGGCAAGAGGTATGCCGAACATCTGTTGAAGTTCGACATACACGGAAGAAAAAGGGATATGAAGACCACCCTTCAGGCTGTCCTCGTAAACCGTCACGAAACCCACCGGTGGAGCACAGGCCCTATCCACCGGACGGGGGACAAGGAACTCAACAGATTCCGGAATAAAATACATAGAAGAAAATTCTGATATAGCAGAGGCATCTAACGTTGAAGGAATGGAAGACACTTTACCATAATCCCTAAAAGGCGGGAACACTACTATACGCAAAGAAGAGGGAAGCGAGGTAAAGGTATAAACTTCTAAATCCTCAGACGATGACACTGAAACCACACGGCCACCATGACCGTGGGAATCTTCAGAAAAAGAAGGAGAAGAAGAAGCCATTAAACTTACTGGTTTTTGATATGAAATTGAGGAAGATGATGAACACGGCAGATGCAACAATGGCGACAGTTGGGCACTTTTTCAGCTTTGCAGAAGTTATTTTGGAATTTTTGAAATCAAGTATGGCTAAAAGTGATAAGGGAATCGGCGTATCAAAGAAGTTATTCCCCCAATAATGCACTTTATCGGGAACTCAACCGCCATATTAAATGTGCATTAAATGCAGATGACAGACCCCGTGTTCGACATCGGAAAGGCATCCCGTGTCCGACCTCGTCCTGACGTTACGCACCGAACTACAATGTCATGTATCCACCTCGAGACTTCGGCATAACGCCTCGTCAGGTGAAGCCGGACAAAAGATCTCGGCATAACGCCTCGTCAGGAAAGCTTATCAAAAGACTTCGGCAAAACACCTCGTCAGGTGAAGCCGATCAAACGACCTCGGCATAACGCCTCGTCAGATGAATCCGATCGAAAGACCTCGGCATAAGGCCTCGTCAGGTGAAACCAGGCAAACTAACTTCGGACACACCTCGGCACGCGAAGCCAAGCAACAAATGACCTCGACGAATGTTGGATTTGTATACTGAAAGCAGTTTTGGTTGAGCTTGTATACAATGTTTCCTGTTACCACTATTACAATCTCCTATCCGAATTGAATACTTGATTGCATATATCGTGTCCCTTATCTCATATATAAGTTAGATCATACGAGGTGTAGAAGATCACGTAAGTGCGTATGATTGGTCAAGCTTAATGAGATATAAAAGTTTCCTGGTGAGATAACTTGAGGACGAGTTGTCGGTATAGGCTGTGGTATAGATAAGTGACTTGACTTAGTTACTTGTCTATCTTTGATGCGTCTACGGCGTATTGAAGATCACGGTGAGATGTGTTCTTCTATCGACCGTCGTGAAGAACCAAGATCTCGGTGACTTACGATGATCTAAACCTCGATAAGGTATTAGGTGAGTATGAGTTCTTGACCATCACTTTGACTTGTTATGGGTGAGGTTATATGTTCTAACCCAGATTCTCCGCATCTTGGGTGGTGGCGATCTTGTATGTCACGCTAGTTATCATGTCAGTCACCATATCCGTTTAGGATGATGGCGTCCCTTAAGGAGCTCAAAGGTTTATTGTACTAAACCCTGCGCAGTTGAGTTAGCTCAAGTACAATAATAAGGTTGAGTGGTACTACTTAAGAAATGAAGATATTAATTATTTTAAGCGATGATTGCTATAAATAATTAATGGACGTTCGATATCTTAAATACTGAGGATTCGTAATGTCTAAGTGCAAGCCCGACTCAACCGGTAATAAAGGGTAAGTCAGCATTTATTCTCTAGTGGCATGAATAAATGTTTATAAATTAATTTATGTTCTGGGCTGAACATAAGATAATTAATTTATTTGAGGCCCATCTTTATTCCTTGCATTTGATCCCTGGGCTGGCCCATCCAGGCCCTTTAGCACAAGAAAATCGGTGCCCCATAAGCTCACATGGAAAGGATTTGATTCTCTTTATCCCACAAGGATATAATTATATTTATGGGATATGCATAGATCTTTTCCTTATGGGATTAAGGTAGTGCATTATAAATATAAGGTAAGAGATAGATTCAAGGTTAATGCTCATTATTAACCACAATATGTTCGTCCATAGTGAGAAAATTTGAGAATCACTATAGTGATTAGTGAGGATTTTCAAAATTGATAGAGAGCAAAGGGTGATTTTCGAAGCATTCTCCATAGATCGTCCTCACTCGGCGTTGGAGATTGGGTAGCCGGATCTGATCCGGAAGGTCAAAGCACGAGTCTCGATCCGTTCATTACATTCGGCCGACAGCATTCAAAGGTAAACACGAGAAAACCCTACGTGTTGCAATTAATTATATAGACGCATGCTAGGTATATAATCAATGTATGGTGAATTAAATATCCAAGATAGATCCTCGGGGAGAGGGCTAAACCTAGTTTTCCCGACAATTGGTATCAGAGCCTGGGATCAGTATCTTGGATCTGTTGGATTAATTCACGTTTGATTATTACGTGCGCTTAATTAATTGTTGTATCCATCGTTCATCGTGGCTCGTTTGTTTTGTTGGGTTTGTTTTCACGAGAAAATCCGTGGTTAGATTAGATTTATTTTTCTGTAAATCTTATCTGTAAAAGAAGAACGAAGACGAAAGCACGAAGAACGAGACGATGAAGACTCGTCGGAGAAATCGGACGCACGGCGCGAGCTGTGTGCTCGACGCCATGCGCGCGTTTCTCGGCAACATCGGTGGGCGGGGCGGCGGCGGCGAGCCTCGGCGGGGCTGGCGGCGATCTTGGCGGCGTCGGGCAGCGTGATCGGCGGTTGGCGCCAAGATCGGGCGAGGCGGCGAGGTCGCGAGCTCGGCGGCCCGGGCATGCGGGCGCGCGAACCTGCGCAAAGCCTCGGCGCGTCGCGGTCTTGAGCGCGGAAACCTCAACGAGGTCTCGGCGGGCGGGCGGGCGGCGCGAGGAAACCTCAGAGCCTTTCGGCGGCAGGTGATGGCGACGCGAGGCTCGCGAATCTCGCGAGGCCTCGGCGCTCGGCAACTTAATACGAGATGTGCGGGAACCTCAAAGTGCGTGGGTGAGGGGCGGCGGCGGGCGGCGGGCGGTAATTTTTGTGATGCCTCGAAAACGCTCGGCGGCGGTCTGACTCGGCCGTGATGCGGCGGAAACCTCAAGCTTCTGCGATTTCTCGGCGAGGCAGCGCAGCGAGTGGGGAGGCGGCGGCTGCAGGGCGCGCATGGGTTGTGCCCTAGCGCCGCCCGGCCCTGTTCGACCCGCCCATTTGTTGCAGGTCGACCGACCCGGTTCGCCCGACCCGTTTTCAGCCCGGATCCGATTTTTCGACCGGTTCGCCCGTTCCATTGTTCGGCCCGAATCCGGTTTGTGAATCCGGTCCGTGCCGTGCACGCGAGGCCTTTCAAGTTTAATTACATGCTTTGCAATTCTATGTAATAGATTAGGCAAGAAAGTGCGAGTTCCACGAGTGGGCCACGATGAGCGTTTTATTTTATTTTATCGTTCATTGCATGTCGTGGATGTTTAAATTATCGAGAGCATGCTATGTATGTTTAAATTACGTTGACAAACCTTTAAGTGTTTTACGTATTTAAGTGCGCATAGTAAGCATGCTAGGTTTATCGCGTTTTCAAGCATATTTTAGAATTACTGCGAGCATGTTTTACATGTTGAGTTCTATAGACAAGAATGCTAGGATTACGTGATCTCGCATGGACAAACCTTTTGAATAAAAAGACTAAGCAAGCAACCCGACAAATTAATTTTTCAAATTAAAATGTCAAGACCTCCACCTTTGATCTCTAAACAAAGTGAGGACGACTTTGAGTAAGCGCCCACCCGCGTGGCTTGCTTGCATTGTTTATCATAAGTTTGTTAGATGAGATTTCTAAATAAAATATTTTAAATCTATTGAGAAGTGGGAGTTTCATGTGTAAACGCGATCACACGCGTGGCTTGCATGTGCGATTTTCATAAGTTCTCTAGAGATAGATATAAAATAAGATAACAAAAGAATTTGAATTGAAGCGGTATGGTCTAGTGAGTATGCCAATTCTAAGAATTCATTTCTATTGTTAAAATGTGGTCATTGCTTAGACATCACCGAGTACAACTTCATGAAGTCCCTTCTTGAGATAGTGATGTGGTCAGTAAGGTCCAATCGTTAATTTCATTTGTCATAAGGATAAGTTGACATGGATTGAAATTAAGCGACTAAAAGGTATATTTTAGTGCAGTCGGGGGTTCGTGTGGCGCCCACACGCGTGGCTTGCATGTGGGATTCCTTGGGCGATTGGAGGTTTCAATTAATATTGTTTTATCAAAAGGTTACAATATTATTGTTACGAATTATATGCGATCGATGCTTATGTGTTTTCATTATCGTTTGAGATATGTCTCTTAACCGATTATCAATATGCTCGCACAAATCCGTTATCCGGTCCAAATTTTATCGAGTGGAAACGAAACATGGAATATGTTCTTATCGTTGAAGAACACATGTTTGTTCTCACTACTCTAAACCCGATGCCCTTATCGACGATCGACTAATGAGCAACGAGAGTCAAGCGGACTTTGGAATAAGTCAAACAATATAGCTAAATGCTATATGATGACTACTATGTCCAAAGGCTTGCGGTCTGCAAGATCGATCGATGGTAGACGTGGATCGATATTTGGTCAAGTCTCGAGTAAGTTTGGGCGATCGGATCGGACGATCCGCCCACACAATGAGAGAAATCTTGGCGTGTACGATGGAAGAAGGAAGTTCGGTCCATGAACATGTCTCCACATGACTATCTCATGGATAGTCTTGATCGGTTGGGAGGAGGTATCGACGGCGGCCAAGGTCGATATCATCCTCAATACACCGCCCAAGTCTTTTGAGAACTTTCGGCGTGAATGCGATCATGAGCAAGACCGAGTTTACACTTAGTCGGTTGCTTAATGATCTCGTTCTTGCGGAAGGAGTTATGGAAAAGGAGCATGCTCTTGCTACCACATCTAAGGGCCCAAAATTTTCGTTGCAAAATGGAAAAGAAAAGGGGTACCAAAGGTGGAAGGCGAGGCAAATAGTGGGAGTAATGGGAACAAGAACGTGGTTGCCACCGGAGGCTTGAAGAAGCCAAGGAGAAGGGCAAGTGCTTCAAGTGCGGTAGACCGGGCATTGGAAGGAAAATGCCCTATGCTCAAGGCTCAAGGTATGCCGTTTGCTTTAATGTAACGGAAACATGTTTAGCGACTTGTTCTACCCATTCTTGGGTAGTAGATACGCAAGAATCGATCATGTTTGTTACACCTGCGTGGGTTCTGCGGACAATGGAGTCTGTTTGATGGCGAGATAACGATCTCCATGGGCAACGGCGAAAGTCGAGGCCGTTGCAGTTGGAGATGTTACTTTATGTTTTGAGAAAGCAGTTTTAGTTTAAAAGACTTTTATATGTGCCGGATTTTCGGTGAACCTTGTTTCTGCTTTCAAATTATTTACTCATGGATATTACATTATTTTTGATAGTGGTGTTTCTATCATAAGAAATGACGAAGTTATACGTGTTGACACGTTATATAATTCGCTTTATACTATTTACGCCAAACATAATACCTATAACTATGTTGCATCATCATCAAACCCTAAAAGAGAAAGTTTTCTTGCAAGATGACACCACTTTTCTCGACATCTTAGATTAGGTCACATCAATCTAAATAGGATCCAAGGCGGTTAAGAATGGGCGTTGGGTAATCTAACAGATTACTCCATTCCCGATCTGCGAATCTGTGTGAAGGTAAGATGTCGACCGGACCTTCAAAGCGAAGGGTTATAGAGCCAAAGAAATGTTGGAGTTAGTCCATTCGACTGTGTGGACCGATGTCACACAAGCTCGTGGAGGTGCAGTATTTTGTCACTTTCATTGACGATTACTCAAGGTGCGGATACGTATACCGCTTCACCGCAAGTCCGAATGCTTTGAGAAATTCAAAGAGTTTAAGGCGGAAGTGGAGGCGAAGCTAGGTAAAGTATCAAGTCATCTGCGTTCGATTGCGGTGGCGAATACCTCGATAACGAGTTTATGGACTATCTAGTGAAGTGTGGAATTATATCCCAACAAGACTTCAGGCACACCACAGCAAAATGGTGTGTCGAGCGAAGAAATAGGACTCTTTTGGAAATGGTTAGATCAATGATGAGTTATGCAACATTGCCTATTTCGATTACGGGGTATGCCTTAGAAGCAATGACATACTTGCTAAATCTAGTACCATCAAGTCATCGAAAAGACCCCTTCGAGTTGGGGTTTGGGCGCAAGCCCGGTTTAAGCCACATAAGGATATGGGAGATCCGGACACGTCTTTGAACAAGAAGGTCGACAAGTTGGAGGCTAGATCCGACGCAAGGCTATTTATTGACTATCCTAGAGGAACGAAGGTGGTTTATTCTGTAGTCCCAAGGATCGAGGAAGGTCATTATTAGCACTAATGCTCGATTCTTAGAAGAGGACTACATGAAAATCATAAATCAAAGTTGAAATCATTCTTCAAGAATTAGAAGATGATTGTATTCCACCACCGATTAGGCAAAGGTGCGAGATGTCGAGTCTAGTGGGAGGATCGACACCGATACTTCAAGAAATTGAAGTGGGTCGAGTTCCACTTGGAGATACCGACCGCATGAGTGGTACCTACCCGACAAATTGTGCAAGATAGAGAACCACAAGTTTACGCACCCACGTTGCCATAGTGCTGTAGAACCTCGTCGTAGTGGGAGGGTTGTTCGTCAACCCGAGCGATTTATGTTCGTGGGACAATCTTCGGATATAGTCCCGTGAAGCGAGCAGCAATAATCGACTCATGGACATACAAGGAGGCGATACAAGACATTGATGCAAGATCATGGCACACCGCTATGGACTTAGAAATGGAGTCCATAACGGCTATGGATGTATATGAAAGACACCTCTACCAAATGGCAAGGAAGCCATAGGTAGTAAGTGGATATCAAAAGGAAGAGATTCCGATGGAGAGGTTTCGCTTTTAAAGCCGGGCTTGTGGCGAAAGGGTACACTCAGATTGAGGGCATCGATTTCGATGAGACCTTTTCAGCACAAGCAATGCTCAAGTCCATCGAATTCTTACGGCCATAGTGACCCACTTGAACCTAGAGGTTTGGCAAATGGATGTTAAAACCGCTTTTCTAAGCGGTTACCTTGAGGAAGGTAGAGACATCTATATGCAAAGAACTGAAGGTTATGTGGTAAAGGGTGAAGAGCATCTAGTATGGGCGAAGAAGTCCATTTATGGACTTAAGCAAATCTCCGATCATGGAACTTACGCTTTGACGAGGTAGTAAAGTCCTATGGATTTACCCAGTTGCCTAGCGAGAGTTGTGTGTATCGGTTAGATGTTAACGTGATGTGGTATTTCTTGCACTTTATGTAGATGACATTCTTCTAGTTGGCAACAACGTGAAGCTCATTATCGAGGCGTAAAGAGTTGGTTATCCGATCGTTTCAAATGAAAGACCTAGGAGATGCGCGTACATTCTTGGGATCAAGGTTTACCGAGATTGCAAGAAGAAAATATTGAGCTTATCTCAGGCGTCTTACATTGATACTGTGATTACTCGTTTTAGTATGCAGACCGCCAAGAAAGGATTGCTACATTTCAGACATGGCGTTCCTTTATCTAAGACGCAGTCACCTATGACTGCAAAGGAGATAGAGGAAATGAGACAAGTTCCTTACGCTTCCGCCGTAGGAAGTCTCATGTACGCAATGCTATGCACGAGGCCCGATATCTACTATGCGGTAGGCATAGTAGCTGATATCGATCTAACCACGGACAAGCTCATTGGATGCAAGAAAAGCATATACTCAAGCACCGAAAAGGACTCGAGATTATAGGCTGGTTTACCATGAAGATAGTCTAATGCCTTTGGGTTATCTGGACTGGATTTCCAAGTGACCGTGATGAGAAAAAGTCTACCTCGGGCTATGTGTTTACCTTGGAAGGTGGAGCCGTATCTGGCGGAGTGCAAAGGCGATGCATTGCGGACTCTACCATGGAAGGCGAATATGTAGCCGGCGGAGGCTTCTAAAGAATTTGTATGGTTCAAGAACTACCTCATGGATCTAGATGTGGTACTGGTTTGCCCAAGAGTATCATAGTTTATTGTGATAACTCGGTCTGTGGCAAACTCGAAGGAACCACGGACCCACAAGGCGACCAAACACATAGAGAGAAAGTACCATGTCATACGAGAAATCGTTAGACGAGGTGACGCGTCGATAGAGAAGATTGATACGACGGATAACCTAGCGGATCCATTCACGAAGAGCCCGCCAAAAAGTCTACGATGGACACGTTAGAGGACTTGGATTGCGCTTGATGGCACCCACTTAGAAAGGAAACTTTTGTATAAGTGGGAGAAGCAAAGTGATGGTTTTGTTTGTAATAGCTAGTAGAGACACATTGTATACTAAAAGTTTGCTTTAGTATAAGTGGGAGATTGTTGATTTGTATCTTGAAAAGAAGTTTTGGTTGAGCTTGTATACAATGTTTCTGTTACCACTATTACAATCTCCTATCCGAATTGAATACTTGATTGCATATATCGTGTCCTCTTATCTCATATAAGTTAGATCATACAGTGTGTAGAAGATCACGTAAGTCCGTATGATTGGTCAAGCTTAATGAGATATAAAAGTTTCACACCGGTGAGACAACTTGAGGACGAGTTGTCGGTATAAAGTGCGGTATAGATAAGAAGTGACTTGACTTAGTTACTTGTCTATGCCGATGCGTCTCGACGTATTGAAGGATCACGGTGAGATGTGTTCTTCTATCTCGACCGTCGTGAAGAACCAAGATCTCGGTGACTTACGATGATCTAAACCTCGATAAGGTATTAGGTGAGTATGAGTTCTCGACAATCACTTTGACTTGTTATGGGTGAGGTTATATGTTCTAACCCAAGATTCTCCGCATCTTGGGTGGTGGCGGTCTTGTATGTCACGATAGTTACATGACGAGTCACCGTATCCGTTTAGGATGATGGCGCCCCTTAAGGAGCTCAAAGGTTTATTGTACTAAACCACGCAAGTTGAGTTAGCTCAAGTACAATAATAAGGTTGAGTGGTACTACTTAGAAATGAAGATATTAATTATTTTAAGCGATCGATTGCTATAAATAATTAATGGACGTTCGATATCTTAAATACGGGGATTCGTAATGTCTAAGTGCAAGCCCGACTCAACTTCGGTAATAAAGGGGTAAGTCAACATTTATTCTCTAGTGGCATGAATAAATGTTTATAAATTAATTTATGTTCTGGGCTGAACATAAGATAATTAATTTATTTGAGGCCCATCTTTATTCATTGCATTTGATCCCTGGGCTGGCCCATCCAGGCCCTTTAGCACAAGAAAATCGGCGCCCCATAAGCTCACATGGAAAGGATTTGATTCTCTTTATCCCACAAGGATATAATTATATTTATGGGATATGCATAGATCTTTTCCTTATGGGATTAAGGTAGTGCATTATAAATATAAGGTAAGAGATAGATTCAAGGTTAATGCTCATTATTAACCACAATATTTTCGTCCATAGTGAGAAAAATTTCGAGAATCACTATAGTGATTAGT
This sequence comes from Salvia rosmarinus, assembly GCA_036937905.1. Taxonomy (NCBI): domain Eukaryota; kingdom Viridiplantae; phylum Streptophyta; class Magnoliopsida; order Lamiales; family Lamiaceae; genus Salvia; species Salvia rosmarinus. The sequence goes on along the minus strand of CM072816.1, from coordinate 31,432,291 downwards.
GAGGATTTTTCGAAAATTGATAGAGAGCAAAGGGTGATTTTCCGAAGCATTCTCCATAGATCGTCCTCACTCGGCGTTGGAGATTGGGTAACCGGGATACAGTCCAGAAGGTCAAAGCACGAGTCTCGATCCGTTCATTCCGTTCGACCCCGACAGATTCAAAGGTAAACACGAGAAAACCCCTACGTGTTGCAATTAATTATATAGACGCATGCTAGGTATATAATCAATGTATGGTGAATTAAATATCCAAGATAGATCCTCGGGGCGAGGGCTAAACCTAGTTTTCCTACAACGAACGCCTCTACAAGAGAAACCAGCAACATACGAAGCCGATATAAAAGGCCGGCAAAAGAATGACGCGCTCCCCTTCATCATTAGCAAATCTCTGGTGAATTACAGCCCCCAAACCCATCACGACCTAAACCTGCGCTTTTTTTTTTGGGGGGATGTGATGGGATCTGACCCAACTCCCAAGCATCAGATCCAATATAAATAAACCTGACATTAAGCTCGGCCCAAGCGAGTTCAGCCCAAGAGCACTCCTAAAACCAGTGGGAACGCAGAAGATTCGGCCATATCTAAGAGAATCCTAATTAGAGAAGAGATAGATTCAAATCCTATCTTAGAATAGATCTGGGATTCGAGATATAGGTCATTATAGTTGTGTATAAATAGAGGCTAGATCAAAGAGAAAAGGATCATCTACAATTCTTGTAATCACTCCTCATATTATCAATACACGAATACTATCTCTCTCTCTCCATGGACGTAGATCTTATTCATAGATCGAACCACGTAAATCCTCGTGTTCTTACTGCATTTATTACCCTGCTAAAATAAGATCGATCACCTGCTATCTAATAATTATATTTACTCGATTGTTTCTTAGCATTATGGGAAGTAAATTTATCTTTCGCGATAACGATTGATATCAAAGTTTAATTTGACTTTAATATTATTGCTGCAATGTTCTTTCGGAACTATAATTTTCATTCCATATTTAGAGAGTGTTTGGCTGAGCTTATAAGCTCCCCAAAATAGCTTATAAGCCGTTTTTCAAATTTAAAAAACAACTTATAAGCTCAGCCAAACACCCTCTTATTTCTATCCCAAATGATATCTTTTGTAACTTTACTTATTCCTACGTAACAAGTGTGGTAAGTAACGTCAAGGTTTGAACGAATTAATCTATAGTTTTCACTTTTCACTACAACTCTTTAATAATATTAAATATTATTTGACGGAAGAAGGAAATCACAAGGCACCAGTGTTCTAGTGGTAGAATAGTACCCTGCCACTGTACAGACCCGGGTTCGATTCCCGGCTGGTGCATTTATACAAAGTGCTGTGAAGATATTAGGTGGTATTATTGGGTTAATTCCTCTCCATCCGACTTTGGATTAAATTTGCCTATCGCATCTGAGCCTTCCTTTTTTGGGATATATATATATATATATATATATATATATATATATAATTTTATTGTTTCACAAAGCAAGATTGAATAACCAAGAGCACACAATTCAATAACAATAGAATATGCGATTACGAAACTAACTTAATTTATTTATTTTTGTGTTTTGAAAGGTAGAAATTTAAATTTTCTCATTAAATTTGCTCATCATTCTTGTTATAAAATTTTATAAATCCACATGTACGACAATCAACCGTTGAACTGCTAAACAACTAGCACTAGAAATTAACATATGGAAAAATTTATAGCAAATTATGACAGCATTTGTGTGTTTTCTTTCTTTCTTTCTTTTTGATCTCTTGTCCTAACATGCTAGTGATGATCCTGCAATATTTTTTGATTTTTGTGTGTGAGAAATACCACTGTGCCTATGCTACATGCTAGTGTGAGAAATACACTGTACCCATTTTACCACACGTGATCTACTACTAATTAATTTAATACTACGTTAAGTGAGACCCTTACTTAACTTACAAAACATGCAATAACTTTTATTCATGAAACATGCACCAAAAATTTATATGAACATATTTTGGGGACAGAGGGAATGGAGTATAAAATAGAAAAGTATATAGAACTTACCCCAAAAAATAATATACACTTACCGTCAGTGCTTTGGTAATTAACCAAATCTTGTTAGTCGCATATTCGATAGCCACTGGAGGTGCCCTAGTATATCTAGGTTATGAAATTATACATAAAAAGAAAAAAGAAAAAAGAAGAAAGAAGTAGTAGACCTATATAAAAGTTTGCCACATTTAATTCCAAACAACCAAAACCTTCTTCCCCAGTTTTCGCATCAAACACAGATCCTACAATGACTTTCAAAACTTACTTTTCTTAGTGAAGGGGGAGTTGTAGGGTTGGGATTCTTGCATTTGGCATATCAACATGCGGCGCCACGACTTTCACGCTCATCTCACAAACTTTAAATACCTTAAAAAACCAGCAACAATAACATAGTTTCCGATACACAACTTGTTAATTTTTCTCATTCGTTAAAAATAAGCAGAAAATATGGATAGCTCACAGAGCGCAAGCTACAGAGCCGGAGAGGCCAAGGGCCAAGCCCAGGAAAAGGGCAGCCAGCTCATGGACAAGGCCAGCAATGCTGCACAGTCCGCCAAGGAATCAGTTCAGGAGGTATTAATTAATAATATATTCAAATTTAACAGTATTAATTTATGGATTACATTATTTTGTGATAATTAATTAAAGTGTAAAATTATGTCTCAGGCTGGACAGCAGGCACAAGCCAAGGCACAAGGTGCAGTGGATGCTGTCAAGGATGCGGCCAACAACAAATGAGCGTGATTGATCACCAATCACATCGTCTTTCATTATCAACATGCCCGTCGATAATTATCGTCTTCATTTCTCTATAGATTTTGCTTTTTTTTTTTATTATTAGCTCTTGTTTAGCCAAGCTTGGCTTCGCTTCGGTCTGACATGTTTAAGAGTCAGCCATGAAGTTTTTCTAGTGATCAAATAAATAATAATAAATAATTACATTTTGTTTCTGTAAAAAGAATTTCATTTGATTTTAGCGTAAATGTTCTCAATATGCAACTGAGTTGTGAAAAATAGAATAAATGTTCTCGATATGAAACTAACAATTGTGAAAAATAGCGTCCAATCGATATTATCATCTAAAAGATTAACAAGTATAAACAGTTTTATTTGGTTCCCTTGAAGCAAATATATTATAGGGGTGGTCTCTGTGCGCGCGTGTATAAACAGTTTTATTTGGTTCCCTTGAAGCAAATATATTATAGGGGTGGTCTCTGTGCGCGCACACAGTGAGTCCACCCCTAATTAATCATAATTAATTAATTAATACTAATTAATAAAACAAATTCTAATTAAAATTAATTAGTTTAATAAAGTTTAATTGCAAATTAATAAATAATAATTTTGAATTAATAAATTCTAATTATGAATTAATAAACCCTAATCGTAAATTAATAAACCATAATTTTGAATAATAAATCATAATTTTTAATTAATAAACCCTATTTGAAATTAATAAACCATTATTTTGAATAATAAACAATAATTTTGAATTAATAAACCCTAATTGAAAATAATAAACCCTAATTTTGAATAATAAACCCTAATTTTAAATAATAAACCCTAACTTTGAATTAATAAACCATAATTGTGAATTAATAAACCATAATTATGATTTAATAAACATCAATTATGAATTAATAAACCATAATTATGAATTAATAAATTCTAATTTTGAATTAAAAATTAATAAATTTAATTATAAATTAACAAAATCTAATTATCATTACTCACCATAATTAATATATAATTATTTTAACAAAAAACAAGGGTGAGCGCGTGAGAGGCTGGAATCTGGACGACCCGACTTTCCAATGAAGCACGGATCATATGGATCGTCGTAGGTATGATAAAGCAATGAAATAAACATAACTAATCAAGGCAATCAACCAATCAACTACTTAATAACGCAAGTTAAAAGGGATAAACAATCCGATATCAACTCAAGTCCTAGAAGGACTTGTCAAAAGGGTTCAAGGTTCAACATAACCCAATCAGTAGTGTAATTTAAAGTACGAGGTACGACTTCCAAATCAATACGGAATAAGCGCTATAATCAAAACGTTAATAATATCGAGTTAGGCGGCAAATAAGCATGTGGACATGCATATGACGATGTATGCCCAAGGTTCTAGAAACCTTTTAATTAAGCATCAAAAATAGTCGCTACTCGCACCACCGCACCCATCATCGATCTCGCTCAACCCGCACATCAAAAACGAGATGCGGGGCTAAGTACAAAAGTACTCGGTGGACTCGCTGTCGAAAACATTTTCTTTACCAAAAGTTATTGATCGCCCACAATAGCAGCATGAGGATTTTAGTTAAAGACTCATGCCTATCAAATATTTTATCATTTTTCCAAAGCGTTGGTGAACTATTTTATCACGTTGTTCCATATCGGCAATTCATTCGCAAGACTATGGAGTGGCCACCTACACATAGTCGCCGTGACGATCGAGGTAGCTAACCTAACACACAATCACACGTGTACACAATCCAAGTTAGTCCTCAACTAAGTCGGATCCGATCGTTACCTTTTTTAACGCTAGTGGACCAACTCATTCACATATACCAATCAATTCTCGTCCCACATTCGACAAATCAACCTCGTATATGGACACAACAAAACATAAATATTTGGCGGTCAATAACAGATTCATGCGATAATATTTCATAAAGCTTTTGTAAATCATGCTTGAGTTATGCATAATCATTTTGTTTCAAGAAAAGCCCACCGCTAATCCAAAGCTTAGTGGTTCTAAACGAAAGGGGTGAGTATCCTTCCTCAAGAATCACGCCCGATCGAACCCTTCATAAGAAAATAGTCGTTCTTAGGTTCTTTCTATCGATCGATGGTCGCTATAAATTGACTTAAAGTTCCCAATTAGGGTTTCTTTATGATTTTATGTGATTGTTTAAAGATAATTTCTATTATCTTACATCCCCAATTCCCAAACTATATTACCTCATCGCTCATAGGTGAACTTCAATTATGAATCACATATTCCGAGTCTATCCTCGACTCTTAACCTTAGTTTTATTATAACGTTATTACGTTATAGGTTATCGGTAATCAAATTATGATTGGTAAATTAGGATATTCTCAAGCCACTAACTAGACTTAACAATTATAGTTACGCCCTAGCGAGTTATGTTGGCGGCTCGTCGATTAGCACGATAATTCAAAAGAGGAATATCGACTTACAATTCAAGTGGACATATGCTATCATGTAAGTAATTAGTACTTAAGAATAAATGAAGTACTTGAAATATTAACTCGGCTTTTGAGACATAAGGATCGACATCTTATGTTCGAATCGTTGCTTACACATTACGACATTGCTTATTTAATTCACTCGTCTGAGATTACATATGTCGATAATCGTTATTCGTTAGTGAGTTATGTTAACGCCCAACCAATTATCGTGTTGAGTTGTCGTTATTGAATATTAACGTCAGTAGCTCGACCTTTGGTTTTCTAACTTAGGAACTCACGCTTGAGTATCCTTTTATTAATGGAAAACCCTAATTTGTGTCTACTTCGATCCTCGTTTATTCCGTCTTAAGTTATCGAAATTGGTCGATTTCTTTGGGTTCTCGTACATATAGTATTATGTTGTTTACGTTTGGGGTTTTGGTTTGTTTGCTCAACATAAACATAAACATTCAACATCAACAAAACCATACACAACATAAACTATACTAAAGCATTAGAAAACCCTAATTTCTAATGTAATACACCATCATTGTGTAAGTGTGCATAAGTGTTCCATTCATTCACCCTAATCACAACCATTTATCCAAAGTTTCATATTACTATCATAGCATCATTCATCATCAAAATTAAACCCATACTTAGCCATTCTATTACGTTTCGATAATTAGCAACAATTAGCATATGCATCCAATAAATTCCAATAAAATCACATTATACTCCTATCATATTATAGAATTTAATTACCAACTCAATATCATCATATAAATTTTTAAACCATAGGTTAAAATCTTTGTAATTTTCGGCAATTTCAAATCAACAAGCTTTGGTGTTCAATAAATTCCACAAAAATTATTTCATGCTTATACTATATACTAAACATGAAATATCACTTCATATCATGCATTAAAATTTTAAACCCATGCTTTCTATCCTAATTTCATTTCGGTAATTTCATGTATATATATATACATATTCAATAAATTCCAACCTTGCACAAAATGGTTATATGTGCAATAACATGTAATATTAACATCAAACATTAACCAATATTTCATAATATCACATATCCTATTATTTTTAACAACAACAATCAAATAAATCATTATATATATATATATAATGTAGCTCACGGTTTTCTCATCAAAAATAGGAGAGGTGTTTGAATAAATTCAAGGTTAATATATGATGTTCATATCATACCCTTAACACCATATCTCAACTATTTTCAACAAACAAAAACCAAACAATACTCTAAAAGTATATAAATATAATCGGTCAAAATAAAATAAAATAGGAGATGTGTTTCAAAATTCCAAGATTTTTATATGATGTTCACATCATATTTTAAACACCATATCTCAACTATTTTCAAAAATAAAAATCAAACCATGGCTTAAATAAGCCTCAACACTCACGCTTTTTACAAATAATTTTCAAAAGTATTCGGAAAATTATGATATTTATACTACATGCTTATAATACATTAGCAAGCAACAATATCAAATAATATTCACAAAATCATGCTTTGGCATATTTAAAAATAAATAAAGCATAAATCGAAAAAATATAAACATGCTCCAAAAATTATGAAATTTTTACAGTAGCCTTAGAACATCATTCTAAGAATTTTTCATTCACAACTCAAGAGCATTTGGAGGCTCTAAAGTCACGAAAATAAATGGGGAGCAAACTAGGGTTTTTAAACCCAAAAATTCAAAATAAAAATTCCACTCCATTAGGATGGAAGAGGATGATGAATAATACCTTCCTATGGTCTTAGGAGGATTATTTGAGTGTGGGAGAGGTTGGAATGGAGGATTTAGAGCTTGAGGTTTGAAAAGTGTAGAGAGAAATTTGAAAATGAGAGCAAAATGTAAAAGGGTGAATGAGGTCTGACCATGAACGTTTCCCCCTTGTTATTTCAGACCTTAGAGCTGTCATTTTCCATTTTGGGGTGGTCTTGGTGGTAGTTGGGAGGTGGATTGGTCAAATTACCGTTTTGGTGCGTTAATACCGACTCTTTAAGTTTTAACGCACTTCGATCGATTTCGGAACCTCAAGGTTCCATCTTATTAAATAGCCTTTAAAAGACTTATTTTAATGTTCATAAAAATTTCACGACGTTCGGACATCGTTCGATAAGTCAGTCCGAAGTTATCGCGAAAAGCAGCGTCCTACGATTAAAATATGTTCATTCAAAATTCTCTTGAATTTTGAGCTTTATAAATAATTTGAGTCTTATAAAGCATATTTTATTGATTTAGACCCTCGGTTCGAGTTTGGTCGTTCGGATCAAATTAGGGTTTTCGGTATATTTTACCCTGCGTTCGGTTAAGTTCTTGAGAATTCCTTGAAATTCCTTGTAAATTGATTCTTATAATTTCTAAGTTCAATATAAATTATTCCTTCATGATTTTGGTTGTTATCACTATTTATTATGATTAGCACGGACTGGAAGTTGTTAGGCTCGTAAATAGTGTTTTAAGACCGAGGGCAAGTATGCCGAAAATTCTCATCCTTTGCATTCTCACATGTTTTCGTGTGAGGATTCTAAAAATGAAATCCGTTCATGGAGATTCATTCTAGATCTTTCATTCTATGTTCAAAGCTACCTAAAAACCCTAACGGTAGGGACTAGTTATCGGTTTTGATTTCTTTAGTATTCGATCTCCGAATCGATTCCAATTCGTTTCATTGGTTTCCTTAAACATAATTAAGGTCTAAGAACCACAACTAAGTGATTCAAACATCACTAATAAAAGTTTTAAATTTTTCGGGTTATTACATACCATCCCCCTTAAAAGAAATTTCGTCCCGAAATTTGCTAGCCTTGGAAAAGATCTGGATATTTCTCCTTCATAGCTGATTCCAGTTCCCAGGTTGCTTCTCCCTGACCATGGTGTCTCCATAGAACTTTCACTAGCGGTATTTCTTTGTTCCTTAGCCTTTGGACACGTCGGTCCAAGATTTCCGTAGGTAGTTCTACGTAACTCATATTGTCATCGAGGATAATATCTGTCGACGGTATCACATGGCTGGGATCATGTATGTACTTTCTTAGTTGTGAAACGTGGAACACATTGTGCACGTTTTCAAAACTTGGCGGCAATCAAGTTTGTGGCCGTGGTCCTATTCTCTCCGAATTTCATAGGGTCTATGAAGCGTGGTCGCAACTTCCTTTGATTCGAATCTCACGATCCCTTTAGATGGAGAAATTTTCAAGAAGACCTTGTCTCCTCTTCAAAATGTAGTTACGTGCGCGACGCTTGTCGGCGACTTCTGTCGATCTGGGCTTCCTTGATCCGTTGGCGGATCATCGCTGACGATCTCGATCATTTCTCCCACGCAGTCGGGTCCTAATACTCTCCTTTCTCCCACTTCATCCCGATTAAAGTGGTGATCGACATTTCCTTCCATAAAGCGCTTCATAAGGGGCCATTCCGATGAGTAAACGGTGGTTATTGTGTGCGAATTCCACAGTGGTAACACTTGTTCCCAACTTTCTCCTCTATCGAGGACAACGGTTCTCGACATATCTTCCAACGTTTGAATGATCCTCTCGGATGTCCGTCCGTCTGTGGGTGGAGCAGATCTTGAAATTTAGTCGAGTTCCGGCCTTTTGTAAACTCATCCGAATCTGGACGTGAATTTGAATCTCTATCGACGTGATAGTCTTTGGAACTCCATGTAGGCGGATAACTACCGAGCGTACAAGCGTGCTGAGTCGTTCGACCCATGTGTTATTGGAATGGGTAGGAAATGCGCGCTCTTGGTCAGTCGATCGATGATGACCCAAATAGCGGTATTCCCCCTTTGTGATTTGGGTAGCCCGGTAACAAAGTCCATGGCTATATCATCCCATTTCCATTCCGGTATGTCTAGCGGTTGTAAGGTTCCATACGGTCGTTGGTGGAGTGCTTTCACTTGTTGGCACGTCAAACAACGTTCCACAAATGAAGCCACATCTCGCTTCATTCCATCCCACCAAAATTTCTCTTTGAGGTCTTGGTACATTTTGGTGCTGCCGGGTGTGCGGTATAAGAAGTCTCATGAGCTTCCTTCAAGATTTCGCTCTGAAGTTCTTCGTCTTCTGGAACGCACACTCTCCCGTCATACAACAAAACATTATCTGTTGCTTCTGTGAAATTCTTGTGTTTATCGTCCTTGATCTTAGCTCGCATTTCCTCTAGCTTTTTGCTCTTCCTCTGAGCTTCTAAGATTCGGACTCTTAAGTCGGGGATTGCAATCAATGTTGCAATCTGACCCTCTATCGTCGAGACGGGTCTATGACTTGATATTCATCTGTGAAATTCCTTCATAAGTATTTCCTCATGAGTGAGGAGACATCCCAAACTAGGGTGGGATTTGCGACTCAAGGCATCGGCTACAACATTAGCCTTGCCTGGGTGGTAATTAATACCACAGTCGTAATCTTTCACTAGCTTTAACCATCTAAGCTGCCTCATGTTAAGATCTTTACGCTCAAAGAAATATTTCGTGCTCTTATGGTCGATTATAGATCTCACATCTAACTCCATAAAGGTGATGCCTCCATATTTTTAAGGCATGCACGACCGCTAATTCTAGGTCGCGTGAGGATAGTTCAACTCATGTGGCGTAATGCCTTGGCGTAAGCAATAACTTACCTTCTTGCATTAGTACACAACCTAGCCCATTCTTTGAAGCATCCGTGTAGATTGTGTATTCTTTATACGCCTCGAGTGCTTTGCTAATGCAGTCTTGTCGTCGATAACTCCTTGATCTCTCGGAAACTAGCCTCACACTCGCGGTCGGTGTACTTGATTCCTTTCCTCAACAGTTGGGTCATGGGTCGGCTATCGTTGAGAATCCTTGATAAATCTTCGATAGTAGCCGCCGGCCCTAAGAAACTCAATTTCATTCGGGTTCTTTAGTGACTCCCATTCTCGAGCTATGTCGATCTTGAGGTCTACTTTGATTCCCTCGAGCGGACACAATGTGACCCTAAAATGTCACCGCTAACCAAAACTCACACTTGCTAAACTTGGCGAAGAGTTGTTCTTGCCTTAACGTTTGTAGCACGTTCTCAAGTGCTCTTTGTGTTCTTGGTTATTCTTAGAGTATATTAGGATATCGCCTATGAACACTAGGGCGAATTTGTCTAAGTATGGGTGGAACACCTGCTCATAATATCCATAAATCTTGTCGGGGCATTTGTAAGTCCAAAGGGCATCACGATGAATTCAAATGACCATACCTTGTAAGGAAAGCAGTCTTTGGTACATCCTCTGGTCGAATCCTCAATTGGTGATATCCCGACTTTAGGTCTATTTTTGAAAAGACTCTGCTCCTTTAAGTTGATCAAACGGATCGTCGATTCGGGGCAAGGGGTACTTATTCTTAAGAGTTATCTTGTTTAACTCGATAGTCTATGCATATCCTCGGTACCATCCTTCTTTTTCACGAAAGGACGGTGCTCCCATGGAGACACTGGGTCTAATGAATCCTAGCTCCAAGAGTTCTTGCGGTTGGATCTTCAATTCCTCAAGCTCCTTTGGTGCCATCCGGTATGGAGCTTTTGACACCGAGGCGTAACACGGTTCGAGGTCGATCGTGAACTCGATCATCGGTTTGGCGGTAATCCCGGTAGTTCGTGCTGAAACACATCGGGATACTCCTTCACGATCGGGACGTCTTCTATCCTCCTCTCATTCTCGATCTTCTTCGAGATAAGCGAGGTAGGCATGGTTCTCGGTCTTGTTCAACCAACGTCCTTGCTTGTAGTGCGGATATAATTGGAACTCTCCTCCCATGTTGATCCGTGAAAGTCGGTGAGATTTCTCTCCCAGGTGTTGGAAGGAAATTTTTCTTTCATTACACAAGATGGTCGCACTATGTTCGGTTAACCAATCCATTCCTAGGATTATGTCCACATCCGTCATAGGTATGGCGTGAAGGTTATCTGTCGTGACCTTAAGTGAGCTAGTCGAGCTCTAGGTTCGAGCATATGTGGGTTACCGTTTTATGCCTCCCTCTTGGAGAAGAATTCTCATGATTTGTTCGGTAGCGTTTAGGATCTAATCCTAAGTTCTCTCGCATGCTTGAAATAAAAGAGTGCAGGCGCCAAGATGTCAAACAGTAGGATAACCGCAATTGGAAGAGTATTCCATACCTTCCAAGTTTCCTTGGTTCCTGGCGGCTCTTGCGGAACTCCATTTCTGGTTGAGGCGCGAGAGCCTCGCTTCTGAAGCGGTTGTTGTTGTTGGTAATGTTGTTGTGGTTCCGCGGTTCTTCTTCTTTGTAGTTATTGTTGTTGTTGTTGTGGCTGCGCTATTGGGGTTGTCGATCTTCTTCTATGGTTGTCGCCATTGTTGTCGTCGTTGCCGCCGTGGTTGATATGGTCGCGATTTGGATGATAATCTTGAGCCGGGGCATTGTTGGATCGATTGGCTTGAATAGCCGGACCGGTTGGACTTGGTTGGGCACATTGGGATGCCATTTCCTCGGGCGTAGCGTATCGAGGCGATCCACAGGTAGTGGCCCTTTGGCCACACTTCAAGCATCCGTCATTTGTGAACGCATGCCCCTTTATGACTCCTATGACACACAGGGCACACGGGAGCCTCACAAATTCTGGTTTCTCCTTGGTCGGGTACCATGGGCGTCCATTTCCTTGCCGTGCCGGATGGCACGTTATTTCTCGCCATGGCCTCCGTCGGCTGGCGATGTTGGATCCTTGCCCTTGGTGGGGTCCTTCCCACTTCCTCTTCTCGCGATCTCCTTGGTGAGTCGGGGATGCAGTGACGACTCTATCTTGAGCGATGCAGCCTCGATGTCCAATGCCCGATCGAGGGCCTCACGGTAAGTCGGATCTCCGTGACCACCAACGACACCTCGATCTCATGGCGGAGTCTCGCCCGAAATTTCTCGATCCTCTTCTCGGTGTCGACCGGTGAGGTGCATACCGTGACATTTCACGTAAGCGCACGGTCGTGTCGATGCGATCGTCGCTTTCCTTAGCGTAGGTTGTAGAACTCATGTTCCTTCTTTTTCCGGTAGCTCTTAGGAATGTACTTCTCGTACACTTCCTCCTTAAATTCCTCCCAAGAGAAATTTTCCAGCTCTTCCTCGATAGAGCCTTCCCTCGCCTCCCACCGTGTCGGTGGCACCACCATCTAGAAGGCAACGGGCAAGCGTTCATGAGATGTGCGGGGAGAAGTTGAAGATTCGCTCGAGAGCGCGAATCCAAAGTTCAGCATCCACGGGATTCCCAGTCCCGTTGAAGGTCGGTGGGTTTTGCCTGAGGAATAGTTCCTCAATCCTTCTTGCCGGTAGTGGTGGTAGAGGAATATCCTCTCCTTCAAGTGTAACCTCGCGGTTTTTCCTTCTCGGTATTCTATCATTCTTAAATATCGTAATCAAATATCTTCTTATACCATCCATCGGGATCATACATATCTTAACGAGGTATGTATATATAATCGTAGTCATACATCTAGCACATCTTCGAACACCACTTATCACAACATCAAAATCAATGACTCTCGATGAGCTATCATCATATCAAAACAAATGCCTCTACGAGAAGTTTCATCAGTGTTTTTGAGATTTACTAAAAGAGAGCCAGGTACGGAGTATGATATTCCAAAAGCTTATATCAGCGTCTCTCCACGTACTTAGTCACGGTGCGTAACAACATCTAAACGTTACCGAGTTTATCAAAATAAGGGTTCATGTCGGAATGACCCATCGCATCCGCACACATCACAAGATATATAGAAGTATATAAAGAAAACACCATCTAATCCTAAGAATTAGATACATAATCGCCCGGGGTTTAAAAGGGCTCGGCGTGTCGGAGTCAGAACCAGGAGTATGGGTACTATCAACTTCCTCCATCTCATCGTCAGCAGGCAGGTCCTCCCCAGGATCCTCCCCTGGGTCCTTCTTCTCTTCAACCTCAGCGTCGAGTGTGGGAGCCACAGTCTTTCGGACTCTAATGACTCTAGCTTCTCCCATAGCAGCTAGGTCTCGGCTGATCTCAACCATGATTTCCTCATAGGCAGTGGCTAGAAACGAAGAATTAACAAGATGGGCATAGGTTTCTCTCACGGCGCATACAGTTAGGCCATGTGGATGATCAATCTCCACAGTATCATGGCATAGGGTCCGTGCGGGGGTGGCAACGGTTGGACTAGGGAAACGTCGGTAGGTAGAGGTAAGCGCTGGCATGGAATGATCGGCGATGATGGTCTGGACGGGCAATGACGGGGCTTGAATCTTACTGGCAGTAAGACTGGAAAAAAAATGAGTTGTCGAGGATGGAAAGATCCAGCCTCGAATGTGTTCCTGCCACAGCCAGGCAAGAATGCAGGTCCATCTGCCAAGCAAGGCACCTCCGGATGAAGCCACTCGGGACTCTCATTACGCCAGGTGTATTCTCGCTCAGGGAGATGCAGTCCACAAGGTGCAGCTCCGTATACCATGAATACACAGTTCAGGTGGCTGACGAAACGGGATAAGTCTACCTCAAGATCGAAGCTCTCTCGGTGACGATATATGTATTCAGATGATATCTCGCGTGTACATCCCTGTTTTGGGTGGCAGTCTTTCAATCAGTCGGAGTACACCATCGTAGTATGACGTACCACGGGCATGTGCAGCAGTCCAGTGATGCATGAAGTGAGCAAAGAACTTGTCGATGTGGTCTCCTTGGCACATCTAGTAGGAACAGTAGGAACGTACAACCTCCTCATGTGTGGCTCTACAGGATAAAAGACGTCTAGTCGCAAAACTTATCCGAACCATAATCTTATATCCTATATTCCTAAGTTCTTATGAAACTACTTTCATGGTTTGGTCTTCGAGAAGAGACTGTATGGTCTCTTAGGGTGGAACAAACTTTCAATGTCTAGCCTTTGAGTAAGGCTAAGTGGTCACCTTATCTTATCGGGTCTTGTATTTCTTATTTCTATTCACGTTATAGGATCATATCATATCCGTTCTCATAATGCACTTACAATTCATCATTTCTTTTTATACCTTCATAGCATTATACTTTTATTCTTTTCACTTATGCCGCGATAGAGGCAAGACGCGCGGTGTTCGAAATTCCTTCACGTGTAGAGGTTGGGACTCATAGCAGTGCGAACCTCCAGTTAAGCAATCGCTTCATCATCGTAGACTCGTCGCGTTCTCATCATCGAATCCGTTCGGATTGTGATTCTTAAGATTTCTATGTTCTCGTTCTTTCTTAGTATTTCGTTCAATTGGGGTACTTATGTTCTCATACTAAGTTCGGCGCAAAGGGATCATGCGTCTTAAGAGTCTACGTTCTCATGGGGAAACATACTCATTTACATCATGCTTCTATCATGCTTCGCGATACAACGGTAAACACAAGTCGCGACATATTGTGCGATAATCAAGCATTCTTGACTAGTCAATTGAAACAACTTTTCAATTTCAAAACTTTCAAATATTTTCAACTTGATAGAAATTCTAACTCACATTTCATATACATCGGATCAACCTTTAGTTGGATCGTCACCGGGGCGGCGATGATAAAGCGATCAAACATGAAATAAACATAACTAATCAAGGAAAGGGTTTCTGGGCGATCAAGTGCCATATCACTTTGTGACTACTTAATAACGCGTATGGATCGGTTGAAAAGGGATAAACAATCGATATCAACTCTTAATAAGTGGGTTAGAAGGACTCCGATCTCAAAAGGGTTCAAGGTTCAACATAACCCAATCAG
Source organism: Salvia rosmarinus (assembly GCA_036937905.1). Classification (NCBI taxonomy): domain Eukaryota; kingdom Viridiplantae; phylum Streptophyta; class Magnoliopsida; order Lamiales; family Lamiaceae; genus Salvia; species Salvia rosmarinus. Next base: position 31,417,282 of record CM072816.1, on the reverse strand, counting down.
GGCCGAATTTAAAGTACGAGGTACGACTTCCAAATCAATACGGAAATAAGCAGTTATAATCAAAACGTTAATAATATAAGAGTTAGGCAGCAAATAAGCATGTGGACATGCATATGACGATGTATGCCCAAGGTTCTAGAAACCTTTTTAATTAAGCATCAAAAATAGCTGCTACTCTGCACCACCTCGCACCCATCATCGATCCTTGCTCAACCTGCACATCAAAACGAGATGCGGGGCTAAGTACAAAAGTACTCGATGGACTCGTTGCGAAAACATTTTCTTTACCAAAAGTTATTGATCCGCCCACAATAGCGCATGAGGATTTTAGTTAAAGACTCATGCCTATCAAATATTTTATCATTTTCCAAAGCGTTCGGCGAACTATTTTATCACGTTGTTCCATATCGGATTCATTCATCAATCATACGTTCATTCATTCGCGCACTATGGGGTGGCCACCTACACATAGTCGCCGTGACCGGTCGAGGTAGCTAACCTTAACACACGATCACTGCGTGTACACAATCCAAGTTAGTACTCAACTAAGTCGGATCCGATCGTTACCCTTTTTAACGTTGGTGGACCAACTCGTTCACATATACCAATCAATTCTCGTCCCACATTTGGACAAATCAACCTCAGATATGGACACAACAAAACATAAATATTTGGCAGTCAATAACAGTTCATGCGATAATATTTCATAAAGCTTTTGTAAATCATGCTTTGAGTTATGCATAATCATTTTGTTTCAAGAAAAGCCCACCTGCTAATCCAAAGCTTAGTGGTTCTAAATGAGCAGGGGTGAGTATCCTTCCTCAGCAACTACGCCCGATCGAACCCTTCATAAGAAAATAGTCGTTCTTAGGTTCTTTCTATCGATCGATGGTCGCTTATAAATTACGACTTAAAGTTCCCAATTAGGGTTTCTTTATGATTTTATGTGATTGTTTAAAGATAATTTCTATTATCTTACATCCCCAATTCCCAAACTATATTACCTCATCGTTCATAGGTGAACTTCAATTATGAATCACATATTCCGAGTCTATCCTTGACTCTTAACCTTAGTTTTATTATAACGTTATTACGTTATAGGTTATCGGTAATCAAATTATGATTGGTAAATTAGGATATTCTCAAGCCACTAACTAGACTTAACAATTATAGTTACGTCTGGCGAGTTATGCTTGGCGGCTTGTCGTGTACGATAATTCAAAAGAGGAATATTGACTTACAATTCAGTGGACATATGCTATCATGTAAGTAATTAGTACTTAAGAATAAATGAAGTACTTGAGAATATTAACTCGGCTTTTGAGACATAAGGATCGACATCTTATGTTCTAATCGTTGCTTACACATTACGACATTGCTTATTTAATTCACTCGTCGGAGATTACATATGTCGTATAATCGTTATTCGTTAGCGAGTTATGTTAACGCGTGACTAATTATCGTGTTGAGTTGTCGTTATTGAATATTAACGTTGTAGCTCGACCTTTGGTTTTCTAACTTAGGAACTCACGTTTGAGTATCCTTTTATTAATGGAAAAACCACAATTTGTGTCTACTTGATCCTCGTTTATTCCGTCTTAAGTTATCGAAATTGGTCGATTTCTTTTGGGTTCTCGTACATATAGTATTATGTTGTTTACGTTTGGGGTTTTGGTTTGTCGGTTCAACATAAACATAAACATTCAACATCAACAAAACCATACACAACATAAACTATACTAAAGCATTAGAAAACCCTAATTTCTAATGTAATACACCATCATTGTGTAAGTGTGCATAAGTGTTCCATTCATTCACCCTAATCACAACCATTTATCCAAAGTTTCATATTACTATCATAGCATCATTCATCATCAAAATTAAACCCATACTTAGCCATTCTATTACGTTTCGATAATTAGCAACAATTAGCATATGCATCCAATAAATTCCAATAAAATCACATTATACTCCTATCATATTATAGAATTTAATTACCAACTCAATATCATCATATAAATTTTTAAACCATAGGTTAAAATCTTTGTAATTTTCGGCAATTTCAAATCAACAAGCTTTGGTGTTCAATAAATTCCACAAAATTATTTCATGCTTATACTATATACTAAACATGAAATATCACTTCATATCATGCATTAAAATTTTAAACCCATGCTTTCTATCCTAATTTCATTTCGGTAATTTCATGTATATATATATACATATTCAATAAATTCCAACCTTGCACAAAATGGTTATATGTGCAATAACATGTAATATTAACATCAAACATTAACCAATATTTCATAATATCACATATCCTATTATTTTTAACAACAACAATCAAATAAATCATTATATATATATATAATGTAGCTCACGGTTTTCTCATCAAAAATAGGAGAGGTGTTTGAATAAATTCAAGGTTAATATATGATGTTCATATCATACCCTTAACACCATATCTCAACTATTTTCAACAAACAAAAACCAAACAATACTCTAAAAGTATATAAATATAATCGATCAAAATAAAATAAAATAGGAGATGTGTTTCAAAAATTCCAAGATTTTTATATGATGTTCACATCATATTTTAAACACCATATCTCAACTATTTTTCAAAAATAAAAATCAAACCATGGCTTAAATAAGCCTCAACACTCACGTTTTTTACAAATAATTTTCAAAAGTATTCTGGAAAATTATGATATTTATACTACATGCTTATAATACATTAGCAAGCAACAATATCAAATAATATTCACAAAATCATGCTTTGGCATATTTAAAAATAAATAAAGCATAAATCGAAAAAATATAAACATGCTCCAAAAATTATGAAATTTTTACAGTAGCCTTAGAACATCATTCTAAGCATTTTTCATTCACAACTCAAGAGCATTTGGAGGCTCTAAAGTCACGAAAATAAATGGGGAGCAAACTAGGGTTTTAAACCCAAAATTCAAAATAAAATTCCACTCCATTAGGATGGAAGAGGATGATGAATAATACCTTCCTATGGTCTTAGGAGGATTATTTGAGTGTGGGAGAGGTTGGAATGGAGGATTTAGAGCTTGAGGTTTGAAAAGTGTAGAGAGAAATTTGAAAATGAGAGCAAAATGTAAAAGGGTGAATGAGGTCTGACCATGAACGTTTCCCCCTTGTTATTTCAGACCTTAGAGCTGTCATTTTCCATTTTGGGGTGGTCTTGGTGGTAGTTGGGAGGTGGATTGGTCAAATTACCCGTTTTGGTACGTTAATACCGACTCTTTAAGTTTTAACGCACTTTCGATCGATTTCTCGGAACCTCAAGGTTCCATCTTATTAAATAGCCTTTAAAAGACTTATTTTAATGTTCATAAAAATTTCACGACGTTCGGACATCGTTCGATAAGTCAATTCCGAGTTATCGCGGAAAAACGGCGTCCGGCGATTAAAATATGTTCATTCAAAATTCTCTTGAATTTTGAGCTTTATAAATAATTTGAGTCTTATAAAGCATATTTTATTGATTTAGACCCTCGGTTCGAGTTTGGTCGTTCGGATCAAATTAGGGTTTTCGGTATATTTTACGGCGTTGGTTAAGTTCTTGAGAATTCTTCTTAAATTGATTCTTATAATTTCTAAGTTCAATATAAATTATTCCTTCATGATTTTGGTTGTTATCACTATTTATTATGATTAGCACGGACTGGAAGTTGTTCCGGCTCGTAAATAGTGTTTTAAGGCGGCGACCGCAAGTATGCCGAAAATTCTCATCCTTTGCATTCTCACATGTTTTCGTGTGAGGATTCTAAAAATGAAATCCGTTCATGGAGATTCATTCTCGATCTTTCATTCTATGTTCAGGCTACTCGAAAAACCCTAATCTGGTAGGACTAGTTATCAGTTTTTGATTTCTTTAGTATTCGATCTCCGAATCGATTCCAATTCGTTTCATTGGTTTCCTTAAACATAATTAAGGTCTAAGAACCACAACTAAGTGATTCAAACATCACTAATAAAAGTTTTAAATTTTTCGGGTTATTACAGGAACTCACCCAAGTTTTGTCTATATTATATATCCACTGCAATAAGAAAGTGCAATACAGAAGGTTCCGAGCCTTTCTTGGTTCGCTCTCTCTGAATTAATGACTCTTGAAACCCTAGTAAGGGACCTAAGATGGTCGCAAATAGAAAAAATTAACTAATATTAGAAATATTAATGTTGACTTTAATCTAATTAGCACAAAGTGCAATAAATTGCTTGGGTTCCTCACTTCGGTCGTGTATAACTTTTCGTGTTGTATGAGTTCGAATGATCTTCTAAGTGGTATTGTTACAACCGATCTTCACTAAGGATAATTAAGTCGGGGAAACATGATTAGGGATGGAGAATTAGAAACGTGGGGGATAGAAAATAGTACTTTGGTAACAGAATTCGAACTAAAAATTAAAATAAACTTAAAATGAAATACTTGATTAAACACTAAAAGATTCAGAGAATCAACAATAAATACAAAAAAAGATTGTACAACTATACATAAACAATAACATTGTATGACTGAACTAATCATAATCAAAGTATTTTATAGCGAAAAAATATAGTTGAGATACATGTATGAAGACATGTATCTCGGGACATCCTCATCTAGACTCGACAAATAGCTCGGCTCTACATTTCACCATTCATATCATAGCTCAACTTGCACATCTAAAAATACATGTAAGGGTGAGTATAAAAGCACTCATATGGATCCATGCCAAAAATATACTAATGTTTAAGTAAGCTAAAATTTAAAATTGCCATATCACCTTAACATCGACACAAGGGATTTAATCTTAAAAAGGTCCATCCGCACTAAAATTCTTTTTTTGAAGTTAAAGTTCGTCTGATTAGACTATGTTCTTTTCTAATCTTTGTATCCATAGCTGTTGTGCCAGGAATGAAGCCTCCTTCCATGGTCATCGAACCGGCCAACCCTTTAAGATGACTCACGGCCACTGTGTGTACACTAATCCTATAATCCTGTCTAGCGAGTACCTAGTATAGGATCTGAATTCGATTCGATAATTTTGGCATAGCCAAACACAGATATGTATCATATACAAATCAAAATATTTATGGTAAGAGAATACTTGAAATGATTTTCAGATCATGCTTGAAATGAAAATTTAAAGTGCAGGTTATGAAATGAAATGAAAATATTTATGGTAAGAGTATTTATAATATTTCATATATATAGGACAATTTGTATTATCTATGTCGGAGGCTCATATATATGTTTGAATAAAAGCTCACATGTATGCAACTCTTGTTCACATGATCACATACTCCTTGTCATTCTGTTGTCACTTCCTCTACCGACCTTTATTGTAAGAATAAAGATAAGATGCCCGACACGAATGACAATTCTTATTGAAAGAAGTTCGTGACTTTTAATTGTTTAGAGATTTTATTACGAATTTTGCATTTGTTACTAAGACACATGTTATGCATCGAATTCACATTGGCCTTTGTACTCTTCGGTCGACGGAACAGAGGCAGCAACAACGCCCACTTGCTCCTTCTCAGCCGATGTCGACGGCGTGGAGGTGAAGTCGAGGCCGGCTCTCCTCTTCTTCTTCTTCACCCAATGGTGCAACAGCAGCAACACGACAGTTGCCGCCATCCGCCAAGCAACCATTATGGTAGTTTAACGTCGCAACCACTCAACTCACTCAAACAAAAACAATATAAACACAGCCCAAAATCGCCTCAATCCTCTCGGCAGATTCCACAACTCACAACTATTTTCAAAAATAGTATCTTCTAGGTACTTGGGATTCTAATTTGTAGTTTGATTTCTTTTAATGTTCTAATTCAAGATGTACAGTACATATCTCTATTGATTCTGAAAGTTTTTATGATGTAAATCTTGGGGCTTGTATACTTAAATTAATTAGAACTATGTGAAAGGATTCGTGTGATTGTTATGGATCATATGGAGATGTATGCTGTATATATTATGTTTTATCTTATGATTCATTGAACTGAAGGCAAAGAAGAAATAGTAGCAAACCTTAGTGAAGAGGCTCGGAATTGTCCTTGTGTCACTTGAGATTTGGTGAGGGGGAAGAAAGATTTTCTGTAAGAACTGATGTTGCTGTTCTTTCTCTCGTATGGAATGGAGCTTGTTTGAAAATAGGATAGGATGTGTGTTTGTAAGGGGTTGCAAAGATTTTCCATTTCATACATGCTAGTGAGTGGAGTGTGATATGAGTGATAGTAAGGGTTGAAAACGGTGGAGGGAACCAAAGAAAAAGTTGAGGGATTTAAGGGAGTGGTACGATGCGACCATTTATTGCGATAAATTCGTTAGACTCGTTACCATTTTACATATTAATTCTCTGACTTTCGTTAACTTTTCGTCAATCTGATTTGTATATTTAATTCTAAATAACAAAATGTGATCTCTCTATTAATAATTAATGAACGTTTGACATGATTATTTAACTATCAATATAAAATTTAAAATTTGGACTTCACCTTCTTAGTTAATTATTTTAAGAGATGCAAATTTTTTTATTAAATCGAATTAGTATCTTATAGCACAGTATTCAAGATCTGGAATATTACCTTGGTCCACAGCTTTGTGCCTATACCTTGATGTATATACCGTAAATCCTGCAGTTGATCATCGGTTTTGGTAGAGGTATTTTGTCGAATGTCGATCAATTGGAAAGGCATTGTTTCACCAAAATCATTGAGATTTCATTACATCCTATGGTAACTCTCATCAAATGAAGTAAACTTAGAATTGTCTTCATCAACTTAACCAACATGCAGCAATCCACCATACATATTCCATCAGAAAGCAACTTCTCCCTCCACAGATCCCAAAACCCAACTATTGTGAACTGAAAACACCTTATAAATCAACTTCATATGATGATAATCTCAATATTGAAAATGAAAGGGCACATAATCCTCACAACAAAGAATACCTGAAAAATTAGCCAAATTCACATCACATGTAAATAAAATAAATAATCTCAAAACTCAACACAAAACTGACACTGCATATAGCAATATCATAATTAAAATTTACAGTTGAAAAGGCAACAAAGATCCGAGAATAAATATGAAGCCCTCAAACCACAAAGCAGGCAAAAACTACATGCTAAAACCAGAAAGGTATACAATTGGAAAAGCTCTATCTCAGAAACAATAAAGCAGGCAAAAAAATCTGTCAGGAGTCACTACCTGTGAAGCACCGGTACGTTAATCAGCCGACCGTCCCCGTCCCGGGGACGTACTGGGGACGAATACGCCCAAATACGCCAGAAATACGTATTTTTCACGTTTTTATTTTTATTTTTATTTTTTGTAAATACGTCAAAATACGTCCGAAAAATACTTGTATTAGATGGTCAAGTACGTTTTGGGCCAAGTCAAGTACGTTTTGGACGAATTAAAGATGAATTTTAACTTACCCATCCCCAAACTTGAAGAACCCTAAATCAAGAACGCCTAATCGAGCTCCAAGCTTGAAGAACTACAATCACCACCGCGCCGCCCAGCACCGCGCCGTCCCGTCGCGCCTCACAGTCCAGCCCCGTCGTGCCTTCTCATCGCGTCGCACGCCTTCCCGCCTTGCTCCATCGCGTCGCGCACCTCCCCGCATTGTAGGTTAGAGAGAGAGAGAAGAGGCGGCGACGTCGTAGACCTGGCGCAACGGCGGCGATTTTGCCGAAGACGAAAGGGATGCGCCCTTGTGACCAGCATACTTGTCTCGTCTGTATAGAAAGAGAGAGGAGAAGCGTGTATCTCTCTGTACAGAAGAGGGCTGACAGAGATTAAGAGGAAGAGTGAGGGTTTGTTTGGGTTGGGCCTTCTTTTTTAAAAATGGGTTGGGCCTTCTTTCTAAAAAAATGTTGTAATTTAATTAAAATAACTAATTCTCTTATATCCCACATTTCTTGTCCAGGTTATATAATTTTCATAATATTAATAATATAAAAAATATTATATAAAAAAATATAAACGTATTTTGAGCGTATTCGTATCCTGATTTTTGGAAAATAGACGTATTTTCGTCCCCGTATCGTATCGTATTTCGTCCCCGTCCCCGTCCCCGTGCTTCTTAGGTCACTACATGCTAAAACACAAAATCATTGAGATTTCAATACATGCTATTCGTTCGGATAGCTAAGTCCATAAAATGCATTCATAATAATGAACAAAAAGTTGTCCCATAGGGACTGCCCAATGGTTAAGGTGGGTTCTTGTGGCTGAAAGGTCACATGTTTGAAACGCCTCTATGGGTTTGAGCCTGTCACACCTGGTTTTTCAAGTGTGGTTTACCTGGCATGTGTGGTTTGCAGGTTATTGCACAGGAGCTTGGGGTTTCTAGGTCTTTGGGGTGCGGGTTCCTATGATACCAAAATAATAATAATAATAATGAACAAAAAGTAATTTGTTTCACAACTATTTCAAATAGTAGATACACACTGATAATTCATGGTATGCTGCCAGAACAAACACTCAATTAATAATTGACATGGAATACAACCATAATTCATGGATATATAGTCAAATAGTAGTTGACATGGAATGCCTACAATTATGACATGCAACTAACAATTAAAATATTTTGGCACCGAGCACACTAGAGTAAAAAAATGCAGCCACAACCAACATTGAAAAACGAGAAATAATCCAACAAGAGGGGTAGTTAGACACATCACCAGGTTTAGAGTTCGATGACGAACAAGAATTCCTCTCTTCGGTCTTCTAGGGTTTGGATCAAATTCTGGAAAATTAAAATGAGAAAAATTTATTTATTAACTAAATTTCTGGAAAACAAAAAACGATAAATGAGAGATTTCTGAAATGGGTTACTTCTCGGTCTTCTCAGTCTTCCCGACATTGGAACTGATTTTACCGACCTCGTTTGAAAAAAAAAAAAAAACAAAGAAGCGAACGAAAACAATACTTGTTTTTCGTGTGCGGAGGAGATTGTGTATTCCTCTGTTAGGGTTCGGAGAAATTTTAGAAACTCATTCGTGGATTTCGCGTCTCTTCGCTTCTCTTAAAGAAGTGTGTGTAGGGACGCGAAAAAGAGAGAGATTCAGTTGAATACAATGGAAAATTAATTTAACTGTCAATTTTACTTATTTTACCCTCCCTAAACCACAAATAGTGAGGACACAAGGGTAAATTTCTAAATTTGGATTTTGCTGATTAATAAAAAAAAGAAGTTATAATAAAGTAATAGAAATAGTCGTCTCCAGCCTACAGTGCATATATAATATTGCCTACAATTCTTTAGTGGACGTCGACAATTAATAATATCCAAAACTATTAAATATTTAATACAGATTTTTCATTAGAATTTTAATCGACATTGTTAATTAAAATTTGTTTCTAAATAAAATTATTAAAATTTATAATTATTTATTTATTCATATGAATATTTAATATTTATATGTATTTAATAATTATATATATGAAGCACATGAAGGAGAGAGTTAAGAGTTTAGCTCTGATACCATGCTAGAAAAGTAAAAAGAAGCACAAAAATATGGAAGGAAAAACTATCTTCATTTACCTTCTGAACGGTATATATATATAGTTTGAAATACAAAGCAACTAACCTAACAAACTAACAGCTAATTAACAAAAAACGAATGTAAATAACAAACTAACAGAAAGTAAATAAGTCTTTATTTATGCAGACGTTGGCTTTCATCGCACATTATTTAGTTCAAACTCAACACACATAAACTGTACATATCAACCTCCAGTGTGGTAAGCCACATCTGCAAACATCTCAATTTGATGTAGCCCCCGTCCGGCTTATAGAAGCTGAAGTTCGAAACAGCCTCCGCCACGAAACACGGCAGTGATGCCACGAGCACCTGGGGACGTACCTGCGATGCCTGCCGCTCGACCAGGCCTACCTCTGCGACGCCCGCATCCACCACGGCATGGCGTCGCCCCACGATCGCGTCTGGGTGTGCGACTCATCTGCAAGGCCGACAACGTCTCCATATTCATCGCCTGCGACGCCGACATCCACTTCGCCCACCGCGTCCTGGTCAAGCCGATTCCCTACGGCCCCTCGGCGGCGAATATCGGCGTCGAAAAGGAGCTTTTGGCTTCGGAATGAGAGGTTGAAGATGAAGCGAATTCGTGGTTGCTACTGAATCCGATCAAGAACGGTGGTGAGGAGGCAGGACCGCCGTCGTTCATCGAAGAATTGGACGAGTATTTGGATTTGGATATGGATATTGACAACTATAGTGAGTTCAACTAGGGATACTCGTACAACAATAATGAACAGCAACAGCATTGCGCTGTTGCTCAGAGCAGCTACGGCTGCGGGGTGACAGCATCGTTCCTGCTGATTATCACAAGGCAAAGAACCATCATTGTCTTCAGCTGGGATTGGAAGGTTGGTATAGTTATCCGGCATCAATGTCTCATAGTGTGAGTTCTTGCTTGCTTCACAAGTTTTTAGCTTTTCTTTTTCAAATATGATTTTACTAAGTATGTTACTTTGGGTTTTAGGTTTATATTTGAAAATGAATTTTTTACATGTATAAGTATTCTATTTCATAATTTATTGTAAATGATTGTGAAGCTTCTCATTTTACATTTTTCATCAATGCAAAAAGATAATAATTCAATTTTCAATTCATAATTAAGAATAGTAAGAGTAAAAATTTCCAGTTTCTTAATAAATGTGTTTAATTTGACGGCATATAAAGACTTATTTTGGGACAAACAGAGTAAACAACTAAATCGTACATACTATATCAATAGTATGACATCATCACTACAACTTATGCCACATCGACATTTACTTTGTGTGATAGGATATATATTTATTTTGTGTGGTAGGATAGTTAGATAAGACATATAACTAAAATATTAAAAGCTCAAACAAATTCAAAAGTATGAAATCAATGGATTTGCTTCCAAAATGCACAAAAAGTGATGATAAATCTAGTGTATGTTAATATACGAGATTTGTGTAAAGCAGTAAAGAACACCAAGGCTTTTACGTGGTTCGATCGGGAATAGATCTACGTCCACGGAGGAGTGATTCCTCAATACTTTCACTATGATTTGATTACGGTGAGTGCGACTAAAAGCTCTTAGTATTCAATAAGTTGCTAACCTTTCTACCTTGATCTAACTCCTATTTATACATATCGAGGACCCCAAGGCGGGATCCGATCCTCCCATTGTAGGGACTCTTCCCCGCATGTAGGGACTCTTCCTCTCGCATGTAGGGACTCTTAGCCTTCCGTGTAGGGTGAGGGCGATTAGGGTTTGGAGGTGGTTGGGGTTTGAGAGGCGGGCCTTTGGCTTAACCGCGTGGGCCGTTATTAATGTCGAGCCCGGCTCGTTTGGGCTGTCGGTGGGCACGGCGGTTGGGCCATATCCCATCATAGCCCCCCGAATAGTCGAGTAACAACCATGCCGGTGAAGTGAAGAATGCACCGCCGGAGGTGGGATGTTCTTCGGTGAGGTTGTTGTCGAAGGTTTTAGATCTCTCGGCGTCGGGGTTTGATCTGACGATCTCGGTTCAAACTGAGTTGGGCAGTCAACCGTTCTGGGTATGCACCGCTTGTCGAAGACCGACCTGTAGTCGCCTGTCGTTGGACAAAGATGTCCATCAGAAGGATGTCGAAGTCCGACCTGGATAGCGACACCTGCGTAGGTAGTACCGAGGTTCGATCTGGATAGAGATATCCTTCTGGATGATACCGAGGTCCGATTTGAGACGTCTGATTGTTTTCCCAATGTCTCGAGCGGGCAAGGCGACCCTGCGCTCGGGTGGAACACATGGACTAGAGCTGTCCGTTCTTTGTGCGAGGCGTCCGTTGGAAGGATGCCGAGGTCAGACCTGAATTCCCTGATGGTAGGGGGCGATGTCCGTTAGTAGGACGCCGAGGTCCGACACGAGTGCCACCGCCTTTCCGGAGGTCTCGGCGTCTATCGAAGGCCGAGGTCCGACACGAGTGGCGCCGCATACGGAGGATGCCGAGGTGTGACCTGAGTGACGCCGCCTTCTGGAGGATGCCGAGGCTCGAGTGATGATTGTACGGTCAGACTGGCGATCTGTCTTACCCTAGAGTACGTCATACGCGCCAGACGGTAGTTGGGCGCTCAAATCGTGTGCGCGCGTCAACTCCACATCAAATCGTGGATAGGCACGTGTGAAGTTGAAACGACAGTTTTTAGGCGCCATTTATTCCATAAATAGGCCCAAGTAAGGCAACTGTTCACTTTCTTCTTCCACACTTTGTTTCAGAGAATACAGTTTCAGAAATTTCCCAATTTTTTTCCAAACTTGTTGAAGAATAAAGATACCTCGCCGAAAAGTAAGTATGTATTCTTCATCTTCTCCTTCGTCTTCTCGTTCTGAGCATTCTGAGTCTGGTTCGGGCTCCGGCCGTCCGTCTTCCTCCCCCGATAGTGCCACCGATATTAAAGATTATATGTGCTATAATATTTTGGGTAGGTCGATAGGAATTAGTGCTAGGATCCCGCCGGTATCATCAGTATGGGATGGATACAGGGTGGATTTAGCGAGGTCGAGTTTGACAGTGGAGGACCTTTTTGAAATGGCGAAGGAATACCGGATCCCGGAGGAGGCGTGGTGGTGCCTGATAAGCCTCATTTTTACATGATTTATAAGGCTATATTCGTTTCGTTTCTAAGTGATAAGTGATCTTTTGAGTTGTCTTTTGATATATTTATGTTTACCTTGGAAGATATTATGTCGTGTGTATTTCATGTCATTTTAGCATAGGGTTTAATGTCAAAAAGGTGGATCACGATAAAGAGGAATCAATAGCCCGATCGCGAGCTCATGCGAAGAACTGCTTGAAAACGACGTTGAATATGATGAAATGGATTTGACAAGGATGGATGTACAAAGTTAACTATGTTAAAGAGCATCTCAATAGGAGTCTGTAGGCGAGCGGATTGTAATTCAAGTCCGGACGAGAGAGCAGAGCGAAGCAATGAAGTCGCGTGCAGCCGAGAAAAGACGATTCGCGAGTTTTGCTCGCGACCTAAGGTCGCAAGGGCAAAACTCGCGAGAAATCATGAATTTTCAGCAATTTGAGACACCTAGTCCATGTATACTTCTAATCCGAGTCAGAATAGGATTGAATCAGAGTCAGAATATGATTGAATCAGAGTCAGAATAGGATTGGGGAATTTATGAAAAAATGGAGCTTATGTTTTATTATAAATAGGGAGATAGAGCAGTTGCTTAAAGAGACCATTCGACACCATTCCAGAGCAGAACACAAATTCTTCTTTAGTTTCTTTTGCAAGTTCTTTTCCCGTTTAATTTAGTTTAGCTTTTTCTTTAAGTATTTTCATTCCAATTTCATAGTTTAGTATTAGAATTCAGAATTTCTTCCGGATTCAAGTCGCTACAATTGTTCTTCGTGGATTCTTACGGTTTTATCTATCTATCTTAATTTATGTTTTATTTAATTATTTATTGCTTTGGTAATTTAATTATGCGTAGCTAAAATTCTGTCTTGATCTAGGGTTTGCATGATTCGATCCTATATGTTGTGATTTACATTATCGCTATTTACCTTCCGTGCATTGATTCATAATTCTTGGTGCTTATTTATATGTGTTGATTTACGATCAATCTTGATGCATATCTAGTTGTCGGTTAATTACGTAATTGTATTAATTGTCAATCGATCTTGAATGCACGATCTGAATAAGCGCTTGAGTCGTAGGCGAGATAGGATATTTGTAGGAAGCATATTCTTAGTGATCCTTTTGGAGTTACTTGTTTTCACCTAGAATGGTAGGAAAACTCGTAATCTCTTCGCCATAATTGTCGTAATTGAAGTTGTTGGTTATATTTGTGATCTTCCATCTTATGCGGATTAAAATTGGCTAATAGGAGCAGGATAAACATCGTTGTGGATAGGATTAATGCATCCCTAGGGTTAGTCTCTCTTATCATTTTATCTTCCGTGTGTTTATTGTTTTGTTTTATTTTACGCATGGTTACATCTGCTTTGGATTAATTTTCGAAGCCCTGTTAAACCTTTCACCCATTTTTACGTGCTTGAATAATGATGAATTATCGTTGAGCTAGCCACGTGTTTTCATATTACAATCCACGTGGATACGATACTCGACTTACCTTCTATATACGCCTTTACGTGTGAAAAGGGAGGCGATCGATGCTGCCGCGATCGATGATAGGGTATGGCCCTCAGGAGGGTTTATTCTTGTATATGTAGATGCCTTGAGAGCTGGCCTTAGGTTTCCCTTGGCCCCAATTTTCCATAGTATCCAAGAATATTTTCAGATCCACATATGTCAGCTGACCTCGAATTCCATTAGGTCGGTGGTGGGGCTAGGACTCTCCTGCCATGGCATTGCCGAGGAGTTCTCCTTCGAGGTCTTGATGCGCTTTTTTAGTGTCAAGACTATAGGAGGAGTGTATTATCTGTCTTCTCGGCAGAAATTTAAGGTAGCGGCCCCCTCTAAGGTGTCCCATTGGCAAAATAGGTATTTTTTCTTGCGGGCTGATGGGCATCCGAGGTATGAGTGGGGCCTTGGTAAGATGATGGACGTGAAGGTCAAGCCCCTGGGCTACATGGAAAAGAGCTCAACAACCTCGGTGAGATATTATCTATTAATTTCACCGAGGATGACCTGAACAATGCCGGGCTGAGCGTTTATAGGTCAGAGGCATCGGGAGCGGGGTCTGATCGGGGTGAGGGCATCCCCATATATTTATTTTATTTTTATTTTTTTATTGCTCACATGTTCGACCAAAATTTTTCTCTTTGTCGCAGTGAAGCTCGATCATGAGAAGAAGACCAAGGCGCCGGCCTCTTCATCCCATACGCCATCTCCGGGCCATGCGCCACCCACAAAGAAGGCGAGGACCGAGCCTGCTCAGCCGCCTGAGGTCATGGACGACTGAACCGGTGGTGGTCGTCCACCACCGACCTCGAGTCCGGCCGTGGGGGGGACTCGGTGACCTCAGACACGTTCGAGGTGCCGACCTGCCGACTCTCCTATATCATTTCCCAGTATAAGCCCTGCCATATTCCTTGTACTTTTGTGTTATGTGATCTTGTTGTTGGGTATGCGGGATGTGGCGTCGGTTCGGGTGAGTGCACCGCGTGGCGGGTTCGTGGTGGAGAGCGCCCAGACGTGCAGCCTGGAGGAAGCCTGGCGCCGAGTCTACACCGGCGCCGCGAGGCGGAGGCGGAGATCGCGAGGGCCGCCGAGGCCACCATCAAGAAGAAGAACCGGGCCCTGCAGGTGGCCCGTGCCGAAGTGGAGGGTGCCCGCGAGGAGGCGGCCGAGGCGGAGAAGAAACTCGCCGACCAGACGAGTGCCTTGCTGGCGGGGCAAGGACCGATGCTGAAGGCCTTCGCCCGCAAGCTTATTGAGTCCGAGACCTTCTCCTCCTTCATCTCCGATCTGGCCGCAGTACTCAGGCCCCAGGTGGTGTCCTCCTACCTGGAGGGATTGGCGGCCTCGATGCCTGGCTTTGACAAGGTCAGGCACGGTTGGGTTGAGGTCGCACCTCGGGCGGTGCAAAAGGATTACGCCCGAGTGATCGCCGAGGCGGACCCCTTCCCCGTGGTAGAGGCTCTATCATCCTTCGCCTCTCTTCTGACGGCTGAGGCCGTGGCCCAGTGCAAGGAGGATGAAGACCCGGAGCTTCAGGAACTCCTCGCTGAGGTGCGAGCCGAGGCTGGGGAGGTGGGGCCGAGCGGAGGCCAGGAGCAGCAGCAGGTGGTCGGCGACTCCGACAAGGCAGCCGAGGTCAGCGACCCTAATGTAATAGGTTAAATATTGCTGGGATCATTAGGATCCTAAGCCTTTGTACTTGGGCTCGTTATCAATAAAAGACGCCTTTTAAGCGTGTTTGTCCTTTCTCCTTTTTTTTTTTTTGCTTTTAGCATTCCGCTTCTCAATATCTCGGGCTCGATCATGATTTGTCGACCAAGCGAAAGAGGCCGAGGTGCCTTAGCGAGAAGAGCGAGGAGGTCTTTGTTTTGGAGGAGTCGCTCGGCCGAATGACTCGAGTTTTGGTCGGTTTGGATGTCACCGCATCGCTTTCGAGTGAGGAAAAGTTGACGAGGCCGATCGCGGTGGCTCGCCTCTGGCTGAGCGAGACTCTCAAGCTAAGTATTGCGCATCTCGAAGTCCAGGGGACGGACCTATCTGGCGACGCGATCCAAGGGCGCTTAATGCAGTGCGAGGAGCAACTCGAGTTGGCTCAGGAGAAGCTGGAGCGAATTTCGGAGGAGCATGCAGAGTATGAGAAGGTAATCCACCGATCGGTGGAGTTACCATATCGTAAGTCGATGATCGAGTTGAGCTTGCTTGCCGGGGCATGGTCTTTGAGGATGAGGAGGGCCCAACGGTAAAAGTTTAAAGGCGCCTCGACTCCATCGTGAAGTACATTCGGATATCTGAGGTCGTCCGTAAGCGGCGCATGCCCCGGCCCATGACGAGTCCGCGGTGGCTCCACTGATGTGAGGATAGAAGAACCCGAGGAGGAGGGCGGCTATGCCGATCATGCCGATGTGCTTGATTCTTGGGCGGTGAGAGGAGCATTTGAGGCGGTCATCGGCGAGTGGAAGGCGCCCGAGGACCTCGGTCGGCGAGGAAGAGCGGCAGGTCGGGGGCGAGGTCGTAACCCTGGCCAGGCGTCGAGCTCAAGGGGCCGAGGTGTGACCTCGGGTGCAGCCTCGTTTCCAGGAATGCCTTCCTCAGGTCGGGACCCATCTGCGCCGGCTCAAAGTGCACCAGGAACAGGTCGTGGTGGTGCCGACCTCATCGATTGGGTGGAGGGCACCGAGTTCGTTCCGGGTATTCACCGCCGACCCGGAGATTTTGTTCAGAACTGGTGTAGCTTTAGTGAGTCCCAGCGGGGTGGAGCTCGGAAGCCCGAATTAGTTGTATATAGCTTAGGACTTTGTATTTAGTCATAAATGTATTTAGACTTTGTACCGAAGTGTATATTTCCCCCCTCGAGAGGTGCAAATATAGCTTAGGACTTGGTTTTTAGTCGTAAATGTATTTAGACTGTATACAGAAGTGTATATCTTCCCAAATAAAGGGGCATAATTTGACGAGATCCGATGTGGACGTCGTTTGCATGTAGATGTTTCAACTTAATGAGTAATCTGTATGCGTGCATGTAGACGTTCAATTTGATGAGTAGTCTGTATGCCTTGCACCGAGACGTTCAATTCAATGAGTAATCTACGAGTACGGCGCGTGCTTAGTCGAGTACCCTACTTAGTGGGCTTGTCATCTTCGTAAGGGCGTCCCCTTGTGAAGGTTAATTGTGTTTAATCCGAATGGATGTTCACGTAAATATAAGATGAGACGAAGTGAAATACTTATTCAGAAAAACAAATGTTTTATTGAGAAGTAAATAACATCACACTTCGGAAAAGCAATAAGAGGACTAACATGATGCTGATCTGAAATCAAAGCTATGTAAAGTACCTCCTCAAATGAGTGATATGCCAGGTTCGGGGGATAAGTGCACCGGATAGGTGAGCCATCTTATAGGCCCCTTTGCCGAGGTCCTCGTGAACGCGGTATGGACCTTCCCATGTCGGATCTAGCTTGTTAAGACGCTCGGCTCTACTGGCTTCATTATTTCGTAGGACGAGGTCGCCTACTTGGAGTGTGGAGGCTTTTACCCTTTTGTTGTAGTACCGTACGACCTGGCACTTGTATTTGGCTTCGTTTATGAAGGCGAGCTCGCGTTTCTCCTCGAGAGTATCAAGGTTGACACGCAGGTCTTCCTCGTTCCCACTCTGGTCGAAGTGAAGAGTGCGTGGGCTCGGTGCGCCGATCTCAGCCGGTATGACAGCCTCGGTCCCGTAGACCAAGCTGAAGGGGGTTTCTCCGTGCGAAGTCCGAGGTGTTGTCCTGTAGGACCAGAGGACTTGAGGGAGATTTTCAACCCAATCACCCTTAGCTCGGTCTAGCCTCTTTTTCAATCCTTGTACGATCGTGCGGTTCGTCACCTCGGTCTGACCATTTGTCTGCGGGTGTGCGACCGAGGTGAAACGTTGCTCGATCTGGAGCTCTTCACACCATTCCTTGAAAGTCTTGTCGATGAACTGGGTGCCGTTGTCCGAGACCAAAATATGCGGTATGCCGAAGCGGCAAACTATGTTTTCCACACGAAGGTCTGAATCCTCCGCTTGTGAGGCTCGAAAGCGGCTCAGCTTCGACCCATTTTGTGAAGTAGTCTACAGCTACGACTAAGTATCGGAGCTGACCTGGTGCTCGGTCAAACGGACCAACGATGTCGATCCCCCACTGCATGAAAGGCCACGGACTCTGTAGGTTGCTTAGGTCGATGCAGGGTAGCTTTTGACCGTGGGTGGGCGGCGCCGGACACTTTTGACGAGCTCGGCGAATCTTGGGCGGTGGGCGATAATATCCCGACCTCGGCGTCTTCTTTGAGAGAGCTCGCGACCGATGTGACTTCCACAAGACCCTCTGTGAATCTCATTGAGTACGTAGTCGGCTTCTTCTGGCCCGAGGCACCTCAGGAGGGGTTGAAGATAAGACTTCTGTGAAACGCCCTCGTGTGTTAGGTACTTTTGGGATTTCACCATCATCTTTTCGCTTCGAGCCGATCTTGAGGCAGTGCGCCATCTTCCAGATAGGCCTTTATGGGAGACATCCAGTTCGGCTCTATTTCGGTGATGATGCCGATGTGGGACTCCGCGATGCTTCGGAATGAACTTCCTCCTTTGGTGGATTTGTTGATGACGTGACTAACTTCTCGAGGATGTCGGCTCGGTTGTTTTTCCCCCGTGGGATACGATGAATACTAAAGTACCTGAATGAGGTCAACATCTCCTTTGCCTTCTCAAGGTATTGCTTCATTCGATCCTCCTTGGCCTCGTACTTGCCTAAGACCTGGTTTACCACGACACAGGAATCTCAAAGATCCGGATCTTGTCCACTTTCAATTCGCTGCGGCGAAGTCACGAGATCGGTAACCGTACTCCACCTCGTTGTTTGTGGTCGGGAAGGTAAACCGAAGTGCATAGGTCACTTCTTGTTTGTCTGGGCCGAGGAGAAGGATGCCTGCTCCGCTGCCCGTCTTGCATGAAGCTCCGTCCACGTACATCTGCCAGCAACCATCAGGTGGGTTAAGGACAGATTCCTCTGCGGTGGGGGCGGAAGTTGGAGTGACCTCGCCGGTGGGATCGACCTCGGTGAATTTGGCCTCCACCGGGAAGTCGTGAGCTTGCCCTTTTATGGTCGGCCCAGGGAGGAGTATGAAATGTCGTGCTGGATGGAATGGACTTGGAAGTAAGGTCGTTCACTAGAGCAGTGTTGGTTGTATCGTTACGGTCCTTTGAGGCAGACTAATAAAGTAGATGGGGAGTTTGGTTGAGCTTGTATACAATGTTTCTGTTACCACTATTACAATCTCCTATCGATTTGAATACTTGATTGCATATATATGTCCCCTTATCTCATATATAAGTTAGATCATACGATGTGTAGAAGATCACGTAAGTGCGTATGATTGGTCAAGCTTAATGAGATATAAAAGTTTCTGGTGAGGCGACTTAAGGACGAGTTGTCGGTTTGAGGCTGCGGTATAGATAAGAAGTGACTTGACTTAGTTGCTTGTCTATCTTTGATGCGTCTCGGCGTATTGAAGGATCACGATGAGATGTGTTCTTCTTTCGACCGTCGTGAAGAACCAAGATCTCGGTGACTTACGATGATCTAAACCTCGATAAGGTATTAGGTGAGTATGAGTTGTTGACCATCACTTTGACTTGTTATGAGTGAGGGTTATATGTTCTAACCAAGATTCTCGCATCTTGGGTGGTGGCGATCTTGTATGTCACGCTAGTTATCATGTCAGTCACCGTATCCGTTTAGGATGATGGCGTCCCTTAAGGAGCTCAAAAGGTTTATTGTACTAAACCTGCGGGTTGAGTTAGCTCAAGTACAATAATAAGGTTGAGTGGTACTACTTAAGAAATGAAGTTATTGTCGTTTTAGCGATGATTGCTATAAATGATTAATGGACGTTCGATATCTTAAATACGAGGATTCGTAATGTCTAAGTGCAAGCCCGACTCAACCCGGTAATAAAGGGGTAAGTCGACATTTATTCTCTAGTGGCATGAATAAATGTTTATAAATTAATTTATGTTACAGGTGAACATAAGATAATTAATTTATTTGAGGCCCATCTTTATTCCTTGCATTTGATCCACTGGTTGGCCCGTCCAGCCCGTAGCTCAAGAAAATCGGCGCCCTAGTAGCTCTCTAAGGCAAGATTTTATTCTCTTTATCCACAAGGATATAATTATATTTATGGTATATGCATAGATCCTTTCCATATAAGATTATGGTAATAATCACGAGAGTATGGAAATAATCACGAGAGTATGGAAATAATCCTAAGATTATGGTAATATTCCATATAGGATTATGGTAATTTCCATATAGGATCATGGTAATTTCCATATGGGATTAAGGTAGTGCATTATAAATATAAGGTATGAGATAAAGTCAGGTTAATGCTCACATAATTCACACAAGAATTTCGGCCCTCTTTGTCCATTGAGAGAATTTGAAAGTTGTGAAGAGAGAGTATTGGGTGATTTTCCAAGCATTCTCCATAGATAGTCCTCACTCGGCGTTGGAGATTGGGCAACCGGGATACTGATCCAGAAGGTCAAAGCACGAGTCTCGATCCGTTCGATCCTTTCATCTCGTTCCATCGACCTCTTCGGATCAAAGGTAAACACGTGAAAACCCCAACGTGTTGCGATTTTATTATATAGACGCATGCTAGGTTTATAATCAATGTATGGTGAATTAAACACCAAGATGGATCCTCGGGCGAGGTTAACATATGTTTTCCTACAATTGGTATCGAGCACGAGGATCGAATCTTGGCTCTGTTGGATTAATTCACGTTTGATTATTACGCGTTTTATTAATTGTGGATCCATCGTTCATCGTGGCTCGTTTATTGTTTTTGTTGGTTTTTTTTACACCACGAGATAATCCGTGGTTAGATTAGATTTTATTATGTAAATCTTATCGTAAAGAAGAACGAAGCGAAACAACGAAGAACTAAGCGACGGAAAAACAGTCTCTCGGCGGTCATCCGGGCGGTTTCATGCGGCGAGCCTCGCGGTCGTGAGGGCGATCGCGAGGGCGCGGGCGACGGTGGTTTCGCGGAGATCCCCGCGCCAGCGAGCGAGCTCGCGGTCGCGATTACCCGCGAGGCTACGCGGCCGCGCGCGCTAGCGGGCGGCAGCGGCGCGTTCGCGAAACCCAGCGCCGCGAGCAGTCCCGCGGTCGAGTTTATGCCTCGGGCGATGACGTCTCGGCAGGCGTTCGGCGCCGGGCGGTGGCCACGCGCGTGCTTTCGGCGGTCGCGGTCGCGTTAGCGATCGCGAGGAAGCCCGCGAGGGACACGCGGCGATGGCGCCTGAAAGGTGGGCGGGCGGGGCTTTGCCCTAGCGTGGCCCGGCACTGATTGGGGACGATGATCCGGCCCGGACCCGTTTTCAGATTTTCCGGTCCGTGCCGGGTGCACGCGAGGCCCATTTGTTGATCGGTCCGTGCGGGTGCGCGAGGCCCATTTTCAAGTTTAATTACATGCTTTGTAAATCTATGTAATAGATTAGATTTAAATGTGCGGGTTTCACGATTGGGCGCGATGAGCGTTTTATTTTTTTTTATCGTTCATATGCATGTCGTGGATGTTTAAATTATGCGATAGCATGCTATGTATGTTTATATTACGTTGACAAACCTTTATGTGTTTTACGTAATTGGATGCGCATAGTAAGCATGCTAGGTTTATCGCGTTTATCAAGCATATTTTAGAAATTGCGAGCATGTTTTACATGTTGAGTTCTATAGAAAAGCATGCTAGGATTACGTGATCTGCATGGACAAACCTTTTGAATAAAAGACTAAGCAAGCAACCCGACAAATTAATTTTTCAAATTAAAATGTCAAGACCTCCACCTTTTGATCTCTAAACAAAGTGAGGCATGCTTTGTGAGTGGCGATCCACCGCGCGTGGCTTGCTTGCATTGTTTATCATAAGTTTGTTAGATGAGATTTCTAAATAAAACTTTTAAATCTATTGAGAAGTGGGAGTTTCATGTGTGGCGATCCACAGCGTGGCTTGCATGTGTGATTTTCATAAGTTCTCTAGAAATAGATATAAAAAGAGATAACAAAAGAATTTGAATTGGGCGGTATGGTCCGAGTGAGTATGCCAATTCTAAGAATTCATTTTCTCTTTGTTAAAATTGTGGTCGATGCTTAGACATCACCTCAGTACAACTTCCCATGAAGTCCCTTCTTGCGATAGTGATGTGGTCTAGTAAGGTCAATCGTTAATTTCATTTGTCATAAGGATAAGTTGACATGGATTGAAATTAAGCGACTAAAAGGTATATTTTAGTGCAGTCGAGGGGTTCGTATGTAGCGCCCACACGCGCGTGGCTTGCATGTGGGATTCCTTGGGCGATTGGAGGTTTCAATTAATATTGTTTTATCAAAAGGTTACAATATTATTATTTACGAATTATATGCGATCGTATGCTTATGTGTTTACATTATCGTTTCGAGATATGTCTCTACGCCGATTATCAATATGCTCGCACAAAATCCGTTATCGGTCCAAATTTTATCGAGTGGAAGCGAAACATGGAATATGTTCTTATCATTTGAAGAACACATGTTTGTTCTCACTACTCCTAAACCCGATGCCCTTCTTGCGGCGATCGACTAATGAGCGGCGAGTCAGCGGACTTTGGAATAAGTCGAACAATATGGCTAAATGCTATATGATGACTACTATGTCCAAAGGCTTGCGGTGCTGACATCGATCGATGGTGAGCCGCGACGATATTTGGTCGAGTCTCGAGGTAAGTTTGGGCGATCGGATCGGACGATCGCTTCCACACAATGAGAGAAATCTTGGCGTGTAAGATGGATGAAGGAAGTTCGGTCCATGAACATGTCTCCCATGACACATCTCATGGATAGTCTTGATCGGTTGGGAGGAGGTATTGTGGCGAGCGAGGTCGATATCATCCTCAATACTGCTGCCAAGTCTTTTGAGAACTTTCGCGTGAATGCGATCATGAGCAAGACCGAGTTTACACTTAGTCGGTTGCTTAATGATCTCGTTCTTTGCGGAAGGAGTTATGGGAAAAGGGCACATGCTCTTGCTAGCACATCTAAGGGCCCAAAATTTTCATCGCAAAATGGAAATAGAAAAAGGGTACCAAAGGTGGTAGAGGCAAGGAAATAGTGGGAGTAATGGGAGCAAGAACATGGTTGCCACCGGAGGCTTGAAGAAGCCAAAGGAGAAAGGCAAGTGCTTGAGTGCGGTAAGGCCGGGCATTGGAAGGCCAAGTGCCCTATGCTCGAGGCTCGAGTACGCGTTTGCTTTAATGTGAAACATGTTTAGCGACTTGTTCTACCCATTCTTGGGTAGTAGATCTGGCATGGCTGATCATGTTTGTTACACCTTGCGGGGTTCTGCGGACAAGGGGCTGTTTGATGGCGAGATAACGATCTCCATAGGCGGCGCGCGAAAGAAGGCATTGCGGTTGGAGATGTTTCTTTATGTTTTGGGACAACAGTTTTAGTTTTGAAAGGCGTTTTATATGTGCGGATTTTCGGTGGAACCTTGTTTGTTTGAAATTATTTACTCATGGATATTACATTATTTTTGATAGTGGTGTTTCTATCATAAGAAATGCGAAGTTATCGTGTTGGCACCTTATATAATTCGCTTTATACTATTTACGCAAAACATAATACCTATAACTATGTTGCATCTTCATCAAACCCTAAAAAGAAAGTTTTCTTAGCAAGATGACTCTACTTTTCTCGGCATCTTAGATTAGGTCACATCAATCTAAATAGGATCCAAAGGCGGCTAAGAATGGGCGTTGGGTAATCTCACGGTTACTCGGTTCCCGTCTGCGAATCTGTATAGAAGGTAAGATGTCGACCGGACCCTTCAAAGCGAAGGGTTATAGAGCCAAAGAAATGTTGGAGTTAGTCCATTCGACTGTGTGGACCGATGTCCACACAAGCTCGTGGAGAATGCAGTATTTTGTCACTTTCATTGGCGATTACTCGAGGTGCGGATCGTATACCGCTTCACCGCAAGTCCGAATGCTTTGAGAAATTCAAAGAGTTTAAGGCGGAAGTGGGGCGAAGCTAGGTAAAGTATCAAGTCACTGCGTTCGATCGCGGTGGCGAATACCTCGATAACGAGTTTATGGACTATCTAGTGAAGTGTGGGATTACCTCCAAACAAGACTTCACAAGCACACCACACAAAATGGTGTGTCGAGGCGAAGAAATAGGACTCTTTTAGAAATGGTTAGATCAATGATGAGCTATGCAACATTGCCTATTTAGATTACGGGGTATGCCTTAGAAACAATGACATACTTGCTAAATCTAGTACCATCAAGTCGATCGAAAAGACCCCTTCGAGTTGTGGTTTGGTATGAAGCCAGTTTAAGCCACATAAAGATATGGGCGATCCGGCACATGTCTTTGAACAAGAAGGCGACAAGTTGGAGGCTAGATCGGCGCAAATTTGTTTATTGGCTATCTAGAGGAGCGAAGGTGGTTTATTCTATAGTCTAAGGATCGAGAAGGTCATTATTAGCACTAATGCCCGATTCTTAGAAGAGGATTATATGAAAATCATAAGTCAAAGTTGAAATCATTCTTGAGAATTAGAAGATGATCGTATTCCACCACCGATTAGGCAAAGGTGCGAGATGTCGAGTCAGTGGGAGGATCGACACGGATACTTGAAATTGAAGTGGATCGAGTTCCATTGGAGATACCGACCGCATAAGTGGTACCTACACGACAAGTTGTGCAAGTTAGAGAACCACACGTATCTGCACCCACCGTTGCCATTGTGCTGTAGAACCTCGTCGTAGTGGGAGGTTGTTCGTCGACCCGAGCGATTTATGTTCGTGGGTGAATCTTGGTTTAGTCCCAGCAGACGAACATGCGATAATCGACCCATGGACATCTGAGGAGGCGATACAAGATATTGATGCAATATCATGGCACACCGCTATGGACTTAGAAATGGAGTCCATAGCGGCTATGGATGTATATGAAAGACACCTCTACCCTATGGCGAGGAAGCCATAGGTAGCAAGTGGATATACAAGAGGAAGAGAGATTTCGATGGAGAGGTTTCGGCTTTTAAAGCCGGGCTTGTGGCGAAAGGGTACACTCAGTTGAGGGCATCGATTTCGATGAGACCTTTTCGCTGTAGCAATGCTCAAGTCCATCGAATTCTTACGGCCATAGCAGCCCACTTAAACTAGAGGTTTGGCAAATGGATGTTAAAACCGCTTTTCTAAGCGGTTACCTTGAGGAAGGTAGAGACATCTATATCGACAACTGAAGGTTATGTGGTAAAGGGTGAAGAGCATCTAGTATGGAAGCTTAAGAAGTCCATTTATGGACTTAAGCGAACCTCCGATCATGGAACTTACGCTTTGACGAGGTAGTAAAGTCCTATGGATTTACCAGTTGCCTAGCGAGAGTTGTGTGTATCGGTTAGATGTCAACGGTGATGTGGTATTTCTTGCACTTTACGTAGATGACATCCTTCTAGTAGCAACAACGTGAAGGCGTTATCGGGCGTAAAGAGTTGGCTATCCGACCGGTTTCAAATGAAAGACTTAGGAGATGCACGTACATTCTTGGGATCAAGGTTTACCGAGATCGCAAGAAGAAAATATTGAGCTTATCTCGGGCGTCTTACATTGATCTTGTGATTACTCGTTTTAGTATGCGAGACCGCCAAGAAAAGATTGCTACCTTTCGGACATGGCGTTCCTTTATCTAAAACGCAGTCACCTATGTTGCAAAGGAGATAGAGGAAATGAGACAAGTTCCTCACGCTTCCGCCGTAGGAAGTCTCATGTACGCAATGCTATGCACGAGGCCCGATATACGCTGTCACGGTAGGCATAGTAGCTAGATATCGATCTAACCACGGACAAGCTCATTGAATTGCGATAAAGCATATACTCAAGTACACGAAAAGGACTCGAGATTATAGGCTGTTTACCATGCGAGATAGTCTAATGCCTTTGGGTTATCTGACTTGGATTTCAAGTCGACCGTGATGAGAAAAAGTCGACCTCGGGCTATGTGTTTACCTTGGGAGGTGGAGCCGTATCTGGCGGAGTGCAAAGCGGCGATGCATTGCGGACTCTACCATGGAAGCCGAATATGTAGCCGATTCGGAGGCTTCTAAGGAGGTTGTATGGTTCGAGAACTACCTCATGGATCTAGATTTGGTACTGGTTTGCCCAAGAGTATCATAGTTTCTTGTGATAACTTTCGGTGCGATGTGCAAACTCGAAGGAACCACGGACCCACAAGGCGACCAAACACATAGAGAGAAAGTACCATGTCATACGAGAAATCGTTAGGCGAGGTGGCGTCTTGATTGAAAAGATTGATACGACGTAAAATATAGCGGATCCATTCACGAAGAGCACGCGCAAAAGTCTACGATGGACACGTTAGAGGACTTGGATTGCGCTTGATGGCACCCACTTAGAAAGGAAAATTTTGTATAAGTGGGAGAAGCAAAGTGATGGTTGTTTGTAATAGCTAGTAGAAAGACACATTGTATACTAAAGTTTGCTTTAGTATAAGTGGGAGATTGTTGGATTTGTATCTTTGAAAGCGGTTTGGTTGAGCTTGTATACAATGTTTCTGTTACCACTATTATAATCTCTATCGATTTGAATACTTGATTGCATATATCGTGTCCCTTATCTCATATATAAGTTAGATCATACGATGTGTAGAAGATCACGAAGTGCGTATGATTGGTCAAGCTTAATGAGATATAAAAGTTTCACGGTGAGGCGACTTAAGGGCGAGTTGTCGGTTTAGGCTGCGGATATAGATAAGAAGTGACTTGACTTAGTTGCTTGTCTATCTTTGATGCGTCTCGGCGTATTGAAGGATCACGATGAGATGTGTTCTTCTTTCGACCGTCGTGAAGAACCAAGATCTCGGTGACTTACGATGATCTAAACCTCGATAAGGTATTAGGTGAGTATGAGTTGTTGACCATCACTTTGACTTGTTATGAGTGAGGTTATATGTTCTAACCAATTCTCGCATCTTGGGTGGTGGCGATCTTGTATGTCACGCTAGTTATCATGTCAGTCACCGTATCCGTTTAGGATGATGGCGTCCCTTAAGGAGCTCAAAGGTTTATTGTACTAAACCTGCGAGGTTGAGTTAGCTCAAGTACAATAATAAGGTTGAGTGGTACTACTTAAGGAAATGAAGTTATTGTCGTTTTAAGCGATCAGTTGCTATAAATGATTAATGGACGTTCGATATCTTAAATCTGAGGATTCGTAATGTCTAAGTGCAAGCCCGACTCAACTTCGGTAATAAAGGGTAAGTCGACATTTATTCTCTAGTGGCATGAATAAATGTTTATAAATTAATTTATGTTACGGGTGAACATAAGATAATTAATTTATTTGAGGCCCATCTTTATTCCTTGCATTTGATCCACAGGTGGCCCATCAGGGCCGTAGCTCAAAAAAATCGGCGCCCTAGTAGCTCTCTAAGGCAAGATTTTATTCTCTTTATCCACAAGGATATAATTATATTTATGGTATATGCATAGATCCTTTCCATAT
Organism: Salvia rosmarinus; assembly: GCA_036937905.1. NCBI lineage: Eukaryota > Viridiplantae > Streptophyta > Magnoliopsida > Lamiales > Lamiaceae > Salvia > Salvia rosmarinus. The sequence continues at coordinate 31,389,517 of CM072816.1, read as the reverse complement.
AAGATTATGGTAATAATCACGAGAGTATGGAAATAATCACGAGTATGGAAATAATCCTAAGATTATGGTAATATTCCATATAGGATTATGGTAATTTCCATATAGGATCATGGTAATTTCCATATGGGATTAAGGTAGTGCATTATAAATATAAGGTATGAGATAAAGTCTAGGTTAATGCTCACATAATTCACACAGAATTTTCGCCATCTCTTTGTCCATTGAGAGAAAATTTGAAAGTTGTGAAGAGAGTATTGGGTGATTTTCGAAGCATTCTCCATAGATCGTCCTCACTCGGCGTTGGAGATTGGGCAACCGGGATCTGATCCGAAGGTCAAAGCACGAGTCCGATCCGTTCGATCCTTTCATCTCGTTCCATCGACCTCTTCGGATCAAAGGTAAACACGTGAAAACCCCAGCGTGTTGCGATTTTATTATATAGGCGCATGCTAGGTTTATAATCAATGTATGGTGAATTAAACACCCAAGATGGATCCTCGGGCGAGGGTTAACATATGTTTTCCTACACGTCGAGCTCCAGTGCCCACTTGGCTATACGTCCGGATGACTCTGGCTTCGACAAGACTTGTCTCAAGGGTAAGTCAGTCAGCACCTGGACGGAATGGGCTTGGAAGTAAGGTCGGAGGCGTCGCTTGGCGTTCACTAGAGCCAGTGCTACCTTTTCGAGGCTGGTGTACCTCGTCTCCGGTCCTTTGAGAGCCCGGCTAATAAAGTAGATGGGGAGTTGACGTCCCACCTCATCTCGTACCAATACCGCACTGATTGCCTCGTCCGAGGCGGCCAGATATAAAGAAAGGAGCTCACCTTCTTTCGGGGCGGACAGGGTCGGCAGGTCGGCGAGATACTCTTTCGATTCTTGTGGCGAACTGGTGTTCCTCCTTCCAGGCGAAGTCCGGAGCTCTCCTCAAGATCTTGAAGAAGGGAAGGCGCTAACTCGGCGGCCGGGATAAGAATCTGCTGAGGGCGGCTAGGCACCCGGTGAGTTTGTGGATCTCACGGATGGTCTTTGGCACCTGCATGTCGAGCACTGTTTTCACCTTAGTGGGATTTGCCTTCAGGCCTTCTTGAGAAACCCAGCATCCCAGGAATTTACCCGTCTTCACCATGAATGTGCACTTCTGGGGGTTGAGCTTGAGGTTGGCCGACCTGAGGAGCTGGAGGATAGTTCCGAGGTCGTCGGCGCAGCTCTCCGTTTTTTGACTTTTGACTACGATGTCGTCGACGTAGACTTCGACAATCTTCCTATGTGATCTTTGAATATTGCATCCACCATCCTCTGGTAGGTAGCTCCGGCGTTCTTCAGGCCGAAAGGCATCTTCCTGTACGTAAAGACGCCGAAGTCGGTGATGAACGCTGTCTTTGGGGCGTCCTCCGGGCTCATCAGGATTTGGTGGTACCCTTTGTACAGATCTAGGAAGCTGAAGACTTCGTGGCCTACCAGTGCCTCCACCTTCTTGTCAATGTCGGGGAGGGGGTAACAATCTTTCGGGCAGTGTTTGTTGAGGTCGGTGTAGTCGACACACATGCGCCACCCCCTCCTGGCTTTCGGACCACGACTGGATTAGCCATCCAGGTCGGGTACTTAACCTCGAACAAGATCTTGGCCTTCTGGAGTTGAGTCACTTCGTCTCTTATGACCGGCCGCTACTATCGCAAACACTCTTTTCTTCTGTCGAACTGGCTTAGTAGCCGGGTCGATGTTGAGCGATGAGTTATGAGCTCGGGTGACACTCATGTCATGTCGAGCGGGGACCATGCGAACACGTCCCTGTATTCCCTCAGAAGCTGAATAACATGTTGTCGAATATAAGCTGGGCCCTGGACGCCGACCTTGACGACTTTGGAGGGGTCGTCGTCGTATAGCTGGAGGTTCTCAGTCAGGTCGTCCCGAGGTGGCGGCTTCTGGGGATTCTGTAATTGCTATGCCTGAGGCAAGGCTACATCCTGGGTTGAGACTCGTAAGCATTCTTTGGCTGCCGTTTGGTCACCCTGGATGCTTAGCACCCCCACCGGGGTGGGTATCTTGATCGTGAGGTGGTACACCGAGCAGACGGCCTTGGTGGCGTATAGCCAATCTCTGCCCAGGATGATGTTGTATGGAGAGGGAGCTCGTACCAGGAAAAATTGAATGGACTTTGTGACCGACCTGGGAGCACGTCCTACGGTAACCGGAAGGGTGATGACACCTTCGGGTTGAACCGCCTCCTGAGTGAAGCTCCGCAACTGGGATGGTGCGGGACGTATTTGAATCCCTCCGACCTCAAGTTTATCCAGACAGCTCTGGAAGATAATGCTGACGGAGGCACCGATGTCGATGTAGACCCGGTGGACGTTCTTGTTGCCCACCACGGCTTGTATTGTGATGGCGTCTTGGTGGGGCATGATTTTGGGCACCGGGTCATCTTTGGAGAACACGATGTTCTCACCATCCCGGAGTCGCTTGTTTTTCGGCTCCTCGGGGGCCGACCTCCGAGCTTCATTCTTTAACGACGACCTCGTCGTTCCTACAGGGAGCCCGGTAATGGCATAGACCTGCTCCATAGCGTTGGGACCTTCGTCCTCGTCATCTTCGGGTTGGGTCGCCGTCGAGGTCGGCCCGCAGTTGTTGCCACCATTATTCTTCCCTCTGCGCTTCTTGTTCCCTGGCCCAGCTCGGCCGAGGTATTTCTTGAGGGCTCCTCCTTTGACGAGCTCGTCAATCTGCGAGCCCAGGTTTCTGCAATCTTCGGTATCGTGACCATACCCTTGGTGATAGTCACAATACTTCTCCGTTGACCTCTTCTTAGATCCTCCTTTCATAGGAGGGGGCTTCGGGAAGAGCTCGGCGTGGAGCTCGAATATCTCCGCCCTCGATTTGAGCAGACGAGGTGCGTTACCGCCAGGGTTTGGCCGAGGTCCGAGCCTGGACTCCACCGGGCCCCTCTTGATTCTCTCGAAGGCACTTCGGCGATCAGCGCCTCGACCTCGGTCATCTGGCTTCTTTCTTTCAACCCTCTGCTCATCCCAGATCTCTCTCTTCTTCCGGTCCGACTCGTCTCCTTTGACGAAGTTGTCAACCAGGGTCCAAAGGCGACTAGCCATCTTCGGCTTTTCTCGGGTGATCTCTTTATTCAGTGCGCCGGGTCGGATCCCATTCTTGAACGCATTGATGATGTAGAGATCGTTACTCTCATCAATTTTGAGAGACTCCATGATGAACCTCGAGACGAAGTTCGACATCGTCTCGTCCCGCCCTTGGCGGATAGTGAGCAGGTCGGACGAAGGCTGCTGAGGTGGCATCTTCTGATAGAAGCGCCACTTGAACTGATCCATGAGATCCTGGAAGCAGTGTATACTGTTTTGGCGGAGTGAGGTGAACCACCGTCGGGCGTTGGAGATCAGCACCTCGGGGAAGATTTTGCACATATGAAAATCTTCCATTCCTTGATTCTCCATGTTGGTAGTGTAGGCGAAAAGAAAGTCGGAGGGGTCCCCAAGGCCATCGTAGGCAGCGATGTTGGATGCCCTGTATCGCTGGGGCAAGGGCGTGTCTAGAATCTCTCTGGAGAAAGGAGAGATGATTCTTCCGTACCGGTCGAACCCCGGGAGATCATTGTCATCTCTCTCTGGAGGGGTGGGAGACCGGTGACGGCGTCTGTCGTCTCTTCGAGGGGGAGTTCGGCTCCGCCTCTCCTCTCTTCTGTTTTGCTCGGCTCTCTGGGCGGCATGCCGAGGTGGAGAGCGACTTCGCGGGCGACGTGGTGGTGAAGGGTTGCGACCATCTCGGCGAGGTGATTGACTTCTGGCGGCGGGTTGGCGTACGCGTTCCCGGCTATTGTGCCGAGGTGAGCGTTGACCATTTCGGTGGGGCGAACGACCTCGGGCGCCTGTAACCACCAGTTCGGGCACTCGAGAGGTGCCCGCTCCATTCGTCCTCTGGTGAAGGAAATTTTGGAATTGGCCGAGATTGGCATTGAGGAACTCGGACAAAGCTCGGCCAAGGGATTCGTGAGATCGGTGAACCGCCTGTTCACTGGCGTTGAGGTCGGCGTCTTCTTCCTCGTTGGGGAGGCGATCCTGAGGGTGTATGAGAATGTTTTCCATGTAGCCCTCAGGCGTGTGACCGCTTGCGGCGTCTGCAATCTCCTTCCCGCGGCGCTGAGTGACCACCTGGTCGTCTTCAGCGCGGTTGTTTCCGGCATCGGCGGCGGTGCTAGCGTTTGCACGTGTTCTTGCCATTAAATTGTAGACAAACGAAGCTTTTTTGTTCAGTGTTCCCAAAGACGGAGCCAATGATAAATCTAGTGTATGTTAATATACGAGATTTGTGTAAAGCAGTAAAGAACACCAAGACTTTTACGTGGTTCGATCGGGAATAGATCTACGTCCACGGAGGAGTGATTCCTCAATACTTTCACTATGATTTGATTACAGTGAGTGCAGCTAAAAGCTCTTAGTATTCAATAAGTTGCTAACCTTTCTACCTTCGATCTAACTCCTATTTATACATATCTGAGGACCCCTAAGGCGGGATCTGATCCCCTCCCATTGTAGGGACTCTTCCCCTCGCATGTAGGGACTCTTCCTCTCGCATGTAGGGACTCTTAGCCTTCCGTGTAGGGTAGAGGCTGATTAGGGTTTGGAGGCTGGTTAGGGTTTGGAGGCTGGGCCTTTGGCTTAACCGCGTGGGCCGTTATTAATGTCAGGCCCAACTCGTTTGGGCCTGTCAGTGGACCTGAGCGGTTGGGCCATATCCCATCAAGTGACAAAATTGGTTATCGTAAATTAGGTGTTAATTTCATCGACGAACTTGGGGATAATCCCAGAATCCGCAAGCGAAGCATCGATCTCCCACACGAGACCTTTGAAAGGCACCATCGACCTATTATCAGTTGTGCAAGTCCAAGTTGATCACATCTTCTCTTCTCAACCTGTCTTGTCTGACAACGCCTCCAGCGTCGTCCCCTTCTTTTGATCTCTCAGTTATAGATACTACATTCTCTTGCACTCATAGCTAGTTGTATTCTATGCTTCTTGTGTCGACTGTGTACATATATACATGTAATTTTTGTGTTTCACTCTTGTCAAATGATTTCTTGATTATTAGATAGGGTAAAATGAGTGTGCCAGAATCCTTGATCAACATATACTACAGTTAAGGGTGTAATTGAGTCAAGCTTAGTCTAATATTATAGAACTCAAGCTTGACGCATGAATCGTTGACATGAGATCGAATATTTGTTGTTTAACGCTTCCAAGGATCACGAGCTTATTCGATCTTTTAAAATTTTCATTATTAAAAAAAAATCAAATTAATTATTCTAGAAAATAATAATGGTTTTACTTAAATTTATCATTTTCTTATGAATAATAGTAAAGTTAATTAGGTACTTAATTTACTTATTAGTAATTAAGTATAATTAAAGTATTAAGTTATAGAATGTTAAAAGTTTGATATTCTAAAGCCAGTTTGCTTAACAATCTTTTCCAAGAGTCAAATAATGTCTAGCTCAAACTTGATTTATTAGTTAATGAATTTGATTAAATAATGAACTTTTATTAAATCGAAATTCAAATAGCTTGTGAGTGAGTAGTGTCATTGATTTACAACCCTAACTATGGAGGCATGATCCTAACGGGATATAGCTTGGTGTTTAGGTTTATATATGCTGTTGTTGTGTCAACAAGATAAAGACTTTCTTTGACAACTTATGCTTTTGTAGTTGAGTTATTAATAAGTATATTAAATATCTAATTAACTTTATTTATTATGATAAAATGATTATCTGTGTAGGTGTGTGTTAACCTAGTGGTAGAATGATTAATGCGTAAAATCAAAGGTCTCATATTTGAGTTTATAGTGACGTTATTTTTAAATTTTTTGTACTAATTAATTTTAAAAAAGTGACGATTCTTTTGTTTTAAGATAAAGGTGAATATAAGTGAACTATTACAATATTTCAAAATAACTAATTTAATATTGTAAGATTTTATTTTTTATTTTTTGTGAGTGAGGGGATATTTTTACGAATGGTTAATATTTGTAAAACGAGGAATTGCGGTAGGCCTAATATAGCAGCTTAAATGCAGGCCTAAAATAATAATACCAAGTACCAGCCCATTTGTCTGATCGATTAATTGTGGTCAATTGGAAGAAATACTTGTATAATAATTTATATTTTGTTTTTCGAGTGTGATAATTGACAAGAAGCAAATGGCACAAACGGCACAAGAGTTAATCAAAGTATCAAACCATAGTCTCTTTTATTTATCTAACAATAATTGATAGACCTAAAGAGTAAACCTTACAATTAAAGGTTCGCGTAAACGTTGTGAGTTATGAGGAAGTTGAAAGCCACTTGACACTTAATTGATGCATTGAAAGTATCGGTATTTGTAAGAACATAAATATGTTTTTTTAATAGAAAGATATGGATATATTTGATGTAATATCACTATTTGTACCAATTTAGAGAATAAATCCATTATTTTTCAATATTTCATAATATTTTTAAGTTCTATATTTTCGAATATGTCCCCAATATCTGCTTAGTTTTTATTTAATTTGTAGAACAAACTAAATTATACAACATCACTTTTAGTGGAAATTTCCTTAACCCAACTGTCAATATTCGTGACCATGAAAATATGAAATATTGGTTAGTTTAGCGAAATTTTCGATCCATAGCATTGAAGAAAGAAATTCTTCAAAATCTAGAAGAATACTTATCATCACTACAATTTGAAGAAGAAAAAGAAGAGAAAAGAAATTATCTCAAAACATTACCCGGCCGGCTCCATCATTGAAGCAATACTAATGAGTAAATTAGATTTGATATTCCAATTGGTGGAAAAAATAGAAGTTAGAACCATTCTCAGCCCTCCTACCGTGAAAAATATCATTTATGTTGGATGAATGCATCACCTTGCTTGGAATCCATAATGAAATTCTATCTTTTTTTAATACAATAATTTTTGTGAAGAATACAATAAATTTATAAATTCGATGTAATAATTTTCAATTTTCACAAAAAATAGAGTTCTCATTATAGCTACTCCCCAGCATAAGAAACTTAAAAAATTTAGGTTTCAAAATAAAGCAAAGACTAATGAGTGAAGTAGCGGAAATTACGATGCAAACGTACAATTAAAAACTGTTGTGCACTTGTTTTGTAAAAAAAGTCCAGATTCAATAATGAAATGTTTGATGTAGTTAGATTTGATATTCCAATTGGTGGAAAAAGTGACACGTCGATTTATTACTGCAACATAAAAATCAAATGTACACCAGTAATCATAATATGGTAAAGGGTACATGATGAATCCATATTAATAGATTGCTCTATATATGCCAACGTTTTATATTTAATCTCGAGTTGATACTAATCATCTAATTATTTTCGTTGGTGGGCAGATGAACGTGGCAATAGATGGTGTGATGGTGCAATATGTATAATATTTATATACAAAAATAACAAATTCTATATTGAAAAGTGAATTCTAGTCACATGATAATATACATAGTACTCTCGATCGATGAATAAGTGATTTTGTACTTGGAGTATGTTTGGCTAAACTTATAAACTCTTCGAAATAGCTTATAAGTTATTTAAGAGCTTATAAGCTCGTGTAAAGTATTTGATAAAATAAGTTCCTAAACAACTTATAAGCTGTGAAAATAAACTCCAACAACTTATAAGACCCCCTAAAAATAAGTAGTTCAACCCAACTTATTTTTCACAAGCTTATAAATAATGGTGAATTTACCAAAATAATCTTACCATTATTCGTTATTTTCTACATATATACTATCGACTTCATCTCTCGTCAATTTTCTCTCTCTAACTATGATTTTCCATATCTAACTCACGATTCTTTCTCTAGTTTATAAGCTCAATTATTCAAACACTTTGACAACTTATAAGCTCTTCAAATATTATGTCTTATAAGCTCTTAAAACATCTTAAAAGCTCTTGAAGCTTATAAGCTCTTTAAAATAAGCTTAGCCAAACACCTACCCTCTTTGTCTATATCAATACTCACACAATTAAAACTCTTCAATTTAATAATAGGTGAGAAAGGCTTCTTATGACCTCAATTGCCTACTTTTTCAACTAACCCATTAAAAAACGTCGCTATTAGGTCACAAACACTTGACAAAAATTTGACCTGAATTATTGATATTTAGTAGCTCCCAACTAATCCATGAAAATATGGTTCCTTGAAAAAAAAAGCAAATCATAACAAAACAAAAAAGAAACAAAATCGGAAAAAAAAGAAGGAAAAAGACCATGAAATGATGGGTGTATATTTCATAATTATTGTCAAAATTAAGGACAATTTCCATACGTTTAGAACCTTACTAGTCTTGTTAAAAACCCTAGTTAAACATTTGAAGCGGGCGTCATTAGGCCGATAACTCTTCAAATTTGGCGTTGTTTAGTGGACTGATGGTGGCGTTCTAATTATTGGAGACTTTAGTGGGTGTCAAATTTTTGACTCTTTTGTGCCACAGCAACAATCAAATCAAAACATATATAATTTCTAATGAATAAAGCTATGTTGATAAATATGTGTAAATGTACAATTAAGGACATGATGTTGCAAGAAAAAAATATCTGGTGTGGGAATTAGGAACAAATCATAATTATTCAATTGGAGGATCCCGAAGGCTGATATTAGATAGAAAATACTGTGGTAAAAAGAAGAAAACAAGGGAAAGTAGTCATTATATTGGAACCGTAATGTTATAAACAACTATATATATCTCTGTTTATTTAATGATACAATTATATCCATGAACCATAATATTTAACATGATGTTAGTAATACAATATTCCAAAACTTTAGATCAAACAATCCAGCACAAATTTGTCGGCAAAATAGTTATAATAAAAATGTAATGCTATTAATACAACATATATATACTTTAACAATGCTAGCAGAAATCTGATGTTATAGTACAAGAAACGCATCACCAATCACCTTCCACCTTCATCATCCTTGATGTCTCTAACTTGTATTCCCCCAACTACGATAATTGATCTAATCTGCCTGATTGGGTGCTAGAAATCCAAAAGGTGTGTTTTAGTTGTGTTTCGGATGCGCTGGTTTTGGCAGTTCGTAGACTTGTTTATTGGATCGGTTTCGGTTAATCGAAATTGAAGTTTCGGTTAATCGAAACCGGAACATTCCAAATCTAATAAAAGATATTGATTAATTTGGGTTATTCAATAATTGAACCGACTAACTAATCGACTATTGGTACACGATAATCGATCAGAATCGATTCGGTTCAATACTAACCGATATCCAATAACCATTTAAGCAACCCTAGTTTTGATGGAACGAAGGTCAAATTCGGCATATTCCAATAAGATTTTGGCAGAAACTGTAAGAAAATGTTACTTTTATCTATATGATATGGAATAAGTATAACATATACATCAACTCATCATAAATAGTATATGTGGATTGACTACGTGTACCATATATGGCACAAAGACGCTAGATCAACAAGATAATCGAAGGTAATGGATCTATAAAGCTGGGACCCAAAGCCCATATCTATAAACCCAGGGCCACATTCTCAGGTACTCAATTTTAAGCAATCAATAAGCCTTAAGCACAATACATTACTGACTTGAGCATCAGAGTGTCTTCCAAGAGGCCCCTTTCTCTGCTCTGTTTTGCAGTTGACTTGATCTTTACATCGTCCGAAGATCCCATACGACATTCCTGTTTCTCGCTCATAGTCATTATTCTCATCATTACCACGAGGTACGCATATTTTTATAATTATTTATTAAATATATAAGTTGAATCTATCAACTAGCGCCATCTGTGAGAAAATTTATCTCAAGCTAAGACATTGAGGTTTCCCGACAACACAATCATGTGTTGAATATATGAAAAATCCCTGTGGTGGTTATCGATTGTCGATCTTAATATGGTGCTTGAAAGATCATCATGCTTAAACATATATTATAAGATATGACGAGAGACCTATCATCACGAGTACAAGATATCCATACTACGAAAACAAGAGTTGTAAACCCTATGGCTGGAGAACAAGTCAGGAACTCGGAGGAAGCAACGCTTACCCCACATGGTGGCCAGAACCTTGTACCTAATCAGGAGTCAGCCATAGAACAAGGATCAACCCCCATAACGTCTAAAAATGCTAGAGGATTTCCTCCAGCCAATACGGCTTTGAATCTTGTCAATAAGAACGCACATTAACGAGGGGTCACCTGACCAAAATCCATACGACAGCAAGGATCGTACACCAAATCTATCACACATAGCAAGTGGGAGCAACAACAAAAATTTCTACATCGGCAACAACAAGAGATGAAGGACATGAAGAAAGAACCGACTCGTCTCGGGAGACAACAAGAGGATATGTGTCCCAGAAAGCCACCAAAAAATACAAGATGAAAAAGAATATGAATCGAAGATGGAGTCGTCCCATAAAAAAGAGAACTTTGGGCATGCATAAAAATAGTAGCTGACAGCAGTGGCGGAGCCAGGAAATATTTCCTCGGGTCCCAATTAATAATAATTTTATAAGATAATAAAATAAAATTTTAAAATAAAATTATAAAATAATAATAATTTAAATAATATAATGAGTTTATTATAATCCTTTTAGAAATTTGATTGATAATATTAATTCACATATAAAACTTTATTATTTGCATATATCTTTTATTTTATCAATATAAAATAAATTATAGAAAAAGAAAAGAAATAACATTTTATCAACATAAAACAAATTATAGAAAAAAGAAAAATGAAAGAAAGATAAAGGAAAATAAGTATAGGAAAAAAAAGGAAAATATGTAGCTAAGAGGTATCGAACCAAGATATCTTAAATGAGAGATGAAAATCATGACCTATTATATTATAATAGATTTAGTTATTAAATGTTAAATATCTATAGAGAGAGCACACATGTTTAGCTAAGAGTTAATTCACATATATAGTGTTATTATATATATATATATATTATTTTATCAATATAAAATAAATTATATAAGAAAGAAAAAAGAAAAAAAGATCCCAAAATTAAGAAAAGAAATAGAATAGAGAGAGGGAAAAAAAGGCACAAACCAAAAAAAAAGAAACAGAAGGAAAAAAAAAAGAAGAAAAGAAAGAAAGAGAGGAAAAAAAAGGAAGAGAAAAGAATAAAAAGAAAAGGAAGGGGGAAAGAAACGCTAAAAAACAGAAGAGAAAAAAAAGAAGGAAAGAAAAAAGAAGGAAATAAGAAGCAAAAAGAAAAAAAGGGAAGAGAAGAGTTTCGAACTCAGGACCTTCCCGAAATAAATAAGGATCCCAACCATCAGACTAAACAAACTTCTTTAAAATGTTATCACATATCAAATATATACATAGCCTTTAAAAAAGTAGGGGACCCAAGGGCCCCCCAAACCTCAATGTAGCTCCGCCACTGGCTGACAACCGTTTCTCAACAGCTGTATGGGTAAACCCTTTGTCTAAAAACTTCAGGCACATCAATCATGAGTATCACGGGGTGGTCACAGACCCTCAAGAGCACTTGATGAGATACGAGAATAGTGTCCAGCTACATCAATATACTAATGGAGTAAAATGTAGAGTTTTCCTAACCACACTCGTGGGTCCGACACAACAGTTGTTCTTCTGAACAGCATGCTCTGATACCATTTGATGGATCCCACTACGTACGTTCTGGCATATGGGGAGGAATACACCAGATAGGTAAATTATAACTTTTTCTGTTGACAAGATTGACTGTATGGTGAGATCAACTAGTTGGTTAACTAGCAGTCCAATACTGGTGTCAGTATTGCTGGTAAGTTCAAATAACGAATGTCTTGTACTAAGTGATATCAATTAGCAAACCTACTGACTGCTAAGGCAGCAAGTCAGTTGGACTGGTAACTGATATTCAGGTTTGTACACTTAGTCAAGTTTTGATTAATCAGTATTCAGTTTATGACTCCTCAGTGTCAAACAGATACTGATAGCGGGTTTCAAACAATGATGTGCTGTTGTGTAATAGTGATGACAGTTTAATAGCAGGTAATATAAAGACAGTAGTGAAAGTAAATAACACATTGGTTTTTACGTGGTTCAAAGAGATCAACTCCTACACTCACAAACTGATTTCTCAGTTAATCCACTAGCTAGGGATTGTATCTTCTTTATAGGTACAAGAGTAAACCTAGATACTGAGGTCACTTTACAGTATCCACCGAACTTGGCGTTCCTCATACGTTTACTGGTGCTAGGAAACCTTAACTGCTTTCAGGATGCAGTTGACTTAACCTCTAGCTTACGGGTGCTAGAAAGCTTTCAGCAGCTAACACTTCGTTGCTTACTTGCCCAAATTTCTACTAAACTGTGGGGGGTTTTGCAGAGGGTTTTTCCACCTTAGGATCTGAGCTATCACATACGATAAACTCAGGATGTCTAGGCTTAAGATATACAAGGTGAATATCCTAGACGTAAGGAAGTGTATATAAAATCACGAGCTGATATGTATATTTGAGCTCTGGAGATTTGCTTATATTTGAGGAATTTCCTTCTTCAAAATCGCTTGTCTTGAGCTTTGGCTTGATAGCTTTTGGAAATTCAATTGTGCAGCGTTTCGGTAACCTATGAAGGTTGGATTCTGCACATATATAAGGGAGATATAAGAATAGAGTCGTTGGAGGGACCACCATTCATATTATTCCATTTTTTCGTTTGAATTCTTCCCATTGAGAATCCTCGTACGTCTTCTGATAAAGGTCATGTCATTATACATTGTAGCTCTACAACTCTGAAAAGTGGTATGGCATGTCAGAATCTTCTGCAGATAGCTACTACACGTGGCGAGTCAAATATTTAAGGCTTAATATTTTTTCATGTTTCTTCAGTTGAGTAGACTCCATGTTTCTTCAGAATATACTTCAGGTTTGGTCAGTCGAGTCTGCTTCAGTATATTATCAGCAGTCTGGACTATGTTTTTTTATCAGCTTTGATCAACCTTAGTCAGCATGATGCTTTCAATCAGATGTAGATAGCTATAGTCAGTTTTGACCTTTCATCTTGCCAGCTTTGACTTTGTATTATTGGCCTGATCCCTAGTCGTCAGCTTTGACTCCTGGACATCAACTTTGACTTCTGGTAGTCATCTTTGACTGCTAGTACTCATCATTGACTTTTGCAAAGTTTTTCGGCTACCTGATATGACACTTAGTCATATGCTAACTCATTCTCGGTCCGTCAACATTGAGTCTTTAGTCTTCAATCTTCAAGCTTCAGTCTTCCAATGTCAGTCTTCGACTTCAGTCTGTCAGCTCTTCTCTTTTCAGTTTTGCTTGCACTTCAGTCTTCAGACTTTCATTGGCCTTCCTTCAGTCTTCAGTCCTCAGTACACGATCTTTCAGTTGAACTGTTCATTAGGTGTGCTGGTACTGATACTCATATTAGTATGACTGGCTTTTATACTGCTTGAACTTCTTCAGTCTTGAGTCTGTCTAAGCTGGTAGTTCAATTGCTGAAAACCTATAACAATAACGACTAACTCGAAAAAAAATCAGTAGCTTTAGTTACTTCAACAAGACAGTCATCAGAGGTTTTATGATCTAATCAAAACACACAGTTAATATAGATTTGATTCCTGAAATTAGGCATTTTCCCAACACCAATTGATAGTCCGGTCGAGATCGTAATAATGTATGGGAGGAGAGGAATGAATACACTAGTTAAGATAAATAATCTTTTTTTCTTTTATCACAAGACATGACGTTCTACTGATGTCAGTAGCTGTTGATTATTGATACAAGTCAGTACTAATGTCAATACTACTGATCAATTTAGTTTGAGGGAGTCTTGTACTGAGTGAGTTAGTTAGCAATCCCACTGACTGTTGTTCAACGGATTAATTCGACTGATAACTAATGTGCGTACGGAAGTGGTGGTGGTTAAGTTTTTCCTTTACATAAAATTTGTACTGCAAATATACTTAGTCAATTCTTGGCTTAGTCATTATTAGTTTTCTCTTCAGTAGCAAAGTGTTTACTGATGGAGGGTTTGAACAGTTATACAGTGTTGTGAGTGCTGAGTGATGTTCAGTTCCATAACATGAAATGTAAGGTACTGAAAGGTAAAGAGCACACTTAGTTTTTACATAGTTAGGAGAGATCAGCTCATACGTTCACGGACTGATAAATTAGTCAATCTACTACGTGGGATTATTCTTGCTTACTAGTGCAAGAGAAAATCTAGATACAAAAGTTCACTTTATTTGTACCCCGATTTACTTGTCGTATCTTCATACGTTTACTGGTGCTAGAAAACATCTAACTATTTACGGGTGTAAGAAAATCAAGCTTTCAACAACAAACACTTTTTGTTTACTTGCCCAACTTCTACTTGTACTTTTACAAGTGTTTGGTAAAGGGGATATTTCCAACTTAGGACTGAGTTGTTATAAACAACTCAATGAGTTCTAGGCGAAAGATAATACAAGTTTAAAGCCTATACACTACGAGAATATGCATGCTAAATCTTGAGCAAATAAATATATTTTGAGCTCTTATGATTTACTAATAACAATGTAGATTTCCTTCTTCGAAATACGTTGTTCGTATGCTTTAGGAGATATGAAATTTTAACTCTTTGGATGCTTGAATGCTCAGTGTTTTCGGTTGCTTTCAAAGGTTGGATCTCTCAAGTATTTATAGGAGAGACAATGAATATGGTCGTTGGAGGGGATACCAATACATCCATTTCATTTTTCAAACCCGTTTGAATCCTCGTATGTCATTTTTCGTGTTTGCATCATCGTACAATAGAGCTCTGCACTTCGGAAAAGTAATTTTGGCTTGTTTGGATCTTCACAGATACGTTCTAATATATGGAAAGTCAAATACTCAATGTTTAAATTATTTTATATTTCTTTAGTAAGGTTGACTCTGTGTTTCTTCAGTATCTTGACTTCGGGTCTCTTCAGTAGAGTCAGCTTTGTATTTTTTCAGTAAAGTGAACTGTCTCTTTTCAATTTGATGACTCCGAGTCTTTAGTAGACACTTCATCTTGTCGTAGATCTTCAGCAACTTCGACTTCTCTTCTATTGAAATGACACTTAGTCATTTTCTTGACTTCTTCGTCTTCAGTAGCGCTGAGTCTCCAGTCTTCAAACTTCATTAGCATTAGTATTGTTGTTTCTATCAGTATGAGTGGTTACAATACTGCTTTCGAACACCTTCAGTATTAAAGATCGATACTGATGGTTCTTCTGTTGAAACTTGTAAACATAAAAAGCTCGTTTTCTAACATGTGAGCAACACCATGTTACAACAGTAGCACAATCATCAGGAGGTTTTGAAATCTCATTAAAACACTAAATTGAGACAGAATTTTTCCAACAAACTCATAGTAAATTGTATATATAGTTTTCGTCTTTATATATTTGGATATTCACTTACTGAAACTAGTAACTTCAAAATTTGGATAAATATCATTTAAAATCTCAAACTATAGCTGTTTATCCAAAATATCCTAAACTTTCAAAAATATTTATTTAAATCATCAACCGATACCAAAAATGTCTCGCTTTCATTTTTTCGGTCCATGAAATCTTGATGTGGCTCGTCGGATGCCACATGAAATCACAATGCAAAACCAACCTAATTTTGATGGCATCCGACAAGCCACGTCAACATTTCGGGGGGCCAAAAAATGAACTTCAGATATATTTGGTACAAAGCTGATAGTTGATGATTTAAATATATATTTCTGAAAGTTCGAAATATTTTTGATAAAAATAAATATAATTTGGATTTTTTAAGTAATATCTACCCTAATTTTTTTTAATCCAAGTTATCTTTTCACATAAAATTGTTCTTGTTTAGATTTACTAGTTACAAGTTTTTATGGTAAACATAATTGGCACAAATTATTTAATATAAATTAAATATAAATAAATCTAATTATTTAATTGGACTGTATCATACTTGAGTTTCAAACAAAGTCCGAACAGGACCCACTTCAAGTGGATTGGCCTAGCTCACAGAATGCACTTCTAGTAGGCCGGGTTGGGATAGGTCGGCCCGACCCATATGAAAATTCTAGGTGTCACTAGGATGGCGGGGTTGTAGTGGCAGCTCCACGGTGAAGAAGACAAAATTGAATCTATGGTCATTTTGATTTAAATTTTTTATAAATCAAAATGACATTATTTTGAAATTTTATTCATCTGGGTAATATGTTGTATTCCACTAAATGTGTTTTGAATCAATCGATTCTAACAATTTGATATAGTAAAAAATTAAATGATTTAAAGTATTTTTGGGCACTACAGTTCGAGTAACTTTCGTGTAAATTTTATAATTTTAATTTTAGCTTGGATGTATTTGATCAAATACGAATAGTAATAACGGTTAATAGTAAGTTGTGTTATGCTTTTTTCTTATTTGAATGCACATTGGAAAGAAAGAGACTAAAGAGTTATTAATTACATCAGATAAAATTACTTCCCTTCGATCTATTCCCTTTCCATTCACACTATGAAAAGTTTATTCCCTTTTCGTTCACACTATGAGAAAACTCAGAAAAGTAATGAATTCCTATACTTCATTCCTTTCCTTCTATCTTGTTGTTCTTTACTTTTCCTTTTTCTTTCAACGTGGATATATCCAATACGCATTTTACTGTTAAAATAATTATCCGAGTCGAAAGGTACAATCTTTTAATATCTAAAGTATATATTCAGATATATTGTCACAGCCCGGTTTGGCTAAACCTTACCGGACCGCGACTCGGGTTCGGGTTAAGTGAATATGACAAGAATAAGGTTTTCAACTCATTTCATCTATGAAGAAATATAGATGTTTCAAACAGAGACGAGAATCATGATGGAGCAAAATAGTTGATATATATATATAAGGAAGGTTTCAAGGTTTCAACAAACAGTAACCTTTTACAAAGCTTATCATAGTAGCAAAATATAACAGAGTCTCAAGAGTTTGACAGCGGAAATACGTGTGAGACATGCATGTGAAGATGCATTCTCAAGGTGAACCAAAAATACTTCATACTTCAAAAAGATTTCCGCTCAACTCCCGCTCTGTTCCATCACCCGCTCAACCTGCACATTTAAAAACAAACATGCAGGGCTGAGTACAAAAATTGCACTCAGTGGACACATTGCCGAAAACATTTTATTTTACGAAATATTGTCTCGCCTCATCACAAGAAGACACTGAGGGTTTTGTTTGAAAATGCCTTGTTCTTACAAAATACATTTTCAATATTTACTCAAAAGTCAATCGCCACCACATTTTCATATCACAACAACCACAACGTATATTCCAAGTCGACTATGGATAACGCACGGGAGGAGGCCTCCTTCACCCGGACGCAATCGATCGCAACCGGATTCGAAAACCGATCGAAGCCCGATTCAAAAAACCGCGATTCGACTAATGTGTACACAACCCTAGCTGGAATTTCTACTTACATCTCCACTAAGATCCGACCAGAACTTCCTGTTGCCCTAGGCAACCCGAATGGACATATACAAAACATAAAACATTTTATGGCAGATAATATCGTATCTCAAAATTTTGCAAGAAACAAGACAAGAATAACGAGAAACATTTTTCAAAAGCTCATAAAAGTTTTGGTAAGAAAGCCCACCTCGAGAACTTAAAGTTCTTAGGTCACTAGGGTTTTACTTGATTTTTTCCTCTCTCCGAGTTAAACCTTATCAATGTAAGAAACGAAATTTTAGCATATCATCATGCTGCGTAAGATTCTTCGATCCGAACCAACGTACGCAATATCCTTCCATTCATTCCTTTGTTCAAATCGTTCGATAGAGACGAACATAGTCTATAACGTTCTACGCGTCAAATAAGGCTAACGCCGGACTTATTTTGACGTTTCCTAATCAATTAATGTCGATTATGAATTTTCTCAATTTATAAGAGATATTCTACCTTTTTAGTATATAATGTACGTTTTAATGTACTTACGTAACGTAAGTTACATTGTTACTAAACGTACTACGTCACATAGATCACGTATTATCGAATTACGTGCGATTTGACCTTGGTCTACGTTTTTGGTCAAAATTTTGACTTAGTCAACATTTAGTCAACAATTTTGACTTTGGTCAACTCAAAGTCAACATTTTGACTTTTTCAATTTCTTATGAAATTCTATCATTTTATGTGCAATTCTTGTTCTAAAAATTCCCATAAAATCATACTATGTCTAAAACATTATTTTGGATCAGTTTATGCAATTATCTCTCATAAAATAAATTTATAACATTGATACTTATAACCTATAGTTTTTGAAAACCCTATTTAAACTAAGCAAACAATTTCCAAAAATTCCAATAAAACCACATAACACATAATCGTCTATAAGCATCCTTATTATAACATAATTTTTATTTATTGTGAACTATTCAATTTAATTTTCCTAAGTCACTTTTGAAAATTTGGACTTAGGTCCAATAAATTCTTAACAATCCCAATAAATTCATGCAACACTATATTATGATTCTACACTTTCAATATGTTATGATAACACTCAAACATGGATTATATCTCAACATAATATCATGTTCTATAATTTTCGAAATTCATAGACTTAGGTACTAAAGTTTTCCAAAATTCTACATAAATTCTTATAAGTTTATTTAATACCCTAGATCATGATTTCATGTTCAAATTAACAATTAAAATCATACTCATCAACATATTACTCCCTTAAGTTTTGGTCATCAGATAAAATTTAATATCATGCTTGATTTTGTGATATAATATACTACATGCTCAATAACATCATATAAATACAATTTCTAAACATATTGGCACAAGTTTCATATTTTTTGAAAATCACACATATAACTTAAGCTTATAACATAAATTCTAACGATATACTGAAGCTTGTAAGATTTCTAACCTCTTGATCGAATTCGATTGACGTCGTGACGTATTCTTTCTATGATCAAGAGCACTTCAAGAACACTCTCTTATTTTTTTCTCTATTTTATCTCCTATTTCTTCCTATTTTGGGTTATGAGCTTATGGGAGGGGTGATCTCCTATTTATAGGATTTATGAGATGATCTTAATTATTACATTTTAAAATATCTAATGTACACTTGTACAAAATCTTATCTTTATCCTTATCAAATCTTATCTAAATCCTTATCATATCTTATCTTTTAATAGGTACATTGAATCATTTATACAACTTGCATCACACTTTTCCTAAAATAATTAAATTACAAATTTTATAATATATTTGTGGCAATTTTACGCCATTAGGAGACAACACAATAGGTTACTTGTTTTAATTGAATTCTAACTCTACTTTACACCTAATAACATGATAAGATCACAATCTTATCCTTTCATTAATTATAGCATGATATTTATTAATTAAATCTCATAAAATCAAGCATATTTTCGCCACTTGCTATGCACTTGTCATCCAACTTGTGCAAGTTGATATAACACCTTATCTTATCCTTAATAATATCATATTAATATAATATTTATGATACATCATCAATTGGATAAGAATTAAATTAAATATCACACTTTGAAAACCCTAATTTTCGGTCACCTCATGTATTATATGATAAATATTTTATTTTCTTCCAATTAATAGCTATGTGACATAATATTGATCTTAGATAATAATTTAGATCATAGGAAAATTAATTAAGATCGATTTCATATACTTTAGTAAAGTTATCGGCAAATAATCCAAAATTAAGGATAAATTATCAAACTATTAAACTAATATTATTTTCATGAAGAATTACATAAATATAATGATATTATATCATAAAATAAATTTTTGGAACATTTCTTAGCAATTTTCCAAGAATTTCGAAAACTAGGGTTTCTTATGAATTAATTTTCAAAATTCCACTCTTACCCTATTCTATTATTTTCGAAACTTTATATTATTTCTAAGTGATAAGATTGATCTAGAATCATGATATTTATCAAGTATATAATTAAATAAAATATTTAGTACAATTATCACATAAAAATCATGATTTTCGAATTTCACATAAAATAATACTTAAATTTCGAAAATCATGCAACTAATATTTAAAATATTATTTCCTATGATATTCTACACATTTCTAAGAGATAAACATTATCTCTTAATTAATTATGATCTTATCTTATCTTTTTATAAAAATATCATAGCAATCTTATCTTAAAAATGTCATTTTCAACCTTATCACTTACACCTCATGCCTGTGTGTTCAAGATAATTATCTTATCATATATTATAAGATAAACATGACAACTCATCACATAAAATCAAGTGATCATATAATAATTCACAAATTAATTATTCCTTCTTATGTTTTTCGAAAATAATCAAATAAATAAGGAAAAATGTTTCTTTTTCTTCCTTAGTGTAAATAATATCCTAAATATGCTTAAAACATATTTAAAAATTATTTCGTTCAAATTTTCAAGAGAAATTTCGATTCGACTATTACCGACGTTCATTTTCATACTCGTTTCTATCGTACTGTTCCTTCTTTATTTTCGAAATTTTTAAGCCCAGAAATTCGGGGTATTACATATATAGTCTTAAGTAAATGATAAGGTGTATAGTTCAAGATCATTAATCTCACTTTTGATTTCATAAGTGCACACTCAAAGCATGTTTGTTAATGTAAAAAATTCAAAATCTTTTGACAAACTGAAAGCAAAGACTTTGAACTGTGGAATATATTTTAGTAGTCAATAAAAAGAAGAAAATAGAAAATTAGTGGAATATGGGCAATACCAGTGCCCAAGCAACAAGGTTGGTAGGTCCAGTTATGACGAGTGAATGGCAACACTGAAAGAAAATGCACTCATTCTTCTTCCTTGCTTGCCCAACCACCTTTTGTGTTGTGGAGTTACTTTTTATTTTTTTATGTCATATTATCAAAATGTCGACATCTCATCAAGTCGACATTAAAATATGATTGTACGTTTTGGTTCTCCATTGCAAGTAATATTATATTTTTATATATAACTATTAAATCCCTACATGTATCTTATCAGCAGTACCAATATTAAGGCTATAAATATTTTGGCTAGTAATAGTAAGATGTCACGGGAAAATTGCAATTAGTTCCATTTGCTGTCTTTTCTATTTTATGAGCCCACATTATATATTCTATTATATATATGATAATATTAAAAAATATGTGATATGTACATTGTGATACATCAATTTGGTAGATTACTATCGAATGCTTAGGGATGGTAATGAACCGAATCTGAACCAGATCTTGTTCGGTTCAAATCCAGATCCAATTTTTTTTGATTTGATCCGGATTCGATCCAGATTCATTGGATCCAAAAATATTAGATCCAAATCCATAAGATCCGCAGGGTCCACGATTTAGACCCGAATCCATATATTTTCTCTTCTAAAATAAATCAAATCAACTATATAATAATAATAATAATAATAATAATAATAATAATAATAATAATAATAATAATAAAAAAACATAATAACACTATAATAATTATTCAGAATTTCTAAAATCATCACTATATAAAAAGATGTTAGTTACAAATTTATTTTTGTTTCCATGACAACAAATAATATTGCAATATGAATAGAAGAAACAATATATATATCTTAGCAAATAGACCACTCATATATAAAATTTTATCAAATACAATGTACAATTTTCTAATGTTATTGACCTACCATCCAATTCCATAACATAGTTTATCCAACTTCGACTAGAAAGAAAATAATATAATACACTTATAAATAAAGATAAAAATATATTTACATATATATTATATGGATCAACGGGTCGGATCTGGATCTTCGAAATCAAGATCCAGATCCGAATTTTAATGGAATGGTCTGAATCCAATCCAAATCCGTCGGATCTTATTATTTTGAAAATTCAGATCTTGAAAAATGAATCTGGATCTGGATCAGGTCCAAGACGTACTGCCATCCCTACTAATGTTGATTCTTTGCTGTAATTTTTTTTTACTTGATCAGCTTTTTTAATGCATCCCATATCCATGCCATTTTCTCTAGACGCACCTTGCCAGAGAGAGTAAGGGAGAGGGAATGGCACAAACCTTATTTATCAAATTGAACTGTGGGAAAATTGGCTTATTGAAATTTCAAAATCTAGCTAATCAAGGCATAATATTTTCTATTACCTCCGTCTTGCTTTAAAAGGTTCATTGCTTTTGAAAATATAAATTAAGAAGCATTATGTTTTATGTGTAAAATAGTATATGTCATAGAATTCAAGATACTTTTATATATAAAAATGATTCATTTTTTGGTATAAGCTACTTAGAGTTGGACAACCCAAAGACAAATATGAGCCACTTAAGCGGGATGCAATGAGTATTTTTTATGCTTTTCTACAGTATTGAAATTTCTCTATCCTCAACAATCATTATTTTTTTTATTTTTTTTATTTCTATAAAAATTGTAAAATTATAAGCATTTTGTGCAAATTGTTGTGCACAAACCTTATTATCAAATTGAATTGTAGGAAGGTTGGCTTAATGGAATTTCAATTCGGTTATACTCATTCGGTTATTATCAATATGCCCATTTGATTATCGGGTAAACCGATAATCGAAATTTCAGAAATCACACCATCGAATACCGAATCTAATCCAGTGAAATTGATTATTCGGTTAACCGATAACCATTACTTTGGGTCGATTATGCAAATAATCGAATCCTCAATACCAAATTTTCATCCTTAGAAAATTTTTAAAAATATGTTTTGGGGAGGAGTAGAGTATATACCAAGGATAAAATTGGAATAAAAGAAAGAGAAACTTGCGGAGAAGTTATTGGGAAATGAGAATTAACATAGATACAACTATAGCTGACAAAAGTAGCGGGTCCGATCGGCCTAACCCCGGGCCCGTCATGCTTTTACATTTTTTTGGACCGGGCTAGGCCCGTTCGAAAATTTTTGGGCCTAAAAATATGAAACCCAAACCAATCACAAGCGGATTGTCGGGCAGGCGGGCTTTATTAGATCATTTTTCTAATTTTTTAAATATTTAAAATTACTATTTTTAATTGTAAAAAAATAAATATTTATATAAAATATAATTAATCTTATTAAGTAATTATAGATATTTATATTAAATAATATTATAAAGGGTTATTGGTATATAAATACATCAACTTTTAGCCCATTTTGGTTTTCACATGAACTTTAAAAATTGTCACAAAATACACAAACTTAATCACTTTAGTGATTTTACCATAATTTCAAATTCAGACCAAATTAAATTTGATTAGGTATCTCGAAAATTTATTGTAGAAAAAACGATCGATGATATAAACAATATTGTTGAGAATGACATAAAATTTTTGAGATGATTTATCAACCCTCATTTTTAATTTAGTTTCATTTGAAATAATGGTATATTAATGATCGTTTTGTCTACTATAAATTTTTGATGTCAAGTCATATTTAATTTGTATTTTAATGGTAAAAATTTTTAAAGTATTTTATGATAATTTTAAATCAAAATTGATCCAAATTTGGTATATTTTACACCAATAACCCTATTATAAATATGTATATTTAATAGAATACATGAGGAGTTTTTTTAGTCCGAAACCCTGGGCTTTTTTGGCCCGAAGCCCAATAGACCCAAGGTTTTTTTCAAGCCAGCTTTTTAGGTTAATTTTTTTTCAAACCTTTAATTTTTAAACCTAAATCAACCCAAACCCCGAGTACCTCGGACAGACTTATTTTGCCGAGTCTAGCTACAGCAAAGCAAAAAAGCAAGAAAGAATCACTACTTTGTTCAGTTGTGACTCTGAGTCACTTCTTTCACAAATCCCCATCCTATTCCATGCACTCTTTAACCATCTTCCTTTCCATTTCTCTTCACACACACACACTATATATATATATATAATAAATCCATTCAAGTACGACCTGCCACAAGACAGAGATCAATTGATACATATATATTCAAACGGAGACACAGAAAAGAAAAACAGAAAAACAGAGAGAGAGAGAGAGAGACAGAGAGATGACGCCAAATATCCAACACCCAACCACGACGACAACGGCAGCAGCCGGCGCCGGATTCCAGAGGTGGAACTCGCCGATTCCGTACCTATTCGGTGGTCTAGCGCTGGTGTTGGGAGTGGTGACTCTGGCGCTAGCAATTCTGGCGTGCTTATATAATAATTCGTCGTCGGAAGAGGAAGAGTCCTCGAACGACAATTCGAAGAAGGCGGCGTGTACTTTGCAGCCGGAGATGGAGCCTAGAATAGTTGTGATCATGGCCGGAGAAACTAACCCCACCCACCTCGCCAGACCCATAGCCGCCGTGAGGCCGCCTCATGAACAAGTTTGAGGCCGGCCGTGCATTTCTGTTTCCAACAAGATTTTTGCTATACTTTTTAGTTTAGAGTTAGATATGTAGGTTGATTACGTGGTTAATGCTATCGATATGATGAAGTTAACACATTTCTTATTTATTCATACCCTTTATATATATACACACACCTAAGTATATGGTTTAATTGCTAACATGTTATTGAACTTTGATTGAATTTTAGTGTTCCATTTGTTTTATAAATTATTACAATAATAAGATAACTTTTTTATTTGTAGCATAATAAAAATAATTAATATATTTCAATGATATCATTTATACCCAAAACTCATACGATGTCATTCTATGTTCTTGAACTTTGATTGAATCTTAGTGTTCCATTTGTTTTATAAATTTTACAATAATAAGATAACCTTTTGATTTGTAGCAGAATAAAAATAATTAATATATTTCAATAATATCACTTATACCCCAAATCTCATACGATGTCATTCTGTGAGTGATATATGACAATTTACACTTCATATTTTTCTGCTTAGATGCAAAAAATCACGTTATCATGTTTTCGATTGTCGGAAAATTTTGAGGGTATCTATTCTCCTACAAATTTTAAAAAAATACTCTTATTACGAGAATTTATAAAACATATTGAAAACAAAAATCAGGCCTAATTAAGTTGGTGTATTCACCACTAGGGAGTTGTATGTTCAATTCACCTCCTGTATTTACACATACTTAACGCACTCATATATTTATGTATGAAATATGTGTAGAGGACTGCCGTTGAACTTGACACCTAGTTATTAGATGATGAAATTTGCGGCGTCTCGGAAATGTTATACAGTTATTAAGTGGCATCCGAAATTGGGCCCAAAGCCAACAAGTATTATTATTATTATTATTATTATTATTATTATTATTATTATTATTAAATAGTTAATGGGCGTGACACTGTGGATTTTCTGTACCCAATTAAGGAAAAAAGCTGGGCTGCAATTTTCTCAACGTCTTAAGAGGTGTACAAAAAAAAAAAAACTCCTCTTGATGAAATATGTAAATTCAATTGTTGTACTCCAATCAAATTACTTCTTTGATGCAGAAAAACACTTTTTTTTTAAAATTGAGGATCGGAAATTGAGATTCGTACCCTGATATTTCATTTTTATAAAGGAGATGAATATCACTGAACTATAATAACCGTGGTTAATGCATACAGTACAGGACAATTAAGTATACTAAACAGTAATTTGTATCAAAATGACGGTAAAAAATTATTTTTCTTTCACATAGGTAGTTGTACTTCTTTTCCTTTTTACCCTTACAAATATCCTTCCTTTCAATCTCATGTTTCAAGTGGCACTAGCTAGCTCCAACCTCTCTGAAACCCTAGGCGGCTAGGGTTTTTGGAGTCTTCCCTCCTTTCTTCTTGGAAAGGTCTTCTTCCCTTTTGTCTCGAAGGGTTTTGTCTTTGGCTCATCTTTGAATGGAAGCAGACGAGATTGCCAACCTGGTGAGAATTCTGAAACTATCTACGGACGCCAAGGAAAGGGCGGTGGTCTTGACGAAGGAGGAAGCAGAAAGAGGCAGAAAGCGAATTGAGAAAGTTGTGGTTGGGAAAATCTTTGCCAGGAAAATGGTGAACAAGGAAACCCTGAAATCTAATCTCCCCCGAATTCTGAGATCAAGAGGAAGAACTGAAATTGAGATCGTGGGTCATAACCTGTTTGTTATCACCTTCTCCCTTGAGAAGGATAGAAACACAGCACTAGAAGATGGCCCCGGCATTTTTCAAGACCTTATGGTGCTAAAACAAACTGAAGAGATGCAAACGCCGTTTGATGTCTGCTTCGACGAGATATCCATTTGGGTTCAATGCCATAACATCCCCATATCCTGCATGGAACCTAATATAATCCGTAGAATTGGAGGGAGGATAGGGAAGGTTATCGAAATTGACATGGATGAGGGTGGACAATGTGTGAGGAAGTATGCTCGGATTAGAGTTACGAGACAGATTAATGCCCCGCTGATCAGATGCGTTCCTTTAACTAATATTGGGGTGGTGAAGGTGTAGGGATGACAAATGTCAAGCCCTCGTCCCGAGGATCTATCTTGGATATTTAATTCACCATACATTGATTATAAACCTAGCATGCGTCTATTTAATTAATTGCAACACGTATGGGTTTTCTCGTGTTTACCTTTGGATCGAAGAGGTCGATGGAGCGAGATGAATGGATCGAACGGATCGGACTCGTGCTTTAACCTTCGGATCAGATCCGGTTGCCCAATCTCCAACGTCGAGTGAGGACGATCTATGGAGAATGCTACAAGAAATCACCTCAAACCCTAGCTAATTTTCGAGAATCTCACTATGAAGATGGACGAAAATTATGCTCTAATTTTGTGGATTAACCTTGATTCTATCTCTTACCTTATATTTATAATGCATTACCATAATCCCATAAGGAAAGGATCCATGCATATCCCATAAATATAATAATATCCATATAGGATAAAGAGAATCAAATCCTTGCCTTAGAGGGATAGGGCGCCGATTTCATCAGAGCTTGAGCACGGATGGGCCGACCAAGGATCAAATGCAAGGAATAAAGATGGGCCTCAAATAAATTAATTATCTTATGTTCAGCCCAGAACATAAATTAATTTATAAACATTTATTCATGCCACTAGAGAATAAATGCTGACTTACCCCTTTATTACCGAAGTTGAGTCGGGCTTGCACTTAGACATTACGAATCCCCGTATTTAAGATATCGAGCGTCCATTAATTATTTATAGCATTTCGATCGCTTAAAATAATTAATATCTTTAATTCCTTAAGTAGTACCACTCAACCTTATTATTGTACTTGAGCTAACTCAACTGCGGGGTTTAGTACAATAAACCTTTGAGCTCCTTAAGGGGCGTCATCATCCTAAACCGGATACGGTGACTCGACATGATAACTAGCGTGACATACAAGATCGCCACCACCCAAGATGCGGAGAATCTTGGGTTAGAACATATAACCTCACCCATAACAAGTCAAAGTGATGGTCAAGAACTCATACTCACCTAATACCTTATCGAAGTTTAGATCATCGTAAGTCACCGAGATCTTGGTTCTTCACGACGGTCGATAGAAGAACACATCTCATCGTGATCCTTCAATACGTCGAGACGCACCAAAGATAGACAAGCAACTAAGTCAAGTCACTTCTTATCTATATCTGCAGCCTAAACCGACAACTCGTCCTTAAGTTGTCTCATTTGTGAAACTTTTATATCTCATTAAGCTTGACCAATCATACGGACTTCGTGATCTTCTACACATCGTATGATCTAACTTATATATGAGATAAGGGGACACGATATATGCAATCAAGTATTCAATTCGGATAGGAGATTGTAATAGTGGTAACAGAAACATTGTATACAAGCTCAACCAAAGCGCTTTCGGTATACAAATCGACAATCTCCCACTTATAGTAAAGCAAACTTTTAGTATACAATGTGTCTCTACTAGCTATTACAAACAACCATCACTTTGCTTCTCCCACTTATACAAAAGTTTCCTTTCTAAGTGGGTGCCATCAAGCGCAATCCAAGTCCTCTAACGTGTCCATCGTAGACTTTTGCGGCAGACTCTTCGTGAATGGATCCGCTAGATTTTCCGTCAGTATCAATCTTTTCAATCAAGACGCCACCTCGTCTAACGATTTCTCGTATG
This sequence comes from Salvia rosmarinus, assembly GCA_036937905.1. NCBI lineage: Eukaryota > Viridiplantae > Streptophyta > Magnoliopsida > Lamiales > Lamiaceae > Salvia > Salvia rosmarinus. The sequence continues at coordinate 31,361,399 of CM072816.1, read as the reverse complement.
ACATGGTACTTTCTCTCAATGTGTTTGGTCGCTTGTGGGTCCGTGGTTCCTTCGAGTTTGCACATCGCACCGAAAGTTATCACGATAAACTATGATACTCTTGGGCAAACCAGTACCACACCTAGATCCATGAGGTAGTTCTTGAACCATCTGACCTCCTTAGAAACCTCCGCGGCTACATATTCGGCTTCCATGGTGGAGTCCGCAATGCATCGCCGCTTTGCACTCGCCAGATACGGCTCCACCTCCCAAGGTAAACACATAGCCCGAGGTTGACTTTTCTCATCACGATCGACTTGGAAACCCAGTCAGATAACCCAAAGGCATTAGACTATCGCATGGTAAACTAGCCTATAATCTCGAGTCCTTTTCGGTACTGAGTATATGCTTTATTGCGATCAATGAGCTTGTCGAGGTTAGGCGATATCTAGCTACTATGCCTACCGCGCAGCGATATCGGGCCTCGTGCATAGCATTGCGTACATGAGACTTCCTACGGCGAAGCGTAAGGAACTTGTCTCATTCCTCTATCTCCTTTGCGGTCATAGGTGATTGCGTCTTAGATAAAGGCGCCATGTCCGAAAGGTAGCAATCCTTTCTTGGCGGTCGCATACTAAAGCAGTAATCACGGTATCAATGTAAGGCGGCGAGATAAGCTCGACAATTTCTTCTTGCGATCTCGATAAACCTTGATCCCAAGAATGTACGCTGCATCTCCTAAGTCTTTCATTTGAAAGCGATCGATAACCAACTCTTTACGTCGATATGACTTCACGTTGTTGCCAACTAGAAGAATGTCATCTACATAAAGTGCAAGAAATACCACATCACCGTTGACATCTAACCGACACACACAACTCTCGCTAGGCAACTGGGTAAATCCATGGACTTTACCACCTCGTCAAAGCGTAAGTTCCATGATCGGAGGCTCGCTTAAGTCCATAAATGGACTTCTTAAGCTTCCATACTAGATGCTCTTCACCTTCACCACATAACCGGGTTCTTTGCATATAGATGTCTCTACCTTCTCAAGGTAACCGTTTAGAAAAGCGGTTTTAACATCCATTTGCCAAACCTCTAGGTTCAAGTGGGTGCTATGGCCGAAGAATTACGATGGACTTGAGCATTGCTACGGTGAAAGGTCTCATCGAAATCGATTCCCTCAATGCGAGTACCTTTCGCCACAAGCTCGGCTTTAAAAGCGAAACCTCTCCATCGGAATCTCTTCCTCTTGTATATCCACTTACTACCTATGGCTTCCTTGCCATCCGGTAGATGTGTCTTTCATATACATCCATAGCGTTATGGACTCCATTTCTAAGTCCATAGCGGTGTGCCATGATCTTGCATCAATATCTCAGATCGCCTCCTTGTATGTCCATGGGTCGATTATTGCTGTTCGTCTCACAGGACTAAATCCAAGATTCACCCACGAACATAAATCGCTCGGGTTGACGAAAAACCCTCCCATCACGACGAGGTTCTACAGGCATAATGGCAACGATGGGTGCAGATACTTGTGGTTCTCTATCTTGCACAACTTGCTGGGTAGGTACCACTTGTACGGTCGGTATCTCCAGTGGAATTCGACCCACTTCAATTTCTTGAAGTATCTGGTGTCGATCCCTCCCACTAGACTCGACATCTCGTACCTTTGGCCTAATCGGTGGTGGAATATGATCATCTTCTAATTCTTGAAGAATGATTTCAACTTTGGCTTATGATTTTCATATAATCCTCTTCTAAGAATCGGGCATTAGTCTAATAATAACCTTCGATCCTTAGGACTATAGAATAAACCACCTTCGTTCCTCTAGGATAGCCAATAAACAGCCTTGCGTCGGATCTAGCCTCCAACTTGTCGCCTTCTTGTTCAAGACGTGTCCGGATCGCCCATATCCTTATGTGGTTTAAACCGGGCTGCGCCCAAACCACAACTCGAAAGGGTCTTTTCGATCGACTTGGATGGTACTAGATTTAGCAAGTATGTCATTGTTTCTAAGGCATACCCCGAACGAAATAGGCAATGTTGCATAACTCATCATTGATCTAACCATTTCCAAAAGAGTCCTATTTCTTCGCCTCGACACACCATTTCTTTGTGGTGTGCCGGTGAAATCTTGTTGGGATGTAATCCCACACTCCACTAGATAGACCATAAACTCACATCGAGGTATTCGCCACCGCGATCGTAACGCTTGATGACTTGATACTTTACCTAGCTTCGTCTCCACTCCGCCTTAAACTCTTTGAATTTCTCAAGCATTCGGACTGCGGTGAAGCGGTGTATATGTATCCGCACCTCGAGTAATCGTCAATGAAAGTGACAAAATACTGCACCTCCACGAGCTTGTGTGGACATAGGTCCACACAGTCGAATGGACTAGCTCTAACATTTCTTTGGCTCTATAGCCCTTCGCTTTGAAGGGTCAGTCGACATCTTACCTACATATAGGATTCGCAGATCGGGCCAAGTAACAGTGAGATTACCCAACGCTCCATTCTTAGCAGTCTTTGGATCCTATTTAGATTGATGTGACCTAATCTAAGATGCCGGAGAAAAGTAATGTCATCTCACAAGAAAACTTTCTCTTTTAGGGTTTGATGAAGATGCAACATAGTTATAGGTATTATGTTTTGCGGAAATAGTATAAAGCTTAATTATATAACGTACAACACAGATAACTTTGTTATTTCTTATGATAGAAACACCACTATCAAAAATAATGAATATCCATGAGTAAATAATTTCGAAAGCGAAACAAGGTTCCTACCGAAAGTCCGCACATATAAAGCGTCTTTCAAAACTAAAGCTTTTCTCAAAACATAAAGTAACATCTCCAACCGCAACGGCCTCGACTTTCGCGCGTTGCCCATGGAGATCGTTATCTCGCCATCAAACGACTCCCTTGTCCGCAGGGAACCCACGCAGTGTAACAAACATGATCGGCCATACCAGATCTACTACCCAAGAATGGGTAGAACAAGTCGCTAAACATGTTTCCGTTACTAAAGCAAACGACCACTGAGCCTCGAGCATAGGGCACTGCCTTCCAATGCCCGATCTCACCGCACTTGAAGCACTTGCCCTTCTCCTTTGGCTTTTTCAAACCGCTGGTAGAGCCTTTTGTATTACTCCCACTCTTTTCTTTAGCCTTAGCATCCCTTGAATTCCACTTTCCCTTTTCATCTTTTGATAAAGCAGTGGTTTTCTTTGAGGTGCGTGCTAAAGACTGTGCACCTTTACCCATTTTACGTTCTTCCGTTACTAGATCCTCTTGCAATGAATCTAGAGTATAACTCTTATCATAAAGGACTGTTCTATAACGGAAGTCATCAAAAGACTTGGGCAAAGTGTTGAGGATCATATCGATTACGACTACGCCATCAATATATCCTCCAACCAACTCGAGCTCTCCAAGAGATTGATCATTTGCTCTACATGGTCATGCACATCGAATCACTTTCCTTCATTGAACTCGACATTATTGATTTTGTCAAATTATGACATGACGATTCTATCCGACTCTCATACGATTTCACAAGATTTAGCCATATCGTGGTGCATCTTCCATCTCTTGATTTGGAGTTGCGGTGGACTCGCACATGGTGACCAAAAGAAGGCACTTTGCCATTACATTTGATTTGTCCCATTTCTCGTGCTCCTTGCGCTCCTCATCGATGAATAAATTGTCTAGAGGCTTGGGATGGGGTGTAGTGAGTAAAATAAATTATCTTGGCAAGAAGAACATTCTCAATGTTACGCTTCCACTCGATAAAATTTGGACCGGATAGCAGATTTTGTGCGAGCATATTGATAATCGGAGTAAGAGACATATCCGAAAAGATAATGAAAACACATAAGCATACGATCGCACATAATTCGTAACAATAATATTGTAACCTTTTGATAAAACAATATTAATGAAACCTCCAATCGCCCAAGGAATCCCACATGCAAGCCCAGCGTGTGGGCGTTTACACATGAACGCTCGACCGGACTAAAATATACCTTTTAGTCGTTTAATTTCAATCCATGTCAACTTAACCTATGACAAATGAAATTAACGATTGGACCTTACTAGACCACATCACTATCGCAAGAAGGGACTTGGCGGAAATTGTACTCGAGGTGATGTCAAGCAATGACCACATTTTTAACAAATAAAATGAATTCTTAGAATTGGTATACTCACTCGGACCATACCGCCCAATTCAAATTCTTTTGTTATCTCATTTTATATCTATCTCTAGAGAACTTATGAAAATCGCACATGTAAGCCGCAGCGTGGACGCGTTTACATGAAACTCCCACTTCTCAATAGATTTAAAATGTTTTATTTAGAAATCTCATCTAACAAACTTATGATAAACAAGTGCAAGCAAGCCACGCGTGTGGGCGTTTACTCACGGTCGTATCACTTTGTTTAGAGATCAAAAGGTGGAGGCCTCGACATTTTAATTTGAAAATTAATTTGTCGGGTTGCTTGCTTAGTCTTTTTATTCAAAAGGTTTGTCCATGCAGATCACGTAATCTAGCATGCTTGTCATAGAACTCAACATGTAAAACATGCTCGCAGTAATTCTAAAATATGCTAGATAAACGCGATAAACTTAGCATGCTTACTATGCGCACTTAAACACGTAAAACACTTAATGGTTTGTCAACGTAATTTAAACATACATAGCATGCTATCGCATAATTTAAACATCCACGACATGCAATGAACGATAAAATAAAATAAAACGCTCATCGTGGCCCACTCGTGGAACTCGCACTTTCTTGCCTAATCTATTACATAGAAATGCAAAGTACAGTATTAAACTTCGAAAACGGGCATCGCGTGCACGGGCACGGACCGGATTCGATAAAACTTGATTTGGTCCGGATCGGTGGAACGGGCCGGATCGGGCCTAAAAATCTGAAATCGGGCTGGAAAAATGGGTCTGGGCCTGAAAATCGGGTCTGGGCCGAGTTTGGGCCGGGTTGGCCCAAAATGGGCTGGGCCGCGCGCGCTAGGGCACAGCCCATGCGCGCCAAAGACCGCGCCGTCGCCCACCCTTCCGAGAAAAACTCGGCGACTTTGAGGTTTCGCGAATCTCGTGGCCGAGGCCGCCGAGCTGCCGAGGCCTCGCGAGATTCGCGCGACTCGTGATAGCCCGTTGCGTGCCGCCAAGAACACTTTGAGGTTTCAGCGGCAGCGCGCGCGCGCCGACGAGCACCGCCGAAACGCGCGCGCTGCCCGCCGGCGCGCGCGCCAGCGCTCGCGCCGCCGAGCGCCGCGCCTGCGCCGAGACCTCGTTGAGGTTTCCACGCGGTTTCGCCGAGCGCGGACAGAGGCCGAGGTTTCCGTCACGAACGCGTCGCACCCGCGACGCCCGCCGTTGCCGCGCTACCCGCCGCGACGCGTCTGGCGCCGCCATAGCCGCTGCCAGCGCCCGATCGAGGTTTGTCGCGCGCGACGCTAAGCGCCGAGCGGTGCAGAGGCGCCCGCCTGCAAGCGCGCCTCGTACCGCTCGGGCCGCCGAGCCATGCTCGCCACACCGCCGTCGTCCGCCGCCCCGTCCCGCCGATGCCGCCGAGGGTCGCCGTCGCGTCCGGTTTCTCCCGGCGATTCTTCATCGTCTCATTTTTCGTGCTTTCGTCTTCGTTCTTCTTTTACATATAAGATTTACAAGAAAAAATCTAATCTAACCACGGATTTTCTCGTGGTGAAAAACAAAAACCAACAAAAACAAAAACGAGCCATGATTAACGATTGATCCACAATTAATTAAACGCACGTAATAATCAAACGTGAATTAATCCAACAGAGCCAAGATTCGATCCGTGCTCTGATACCAATTGTAGGGATGACAAATGTCAAGCCCTCGCCCCAAGGATCTATCTTGGATATTTAATTCACCATACATTGATTATAAACCTAGCATGCGTCTATTTAATTAATTGCAACACGTAGGGTTTTCTCATGTTTACCTTTGGATCCGAAGAGGTCGATGGAACGAGATGAATGGATCGAACGGATCGGACTCGTGCTTTGACCTTTTGGGTGTATCCGGTTGCCCAATCTCCAACGTCGAGTGAGGACGATCTATGGAGAATGCTACAAGAAATCACCCTCAAACCCTAGCTAATTTTGAGAATCTCACTATGAAGATGGACGAAAATTATGCTCTAATTTAATGGATTAACCTTGATTCTATCTCTTACCTTATATTTATAATGCATTACCATAATCTCATAAGGAAAGGATCCATGCATATCCCATAAATATAATAATATCCATATAGGATAAAGAGAATCAAATCCTTGCCTTAGAGGATAGGCGCCGATTTCATCAGAGCTTGCCCTGGATGGGCGACCAGGATCAAATGCAAGGAATAAAGATGGGCCTCAAATAAATTAATTATCTTATGTTCACCCGAACATAAATTAATTTATAAACATTTATTCATGCCACTAGAGAATAAATGATGACTTACCCTTTATTACGAAGTTGAGTCGGGCTTGCACTTGACATTCTGAATCCTGTATTTAAGATATCGAACGTCCATTAATTATTTATAGCATTCGATCGCTTAAAATAATTAATATCTTTAATTCTTAAGTAGTACCACTCAACCTTATTATTGTACTTGAGCTAACTCAACTGCGGGGTTTAGTACAATAAACCTTTGAGCTCCTTAAGGGGCGTCATCATCCTAAACGGATACGGTGACTCGACTGAGATAACTAGCGTGACATACAAGACGCCACCACCCAAGATGCGGAGAATCTTGGGTTAGAACATATAACCTCACCCATAACAAGTCAAAGTGATGGTGAGAACTCATACTCACCTAATACCTTATCGAGGTTTAGATCATCGTAAGTCACCGAGATCTTGGTTCTTCACGACGGTCGGATAGAAGAACACATCTCATCGTGATCCTTCAATACGTCGAGACGCACCGGCATAGACAAGCAACTAAGTCAAGTCACTTATCTATCTGCGGCCTAAACCGACAACTCGTCCTTAAGTTGTCTCATTGTGAAACTTTTATATCTCATTAAGCTTGACCAATCATACGGACTTACGTGATCTTCTACACATCGTATGATCTAACTTATATATGAGATAAGGGACACGATATATGCAATCAAGTATTCAATTCAGATAGGAGATTGTAATAGTGGTAACAGGAAACATTGTATACAAGCTCAACCAAACTGCTTTCAGTATACAAATCCAACAGAATGAATCTTTAATTTTGTGTCAATATGAAAGGCTGTCGGACTTCTGTTATGCGTGTGGAAGGATTGGGCATATTTCGAAGGATTGCTCTGACTTGGATGCCAAAAAATCTAATCCTCAGTTTGACTCTTGGCTACGAGCTGGAAGGAATGTGCCGATGAGACGTAAAACATGGACAGAGGAGAATACCTCATCAAATAACAGTAGCGGGCAGGAGGATAAGGGCGAGAATGACAGAAAAATCTTGATGGTATCATCATCAAGGGAAGAGGAGGGTAGACAAGAGGATATGGGTAAGGAAAATTCTGCATGTAAAGATGATGAGATGATGGCTGTGGAATACGTTTCCCAAACTGGAGATATAAAATCTGGAAGAGGTAGTGAGGAGATAAATGGTAGAAACATTGTGGAGGACCAGGAGGATGGATGTGAAAGCCATTATGCAGCTGCTGGTGGGGAGCCTGGAGGAAACAATGAGGCTGAGAAAACTAAGAAGAAGAAGGAATCTCCACAGAAAATAAAGAGGAAGGGATCGAGGGAGGGATGGAAAAGGAGGGCTAGGAGGAATTTTGAGGGAGGGAACATTACCACGTTAGATAAAAACAGAAAGAGAACAGGTGATTTGATCCATGATCTTGGAATGGATGCTCCAAAAATGAAACTTCAAAGAATTATGCATGTGGATGAGTGCGGCAACTTTGAAACGGCGGAGGCTGCCTCGCAGCCCCGCCGAGCATTATGAATTGCCTAATTTGGAATGCACGTGGATTGGGAAACACAAGTGCATTCCATGAGTTGCGGCAACTCCTTGCCAATATTTCCCCAAGTTTAATCTTTATCTGTGAGACTAAACTTGTTGCGAGTAGATGTAGTTGGTGGAAAAGTATCCTTGGCTACAAAGGTATGTTCTTCGTTGATGCGGTGGGGTATAAGGGGGGTCTTGTTTTAATGTGGGATGAAAAAATCGATGTGAATATCATGTCTTATTCTTCGGGCCACATTGACTGTGTTGTGAAAAGCTTGGAAGGACAGTGGCGTTTTACGGGATTCTATGGTAATCCGGTGACTGATATGAGAAAGTTTTCATGGGATCTTATGCGACGGCTGAGTTGTGTGGATCGGTTTAGAGAGTTGGCTTGGCTGATTGGGGGTGATTTCAATGAGATTGTTTTTGATACCGAAAAGTTAGGAGGCAGACCCAGACCTCTAAACCAGATGGAGCTTTTTAAATAGGCTATTTCTGACTGCGACTGCATGAGATCTCTTTTCCTGATCTGGAATTTACGTGGAGTAATAAGCGTGTGAATGGCTTGATGTTTGAGAGGCTGGATCGTTTTCTTGGGGATGCTAAGTGGCAACAGGCGTTCCCTAACACTCAGACGAAAGCTCTTGACTTCCACGGATCGGACCATCGACCTGTGCTTTGCCACCTTAATATGCAGGCTCGTGAAGTGGTAGTTCGTGGGAAAAGCCGTTTCTACTTTGAGGATAAATGGATGCTTGAGAAAGTTTCGCCTCGATCTCATGTGAGTGAAAACTGGGGCGAGAACAATCTCCCCGGCATGCTTGCAAAGTGTTCGGGTTTCCTAACCCAGTGGTCGCATCTTAATTTTAATAGGGAAGGCAAAAATATTGGGAGGCTTAGGAAAGAAAGACAGAAGTTGATAGGCCTTGCAGGTGACAAGAAATCAAACCAGAGGATCCTTCACATTAGCAATATGATTGAGAAAGCTGTCGAGATTGAAGCTGTGCACTGGCAACAAAGGGCGAGGCTCAACTGGCTTGCTAATGGTGATCGTAACACTAGCGCTTTCCATGCCCGAGCATCCCAGAGGCAAAGAAAAGACTCGATCCATTTTTTGAAGGATGATCGAGGGGTTACGTATGAGAATGAAGATGATAAAGCTGGAGTTATCAGGAATTATTTTATGGAGCTTTTTAAATCTAGCTCCCCTAATCTTCGGATATTACGGCGGTTTCTATGAATATTGTTGAAAGAGTGTCGGCGGAGGACTATTCTTTTTTGAATCGACCTTTTGAGGCTAAAGAGATTAAAGAAGCCGTTTTTGATATGCACCCTACAAAGAGTCCTGGCCCGAATGGTTTCAATGCTCGTTTCTTTCAACGCTTTTGGCCGATGATTGGGGACATTGTGACTGCGGAGACCCTGGCTATTCTTAATGAGGAGGCTCCGATCAAAGAGTGGAATGACACCCTTTTATGTCTAATTCCGAAGATTAGCAAGCCAATGTTGGTCTCGGATTTTAGACCTATTAGCATGTGCAATACGAGCTATAAGATTGTTTCTAAAGTGATTGCCAATAGACTTCGTCTGGTCCTGGACCGTGTTATTGACCAGGCTCAAACGCCTTCATCAAGGGGAGACTGATTACCGATAACGTGCTGGTAAGCTTTGAATGCCAGCACTGGATTCGCAAGAGAAGAAAGGGTAAGGATGGCTACGCTGCGATCAAGCTGGACATGAGTAAGGCGTACGATAGAGTTGAATGGGCTTACCTCAAAGCGGTATTGGAAAGGCTTGGCTTTCCTGCTCGTCTTTGCAATTTAATCATGCAATGTGTGTCTTCGGTCAGATTCTCCTTCATCCTGAATAAGAAAGTTTTTGGTACTATTATTCCTTCCCGGGGTCTTAGACAGGGAGATCCCCTATCTCCGCTGTTATTCGTGATTTGCACTCAAGGTTTCTCTTCCCTGATTAAGAATTTCGAAAGGCTTGGCTGTTTGGAGGGAGTCCTATTCTTCCTCGAGAGCTCAGTGTTTCTCATTTGTTCTTCGCGGATGACAGCCTCATTTTTCTCAAAGCTTCCCTTGAGGGAGCATCGGCCATCAAGGAAATCCTACAGTTGTATGAGAATGCTTCGGGTCAGCTTATTAATAGATCCAAATCCTCGATTTGCTTTAGCCCGAACACTCATGTTCACATGGGGGGAGAGGGTTAAGCACATTCTGGATGTGAATTCTGAGCTTGGCCTGCAGATGTATCTTGGGATGCCGGCCTTCTCTCTTCGGCAAAAACGTGTTCAGTTCGGCTATATTAAAGATAGAATCCAACGAAAGCTGTTTGAGTGGAACCAGAGGGAGTTTTCGGCTGGGAGGAAAGAGATTCTCCTGAAAGCGGTCATCCAAGCTATTCCTACCTACGCCATGCAATGCTTTCGTATTCCGCTTGCTATCTGCAAGGATATTAATCGTATGTGCGCTGCCTTTTGGTGGGGGGATAAGGAGGAGAACAGACGTATTCAATGGACGAAATGGAAATACTTATGCAAACCAAAAGATAGGGGTGGTCTGGGCTTCCGGGATATGTCTTGCTTCAATCGGGCCCTTCTAGCAAAACAGGTATGGAGAATTTTATCAAGACCTGACTCACTTGTTGCACAAGTGTTTAAGGCTAAGTATTTCAGAAATGGTGATATCCTCACGGCCAATACAAAGAATAATTGTTCGTATGTTTGGAGGTCCCTTATGTGGAGTAGGGACCTGGTGGAAAGGGGCATGAGATGGAGAGTGGGTGATGGTCGCCAAATCAGTATTTTTCGGGATCGATGGGTGAAAGGTCTAAACGAAGGAAGGATTGATAGCAGGGGGGCCGAGCAGAATAATTTGATGAAGGTTGATCGCTCACTTTTATAACACTAAAAAGTGTAAGTATATAGGTAAGTCGAGTTATCGTATCCACAGAGATTGTATTACAAAAACATAGAAGCTAGCTCAACGACAATTCATCATTATCCAAGCACATAATTTGGGTGAAAGGTTTAAGGCTTCGGAAATTAATCCAAAGCAAAGGGAACCAAGCAGAAATAAAATAAAGCAATAAAATCACGGAAGATAACTATGAAGAAAGACTAACCCTAGGGATGCACCAATCCTATCCACAACGATGTTTATCCTGCTTATTACTAACCATTTTAATCCAGACAAGATGGAAGATCACATATATAACCAACAACTTGATTCACGACAATTGCGGCGATTGATTACTAATTTTCCTATCACGATTCGTCTCTAGAGGAAAATAAGCAACTCCAAATGGATCACTAAGAATATGCTTCCTACGAATGTCCTATCTCAGTTACGACTCAAGGCTTATTCGTATCATGCATTCAAGATCGATTGACAATTAATACAATTACGTCATTAACTGGCAACTAGATATGCATCAAGATTGATCAGAAATCAACACATATAAATAAGCACCATGAATCATGAATCAATGCCTGGAAGGTAAATAACAATAGCAGGAATCACAACATATAGGATCGAATCATGCAAACCCTAGGATTAGAACGAAAAACTAGCCAGACATAATAAACGGAATAAAATACGATTTAACCATAAAAACGGAAATTAAATATATAAAACCCGTAGGGAAGCGTTGGATGAACAATGGTTGGTCTTGAATCCAATCCCAAGCGAACGAACGGAAAACAACGGAAAACGATCGGACAAAAACGTTCCGATCGATAACGAAACGATAAACTAAACTAGAACAACGGAAAATCAATACTAGAATTAAACTAAATGAAGACTAAAGCTAAAGAATGGAAAAACTGAGGAAAAACTGAAGAAATTGAGCTCTGGGGCGTATGGGGTCCTCTTGGGGCGCAAGGGGCTTGGCCCTATTTATAGAAAAGGGTGGAAACCCTAATTTGCGCCTCTGCCGCGCCGCCTCGCGACAGGTCCTCGCGATCGCTAGTGCGATCGCTAGGTATGTCTCGCGCGCGTTCTTCTCGCTGCTTTCGCCTCCTTCTTTCGCGTTGTACCTCACGACCGGCTAGCGGTCGCTAGCAATTATGAACTGGTCGCGAGAAATCGTCCAGTGAGTTCTCGGCGCTAGGCTTCGCTCGCGGGCACGAGGTTGCGGTCGCGGCTCGCTGGGTTCTCGCGCGTGTTTCCTAGCGGCCAGCCTAGCGACCGCTAGGCTGGTCGCTAGAAACAGGTCAGATTGTAATACTTTCTCGTGCGTCGTTCCTTGCTTCGATTATCAACATATAAACCTACAAAACGTCAAAGGAACACCCAAGAGCAGTATCTTCTAGAAATAGATAAAACATTAAGAATCGATACATAAACGCACATTAAACGAGCTAAACTCATCTTCAAATATCAACTATAAACGTGTAAAATGCGCGTTTATCAAAGGTCTCGGAGCTGATCGACAACAGGGGTGAATGGGATGCGGTCAGAATTTTAAGAGAGTTCCCCCAGCATATTAGTGACGGTATCCTCGTGACGCCTATTAGGGAGAAAGGCAGCTCGGATAGTCGATACTTTTTAGTTTAGAGTTACATATGTAGGTTGATTACGTGCTTAATGCTATCGATATGATGAAGTTAACACATTTCTTATTTATTCATACCCTTTATATATATATACACACCTAAGTATATGGTTTAATTGCTAACATGTTATTGAACTTTGATTGAATTTTAGTGTTCCATTTGTTTTATAAATTATTACAGTAATAAGATAACTTTTTTATTTGTAGCATAATAAAAATAATTAATATATTTCAATGATATCATTTATACCCAAAACTCATACGATGTCATTCTATGTTCTTGAACTCTGATTGAATCTTAGTGTTCCATTTGTTTTATAAATTTTACAATAATAAGATAACTTTTTTATTTGTAGCAGAATAAAAATAATTAATATATTTCAATAATATCACTTATACCCCAAATCTCATACGATGTCATTCTGTGAGTGATATATGACAATTTACACTTCATATTTTTCTGCTTAGATGCAAAAAATCACGTTATCATGTTTTCGATTGTCGGAAAATTTTGAGGGTATCTATTCTCCTACAAATTTTAAAAAAATACTCTTATTACGAGAATTTATAAAACATATTGAAAACAAAAATCAGGCCTAATTAAGTTGGTGTATTCACCACTAGGGAGTTGTATGTTCAATTCACCTCCTGTACTTACACATACTTAACGCACTCATATATTTATGTATGAAATATGTGTAGAGGACTGCCGTTGAACTTGCCACCTAGTTATTAGATGATGAAATTTGCGGCGTCTCGGAAATGTTATACAGTTATTAAGTGGCATCCGAAATTGGGCCCAAAGCCAACAAGTATTATTATTATTATTATTATTATTATTATTATTATTATTATTATTATTATTATTAAATAGTTAATGGGAACCCAAAGCAAACAAGTAAATAGCGTGACACTGGATTTTCTGTACCCAATTAACGAAAAAAGCTGGGCTGCAATTTTCTCAACGTCTTAAGAGGTGTACAAAAAAAAAAAAAACTCCTCTGGATGAAATATGTAAATTCAATTGTTGTACTCCAATCAAATTACTTCTTTGATGCAGAAAAACACTTTTTTTTTAATTGAGGATCGGAAATTGAGATTCGTACCCTGATATTTCATTTTTATAAAGGAGATGAATATCACTGAACTATAATAACCGTGGTTAATGCATACAGGACAATTAAGTATACTAAACAGTAATTTGTATCAAAATGACGGTAAACATTTATTTTTCTTTCACATAGGTAGTTGTACTTCTTTTCCTTTTTACCCTACAAATATCCTTCCTTTCAATCTCAAGTTTCAAGTGGCACTAGCTAGCAAATGATAATGAATATCCATTTTAAGTATTTTAATAGTATAATTAAGGAAAAATATATAATTTTAGTTTGATAAATTGATTTTTTGATAATTTTAGTTTAATAATTCAATAATACCTCATTGAAGTCTAATGAAGTGATTTTGTGATAATTTTAATCCATAAGTGATTTTTGCCATCGAAAAGCACAATTATCATGGACAAATGACATGTAGAAAACACAAGTCAGATATGTCATTCGATTTGACCTATGTGTTACATATTATTTCTGATGTCAATTGTGCTTTTCAATGCCAAAAAATCACTTACGTGCTAAAATTATCGTAAAATCAATTCATTAGACTTGTTTAATGTATTATTGATTTATTAGACTAAAATTGTTACAAAGTCAATTTATCAGACTAAAATTATGTATTTTCTCCCTAATTAATGGGCATTCATTATTTAAAGCATTTTAAATACTTTGTATACGATCGAGAAAGAATTTTAAGAAAGACACTTGCCAAACCAGAGCCAGCAGCCATCAATCAATTAATCAATGAAAATAGAAATTATTGTCTTAAATTACAATCCTTTTTGAAACAAATTACAATACAGTATCCTTTTTCTATACAAACCGTAGTTTAGTTTCGGAATACGATGACGATCAGTGACGGCCTGTCCGATTTTTCTTCAATTACAACTGTTTGTTCTTTTTTATTTTCTTTTGTTCAATGTTGGTATAACTTTATGGGGGTTGGTTATAGAAGAAATTATCTATTAGATAAGAATTAAAAATCAATAGTCATCGTTAGATTGAATAATATCGGATAATTCATAATTATTTAATGATAAAAACAGTCAAATCCCTAAATTTTTGCTATTCAGAACTTTCATATTATATTCTTCGTTGTTCGTGTAATTCATGCTATTCTTCATGTAATTGTAGTTCTTATGCATGCTATCACATTCCAATTAATTGTTATGTTCATTTACTTCATGTTGTTATACATGTAATCGTAATGATGATTGTGCATATGAAAATAGTTACCGTAAATGAATATATAAAATCCCTTGATTATAAAATGATTGTCATTAAAATATGAGAATAATAAACGATTTATAATTAATCTTGATCATTAGGTTATAAAAAATAAATGAACCATATTAATTCTTAATCCTCAAAAAAATTAAAGTTCTCATTTGATAATATAACTGTATAAGCATAGTGTCATACAACTCTTTTACGTACCTTCTTGATTCCGTTGACAACACTTTTTTTTTATTCGGAGATATTTATAGGATATTCCGGCCGTAGATCATGTGCTCGAATTCCAGCCAGCAACTACTATGAATGTAATTATGATATGCTGCCTTTTACAAATGTCGACATTTATGTCAAGCCTATTAAAGTTCTTAAATTATATTATAAATAGTCTTTCCCATTCATAAAAAAAATAATCATGAAAATATTTCATTTTCGTAAAAGTATTCGCATTGATATAAATATATATGTGTAATATAACTTATTCCACTAAATAATAATATTTGAAAAAGATTTGTACAGGTTAAGCCAAGAAGCCAAAGCTAGTACATATATATATGGGTGTAATATAACTTAATTGTATAATCTTTCTATTATAGTTCTATCAACGAATTTTAAGGTGTTATTGTAGTTCGCATTTGATTAATATTGATAAAAATACAATATTAAATAATTAAGAACCAACTCCAGAGTGAAGAAGAACAAAAATAGAAAAATAATATAGAAACTTCTCGTGTATATATCTATACATATATAGGAATTGGATTAAATATAAAACTAATCTTAACATACAAAATATGAATTATTTTCAGTTATTTGATCGCGAAGATATACAGTATATATAATTATTTTAATTTTATGTTACCAAAGAAATATTAGAAAGATTTTTAATTAATTTGGATAAACAAACTTAGGCGAGTCGAATTTAAATCTCTTTTCAATGTATCCTGACCTTTGAGCTCATCAACAAATCTAACTTGAGCCATCAAATTTTTAAATGCCAAAAAACCCTATGAACTTCCAATGGCCAAAGCTTTCGAAAATTGCAGTGATCATTGACTTGAAAAACTTTGCAAAAGCACTTGCACACTTATTAATTTTAAGAATTCTCTGAAGAATCTACCATCCACGTTAAGGAATCTTCCCTCAGAGCCCACTTTATTTCACTTTTTGGAAGTTATTATAAATGCACCTATAAAATGTCCATACACATATATATCAAGTTAGATTAATAGGACATCGTCAAATTCAAGAAAAATATTGTGAAATATATATAGAAGTAATGATCAGATCAGAATTTTCATGGAATTCTCCAATTGCCTACCTCTTTGGTGGATTAGCCCTTGTCTTGGTGATCATTGTCTTGTCTCTAATCATTCTCGTCTGCGGTGGCCGGAATTCGGAGGAGGGGCCGATCACGTCATCTGGCTCAGGCGAAGTCGAGCTTGGTGGAAAACCGCCACTAGTGGTGGTCGTCATGGCCGGAGATGACATCCCAAAGTACCTGGCGGCACCATCTCTAAGGCGATGAAACGACGACATAGCATGCAGTGTATGTTTAACTTAATTTCATGCAGGAAAATGTAACAAGTAATGCAAATTGTGTATTAATTAGTTATAGGGGCTTTAGTTTCAACGCTCATCTTTATAATAAAATAATATTTGCAAGCATTGCTATATCTCTCTCTATCTATATATATTTGACACAGATTAGTTGAATTTCGTTTCCGAAGTATTATGATATTATCGTATTGATCATGTTACGAGGTGGAAATTAGAATGAAAATTATATGATTCTAACAGAATTTGTGGAGCAGATTTTTTTTTTTATAAATAAATAAAACCTGTATATATATGACTATACAATTTAAAAGATTTATCAGATTTGAGAAATAAACAAATCCTTTTCAATTAAATTACTTACTTAAATTTAACACTAGAGTCTGAATGTGAGTTCTGCTGCGCTTGATATGTCGCTCTAATAACCACCGCGTTTTACTGCTTGTGGGCTAATCAGGACAAAGTTTACGGTGAACATGAACAACATCGAATGAGATCCTCTGTTCTAATAGTGTGTCGGAAACAAATTTCATTTAATAAATAATTGTCACATAATTGAATTATTTATTCTATAGTATGTCTTGAAATAATAATAATAATAATAATAATAATAATAATAATAATAATGAGTTTGGAAAATTTCATGTTAGCATGTTTTACACTAATAATAAACAAACTTATCATCGACAAGTTTGAAATCTTATTATGTAACGATGATGTTGTTATTGAACTTCAATTGATTATGTTATACATAGAAAAAAATCTTTCAAAATTATAATTAAATTTAATCTTCGACTTTTTTTAGTTTCTTTTTAGAAAAAAATTGTGGTTGTTATTTGTTGCTACAATATATATATATAAACATTTGTTTACATCAAAATAATAAACTGGTATGCCCATTAAGTACTATTTGTTATGATACAACCAGTTAAGTCGCCAATTATTCTCCATAATGCACCTGCGGAATAACAGTGTGAATATATTCTAAGTTGGCAAACCAATACACTCGACAAAATGCATGGAACATAGAATATATAAGAGCCGGTCTTCTGTACATGCTTACGTATAATGTGTATATTAAAAAATCAGCTCTAGCTTTGATCAACTAGCGCTTATTTTTCAGCAATAATCAGTACTGATTTTTAGAATTACACAGTACGCGCACTGTGTGGGTGCACCCACATGAGTTTTCGTATATATATAAAGAGTGTTCTATCTATCTATCTATATATATATATATATATATGAAAAACTTATATGCATCCGAATGCATAGTTTATCCATTCTAATTAACTTCAATTATATTCATCAATTTTTAATTAGAATTTATTAATCTCAATTAAGGTTAGATCTTTTTTTGTGGACGTTCTTACATAAGAACGCATGGTATTGAATAATTGTTTGAATGCGAAACTCAATAATATCAAATCGTATGAACACAAAGATAAACGACTCAGGATTTTTACGTGGTTCGGCAAAAGTGCCTACGTCCACGGATCGGATCAGCTTTGATTATATATCACCGAAGAAGACGATCGGAGATCGCGGAAAGTACAAAACAAGAATAGAAAACCCTATTCTCTACCCACGTAAGATAACCCCTATCTTCTACAACTTTCCCTCTCGATCTCTCTCCAGAAACTCAAGAATCTAAGCTACACAGAAATTAGTTACTGACCTCAATCTACTAACCTACGGTGATCTATATATGTATATATATGCGAAGAACAAACACATGCAAGATGCATGAGGTCAATCCATCTACGTGTATGATACATATCCATCCAGCTGGCATTAGTTATCTCCTCAAATAATTTGCACCGAGCTCCCTATGAAATATGATATACCAACAATGGCCCCAAATACCATGCAAGCTTCATGAAGTCTCAATCGAAATAAACCTCAACAATCTCCACCTAGACAAATGCAGCTCATAACCACAAAATATAATCATCCACTGATCCTTTCATGCCCCATCACAGGGCACCCCTACTCAAGAGAGCAAACCAATCAGCCTAAGACAGTACCTAAACTTAGAAGCAGGCAATGCCTTAGTCAACATATCTGCAGGATTTTCTTCTGTACCGATCTTCACCACCTTCACTAAACCCTTGTCTATAATATCCCTCACAAAATGATACTTAACAATAATGTGCTTTGATCGCTCATGATAAACCTGATGTTTGATTAGATGTAAGGCGCTTTGGCTATCGCAATGAAGCGTAATGAGACTTTGCTTTATACCAAATTCCTTGATAATTCCTCTTAGCCAAATGCTCTCCTTTATGGCTTCATTCATAGCCATATATTCGGCTTCAGTTGTGCTCAAAGCAACAACACTTTGCAGTGAAGATCTCCACCTAACAGCTGATCCATTCGAACGGAAAAAAAACCTAGTTGAGACCTCCTGCTATCAACATTAGCTGCATAATCAGAGTCTACAAAACCCTTCACAGCATCACCATGTTTATCCTTAATAGCCTCATAAAGAATCCCATTTTGCTGTCCCTTTCAGATATCTAAACACCCACTTCAGAGCCTCCCAATGCTCTCTTCCTGGGTTGGCCATAAACCTGCTCAAAACACTCATAGAGTGAGCCAAATCCGGTCTTGTGCATATCATGGCATACATGATGCTGCCCACTGCATTAGCATAAGGGATCTTCTCAATTTCAGCCATTTCTTCTTCATTCTTTGGTTTCTGGGACTGAGACAACTTGCAATTCTGAGGCATGGGCATCACTACGGATTTTGCCAAATTCATATTGAATTTATTAACAATCTTGTTGATGTAATTCTCCTGCATTAACCACAGCTTCCCATTTCTCCTATCTCTGCAAATATCAATCCCTAGAATCCTTTTGGCTTCTCCCAATCTTTTCATCTCAAAAGTAGATTCTAGATCAGACTTGAGCAATTCCATCTCCCTTTTGCTTTTGCTTGCTATGAGCATGTCATCAACGTATAGCAACAGGTATGACACAGTACTTTTCCCAGCATTCTTCAAGTAAACACAGTTATCATACAAACTCCTTGTATAACCTATCTTCTCCATATGCTTATCAAATCTCAAATACCACTGTCTACTAGACTGTTTTAAACCATATAGAGACTTTTTGAGTAAACATACCTTGCCTTCACAACCAGGAACAATGAATCCTTCAGGCTGCTCCATGTATATGGTCTCCTTAAGTTCACCATGCAGAAATGCTGTCTTAACATCCAGCTGCTCTAATTCCAGATCATCTTGAGCTACTATAGATAGAAGAAGTCTTATGCTGCAATGCTTGACAACTGGAGAGAAAATCTCATTATAATCAACTCCCTCTTTCTGTGTATAACCCTTTGCAACAAGCCTTGCTTTGAATCTGATGGTCTCCACGCCATCTACAACCTCTATCTTTCTCTTGAAGATCCATTTGCAACCTACAGCCTTCTGTTTTGCAGGCCTATCTACAAGCACCCAAGTTATATTCTTGATTAATGAGTCCAGTTCTTCCTGCATTGCCTGGATCCATTTATCCTTGTCTATACTCTTCATGGCCTGATCATAGGTCTTTGGTTCATTATATTCAGTTTTCTGGGCAACAGTTAGAGCATAAGCAATCAGAGAGTCATCTCTATATCTTACAGGTTTCTGAGTAAACCTCCTCTTTGTTCTATCTCTTGCCAACTGATAGCTGCTTAAATCATCATTGCCCTCCTCATTCTCAGCATCATTATCATCACTGGAGTCTTGATCTGAGATTGAATCAGATGATTTTCGAGATTCATTCTCCACCTCAAAAGGCACACTGGATGAGGCTCCACCTTGAGTGGATGATTCTTTCTTTAAGAAAGGCATCTTGCTTTCATCAAATCTAACATCTCTGTTGATCAGTATCTTTTCATGCTCAGGCTCTATACACCAAAGCCTGTATCCCTTTGTCCCTTTAGGATATCCCAGCATGACACACCTTAAAGCCCTTCAGATCCAACTTGTCTTGTTTATGTGAGCATGTCGCATGTGACCCAAAACTCTCAAGTATTCATAGTGAACTGATCTTCCCGTCCATCTCTCTTCAGGGATTTCAAAATCAATGGCAGATGAGGGACATCTATTAATCAGAAAAGCTGCTGTAGACATAGCTTCCCCCCAGAAATCCTTAGACAGTCCAGAGCTGAGGAGCATGCATCTAACCCTTTCTAAGATGGTGAGGTTCATTCTTTCAATGACACCATTTTGTTGGGGATTTCCTGGCACCGTCCTATGTCTTTTTATTCCTCTATCAACACAATAAGCTGTGAAGTCCTTTGATAGAAATTCCAAATCATTATCTGTTCGAAGACATTTCAACTTGGTACCTTTCTCCACTTGCACTTCTTCACACCATTCCTTAAACTTAGAAAATGCCATATCCTTGGATTTGATCACGTACAACCACAATTTTCTTGTGTGATCATCTATCAAGGACAAATAGAAGCTGCCTCCTCCTTTTGTTTCTGATCTTGATGGCCCCCATAAGTCTGCATGAACATAATCTAGGGCCTGATGAGATGTATGTTTTCCAACTGGGAATGGTAGTTTGGTACTTTTTCCCAGAATACATTGCTCACACTTGTCCAGCTTGAAAGATCCTTGCACTCCTAGATTCTTGATCTTGGCCAGGTGATTCATACCAATCTCACTCACATGGCCCAATCTCTTGTGCCATAGCATGGAATCATTGTCTGTGGTAGACTCAATACCCCAATGATGGTCCTTCCATTGAGATAATCTGATCCTTTCTTCCTCGATCCATCAAGGACTGTGGTTCCATTCTTCATTATCTTCATATTTCCATTTACGGACAAGAATTCAAAACCTTCTTCTCTAAGCTGTCGAGATATCGATTTCTTCTTAATGCGGAACATATCGACTTGGACAAAATCTTGAATGATCCATCATTCATTCTGAATTTTATGTTCCTATTCCTTCGTTCTGCAGATCTCATTGTTTCCAAGAACTACAGAACCTAGTTCTCCCATATGTAGATCTATAAACCAGTTCTTGAATGGACATATGTGATAGGTGCATCCTGAATCCATGATCCATCTGTCCTCACCCTTTTCCTCCATCACATTTAGGACTTCTGCTTGATCATTACCTTCAGTAACATCCGCTGAATTCTGACCATTAGCTTTCATTGCTTGCTTCCTTTTCCAAGCAAAACAATCCTTCTTGAGATGTCCAGGGATCTTACAGTGATGACACTTGCGGGTTTCTTTCTCCTCTTGATCTTTTTTCTGGAATTTGTTCCCTATTTTGGGATCAAATGCAGCCTTCTTGTTCTTCTGTTGCTTGAACTTCTTGACATTCAGGCTCTCAGCTTGATTCTCTCTTTCTCCATGGTTATGTTTATGCAATTCCTTGGTCTGGATCATCTTTTGTACTTCTTCAAGAGTAATGGTTCCAGTCCTCCCAAACAACAAAGTATCACGCAGATTTTCATAACTTTTAGGAAGAGCATTCAACAACATAATAGCCTTATCTTCCACATCAAGAACAACCCCAATATTTTCCAGATCATCTAGACATGTATTAAAACCATCTAATTGATCTAATATCGATTTGTCATCACTGAATTTGTAAGAGTATAACCTTTGCTTCATGTATAATCGGTTTGCGAGAGATTTCTTCAAGTATAGACTGTCCAATTTCGCCCAAACTGCAGCTGCTGAAGTCTCCTTCGCCACTTCTCTGAGCACCTTATCCCCCAAACACAGAATTATTGTACTGTGTGCCTTGAGCAGTACATCTTCAGAAGTTCCGGCCTTCTCCTTCGATCCTTCGGCTGCAGCAGGTGGTTTGATGGCCGCCATCAATCCTTGGTTGATCAAGATCGCCTGCATCTTGATCTTCCACAGATTGAAATCTCCCTTCCCATTGAATTTCTCCGCTTCAAACTTCGCTGTAGACATCGTGAATCCGCTTCCCACAGACGGCGCCAATTATTGAA
This sequence comes from Salvia rosmarinus, assembly GCA_036937905.1. Classification (NCBI taxonomy): domain Eukaryota; kingdom Viridiplantae; phylum Streptophyta; class Magnoliopsida; order Lamiales; family Lamiaceae; genus Salvia; species Salvia rosmarinus. The sequence goes on along the minus strand of CM072816.1, from coordinate 31,338,979 downwards.
TAATTGTTTGAATGCGAAACTCAATAATATCAAATCGTATGAACACAAAGATAAACGACTCAGGATTTTTACGTGGTTCGGCAAAAGTGCCTACGTCCACGGATCGGATCAGCTTTGATTATATATCACCGAAGAAGACGATCGGAGATCGGCGGAAAGTACAAAACAAGAATAGAAAACCCTATTCTCTACCCACAGAAGATAACCCCTATCTTCTACAACTTTCCCTCTCGATCTCTCTCCAGAAACTCAAGAATCTAAGCTAATCAGGAAATTAGTTACAGCCTCAATCTACCAACTACAGCTGCATCTATATATGTATATATATGCGCAGCAACAAACACATGCAGCATGCATGAGGTCAATCCATCTACGTGTATGATACATTTCCATCCAGCTGGCATTAGTTATCTCCTCAAATAATTTGCACCGAGCTCCCTATGAAATATGATATACCAACAATGGCCCCAAATACCATGCAAGCTTCATGCAGTCTCAATCGAGCTAAAACCTCAACACATGGAGACCCACCAGTTAAGGTACTATATTGGAGATTAATAAACTCTAATTGATATTAATAAATTCCAATTGGATGCGGTCCTCACGCATTAGTTAAAATAAATGTACCATGCATTCGAATGTACTAGAGTGTGCTTTATAATAAAAAGATGCACATCACTGTTCTAATTAAATCGTGAATGAAGATTCATAAATCTTAATTGAACATTAATAAAACTTTAATTTGAATGAATGCATCGTGCATCTAAATACGAATATTTTTTTCATATATAAATCATAAAACCCAAAAAGACAATTTTCTAGTTAGAAAAGCTGCTTTAATTCTCCTTAGATCTTATCTCAAAGTCTATGAGACTCGAAAGAATCTGAAGAGTGGTCTCAAAATAAAAAACTTGGTGGGACGCTACGGGCTGGCTCCGTTAGAAACGATGAATGAGGACAACTCTCGCAAATTCAATGAATAAAGACGTGATTATAGGGATTATTCAATCAGTAAGAAATGTGCTATGCATAGTTTAATTACTTTTTTTTTGGTCAAACGCATTGAAATAACATAAAAGGGCAAAGATATATTACAAACTTAACTCGGGCATACCGAGGGGATCTGACCTATTTTAGAAGAAATGCGGCAAGGGGTGGGATAAAACACCTATCAGCCAAAACATATAGGCCAAAGAGCGACTCGCTCAATCTAGTAAAGCGGTAAAGACACAAAACCACATCAACGAACCCCTTAGTGACGAAGAAGGGGCGGGCCTCATTAAAAACCCCATGACCAGTGGGGAAAGAGTACCAGGCTTGTGCGGTGAGGCCGTGGGGCGCGGGGGTTTGGAATGTGAACACATGCAAGCTCATGAGGTGCCTTTGCTTGGTTGGGCCTAGCAACCCCTCAACACACACACCCAAAATATCACTATCAAGCGTGAAGTACATGATAAGGCATCCCAAAAGTGGATCCAAGAACCAGGTGAGACATCCTCATTTCATTACAAAGCCATCTCAAAATGAGAAGAATAAGATCAATGTAATACAAAGAATACAAAGCAAAGATAAACATCTTCTTGAATGGTCTTCACAATGGTCTTCACATCAAAGGGGATGTCTTGAAATTCAACTTATTACGCATACCAAATGTGATTCACCGTCGGCGCTAATCCGATCTGCTGCACGGAGGATGATTCTTGACCCGCCTTCTTCTCCTCTTAATGTGCTTGATAGCACTAGCAATGGTACTCATCCTACTCGGGAGGCGTAGCGGCTGTTTGATCTTATTCCATACCACTGCGTGCCTTACACTTAAAAACAAGTGCTCATGAGATTCCAAATGGTTATTACAAATGGTGCATACCTGTGAGATATTCAAAAAATGCAGCCTATCCACCGTCTTAAGTCTCCCTCTCATGGCAAGCCACATCGTGATGGAAAACTTAGGCGGTATAAAGTCCTTCCAGATTGCCTTGTGCCAGAACTGTCTCTCACCCTTCTCTCGAAGATAGTGATATGCAGCCCCCGCCCCTCTGGATCCAAAAATGCTCTCCATAAGATCTGCTGCTCTACCATGGTCTCCTCCTGCATCCTGCAAAAAACGATCTCGAAGAGTAAGGATATTCTTTAGTAAAGGAGATAGACGAATGTGTGTAGGATACTCCCATATAGTGGTGGTCGTCAAGTACTCCGCATGAATCCACTGAATCCACAAGGAGTCCTTCTTAGTATAGATGTTCCACAATGTCTTTGCTAGTAAAGCTTTGTTCCAAGTCGAGAGGTCTCGTAGTCCAAGACCTCCTTCATTCTTGGGAAGACAAACAGCTTTCCAAGCAACGGGACAATGTGTTGACCCCCACAGGAACCTCCTAACCATCGTATTGATACGATCAATGACGGTGGCTGGTAGAGGTAGAACCTGCAACCAGAAGCACTCCACCCCTTACTACTGTTTAACAATGTGCACACACACAATTTGTGATCATCATTCTCCTCAACACTACATATATATGATATTAGAGAAGAGGACCCTATAGTATTCAAGTTTTAGATAGTATGCGATATTCAATTTCATTCGTTGATCTTATTTATCTAATAGTTGAAATACACTGTATTTTTTAAGCTTCAAACGGATTTTTAATGATAAGAATCGTATAAGCGTATTTTTAACGCTTAGTTTTAAACACACAAAAATGCATGCATACTGTTAAACACAAAAATACATATTGTAGAACAGAAAATGCATATAGTTGAATAAACATGCATTAGAGATTGATTGCTCAAAACTTTATTCTCTTATTTAGATCGCTTTCTTCTAGTTTCATAGATGATATACAAAAGTTTCGATAGAAAGAAAAAGATTAGCAAGAAAAGTAACTCCATATTCCCTCGTATGATTATCTGAAGATAGGACGAATGATTGAGATAATTTTGCAGGAAAAAATTTAGGGGATGAAGGAAAGCAACCGATGGTGGAGGCTGTGGTGATTTTCAAAGCTGATTTGATAGGATGTTAAGTAAGAACAATGGAGAAAGATTGATAGAATTGGATCAGGACTGTGCATGTTAGAGAAGAGAGAAAGAAAGATATATAAGAATAAGAGACATACGTACATTGAACACTGCATACAATTATACATAAACCTGCAAAAACTAAAGGAGCATGATGTGACAAGAGGCTAGATAGGCTTGTTTCGAAGAGACCATAAAAAATACATATAGTGAATAGAAATATGCATAATATTGAATACAATTATGAATAAAGTAAATCCATGGGGTATGCATTTTTATTGTAAAATCCTTGTCCGGTTTTGTAAAGAAATATTTTTTGAAAATGTGAGTCTACGTGGCTACGATCTAGATTTCAACATAAACACAAAAAGCGATCCAAATCCTATATTACCTAAGGCTTAGATACTATCGAATCTCATCCTATCTCACATAATAAAAAGGTATTGTACTGCATTCAATGATCGTACCATCATTAATTGCTTGAAAGTGTCGAATTTTAGATGTAAATAGACAAATATTAGACTCAATAAGTTAAATTTGAATTCTGAAAAAATGTTACTAATCAACTCAACTATATATATATATACTCCCTTCGAGTCAATTATATATACTTGTTTTCTGGTTTCGGATGTCCCAAATTATAGGCTGGTTTCTACAAAAGTTAATTTTTAAAACTTATTTACTAATATACCCTTATGTTACTCTTTGATTGACTTTAGAATTAATTTATCATCATAGAATAAATATGAATATTGATAGGATATGACCCAACCTCTCAGGCCCACTAGTAGGCCCAAACGAGCTGGGCCTGACTTAACGCTGCCCTACTCGGTAACGCCCAAACATGACCTCTAAACCCCAATTAAAGGCGGAGTCGAGGCGAAGATGATGGGGTAGCGGTGGAAATCATGGGCAATTATGGTGAAGATCATGGTGGGTTATGGGAGGATCGTGAACCCGCCAATCAAGGGATTCGTTATAAGGTCTACGTTTATGTATAAATAGGAGTGAGATTGAAGAAAGGAGGTTAGCAAATTCTTGAATACTAGAGCTCTTTGAGATACTCATTGTAACACAATTATAGTGAACATCTTGAGGATCATCACCTCCGTGGACGAGATCATTTCTTGATCGAACCACGTAAAACTCATGTGTTCTTTCTCGCTTTCTCTAAATCTTTCATACTAACGCATACATTTATCATTGGCGCCGTCGTGGGAACACTCTTTTCTTTTGAACAAAAGCTGTGTTTTCTACAATTTAATGGCAAGGACACGCAAACGCTTAAATCTTGCCGCGATGTTGGTAACAACCGCAGAGGACGATCGGTGGTCACACAACGCCGAGGAAAGGGATCGCGGATGCCACCAGCGGTCATACACACCGAGGGCTACATGGAGAATGCTTCCATACACCTCGGGATGGTCGCCCGACCTCGATGCGGTGAGCAGGAGGTTCACCGCCCCACGAGGTCTCGGTCGGCGGTGTCCGAATTCCTCAATGCCAACCTCAATCAATTCGAGTTTCCTCAACCGGAGGACAAGCGAGGCGGGCCCTCAAGAGTGCCCGAATTGATGATTCTGCAACCGAGGTCGTTCACCTCTTCAAAACAATCAGCGTTCACCGCGGCACAATGACCGACCTAATACTCGAGTTCATTCGTCCCCATACCATCCGCGGAGCCTTTCTCCACCTCGGTGTAATGCCCGTATGATTGGGCGGGAAAGAAGAGAGGAAAGGCGGTCGAACTCCCTCGAGAGAGGCGCGACGCCGCTATCGATCTCCCACTCCTCCGGAGAGAGATGGCAACGAGCTCCCTGATTCGATCGGCACGGACGGATTATCTCTCCTTTCTCGAGGAGATTACGATACACCCCGCCACGGCGATACCGTGCTCCAAATATCGCTGCATAGGATGGCCTTGGAGATCCTCCGACTTCCTATTTGCCTATACCACTAACATGGCAAACCAGGGATGGAGGATTTCCACATGTGTAAGGTCTTCCCGAGTCTTGATCTCCAACGCTCGGCGTTGGTTTACCTCGCTCGCCGGAACAGCATCCATTGTTTCAAAGACCTCATGGATCGGTTCAAATGGCGTTTTACCAAAGATGCCGCCTCAACAACCTTCATCCGATCTGCCACAATCCGCCAGGGCGGGGCGAGGCGATGTCGAATTTCGTCTCAAGATTCATCATGGAATCCTTAAAATAGATGAGAGTAACGATCTCTACATCATCAACGATTCAAGAGCGGGATCCACCCGGTGCTCAGAATAAAGAGATCACCCGTGAACGGTAGAAGGCGACTAGTCGTCTTTGGACCTTGGTTGACAACTTTGTCGAAGGGACTAGTCGGACGGGGAAGAGAGAGATGCGGGATGAGCGGGTGAAAGAAGGAAGCGGAGGATCGAGGCCGAGGTCTTTGAGCAGCAGTGCGTTCGAAAGAATCAAAAAGGACCCGGTAGAATCAAGGTGGGACCTCGCCAAACCTCGCAATAGCGGCGCCCTCTGCTCAAATCCGTATGAAATATTTGAGCTTCTGCCGAGCTCTTTCCAAAACCTCCTCCTATGAAAGGAGGATCAAAAGAAGTCAACAGAAAAATCATGACTACCACGAGAGTGCGGTCACGATACTGAAGATTGCAAGATCTTGAGCTCACTGATTGACGAGCTCATCAAAGAAGGAGGCCGAAGAAATACATCGGCCGACTGGGCGGGTAATAAAAAGCGAGAGGGAAAATGGAGGTGGTAACAGCTGCGGACCGACCTCAGCGGCAGCCCGACACGAAGATGGCGAGGGCGAAGGTCCCAATGCAATAGAGCGGTCTATGCTATAACCGACTGCCGTTGAGTGCGGCGAGGTCGTCACTTAGAAATGAGGCTCGGAGGCCGACCCAGGAGCCGAAAACAAGCGACTCGGGATGGAGAGAACATCGTGTTCTCAAAGGCGACCCAGTACCAAGATTATGCCTCGCGGGGCGCCATTACTATACAAGCCGTGGTAGGCAACAAGAACGTACATCGGGTCTACATTGACGCCGAGCCTCCGTTAGCATCATATTCGTAGCTGCTGGATAAACTTGATGTTGGAGGAATTAGTACATCCGCACCTTCGATGGGCGGAGCTTTACTCAGAGGCGGTTCAACCCGAAGGTGTCATTACCCTTCCTGCACCGTAGGTCGTGCTCCCGGGTTGGTTACCAAGGCCATTCAATTTTTCTTGGTCCGAGCTCCTCTCCATACAACATTATCTTAGGAAGAGATTGGGCATGACGCAAGCAGGGGCCGTGCGCTCCGTGTACCACCTCACCATTAAGATACCCACCCGGTGGGAGTGTTAAACATTCGGGGTGACCAAACGGCGGCTAAAGAATGCCACGAGTCTCAACCCAAGACGCGGCCTTACCTCGGGCCTAGCAATTCTGAGAACCCTCGAAGTTGCCACCTCGGGATGACTGACCGAGAATCTTGACTATCGACGACGACCCTTCCAAAGTTGTCAAGGTTGGCACCAAGTTCACCGATATTCGCCAACGGTCATGCGACTTCTAAGTGAATATAGAGATGTATTTGCATGGTCTCCATTGGACATGACCGGGTCTCGCCCGAGCTCATAACTCATCGTCTCAACATCGATCCGGCCACTAAACCGGTTCGGCGAGAAGAGAAGTTTTGCTACGGAAGCAAACCGGTCATAAGAGACGAGGTAACCCGACTCCGGAGGCTAAAATCTGTCTGACGAGCTTAAATACCCAACCTGGATGGCTAATCCGGTGGTAGTTCAAAGCCGAGGAGAGGATGGCGCATGTGTCGACTATACCGACCTCGATAAACAACGCCTAAAGGATTGTTACCCTCCCGACATTGACAAGAAGGTGGAGGCATTGGTGGGACATGAGATCTTGGTTTCTGGATTTATACAAGGATACCACCAAGTCTGATGAGCCGGAGGGCGCCCAAAATAGCGTTCATCATCGACTTTGTGTCTTTGCCACTGGGAAGATGCCTTCGTCTGAAAACGCCTGGAGCTACCTACCAAAGAATGGTGGACGCGATCTTCAAAGATCACATAGGGAAATCGTTGAGGTCTACGTTGGCGATATAGTAGTCAAAAGCAAAAGGCGAGAAGCTCTACGTCGACCTCGAAACTATCCTTCACTCCTCCTCAGTCGGCTAACCTCAAGCTTAATCCCCAGTGCACATTCGTGGTGAAGGCGGGTAAATTCACGGGATCTTGGGTTTCTCAAGAAGGCACAAAGCCAATCCTACCAAGGTGAAGGCGGTCTTTCGACATGCGGGTCCCAAGAACCATCCGTGAAATACACAAACTCACCGGATGCTAGCCGCCTCAAGAGATTCTATCTCATTTGAAAAGCGGCTTCCTTCTTCAAGATCCTGAGGAGAGCTCCAGATTTCACCTGGCAGGAAGAACACCAGGTCGCCTTCGCACAGCTGAAGGAATATCTCGCCGACCTGCCAACTCTATCCGCCCCAAAGCAAGGTGAAACCCTATCGTTGTATCTGGCCACCTCGGACGAGGCAATCAGTGCGGTACTGGTGCGAGATGAGATGGGACGACAACTCCCCATCTACTTCATCAGCCGGGCTCTCAAAGGACCGGAGACGAGGTACACCAACCTCGAGAAGGTAGCTCTGGCCCTGGTGAACGCCAAGCGACGCCTCCGGCCCTACTTTCAAGCTCATTCCGTCCAGGTACTAACGGACTTACCTTTAAGACAAGTCTTATCAAAACCGGAGTCATCTGGACGTATAGCTAAGTGGGCACCGGAGCTCGCGAGCACGACATCTCGTGACTCCCTGTGCCGGCCATAAAAGGGCAAGCTCGCGTTGATTTCTGGTGGAGGTCAAATTCACCGAGGTCGTCTCTACCGGCAAGGTTCTTCCGCCCACACGGTGGAGGAACTGTCCTTGCATCGCCCGATGGTTCTTTGGCGGATGACGTGGGCGGAGCTTCATGCAAGGCGGGTAGCGGGCGGCATCCTCCTCCTCGGCCCGAGATAAGCAAGAAGACGACGACGCCCGGTTTACCTTCCGACCACCAACAACGAAGTGGAGTACAAGAATCGATCTCGGGACTCCGCCTTGCAAAGGAATTGAAAGTGGAAAAAGTCCGGATATTTGGAGATTCCTGTGTCGTAGTAAACTGGGTCTTAGCACATACTGCGGCAAGGAGGATCGAATGAAGCAATACCTTGAGAATGCAAAAGAGATGTTGACCTCATTCGGTGTACTTAAGTATTCATCAAATCCCACGAGGGAAAACAATGCAGTCGGTGACATCCTTAGTAAGTTGGTTTCGTCATCGGCAAATCCGCCCGATGGAGAAGTCCATTCCAAGCATCGAGGCGCCCACGTCGGCGTTATCGCAGGCCGAGCTAAACGGATGACGCCAAAGCTACACCGAAGTTGGCACACTACCTCGGGATCGGCTTGAGGCTAAAAGGTGATGGTGAAATCGTAAGTATCTCATATATGAGGACTCTCTCTACCGGAAGTCTTACCTTCAACCCCTCCTGAGGTGCCTTGGGCCAGAAGAAGCCGACTACGTGCTTAATGAGATTCATAGAGGATCTTGCGGAAGCCACATCGGATCACGGGCTCTTTCAAAGAAGGCGTTGAGGTCGGGATATTATCGCCCACCCTTATTCAAGATTCGCCGAGCTCGTCAAAAGTGTCCAAAGTGCGCCTTCACTCCACGGTCAGCTACCTCGCACCGATCCGAGCACCTGCGAGTCCATGGCCTTTCATGCGGTGGGGATCGACATCGTTGGTCCGTTCGACCGAGCACCAGGTCAGTTTCGATATTTAGTCGTGGCCATAGACTACTTCACAAAATGGATCAAGGTGAGCCACTTTCGAACCTAACGAGCAAAAGGATTGAGACGCCGTGTGGAAGAATATAGTCCGCCGCTCGCATACCGCACGATCTCGGTCTCGGACAACGGCACCCAATTCGTCGACAAAATTTCAAGGTGGTGCGAAGAGCTCCGGATCGATTAACGCTCACCTCGGTCGCACACCATGAAGCAAATGGTCGATCGAGGTGACGAACCGCACGATCATACAAGGATTAAAGAAGAGGCTAGACCGAGCTAAAGGCGATTGGGCTGAAAACCTTCCCCAAGTCCTCTGGTCCTACAGAACGACACCTCGGACTTCGCACGGAGAAACGCCTTTCAGCTTGGTCTATGGAACCGAGGCCGAATACCGGGGTGAAATCGGTGTACCAAGCCCACGACTCTTCACTTTGACCCGGATGGGAACGAGGACGACTGGGCCAACCTTGATGCTCTCAAGAGAAAGCGAACTCGCTTTCATAAACGAAGCTAAATCTGAGGGCCAGTCGCACGGTATTACAACAAAGGGTCAAAGCCTCCGTGACCGCAAGTAGGCGACCTCGCCCCACGAAATAATGAAGCCGCAGAGGTGAACGCCTTAACAAGTTGGATCCGACATGGAAGGCCCATACGCGTTCATGAGGACCTCGGTAAGGGGGCCTACAAGCTATCTCACTTATCCGGTAATCTTATCCCCCGAACCTGGCATATCTCTCATTTAAGGAGGTACTTTACATAGCTTCGATTTCAGATCAGCCTCATGTTAGTCTCCTTACATGCTTTGCCGAAGTGCGATGTTATATACTTGTTGAATAAAATATTTATTTTTCTAATGAGTATTTCATTTCGCCTCTTTTTATTCATATGCGAACATCTATTTCGATATACCGCATTTAAACCTTCACGAGGACGCCTCTCACGAAGATGAATAACCCACTAAGTAGGTTACTCACACTGCGCGCCGCACTCGTAGATTACTCATTGAATTGAGCGTCCCAAAGGCAACGCATCTGGACTACTCATTAATTTGAAAGTCTACATGCACGCATACTGATTACTCATTAAGTTGAAAAATCTACATGTAAAAACATCGGATCGGATCTCATCAAATATACACTTCAGATGAGTAATAAATACATTTACGACCAAAGCGAAGTCCTAAGCTATGTTTGTACCTCTCAAGAGGAAAAACGTACACTTCGAAACGAGTCTAAATACATTTATATCTACATACAAAGTTCTACGCGTTATACAAACTCATTCGGGCTCCGCCTCGCCGGGACTCACCGAAGCTGAGGTAGTTCTGAACAAAATCCCCGGGTCGGCGATGAATACCCGGAATGAACTCGGTGCCCTCCACCCAATCAATGAGGACGGCACAACCTCGGCCTGCTCCAGGTGCAATCTGAGCCGACACGGGCGGGCTCCGGCCCAGGGGGGGCATTCCCATACCCGAGGTCACACCTCGACCTCGTGAGCCTGACGCCGGGCCAGGACCACGCCCTCGGCCCCGAACTGCCGCCCTTCCACGTGGACTTGCTGCCCTCGCACGCCCTCGCCTCCGACCTGCCGAGTGCTGTCCTCTAAATGCTCCCCTTTCAATTGGACCCATTAGACGGAGCACTTCGGCGTGATCAGCGTAGCCGCCCTCCTCTTCAGGCTCTTCAATTATTGGACCGGTGACGCCACTGCAGACTCGCTGCTGGGTGGGGCATGCGTCGTTCTGAACGACCTCGACATCTGCATGTACTTGGGATGGAGTCGAGGCGTCTTTAAACTTCTTGCTATTTGGCCCTCCTCATCCCTCAAAGACCATGCCCTCCTTGAGAAGCTCGAACTCGATCGTCGGCAGATATGGTAGTTCCACCGGTCCGTGATTACCTTCTCGTACTCTGCATGCTCTTCCGAGATCCGAGCCAGCTCCTCTGCTGTCAGCTCGAGCCGCTCCTCGCATTGCATCAGCCGTCCTTGGATCACATCAGCAGATGAATCAGCCCCCTGGACTTCGAGTTGTGTAATCCTTAGCTTTAGCGCCTCATTCTCAGTCAGGAGGCGGACCACTTCGCAGTCGGCCTCATGCAACTTCTTTTTCAGTTCGGCTGACGATGCCGAGCTGACATCCATGCTGACCAGAACCTGAGTCAGCTCGGCAGACCGACTCCTCCAGTACGTCACCTCTTCATCCTTCTCGGCCAGAGCACCTCGGACTTCTTTCAGCTTTGTTAGTAGCTCATGATCGAGTCCGAAGTATTGAGATGTGGAATGCTAGAAATAAACAAGACAAAACGCATTTTAAGAAGTTGTGTCTATTATTCAAAATAGAAGTTCATACAACACAGGGTCCTATCGACCCCGGCAAATCAGCCTATTACATTAGGTCCACTGACCTCAGGCTCATTGCCGGACTCACCGACCTCCTGCTGCGCCACCTGCTGCTGCTCCTCCAACGGCTGCCGATCTCCGGAAGGGACGTCCGAGCTCGGCCCCGCCTCCTCAGTTTCGGCTCTCACCTCAGCAAGGAATGCTTGAAGCTCTACGTCTTCATCTTCCTTGCACTGAGTTACAGCCTCCGCCGTCAGGAGCGAGGCAGAGGATGCCAAGGTATCCACCACGGGGAAGGAGGTCGCCCCGGCGATTATGCGGGCATAATTCATGCATACCTCCCGAGGTGCGACCTCAACCCAACCGCGGCCGGGCCTTGTCAAAATCAGTCTCGGCCGCCACTTCTCCGGTGGGTAGATATCACCGCTGCCTCATTACAGTGCCGGTCGGAGATGAAGGAGGAAAAGCTCTCCGACTCAATAAGCTCTTGGCGAAGGCCCTCTCAAAGGTCCTGCGCCCGCCAAAGCCAAGGCACTTGTCTGCTGTGCCGCCTTCTTCTCCGCCTCCAGCCTCCTCCCAGGCTCTTTCCACTTCGCACGGCCACCCGCAGGCCGGCCCTTCTTTTCGTGGCGCCTCGCCGCCACCTTTACAACTTCAACGTCCGCCTTGCAGCGTCGGCCATGGATTCAACAATGCCTCGAGCTTGGCGGCGCCGCTTTTCTCCATCGCCTCGAATTACGAGGCGCTCAAAGAACAAACCGACCATGCGGTGCATCTCACTTGCCACCGAGGCGCGATCCCGAATATAAAGCATTAGCAACGCCAGAACGACAAAATTACAAAGGAGAAGAGTAGCGATTTATACCTTCGGGAAGGATAAAGAGTCTTTGGACCCCGCACCTCGTGCAAGGAGGCCATGAACCTCTATCTCCGCTGCCGGGCTCGAGGTCGCCCGAGGTCCCGATGGGTCTCTCATGGCTTCCACCACCACCACGGGCTTTGGGTGGACTCGCCCCGCTTCGCCTTCTTCCTCGCCGGCTCCTTTCGCTCAGATGGTGCAGGGCGCGTCGAGCCCGTTATCTTGACTTCTCTGCTAGGGTCAATCTTCACTGCATCACAGAATAAAAATTTCGTTAGCACAACGAAATAAGACGAGGGAAGAATAAAAAGAAGAAGGTTGCCCTCACCCAAATCAGACCCTGATACCGGCGCTTCTGACCTATAAACACTCAGCCCAGCGTTGTTCAGGTCATCCTCGGTATAATTAATCGATAATATCTCACCAAGATCATTCAACATCTTCTCCATGGGGCCCAGGGGATTGATTTTCACATCCTTCATCGCATCGAGGCCCCACTCATACCTCGGATGCCCACCACCAGAAAGAAATATCTATTTTGCCAATGGGATACCTTCGGGGGACGCTATCTTAAACTTCAAAGCGAGGTGACGGATAATACACCCTCCTATAGACTTGATGCTAAAACGCATCAAGACTTCAAAAAAAACTCCTCGCCTATGCCATAGCAGCCGCCCCTAGCCCAACCACCGACCTAATAGAATTTGAGGTCGGTTGGCATATGGGATACTGAAAATATTCTTGAAGGTTAAGGAAAATAGGGCAAAGGAAACCTAAGCCCAGCTATCAAACTATCTACAAAAATGGTAATAAATCCCTCCGGAGGGGCCATCGCCCTATCATTGGGTTTCGGCAGGCACCACCATGCATCCTCCGGAATGTGGTATTTCTCTGTAATCTCCAAAAGCTCCTCTGTCGTTAAAGTTGACCTCGCCACGCCAATCCTGAGGCCATCCCATACCGATGACACCGGCGGAACCCTAGAACTAAGTCCTATGGATTTACCTAGGCGGTTGTGGCATATATAATCCTTCACATCGGAATCTGGACGGCCAGAACCCGAAACCGAACCAGAATTATCAGAGCGAGAAGAGGAATGAGAAGATGAAGAATACATACTTACTTTTTCTGGAGCGAGATATCCGACTTCTTCAACAAAGTTTGAAGGAGGAATTAGGAAATTTCTACAAGTATGTTCTCTGGAATAAAGCGTCAAGGAAGAAAATGAACAATTGCCTCATTTGGACCTATTTATAGGACGAATGGCGCCTAAAAGCTGCCGTTTCATTTATCACACGTGCCTATTTGCGATTGGATGTGTAGTCGGCAAGACACTGTTCGAGCGCCCAACTACCGCTGGCGCGTATGACGCGTACTCTGGTAAAGATGCACCGCCACCCGATCGTAATGATTACATTGAGGCTCGGACCTCGGACCACGCCCATGTCCGCTTCAGACCGGCAGGAGCCATTCAGGTCGGACCTTGACGTCCTCCTAAGAGACAGGAGCCATACAGGTCGAACCTCGGCCTTCCTTCAAGAAGCAGCCATTCAAATCAGACCTCGGTTTCCTGCCAACGGACGTCGCCCATTACAAGAGAATCTCCCTTCAGTTCGGACCTCGACGTCCTCCAGAGCAATAGATCGAGAACCTTCAAGAATAACTTCAGCAAGCAACATCCCGCCGGCAAAGCACATTCTCCACTTCACTCGGCATGGCTATTCCTCGACTTTTCTGAGGGGCTATGATAGGATATGGCCCAACCTCTCAGGCCCACTAGTAGGCCCAAACGAGCTGGGCCTGACTTAACGCCGCCCTACTCGGTTACGCCTGAAACACGCCTCTAAACCCTAATTAAGGCGGTCGAGGCGAAGATGATGGGGTAACGGTGGAAATCATGGGCAATTATGGTGAAGATCATGGTCATTATGGGAGGATCGTGAACCCGCCAATCAAGGGATTCGTTATAAGGTCTACGTTTATGTATAAATAGGAGTGAGATTGAAGAAATGAGGTTAGCAAATTATGAATACTAGAGCTCTTTGAGATACTCATTGTAACACAATTATAGTGAACATCTTGAGGATCATCACCTCCGTGGACGAGATCATTTTTTGATCGAACCACGTAAAACTCCCTGTGTTCTTTATTGCTTTCTCTAAATCTTTCATACTAACGTACACAGATTTATCAAATATATTAGAAAGTTTACTTGTAAAAATTTCCTTTTTAATAATTTTTTAATTCTTGTGAAAATTTTAACTAGCCTTAGTAGCCTATATAACTAGAGTGAAGGAATATATGTGTTAACTAATTGAATTAGTTGGAACCAATACAATCTGACCCCAAACAATTTATTAACCAATTAAAAACAGCAGACCAAGATCACTATTTAACTAAGCCCAAAATTTCAGATTCATGAAGAACCGACCACCAACATAAAGAGGAACCCACTCTCTGTAGATCGAAACTCACTTTACCGAAAGACCCTGCACAAATTCTAGAGGAGGATAACAAGGAAGAAATCATCTTATAATTTGGCCCAAAACCGAACTCATTTTCTTTTTGTACATTAAATCTCGAGGCCTTAATACAGACATCTCGAATAATTGTTCTTCTAATTATGACACAACTATGGACTCCTTCAAGTTTAATATAAAATAATGCGTGTCCTATCAAGATAAAATATGTACTTTTCTAGCCTCTTGCCTAGTTGATGAAGATTTACCTATACAAAAAGGATAATTATCGAACTTGACAAGTTGAGATTCCAATTGGAAAATATTTTTCTATAAACATATTAACACAAGTACAAAGTGGAGCATTACATAATTTTTATCAGTTCCCCACATATATGATATGCGTCTTAAAAATACAACTCAACTGGCCCAACCTACGACCTAATATATCTTACTTACATCGTTTTTGGATTTTTGGAGTTGGCACGAGATGAGAATGAGATCTTCATTAATTTGCGGAATGTAACGTATCGATTTTCTCACTCAAAGCTCATACTAAGGCTACTAAAAAGGAATCAAAATAATATTTTTTGCATACTTTTGGGATGATTAAATGGTAAAGTGGGCTTCTTTGGTCAAAATATTTGTACAAGAATGTGAGATTTGTCCAATACGTACTGAAATTAACGGTTGTGGGTTCTTCATGAATTCGAAAAAATAAAAAAAATAATGATATTTGCAACATATCCTCATAATTTTATCATGAATAGCTATGTCAATCTAGCCCAAAACCTATGTGTTAACCCAAATAGACCAATAATCCGATAGGAATAGGGTTGATAATTTCTAACCCGAAAAATATCAATCGAATAGTCCAAACTTAATAGCCTTACAACCCGAGTGGGTTAGCCCGAAAATAACCCGAATGGGCTTGTGCGAAAATCGAGCGAGTTCCTTGAGTAATTGAAATTTTTCTCGTTACATGATTTTTAAAGTTCATTATTTGCTATTAAAAGTTAATATAATAAGATTTAAAAAAAATACATGTGGAATGTATTTTGATTTAACATTTGAAAGTTATACTTATTATTTCATTTCTTTGTCTTTTTTACTTTAATGTTTAATTTAAACTATTTGTTATAAATATATCATTATCATAATATATATATATATATATATATATATATAGTTTATGTTTTTTCCTTAAGCTTTCTGGTCCGATTGACCCGTGATAAACGCGCATTTTACACGTTTATTGTTGATTTTTAAAGATGATTTTAGATCGATAAAGTGCGTTTATGTCCTGGATCTCAATGCTTTTATATATTTTTGGAAGATACTGCTCTTGGGTTCTGTTTTGGTGTTTTGTAGGCTTATAAGTAGAAAACCGAAGCATGGAACGAAGAACGAGCAGACGAGGGCAGAAATGAGGGCCTAGCGACCGCGCCCGCGCCGCTAGACAGCAAGAAACCATCCAAAGACGAAGCGCCGAAGGCGCGATATGCGCGGTAGAAGGCTCGCGGCCGCCTAGCGACCGCTGGGTCGGCGCGAGGAAAGCCCATGGCACGCGAGAGTCCTGGCGGCCGAGAAGTGCCCGCGATGATTTTTCATGCGACGCGACCACACCTAGCGACCGCGAGGTGTGGCCGCGAGGTGAATCCGTGCGCGAGCGACCTGCCGAGAAGCGAAGATTGGCCGAGATGAAGTGTTCCCTCGCGACCGAGCTCGCGACCGCGAGCCCGGCCGCGAGGCATGGCGGCAGACTCCAAAATTAGGGTTTTAGCCCTAATTCTATAAATAGGGCATTACCCCCTCGCGCCCCCAACCTCCCCCAGACCTATTTTACACGTTTTTGTCCATTTTTCATTATTTTTCCTTCTCTTACACTCTAGCTTTGATTGAGATTCATTCTAGTACTAGTTTTTCCATCATTCTACATTAGTTCTACGCATTGTTAACGCTTTGGAACGGTTTCGTCCGAACGAATTCCATCGTTTTCCCGTTTTCCGTTGGGTTTGGATACGAAACCAACCATTGTTCTTCAGACGCTTCCTTACTGGTTTGATCTATTTAATTCGTATTTTTATGATTATTTCATATTTAATTTCGTTATTTAGGTCTAGCTAATTTCTGTTCTAATCCTAGGGTTTGCATGATTCTATCCTATATGTTGTGATTCCCGCTATTGTTATTTACCTTCCAGACATTGATTCATGATTCTTGGTGCTTAATTATATGTGTTGATTTACGATCAATCTTGATGCATATCATAGTTGCCGATTAATTACGTAATCTGCTTTAATTGTCAATCGATCTTGAATGCATGATACGGATAAGCTTGAGTCGAATCGAGATAGGAACATTCGTAGGAAGCATATTCTTTGTGATCATTTTGGAGTTGCTTATTTTCCTCTAGAGCGAATGATAATAGGAAAATTAGTAATCAGCTCGTCACAATTATCGAATCGAAGTTGTTGGCTACATATGTGATCTTCCATCTTGTCTGGATTAAAACAGTTATAATAAGCAGGATAAATATCGTTGTGGATAGGATTAGTGCATCCATAGGGTTAGTCTTTCTCATAGTTATCTATTTGCGTATTTATTGCTTTTGTTTATTTTCAAGTTGTCACCTTTGCTTTGGATTTAATTATCTGAAGCCATAAACCTGATAAACCAAATCTGTTCTTGGATAATGATGAAGTTTCGTTGAATTAGCTTCTGTATTTTCGGATTGCAATCCCTGTGGATACGATACTCGACTTACCTTATACTTGCACATTTTTCGTGTTAGAAAAGTGAGCGATCAACCCGATGGGCTCCCAAACCTGAGAATTTAGGGTTACAGTTGAACATTTTTAAACCGAAAAAGATATCAAACCGAGTAGCCCGACAATCCGAGTAGGTTGGTCCGAACCCGAACATGTTATCCCGATTGACATCCCTAGATAATAGATTAAAATAATGCCTACTGTGTGAAATTCATTCCGGTATCACAAGTACTATTGTAAAAATCACGCATGAAACGAATGTGTATATACACATACATGGGGAAATTCTATGGGGTATGTAAGTGTACTACCCCAACCCATATAATATGTGACAAGTGGGCAGTGGGACCCTTAAATATTCATCCCATTTCTCACCATTTTCTACCAGATTTTGCACCATTTACAGTTGTAAAACATATCAAACTTTCACTCATTCTTAATGAAATTTTTAATTACATCTTGGAAAAACAAACTAATCAATATAATTAAATTATAGATTATGGATCACGTAAAATGTCATAGAAAGATTAATAGATAAGGAATATAGTAATAATTTCATGACTACGAGCCTCAAACTCCAAAGGGATATTATATCATTATTATAACTCATATTAATTTAATAAAGTTCAAATTTTTCTTACGATTTTATTTAAAATTTGTAAGAAAAATAACACCTTTTCTATGCAAATGAAACCCTTCTCACATTTGCAATTAACTCTTTTAACAATGCCTAATTATCGTGAATTAAATTACCTACTAAATGTTACACAACTAAAAAAAATAAATTTTGTAAACTTCAAATTGTAAATTATAACAAACGACTTTGAATATGCTAAATTAAAATTGTCTTTAAAATATTATTTTACCCTAATCATTGTTTCACATCTGATACAAAAATTATATCTTCCAAAACTATGTGTTTCCTTCACAATTTGATAGGCATAAGATAAAAAGGTCTTGTCTCTCGAAAATCATTTATAAAAATTGTCTTCCCAAAGTGCATGCCTTCTGAGATGCTTGACTGGTAAATCACCAAGGCGATGCTTAAATTCACTGCACAACATTTTTTACAATACAAAACACTCATTTAGTGTGTGTGGATGTATATTTGTACATATAAGTGTGTATATATTATAGATAGAAGACTACAAACTTTTGATGGATAAGGATGCTTAAATGGATAAGTTGATGGTCCAACATGAATGTTTCCACTATCTTGCATGAGATACTGACAGTATTGCATAAATTGAGCAGAGTCAGTAGTTGATCCTTGAGGAGGGGTTATATGACTTGCTCCTTGTGAGTCTTGAATATGAGGCACTTCTTGTGAATGTAACAATTCAATAATCATATATATTTCAGAAAGAGAATTTGACATGTAGAAAAATGAAAATTGAGAAAAATTTACTTGAAGAATTAACTTTTCCTTTCCTCTTCCTCCTTTGCTCTTATCCTAATGGCGTACTATGCGAGAATTTGTAATACCTCTAGTCTTGGCACATTGAGGATTGCGTATGACAATATCATTACTAGTATCAGCTAAAGAATCAGAAACAGAAACAACATTACACTAATCAATGTGAAGGAAACTGGTAGAAAAAAAGGAAAAATGAGTGAATATTTATGTGATCAATGTTCTATAATTTAATTATATTGGTAGAAAAGGGTGAGAAATGAGGTGAATATTTAAGGGTCCCACTGTCCACTTGTCACATATTATGTGGGTTGAGGTAGTACACTTACATGCCCCATAGAATTTCCCCACATACATGTTAGAATCACCTTTTCTTTTTCGTGTCTTATGTTTTTTGGAGACGCCACATTAATTGCTCATTGATTACTTACAAAAAGCAATATCAATTTGAGTTGCATCTTTTCATCTATAAAAACCATCAAAATGTAACCACAAAACCATAAGGCAAAAAAACACAATATGGCATTTAAACTGCGTTTTTTAAATTCTAAGAATGCTGTTGGTGTCAGCCAATTTTGTGGAAATCAAAGGCGGTGAAGGGGCGCCAGAAATTCACATGATTAACGAAGCAAGTGACAAATTTTCTCTGATCTGAAGTGAGGTGAAGAAACAAGTTGAAGGTAGATAACACATGAGCACTGCAATTCGTTGTGAATTTTGTGACACATGAAGGACCAATCATCATCAGAGAGAAGATTACAAAGCGAGCACCGAACCAGGAAATGATCCGACCTACGAGTACAGGCCAAAGGATCGAACTGATTTCACGTCATTTATGATAAATTAACTACGGTTGTAATTGAAAAATCATAGTTTAAAAGATATAATAACTAAGATATAAAAAGCTAGCCGTAGTCTTTATGCTAAATTAACCACGGTTCAAAAATCCAATTGTAGTCTTTATACTAAATTTACTACGGTTGCTAGAAGAAAACGTAGAATTTGTTGGTATTAACTATGGTTTAAATAAAAAAACATAGTAATAATTATTAATAAACTATAGTTTTATTAGACTAACTATTGTATAGAACCGTAGTCTATGACTACCAAAGGTTACGCTTTTCCCTCCAAAAAGTAGTAATAGCCTAAAATAAATTACGATTTTAACGATATTAACTAAGGTTATTCACTATAGTCTAAGTCGTAAAAAATAGACTATGTTTATAAGTGTAGAGTATGTGTGAAATTATTTGTAGTCTATAGTTGATATAAAATACGCTTCTCATGCGTAGTATATGTGCGTCTATTTTTCTCTACATCACTTCTTTCTACAGTCGGGCACGCACATAGACTACGCTTTTATGCGTAGTTAAAGCCTATTTTTGTAGTAGTGTGTTTAAATAATGTCATTTAGGCATGGGATGCATTGTATTCAAACCTTAGATAGTATATAGTACCCAATCTAGATAATCTATTGTGTGTATGTGGATATTTTAGATTGTTTTCATGTGGACTCTGT
This sequence comes from Salvia rosmarinus, assembly GCA_036937905.1. Taxonomy (NCBI): domain Eukaryota; kingdom Viridiplantae; phylum Streptophyta; class Magnoliopsida; order Lamiales; family Lamiaceae; genus Salvia; species Salvia rosmarinus. Next base: position 31,318,760 of record CM072816.1, on the reverse strand, counting down.
GTTTACCATTTATTTTTCTTTTTGTCAAGACTATGATCGTAAAAATGCATACACCACGAATGTCACAGCCCAATTTCTTAACCAAGAGATTAGGCTGTGACTTAGGGACTTAACATAAAAGTTTAAGACTAATGAGGAAGTAAGAATTTCAAGGAAGTTGGGACGGCCAAAAGTCGGGAGATCAATTAAGGAATATTATCATTTGGACTGCAAATGTTGATCTATAGTATATATATATAAGCTACATAGAATCAAATGAACACAAGAACTAACGGAAATATAATGATCGACAACAATCAATCTTTTCACAAAAACAACAATTACAACACCATTTCTCAAGTCGTAGTATGGCAACAGAAGGGTAGTTGAGTTACATGTGTGAAGACATATAACCCCGCAACAAAGTATAACAATTTACATAAGGTTTCTACTTATCGGCAAAGGCAACTAAATGGATAATGATTTTTCCAAGACAACTTTCAACAAGTTAGAACTACACAATTTCAACTTCAACAATTTCAAAGAATCATGACTACAATCCAATCAAAGCAGACCTTAGTATCCTAGAATATAACGAGTTCGATATCAACTTTATCCACGCATCAAAAGACCATTCAAACCAAGAACATTCTCAAGAATAATATAATAAGGAGTTCAACTCTATTATCACCAACATTAACATAAAGTGATTCGATCATAAGGTTAATCACAACATAACAATATTTACGAACAAAACCCACGGTGTCCTTTCCAACTCCATCTAAAAACTAAGCTCAACCCGCATGTTTAGAAATACATGCGGGTGTGAGTACATAAGCACTCGGTGGACACATGCCAAAACAGTTAAAATTTTGCTCTTAGAGCTATAAGATCGACTTGCCATCGCTTTGCATTACGGGGTTTTAGTGAAAACTTGTGCATGCTTTTCAAAGTAAATACTTACTTGCTTTCATTTTCATAATTCTAAAACAAATGCATATGCATGATCTTTGTCTGCAGACATATTTCTCTTCCCTTATCCACGGATTACATACATGTGTTGAGAAGTAGGCCTCCTTCTCAAACACGCTTATGACCAAGGTCGCTATCCGACGCCGGTGCATTCTTTCATTCATTCATTTTCTTTCTTTCTCTTTCCGTGACGAGCAATGCATCATGCTCAAACATTTGGCAAGTCAATGAATTTAGAAGTCATGCAAGATACATAATGAAACAATATAAATTAGCACGTGCTATTATTTAGTTCGAAAGCCCAACCGCTGCCTTTAGTCGCCACTTAATAAACCTTTCTTTTCTTCGTCCTCTTCTTCCTTAACTGCTTCCCTTTCTCGATGTACCTTTAATAATTTGATAACATTAGTAAACAATATTTCTTATTTTCTAACTATAAATCTTCTTATTTCATCTTTTCCATTTCTTTATGATTTGTTTAGACGGTTTTGTCTAACTTCTCATTTATAAGAATTTTCGTATTTTGGTCATCGCATCCTTTATATCTTAACTTTATTCTTATTTTCATTCAACATTCTAAATTATTATCAAACATTCAATGAACACTATTATCGTACATTAATAACTTTATTTTACTCTCTTTTCTTTCTTTGGATATTATATTTATTTTCTTAAGTTATTTAAGCATAATATAAGTAATTAATTGCCTACATTAAACTTTTCATATAATTAAGTCATAATTAATGAATCTTCTTCCATACTACTACTTTTCTTACTATTAGTATACTTTTAAGTATACTAATTATTTCTATTAACTTAACATTATAATATATATATATATATTCTTTGTCCTTAAACTTTCTTTTCTACATAATATATTTCTAAAATTCAACCTTTCACCTTTTTAATTCTAAACTCTTCATTTAAGCTTTATTATTCTTTATTTACATAATATGTTCACAATACATAAGATATATGAAGAATAACATTAAAATTTTAACTTTCCCTTTTTCTATAATTTTCGAAATTTCACACATATATATATAAATTGTAATTTCTTTAATTTCTTCTCAACTTCTCATCTTAGTATCATATGTGAGCTCAAATCATCAATATTAATAACATATATTAACTTTAGCACATACATAACCTTTGAACACCTAAACTAAATTTTTTAAATTTCAACATATGAACTTGGAAAATTCTATTAAATTCATAGAATACTTATTTCATTATATTAAACTCATATATCAAGTTAAATGAAGAAAATAAAATCAACATCTCATTTTCCTAAATTTTCGAAAATTTTGAAATTATATATATATTCTAACTTTTATTTTTGTTATTCTTTCTTCCAATTTCTTAGTCTAAGCATACTTTAATCACATAATTACAACTTATTCTTACCATAATATCAATAATTTCTTATTTTAGCCTAAAGCATAAAATCTAGGGTTTTTCATTCTTAACATAAATCTTACAAATAATCATCAATATTTCATCAATTCCACACAAAATCATCAATTCTCAACTATAACATCAATATCCATTCATAATTTTCACAAAACCTATTAAAATTAGACAACTAACATGTTCAAAAATTTTATGAATATATAACAAAATTCATGCTTAAAGATTGAGAATAAATGAAAATCATACCTTATTATTCTTGGAATTAAGCTTAGAAGCAAGGATTTGGAAGATTTAGCTTGAAAGAAAAATTTTCTCCCAAGTGTGTGTAGTGTGTGTGTGTGGTGAGGTATAGAGAGCAAAGTGAGGATTTTTGAAAAAAATTTCATTGTGTAGTGATAGCATATTTATAGAGCAAATTTTATTTTCCTTTAATTATATAAATGATTATTCACCATTCTTATTAAATGCTTATACTTGCTTACCAAGAAAAAAAATAAATGCAAGTGATTAGTCACTTGCTTTCTAGAACATGCATGTATATATATATATATATATATATATTTATGTAATATTAATAATGTAGTATATATATTTACTATGTAACATGATAATATAATACTCAAATAGCAAGAATTTAAAATTTCCAAAAATTATAGAATTTATTTGATCATTTAAGATCAAATAATCAACCATAACATTATTTTAAACTCTAAAACAAAATCTTTCATTCATAAGCTTATAGTTAAATTGTTAATCATATTATATTTTATTAAGAGTCACTATGTATTTTAGATCATAAACATCTCTATTTTCTTTTTGATTAAGGATGCAATGCCTATTTAACCTTTAATTATTAAATAATTACTAATTAAGAGTTTGGGGTATTACATTCCTCCCCTTAAAGAAATTTAGTCCGAATTTAGTACCTTAGATAAATAGTTCGGGATATTTTTGTCGCATTTGTTCTTCTAGTTCCCATGTCGCTCATCCGAGCCATGATGTTTCCATCGTACTTTAACTAAAGGAATAGATTTATTCCTTAGTTGTTGTTCTTTACGATCCGTGATACACTCGGTCTTTCCTCGTAACTTAAATTGGCTCAGAACTATTTCTTCGATGAACGATGTGTTTAGGATCAAACACATATTTTCGTAATTGCGACACGTGGAATACGTTGTGTACATTGCTTAAGTTTGGTGGCAATGCAATCCTGTATGCTACAGGTCCGATTCTTTCCAAAACTTCGTATGGTCCTATGAATCTTGGTTTCAATTTCCTTTTATTCCAAATCGATGTACTTGGTTGGAGAAACTTTGAGAAAACTTTGTCTCCAACTTCAAAATTGAGTTCAGACGGTGGACATCTGCGTACGACTTTTGGCGATCTTGAGCTTCTTCAATTCTTTTCTTTATTTGTCGAACAATTTCGATCATTTCTTCAATAGCTTAGGACCCAAGATTTTTCTTTCTCCCGACCTCATCCCAATATAGAGGCGATCTACATTTCTTCCGTAGAGAGCTTCATATGGCGCCATGTTGATTGTAGCTTGATAACTATTGTTATGTTTAATTCTACTAACGGTAGTGCTTGTTCCATTGTTCGCCTCGATCCAACACTACGGTTCGAGCATATCCTCAAGTATTTGAATAGTTCTTTCTGTTTGTCCGTCCGCTTGAGGATGAAAAGCCGTATTTAAATTCAATTATGCTCCCAATTCTTCTTGGAAACTTGACCAAAATCGCGAGGTAAATTTGGAGTCTTTATACGGGTGATAGATCAGTACTCCATGTGGCCGCACTATTTCGTGAACATATATTTGAGCTAATTTGCTAGCTCCATAGGTAATGTGAATTGGGATGAAATGAGCACATTTGGTGAGACGATCCACAATCACCCATATAGCCGTGTTCCCACGCCTTGATCTTGGTAGACCGGTTACAAAATCCATGGCGATGTGGTCCCATTTCCATTCGAGAATTTCTAAGGGTTGCGCTTCCCATATGGTCGTTGATGTAATGCTCGACTTGTTGACACGCTAGACATCGCCCACAAATAATGCTATCTCTTTCTTCATCCCGGTCCACACGAATTGTTGTTTAAGATCTTGATACATCTTCGTGCTTCGGTGCGATGTATAAAGCGTAATTATGAGCTTCTCTCATAATTTCATCCTTTAGTTTCGGTTATCGGTATCACTATTCTGCTTTGAACATAATTGCATTGTCCCGAGCCTCGCAGAGTCTTGTAGTCCCTACTGTTGCTCGATCTTGGCTCGTAACTTCTCCAATTGTTCATCTTGTCGTTGAGCATTAACGATCCTCGCCCTAACTGTACAACCACTAAAGTGGATATGATACTCGCAGTGGTATCGGGTGGAAGTACTATTTCTATCTTTAACTTTTCAAATCTTTAATCAACTCTTGTTCTTGGGTGAGAATCATTCCACGCCTCGACTTTTTCGACTCAAAGCATCCGAACTACATTCGCTTTGCTGTGGTGATATTTGATTTCACAATCATAATCTTTAGCGAGTTCAAGCCATCTTCTTTGACGATGTTCAAATCTTTTGTTCAAAGAAGTATTTTGAACTCTTATGATCGTGAAAATTTCACATTTCGAGCCATACGATAGTGCTCCAAATCTTCAATGCATGGACTACCGCAGCTAATTCTAAGTCATCGCTGGATAGTTAAGTTCGTATGACCTCGGTTGTCGTGAAGCATAAGCGATGACTTTTCCTTTTGCATAAGTACGCATCCTAGTCCGCTCTTTCGACGCATCAAGATAGAGGGTAAATTCTTGATCGGGTTCGATGCAGTCAACACTGTGGTCTTTGTAGTCAATCGCTTCTTAAGTTCTTGAAAACTTTCTTCACATTCCACGGTCCATCGAAATTTTACTCCTTTCTGAGTAATTGGGTCATTGGTCTTGCGATTTTGGAGAAGCCTTGATGAATCGTCGATAGTAGCCCCGCCAATCCTAAGAAACTCCGAATTTCATTAGGTGTCGTAGGTGATCTCCATTCTTGTACCGCTTGCACCTTGGCAGGATCTACTTTGATTCCTTCAGCTGATACAATATGGCCAAGGAAGTTTACCTCTTTCAGCCAAAATTCACATTTGCTGAATTTTGCATACAACTTTTCAAATTTTTAGAGTTTCTAATACCACTCTTAGGTGTCTCATGTTCTTGTTCATCTCTTGAGTAAACAAGAATATCATCGATAAATACTAGGACAAATTTATCGAGATACTCGTGGAAAACACGATTCATCAAATCCATGAACACAGCAGGAGCATTGGTTAGTCCAAAAGGCATCACTACAAACTCATAGTGACCGTATCGTGTTCGAAAAGCCGTCTTAGGAATATCTTCTGAACGAATTTTCAATTGATGATACCCTGATCTTAAATCAATCTTAGAGAAAATACTAGCTCCTTTAGTTGATCAAATAGATCATCTATCCGAGGCAACGGATATTTATTTTCAAGGTGAGCTTATTCAATTCTCTATAATCGATACACATTCTTGGGTACCATCCTTCTTTCTCACGAACAAGACGGGCGCTCCCCATGGAGATACACTGGGTCGAATAAACCCTAAGTCCAAGAGTTCTTGAAGTTGGATTTTCAACTCTTGCAACTCTTTAGGAGCCATCCGATAAGGGCCTTTGAAATAGGTGCGATCCGGTTCTAGATCAATCGGAAATTCCAGCTTGTCTATCTTGAGGCAATCCCAGAACGCGTTTGGAAAAACATCCGATATTCACGAACCATCGCACATCTTCAATTCTTCGTTCCTTCTTATTGTCAAGAGTTAAATGTGCCAAGTAAGCGCAATTGTCCTTATTCCTCAATAATTTCAAAGACTTATTGCCGAGATTATGGGAATTCTTCTTCTTTCACCTCAACACCGTAGAAAGGGTGGGTTCTTTTCTGGAGGATGGAACGAAATTTCTCGTTGTTCACATCGAATTACGGCATGATTTTCCGTTAACCAATCCATTCCTAAGATAATATCTACATCCCACATTGATATTACTTGTAAAGATCTTGCTTTAATTTGAGAGTTCCCAACTCAAATTCTAAGTTGGAATATATGTGGAAATTATCAGAGATTTACCTAAAGGAGTCATTACTTTCGGATCCCGTTACCGCTCTATGTTCAAATTTTAAACACATCTATACATGTCGAGAAATAAAAGAATGCGAAGCTCCCGTATCAAAGAGAATTACAATAGGAATGCCGTTTAACGTTCCCATACCTGCCAAGTTTTCAGCATTTTGTTCTTGTTGCCTTGGATTTAAGGCGAATGCCCTCTGATATTGAGGTTGAGTTTGTTGAGGTTTGTGGTGGCAAAATCATCGGGTATTGAGTCTTCTTGTTGATTGAGATGGATGTTGAAAGCTACCACCTATGGCTTTCATTTGTGGCATTTGTTTAGAGGATGACTTTCTTCCACTTTCCGGTAATCTTTGTCGGGTTGGGCAATTATTGGCATAATGACCCATTTGACCACACCTGTAACAGGTATTGGTACCCCATTTACAGGTTCCTGTATGAGCTTTGTTACATTTTGGGCACAACGGTATCCTGGGAAGGTTTGGAATTGGCGGCAATTGAGTTTGGAAGGGTGGTCGGGAAGAACTTGAATTAGAATGGTTTGGTCGTTGCCAAGGTTTCTTATTTGGAAAGTCTCTTGTTTCCCATCTTCGTTTTCCTTTAAAACGTTGATTGTGGGGCATCAACTTTTGTGGGGTTTGACTTTGGGATGGACTTGGATTTGGTTCAGGAGCCATCTTTTCTGCCTGCATCTCTAATTCCATGTCTAAAGCTCTGTTCAAGGTTTCAGCATATGAAAGGGCAGGTTGACTTGCCAAAATGATCCTTATTTCTTGACGTAACCCTGAGCGGAACAACTCAGCCATCTTCTCGTCAGTTTCTATCCTGTACGGAGCATAACGTGATAGAGTGCAGAATTCTCTATCATATTCTGCCACAGTTTTCTTTCCTTGTTTGAGGTTCATGAATTCGATTTCTTTTTGTTTCTTATAACTCCGAGGAATGTATTTTGCGAACAATTCCTCCTCGAATTGTTCCGTGTAAAGTTTTCCAATCTTTCTGGAGTGAGAGTCTTTTGGCGTGATTCCCACCAAAAATCAGCTGGTCCTTTTAATTGAAAGGATATGCACAAAAGACATTCCTTATCTGAGCATTCTAAAAATTTGAAGATTCTCTCCATCGCCCGAACCCATTCCTCTGCCTCGGCAGGGTTTCCAGTTCCATAGAATGATGGTGGATTTTGTCGAAGGAATAATTCGGAAATTTTTCTAGTGTTTGGAGGAGGGGTGAGTTCAGGGGTAGGTTGGGGTATGTTTTCACTGGCTTGTTCTTCTATCATAGGATTTCGGTTTCGGCGTCTTGGTGGCATGCTGCATTTTTAAATTTATGAGAACAATATGTATCTGATTGGTATGCAAGATATTTATAAGAAAGCGAGTAAAGTGTCAGGTTTTTAGCAATTAGAATTGCATGGAAACAAATTTGCATAATTGTATAAACAAGAGGTTCAAAGTTAAGCAAGTAAACAACAAGCAACATAACATAAATATTTACATATCATGGAAAATTGCCTCTAAGAGGACTTTTTACATTAGGAAAATTTTGCCTTGGCAGAGTAGGCATCGGAAATTCTTCTATCCAGTCTAGATTAACTTTATACATGCATACTATTTACATAAATCCTACTTCATTACCTATTCACAAATGTACAAAACTACTTGTTAATTTCCTTCAAATTTTTAATCCATCCTTGACGCCATATCATTTCCATCGTCAGGGCCCAATGCTTCATTCTCATCATCCATTCTTTCGACTTCCGCATTTGTGTCTGGCATGTTTTCTGGATTCTCTTCCTCCGACACCTCTTCAATGCATTCATCCTCTGATGGAGGGTCACAAAAACGTTTAACTTTAGATTTAGGATGAGAAATAAAACTTATTTCAGTTTCAAGGAGAAAAGGATCCTTGACAAATGGCAGATCATTAAGCTGAAGAGGTTGTACTTGAGTGGTACCAACTGGTTGTACAAATTCAGGTTCATATTTAAAAGATCTGGCGAGCCCTGTGGGTCTAGATGTTCCAGCTTCAACCTCAAACTGATTTTCTTCAAGAAGGGATGTGTTTGGGGATTCATATGGTATGGCTTGCAGTGGAGAAACATCTGCAGCTATGAGGTGATTATACCATGTTAAGTTATCAGTGAAGTCATCAATGTCCATATCATAATCAAAATCAACATGATCAAGTTCTTCAAGAGGAAGGTCTTCTGCAACAGGTTCTTCAAGGGGAAACTCTTCTTCAAGAAGGTCCAGATAATTACCATGAACAATAGGGCTCAATTCCGAGGAGTAATATCATCAATGATGTAACGTGGTCGAGAATAAGTGGTAGGATTGGTTGGTACAACTTGATCTTCATAGAAAGGAATATCGAGGTTTCCATTAAAGATTTCAATTTGTCGAATCTATTACGCAGATGTACTAGATTCGCCCACTCGAATTGAGATTCATTTCTTTCAATGGGAATATTTGGTGTTAGGATGTTATAGATGGCAAAACAAAACCTTCCGCGGAGGATAATTGCCGGAGGTGGACTCGGGTAGCATTATATTGTCTTGAATGATTTCTACAAATTCGTAAGGTCAGCAAAGTTATGATATTCAAGAACAAAATCTATGGCAACTACAAATGCCCATTCTCGCCATCCGGTGGTAGAACCCATTACTAATTGCATGATGCCATCCAGTGCATCCACCGCAATTCCCCTAACTTGCATCCACAATTCCACAAATCTATCTAGGAATTCTACAAAGTTCTGATTTTCCTCCATACGATATTCATAGAACGGATCTGTCCTTCCAATAGTAAGAGGTCTCGGTCTTTGTACTCTTCTCGGGTGTCCTTATAGCCTTGCCATCCTAACATAGAATGTAATTACTAACTAAAATGTGTTGATCTTAATATACTTAAATACTTGAAACTAAAATTTACTTATCATAGTTCAACACGTACTTCACATAACTGATCATATACATGCTTTATCAATTATATAAAGAACTTGATCATATGAATGTAAAATGCAAGACTTTATCCAAAAGCATGGCTTTATCAAATAACTTTCTTTTCTAAATGCTCATTATAAAATTTTCATCTTACTTACCTGGTTGAGCTGGCGGAGATGGATTTGGAACACCGTGCTACGGACTCTACTTACATTAGAATTGAAATGTAATCACATAGTAACTAACCCCATAGAACCATGCTCGATATCAATCATCATGTACCCAATTTCTTAACCAAGAGATTAGCCGTGACTTAGGACTTAACATAAAAGTTTAAGACTAATGAGGAAGTAAGAATTTCGAGGAAGTTGGGACGGCCAAAAGTCGGAGATCAATTAAGGAATATTATCATTTGATCGCAAATGTTGATCTATAGTATATATATATAAGCTACATAGAATCAAATGAACACAAGAACTAACGGAAATATAATGATCGACAACAATCAATCTTTTCACAAAACAACAATTACAACACCATTTCTCAAGTCGAGTATGGCAACAGAAGGGTAGTTGAGTTACGTAATGTGAAGACATATAACTCCGGCAACAAAGTATAACAATTTACATAAGGTTTCTACTTATCGGCAAAGGCAACTAAATGGATAATGATTTTCCAAGACAACTTTCAACAAGTTAGAACTACACAATTTCAACTTCAACAATTTCAAAGAATCATGACTACAATCCAATCAAATGGACCTTAGTATCCGAGAATATAACGAGTTCGATATCAACTTTATCCACGGATCAAAAGACCATTCAAACCAAGAACATTCTCAAGAATAATATAATAAGGAGTTCAACTCTATTATCACCAACATTAACATAAAGTGATTCGATCATAAGGTTAATCACAACATAACAATATTTACGAACAAAACCACGGTGTCCTTTCCAACTCCATCTCAAAATCCAAGCTCAACTGCGTGTTTAGAAATACATGCGGGCGTGAGTACATAAGCACTCGGTGGACACATGCAAGCAGTTAAAATTTTGCTCTTAGAGCTATAAGATTGACTTGCCATCGTTTTGCATTACACAGGGGTTTTAGTGAAAAACTTGTGCATGCTTTTCAAAGTAAATACTTATTTGCTTTCATTTTCATAATTCTAAAACAAATGCATATGCATGATCTTTGTCTGAGACATATTTCTCTTCCTTATCCACGGATTACGTCTATGTGTTGAGAAGTAGGCCTCCTTCTCAAACACGCTTATGACCAAGGTCGCTATCCGACGTCGGTGCATTCTTTCATTCATTCATTTTCTTTCTTTCTCTTTCCGTGGACAGGCAATGCATCATGCTCAAACATTTGGCAAGTCAATGAATTTAGAAGTCATGCAGTATACATAATGAAACAATATAAATTAGCACGTGCTATTATTTAGTTCGAAAGCCCACCTGTCGTCTTTAGTCGGTCACTTAATAAACCTTTCTTTTTCTTCGTCCTCTTCTTCCTTAACTGCCTTCCCTTTTCTCGATGTACCTTTAATAATTTGATAACATTAGTAAACAATATTTCTTATTTTCTAACTATAAATCTTCTTATTTCATCTTTTCCATTTCTTTATGATTTGTTTAGACGGTTTTGTCTAACTTCTCATTTATAAGAATTTTCGTATTTTCGGGTCATTGCATCCTTTATATCTTAACTTTATTCTTATTTTCATTCAACATTCTAAATTATTATCAAACATTCAATGAACACTATTATTGTACATTAATAACTTTATTTTACTCTCTTTTCTTTCTTTGGATATTATATTTATTTTCTTAAGTTATTTAAGCATAATATAAGTAATTAATTGCCTACATTAAACTTTTCATATAATTAAGTCATAATTAATGAATCTTCTTCCATACTACTACTTTTCTTACTATTAGTATACTTTTAAGTATACTAATTATTTCTATTAACTTAACATTATAATATATATATATATATATATTCTTTGTCCTTAAACTTTCTTTTCTACATAATATATTTCTAAAATTCAACCTTTCACCTTTTTAATTCTAAACTCTTCATTTAAGCTTTATTATTCTTTATTTACATAATATGTTCACAATACATAAGATATATGAAGAATAACATTAAAATTTTAACTTTCCCTTTTTCTATAATTTTCGAAATTTCACACATATATATATAAATTGTAATTTCTTTAATTTCTTCTCAACTTCTCATCTTAGTATCATATGTGAGCTCAAATCATCAATATTAATAACATATATTAACTTTAGCACATACATAACCTTTGAACACCTAAACTAAATTTTTAAATTTCAACATATGAACTTGGAAAATTCTATTAAATTCATAGAATACTTATTTCATTATATTAAACTCATATATCAAGTTAAATGAAGAAAATAAAATCAACATCTCATTTTCCTAAATTTTGAAAATTTCAAATTATATATATATTCTAACTTTTATTTTGTTATTCTTTCTTCCAATTTCTTAGTCTAAGCATACTTTAATCACATAATTACAACTTATTCTTACCATAATATGAATAATTTCTTATTTTAGCCTAAAGCATAAAATCTAGGGTTTTCATTCTTAACATAAATCTTACAAATAATCATCAATATTTCATCAATTCCACACAAAATCATCAATTCTCAACTATAACATCAATATCCATTCATAATTTTCACAAAACCTATTAAAATTAGACAACTAACATGTTCAAAAATTTTATGAATATATAACAAAATTCATGCTTAAAGATTGAGAATAAATGAAAATCATACCTTATTATTCTTGGAATTAAGCTTAGAAGCAAGGATTTGAAGATTTAGCTTGAAAGAAAAATTTTCTCCCAAGTGTGTGTAGTGTGTGTGTGGTGAGGTATAGAGAGCAAAGTGAGGATTTTGAAAAAAAATTTCATTGTGTAGTGATAGCATATTTATAGAGCAAATTTTATTTTCCTTTAATTATATAAATGATTATTCACCATTCTTATTAAATGCTTATACTTGCTTACCAAGAAAATAAATGCAAGTGATTAGTCACTTGCTTTCTAGAACATGCATATATATATATATATATATATATATATATATATATATATATATATATATATATATATATATATATATATATATATATTTATGTAATATTAATAATGTAGTATATATATTTACTATGTAACATGATAATATAATACTCAAATAGCAAGAATTTAAAATTTCCAAAATTATAGAATTTATTTGATCATTTAAGATCAAATAATCAACCATAACATTATTTTAAACTCTAAAACAAAATCTTTCATTCATGTTTATAGTTAAATTGTTAATCATATTATATTTTTGTAATACCCGTAGAATTAAATGCCTAATTACGGTATTTAAAACCCGTAAATTAGAAATTACCGAGATGATTCAATCCATAAGATATCGAATAATGATTTCGATTAATTACGAAGAAATGAAATCCTATTTTATATTCACGAGAATCGTGAATTAAGGAATAAAAGTATATGAAGTATATCGGCAAGATTATTTTAACGTCGATCGCGTATCGATAGTTAAAATTATGATATTTTCTAAGCAATTGCTTAGAATTAAATTCCATTATTAATGGAATAATGTAATAAAGTGATGACGACCATTTCGAGATGAGTCGATAATGAACGTTTTGCAACGCTTACAAACGTTAACGTTTTGAGATGAAACGAAAAGCGCTTTAATCGATCAAGAAATTATAGGAATTAATTTCCTATGATTAGTATATGTAATTACAGTATTATTAAGCATTAAATCAATGCTAGATCAACAAGAATTGAGAGTGACCATTTTCAAACGCTCGAAAACCCTAATTTTCGAACCCGATTTTTGTCGCATAAAACGATGCCATTAATTTATCCTATGATATTATTTATCATCTAAACTATATGTCATAACATATATCAATGTTTGGCATGGAAAATAAAATTTGGACCCTTTGGTATAGTGTAATAGCCGAGAGCTATATACACATATATACTAAGCACTTATTTGTTGATTTACCTATTACATGTATCTAATTGACATTGGATTAATTATATCCTAACTACACTATTAAAATCTGATATATATACATATATATAGGTATATTTTCGTGCATGTGTGTGTAGGTGTCAATGTGAAGGTGTAAGGGTGACACTTGTCACCCATAAGCTACCACATACCCCCCCCAAACTTCAGCCCTTCACACACCCAACACCACCGATGGCCTCTCTCTCTTTCTTTCTCCCCCCTTTCTCATCTCTCATTACTTAAGGTCAGCCCCAATTCACCATGGTTTCATGTAAATTTGTGCATATGAGGTGTGATGAAAGGCTTGCAAGAAATCAAGGTACTAACTCTTATCTATAATAAAACCTGAAGTTATCTCACGAAATCAGTAACTTCACGAATTTATTTGACTAAGTTACAGTGGTCCGATGATTGTGAATTTTTGATATGTTGAAATTATATGTGTCTAGTATGCCTCTGTAAAATTTCAAGTCCATCCAACTTGATTTGTTATTTTATTTGTATTTATCAAAAACACTGCACAAATCTGCGAAATCGCCGTGTTTATAACCCATAGTGCGTGGCTTTCGTTTTAAGTTTGGGTAATGATAAAACTATGAAATTTGTCAGAAACATAATTCAGCATGTCTAGAAGCCGTATGTAAATTTTCAGAATTTTCTAAAATTGTTTACTATTTATTCCAGATTTTACAAGTTAACTACACAAAACTGTCACGGGAGTGATAGCTTGTGGTAAAATATTTTTAGCTCCCAATCTATTGTGAATCATTGAGTGAGGCTTTTTCTGGATAAAACTAGACTTAAGTGGATTTTCAATATGATTGGTTTCATTTCCAGATTCATTATAGTGAACTCACGGTGAATTTTTAAAGTTGACGCATTTCAGTAAGCCTTTTTGGACAAACTGCCTTAGAAAATTTCTATGTTAATAGGCTGTTCGAGTATGACTTTTACGTGAGATGTTCAAGACGTTTGTAGTCCGATTTGGACTTGGGTTTCTTCATAAGAAATGTTCCTCACCATGTCTAGTTATGATCTGGAAAGTTTGATCCCAAACCAAGTTTTATAGGTATACTTTTCATCGACCCAAAGTCACCTACTGGAAACTGTCCATTTCCAACTAGTCAACTTTGGACTTATGTATTTCTCGATGCGTTAGATATTTTCCAGTATGGTCTTCATGAAATATGTAGTACTTATTACAAGGTTTCGAAATTGGTAGCCTGTAGCCATTTTGGCATTGTGAGTCAAAAGTTACGAGCCTCGCAAAACCCCTCGTCGTTAAGCTAAAACTGAAAATTCTGGAAAATTTTCTAAGTATAGAAGTCAGTTTGAGTTGCCCACTTTGAGACCCTATATCTTCAGAACCACGACTCTTTAGAATTTAATTCCTTCTTAGAACTTGTAGTACATGTTTAGAGGTTTCCAGAATGTATCTTTGTGCGACCATACGTATTCTGAATCGAGAGTTATGGGTCGTCAAAGTACGTCACTTGGGTTGTTTCAAGCTGTTTTGCTGAAATTAAAACACTTGAAATTTGACTAAGTGTTGGAAACCCTATGTGAAGTATGCCTTATGTGACTAACATGCTATTAATCGATGCATTCATTATGTTATGTCGCAAAGTACGATAGAGCATTATAAGATGTACAATTATGATAAAACATCATGATACGATATTTTCACAAAGCGCACCTTAACGTGAAATATTTGAATAGGTGCTTCCTACATGCTCAATTGAGTGTATATCATACCTTGATATACACTATAGTAGAAATATGGATTCTGAGACTCGATGGATAGTTTCTACACCAAAACCTCAAGGCCAGGAATAGATAGGCTAAGCCTAGGGCTTGCTTTCCAAGAAATCGATTTAGACAATCGACAGTCCAGGTGGGCTTTACTCTACTTAAAAATAAAATGCTTTTGAAATATTTATTTACGATGCTTATTTCAACTGTTGATAAAATGTTTACATGATTACCTGCCAAAAATATTTATGTTTTGTGTATGTATCCTATCCATGAGATTGATATGAATGACATGAATGATATGAATGTGTTGGGTCACTCCCAACTTATGAATGAAATCGATATCGGATCCTATGCCGGAAGGCTTATACCTGGCTAGGATTAACGTGTACACTGATGGTGACTGCGTCTTTGTAAGGACAACCACGGCCGGTCACGGGTCGTAGAGGAGGCTCTCACGACTTTCGACTATGATGATATGACGAAAGGATGTTAAGGGATATGGATCATACACACCAAGAAAAATGCCTGGCCAGGCGATGATTTTATGAACTGATGAAAATATTTTAGTAAGCACAAGGCATTTTCAACTAAAACCCTTGTGTCTTACCATGATGTTGGCAGTGTAATTCAAAGAAAATAAAATATTTTTGGCATGAGTCCACTGAGTGCATTCTTGTACTCAGCCCTGCATGTTTGTTTTTAAATGTGCAGGTTGAGCAGATGATGGATGGAGCAGTGTTGAGCAATAGGATTATTGTCGCTGAAAAGTTTATACCTTGATAGTACATCGTCATATGTACTTATCACATGTCTTCCATTGCAAGAACTTAAATTATGTACTAATGTCCAAGAACATATTTGATTTATGCATTACGGTTTATTGTTAAAAGAAGTCTCCCAGTATGTTTACCTTTGTTTAGAGGTATACTCCTTCTAATCCGCACTTAGGATTTAGGGGTCATGACAGAGTGGTATCGAGCCGTGTTCGCTCTTGAACCCAAAATCTTCTTTAAGGTTAAGTCTAGATTGAGTCATTAGACTTCTAGAGATCACCGACAATGCTCAACACTCCATCACATCAAGCTCAACCGAAATGAGGTAAATGACTCTTTTCCCAAAGTTTTGAAAATTAGCTGGCGGACGAATGTTTATGAAATGATTTTTTTAAATAAAATGAAAAGTTTAAAGTGAAGGATGATTGAAATGATCTTTGAAAAGAAATGAAAGCTATGAGAACGGTTGAAAATGAATGATATGACAAATGATTTGTCAAGAAAGTTATGAAAAGAAGGAAAATATAAGAAAGATGATGACAATGATATGAAAAAGTTTGCACG
Source organism: Salvia rosmarinus (assembly GCA_036937905.1). NCBI lineage: Eukaryota > Viridiplantae > Streptophyta > Magnoliopsida > Lamiales > Lamiaceae > Salvia > Salvia rosmarinus. The sequence continues at coordinate 31,302,150 of CM072816.1, read as the reverse complement.
ATATGCCAAAGATGAAATGTTTCAATTTCGAATTTAATAAGGGTTCATTATTATGAACAAAGTTATGATTTTCACGCTTTAAAATGATTGAGATTGGACATTGAATTGTCAATATGTTATGTTGAATTCTTTAAATTCAACGAAATACGTGCGTACAAATAAGCTACGTAGGAATATTAGAAGTTTTACTTCAAACTACAAAGTTGATTATGATGATGAGCATGCTAGTTCAAACAGAACATAGACTTTATAGGACGCATGATCCCTTTCTACGAAAGAACATAGAAGTAAGAATTTCCTTCAATTACAAGAACAAGATTAGTGATGGATTTGAGAACTTCATTCCATCTTGAGTGAAGAAAAGTGAAAGATTTATACGAAATTGTTCGACCTCGACATGTACGACCTCGGCTTCGACCTCGGCATGTGCGACTATCGACTTCAAAATCGGCATTTATAACATCGCCTTTGACATGTCGATGGGGTAGTTTGTCCGACCTCGTGTCGGCAATATTCTGTACTACCTCGGCATCGGTAACGGCATGTACGACCTTGGTGTCGGCATCGCTTATGACGTCGGCGCGAAAGCGTGTAAATTTCCCTGCACTGCGCAGTGATTTTGTTTTGACTCGTTCTCGGTCGTGTGAACTCCGATTTATGTACGGTTTTCGCCACGTGCTCCTAATGCACTGTACTTCATTTCTTATGGAGGACCAAATTCTGATTCCTACTCCAGAATTCATGAGAATCAGTTGAAGTTAGTTCTATGATTTGAAAAGAGTAAGATCTGTTATAGTATGATACGAATCCTAGAATGTTACTAAGAAAGTAAGATCTTGATGAATACAAGTAGAACCTTGACATATATGAGAACTTTGTTGATGACCTATTACGGTATATAAGCTTTCAAATTATATCCATTACCCAATTTCGTCATTGAATTTAACTCTATGACCTAGTTCCAATTGAGAAATCATTCGAGTTTCTCACTTCTTCCAAGAAAACTTCCAACTCAAAATTTTACAAAGTGTCCTTTTGAACCCAAAGCCTTGCGTGACTGAGAATATGATTGTGACGGGTCTGGCCAGCCCATATGACCAAAGAAATCTCAGTAGTCGTCATTCTGGTCTTCGGACCCTAGAGCCCTATTTATTCAGTCCAAGGAACATATCGATTCAATCATTGAAAAGATGTTATCTTGATGGGTGAGACTGTACCTCCTGTAAGTAGTCGTGATAATCTCTTCTCGACTCTTGAAACCATCAAGTAAGATGAAAGTTGACTTACCTTGTCACCTAAATACGAATTAGTAAAGCGATCAATATTATACATGAAATAGGTTGACTTATATTAGTCACCTAAAAGTTTCAGACCAGTAAAGTGATAGGCATCAAGAAATTATGATGTAAAGAAAATCTCAATGAGACGAGAAATTCTTCCTATGGCACACATGATGTGATGACCCTTGATGGGGTTAACAAAGGATGATAACAATGAAGTTATACCATCATACGACTGTTATGATAACAAATTTATGAATAAGATACTCTTTAGCATTGAATGCAAGAATAAAAGCAAAGAAAAGTATATGATATCTGTGGGATATGAATTTCCCTTTTTATGTCATGACGAGAGCGATTACAACTTATCTTTAAGATAGTTGGATGTCCTTGAAACCTCATTAGTAGGTTGGACATGTTTAAAAAGAATGAAGATACATACAAGATATTCTTTTCAAAGAATATATATATAAGGAAATGATAGCGTCTCAGACAATAAATCTCCCGCCTTATACCTCAATCAATGAGATTATGCTTGAGCATAATTGATTCCGAGTAATTGAAACTTGGATGGACGAATGATAATAAGATTTAAAGATCATAATCATTGAGATGTGTGAATAGCTAGGATATCCCTAGTATGTGAACTAAGTAGGGAGGAAATAACTCCGAAGTCAAGACATGGTAATGAGATGCTTAGAATTTAAGGTATGGAGTACGAATGTACTACCCTACTAAGCCATACGACAATGATAACGGTTCTAGTCCTAAAAGTGGAAACTGAAGTATAACGAAAGTAAGATTTCTTTCAAATACCATGCTCATGAAAACAGATAAAAGTCAAAAATAGCAGAAGAAATTACGAGCTATACAATTAGATAGTTCCTGATATGACATAAGTTTTAGAAATGTTATGACTTCGATAAGTAAGGTAATTCCTTGGAAGTAAAGAAACGGATTAAGAAATAGATTCATTATTTTGAAATGAATCTTAATACCCTAAGTTATAATGACACAAAACGCTTGTCTTGTGTAACTTAATAGTTAACAAGCAGGATAGTTCCTATAGATCTTGCAAAGGAAATACGTCCAAGAGAACACAGGAAAAGATTCGCATGGAAGGATCTTAAGGTGGACCTAATTGTAAATATTACCCCATATTTTGTGACGATCAATAAAGTGAGGTATTAAGTATCTCTGACATGGAAATGAAGAAATCATTGAATGTCGAGAAAATGGTAAAGATATTTGACGTCAAGGTAAAAGTATAATACATCCCCAGTGGACAAAGGATTTTATCTTATGCGAAATTGCATGATAAATCAATAAAGGATTAAGAAGAAATAACGTATATCCAAAAGGGGATATTACAAACGATGGCACTAAATGCCAGTACAAGGATTTCTCTAGAGATGAGTTTAAAGTAAGGATATATGAGAAATATATCCCTAAGATCAATAAAGTGACAAAGGAAATTAAATCATTCATACTGGATCAAGAATGAATGATAGTAATAGAGACATGACGATCTTTACAATAAGATTTAATTATTAAAATATATCAATATTAAAGGATAAGTTGATGTAAATCTAACCACGAATGCTATTGGTAAAAGCATAACGATACGGATACCGAGAAGTATACAGTGAATGAGACAACAGAAGGCCATAGTGAGGAACATGATGTCCCAATGGAAAGGACAAGGACATATGAAATAGATGTTTACTTGAATAAACGGAACACCGTAGACCAAAAGCATATACCTCGTGATCGAAAATGTAACAAAGCAGTAACCAAAAGGCAAAATAGGTATGAGGAAAATTTTCTCAGAATACCTGTAAGATCTTGTTCGATATAGGTGCTTCGCTTTTTAACATCGCATAAGTATGCGTAGAAACGATAGAACCCAATTCAGGGTAAGCAAATCAAGAAATGAAAATCCCCTTACCTATACGAGAATTTATGACCATCGCAAGTGTTGCTCAAGCTCAGAATTGAACCTAGAATCGCCTAAAGTTCTATCCAATGATATGGATCATTATATCTATGTGGAACGTAGATATAATTTTAGAGACAAGAAGCTTCGGATATGGCTGTCATTCATGTGATTAGTGACCTGGGCCTAACCTTTTCGTTAGAGGTTTTGCACGACAGAATATCAGTACCCACTGTTCGCCTATGCGAATATCTTTAAGGTAACATACGTTGAAAGTGTAAACGTAAAATGCGATTAAGATAAGTATCGTGAGTCATGTCATAAGTTGTCTGTGTTATATATATCTTAAAGTGTATAATTCTTTAAGAGATCCTTCTTGGTTAGAAATCCCCTCCATTGCTTAAATTAAGTCGGATTTATCTAAAAATATCCGTTTATAAATGACAAGAAAAGGGAGTTTAATGGGTAAGAGTTAACCCCAAGGCCTAGAAGTTTATAACTCACACGAGCGTATCAGCTCTTTTAATATGAACTAGAAATGAATTTAGAACAGTTTTGAAGAAATTTTTGCACCTCTGGATGGATACTCGTAACTATAGAGTGTCAAATGAGGATGGTACCCAACGACGTATCTGTCATTTGCCAACAGATTGGCAGAATTTTTGCAAAAGAAGTATCAAGAGAATATTTTCTCCATGATAAAAATTCCAAAGCCTGGACAGACTTACCAGGATTTGTCAACAGGCTCAAGTATACCTATAATGCGTAGGAAACAACACCTACGAGTACTTGTCCTGGACCTCGGCAAGTTACACAGCACGACATAAAGGAGTGGTTGTACCCTGATGTTCCAAACGCCGCCCCACGTCCTATGCCGTCAATTATACCAGAAAGAGACGAGAATGGCAAAAAGGACAGGATCTTATCGCCCTCGCGGATTAGGAGAATTACCGCTACCAACCCAACCATACTTTCTGATAAAAGTAACACCAACTTCTAGTATTGAAGAAGAAACGGGGAGCAGCTTGACCCCTGGCTCTCTAAAAGAGAACGACCATCAGAAGTATGAAAACAAAAACGTACTTGGAGAAAGGCAAGTTTCCAAGGGAGAAGTACAACTCCGACGAAGGTCACTCAGAGACCTAGAATCTTAGGAACATATAAGACTTATATGTAGATAATGGTTTATGATGAAAATGGTGTGATTAAGATATGTAAAATAAACGTAGTTTGGAAGAGTTTATGAATATGGTGAAAGAAGTGTCAAAGTTTTGAGTGTAAAAAGAGCTAGACGCCTTGTAATCAGTCAGCTCGGTAGACCGACCCTCATAAGTAATGTATGAAAAGTCCTCACTGAGGCATTATCATGTAATATTATATGGTCTTGAAGAATGGTATCCAAAATACGGTAATGAATTGTTCTGAATAAGATATGGTTACTATGAGATAATAGTTATGCCCTTCGAACTAACCAATGCACCAGCCCTGTTCATGAACCTCAAAAATCGAGTGTTTCACACATACCTAGAAAATTTTTATCTCAATCCTTACGGATGATGTTCTTATTTATTCAAAGGACGAGAAAGAACATAAAGAAAATCAAGGGCTTTTACGACTTTTAAGAGCAGGCGAATTTTACAAATCTGCTTTGTAAATTTCGCTTAAAAGAGAAATATTCCTCGAGCACATAGTGTCTTTAAAAGAGAACAATGTAGATCCGACAAAGGACAAAACAATTAAAGATGAAAGACGCGTCAATGATCTAAAATAAGATCGTGAATTTTATAGATTAATTGATTTACATTAGAGATCCATTAAGAACTCTCTAAGGTAACAAGACTAATAAGATAGTTACCCCAAAATAGAGTCACAATTCTCACGGATTAATAAAAATAAGGCTATGTATTAATATGAGATAAATAATAACTTATGTGTCACGATGACTTAGGCCACATGAATGAATTTCCCAACTTATGACTTGAAGTAGTGATGAATCGATTTAAGAAAAGGATCACGAGAGACAAAGGATGGAGGAAAAGTTAGAAAAGATCCAGAAAGGGTAAAATTTGGAGGATTTAAGAACTTCCGGGAGGCGCCGAACAACGCCTTATTGTCTCGAAGGAAGAATATGCGTTCCGACGACGCAAAACTTCAAAATGAAATAATGAGTGAGGCTCACGATACACCCTACACCGCCCACGAGATAGTACTAAGATGTACCAAGACCGAAAGAAAAGTTTTGTGGGAAAGCATGAAACGAGACATAGCTTTTCAGTAGAACACCGCCATGTTTGCCGCCAGATGAAAGCGTTACACCAACGTCCATACAGAAAGTTACAGCCGTTGGAAATACCCGAGTGGAAATGGGATGAAATAACGATGGACTTCGTTACGAACTTACCCAAATCAAAAAGAGGGAACACCACTATATTTGTAATTGTTGATAGACTCACCAAGAGTGCTCACTTCCTACCAATCCAAAGTACTTATGGATCTGACAAGTTAGCCCAGTTGTATGTAAAGGAAATTATACGACTTCACGGAGTGCCAAAATCTATTACCTCTGATAGTGACAGTAGTATAAATACCAAAGTCGCGAGGACATCACTCCTATAACAATAAGTTAAGAACCCTTCACAATTCACAAAAGTTGAAGTTATTCGTCGAGCAAAGAAACTTGGATACAGGATAGAAAAGATGACTCGAATCAGTAAAAGATTATAATTGTGATAAATAATCACCTAAGGAAGGGTAATGTAGAATTTAATGCCTAAGTTATAAAATTCAGTCTAAATTATGGTATGTCCTTATAGAAAAGGAAAACTCATGGAAAGATTAAGAAAACGAGAACAGTAATAGTCGGGCAATCAGGGACGAATGTAAGTAGTATTCCCACAACCAAAGTGAAATATGACTAAAAAGAGAGAACGAATATGGGAATAGAATACGAATTAAGATAAGAAATGAAGAGCTGAAGGATTTTAAGGAGCGTTGGACAATGTTATGTTGTCTAAAAGAGAGATATATATATACTTATATTTCCAAGCAATAATAAGCTTAGAAATGAAACCAAGAATGAATTTCATGATCCTTCTCATACCGCCAACCAGGCATTATTAAGATGTATTATGAATTATGAGAAAGGTTAGATAGGAAGGAATGAGATAAGATATAATCACATTGTCGAGCAGTGTCTCGGTTATCAACAAGTAAAGGCATTGTATCAAAGGCCTTATAATCTCTAGAGATATACGAATGAAAATAGAATGATATAGAAATAGATCTTATGACAGATTTTACCAAAGTCATAAAGAAGTTGCACTACTATATGGCTAATAGTGGATCGACTCGTCAATTATGTTTTGTCTCTGCCTATTCGGATGACTCATAGATCCGATAAGTTAGCTTAGTCGTACATAAAGGAAATCGATATTTACAAGGAGTACCAAAACCTATCAGTTCAGATAGAGACTTCAAGAGTACCTCTAGTTTTGGAACTAACTCACAAAATGAGTTAGACACTAGATTGAGCCTTAACATAGATGTCCACTCACGAGCGGAAGGACAATCAAAAGGGCAAGATGAATGTTTAAGGATACGATAGAACAAGTGATAAACCAAGGTATCGGTGGGAACTTATTGTACTACTTGGTAAGTTTATGTGCGACGGTAGTTGCCAAACAACGATCAATGTAGCCTTATGAGGCGATTATGAAGAAGTGTTGACCACCACTTTATTGTAACAAAGTAGGTGATCAAAGGTATAAAATCGACGTTGTAAATGAAACGATTAAGATATCTACCAACGAGGCAAGGAATAAGAAAAGCTTAGGACATAAAAGTCTTACCGGTACGCCAGAACCCGAACCGCATTCTTGAATGCGGAATTAAAGTTTCTTAAGATTTCTCCATCTAGAGGAATTATAAGTTTAGATACAAGAATGTTGAGATCACGTTTTATAGGACCTTACGAGCTCCACAGAAATGATAGCCTAGTAGTTTATAGCTTGGTACTTCCACCACATTTGGGGAAAGTACGAAATGTTTTCCTCGTCTCACAGTTAAGAAAATACGAAAATTTGCCCAATTCACGTTAACCATCATGATGACGTGACCTTTGACTCAGATGAGTTATGATGAAAATCTACGACTAATTTGATCGTACGATTCAACGATTATTGAATCAAGTACGGATCTTTAATGAAAATCAAGGAACCATGAACAAAAAGAAAACACGTGGAAGCTATGATGTTATGATGTTAAGATACCCATACTTTATGAGGTATGCAAATTTCGGGACGAAATTTCTTTTAAGGGGGGTAGGATGTAATACCCCGTAGAATTAAATGCCTAATTACGGTATTTAAAACCCGTAAATTAGAAATTCGCTGAGATGATTCAATCCATAAGATATCGAATAATGATTTCGATTAATTACGAAGGAATGAAATCCTATTTTATATTCACTGAGAATCGTGAATTAAGGAATAAAAGTATATGAAGTATATCGGCAGTATTATTTTAACGTCGATCGCGTATCGATAGTTAAAATTCATGATATTTTCTAAGCAATTAAGCTTAGAATTAAATTCCATTATTAATGGAATAATGTAATAAAGTGATGACGACCATTTCGAGATGAGTCGATAATGAACGTTTTGCAACGTTTACAAACGTTAACGTTTTGAGATGAAACGAAAAGCGTTTTAATCGATCAAGAAATTATAGGAATTAATTTCCTATGATTAGTATATGTAATTACAGTATTATTAAGCATTAAATCAATGCTAGATCAACAAGAATTGAGAGTGACCAATTTTTCAAACGTTCGAAAACCCTAATTTTCGAACCCGATTTTTGTCGCATAAAACGATGCCATTAATTTATCCTATGATATTATTTATCATCTAAACTATATGTCATAACATATATCAATGTTTGGCATGGAAAATAAAATTTGGACCCTTTGGTATAGTGTAATAGCCGAGAGCTATATACATATATACTAAGCACTTATTTGTTGATTTACCTATTACATGTATCTAATTGACATTGGATTAATTATATCCTAACTACACTATTAAAATCTGATATATATACATATATATAGGTATATTTTCGTGCATGTGTGTGTAGGTGTCAATGTGAAGGTGTAAGGGTGACACTTGTCACCCATAAGCTACCACATACCCCCCCCAAACTTCAGCCCTTCACACACCCAACACCACCGATGGCCTCTCTCTCTTTCTTTCTCCCCCCTTTCTCATCTCTCATTACTCTAAGGTCAGCCCCAATTCACCATGGTTTCATGTAAATTTGTGCATATGAGGTGTGATGAAAGGCTTGCAAGAAATCAAGGTACTAACTCTTATCTATAATAAAACCTGGAAGTTATCTCACGAAATCAGTAACTTCACGAATTTATTTGACTAAGTTACAGTGGTCCGATGATTGTGAATTTTTGATATGTTGAAATTATATGTGTCTAGTATGCCTCTGTAAAATTTCAAGTCCATCCAACTTGATTTGTTATTTTATTTGTATTTATCAAAAACACTGCACAAATCTGCGAAATCGCCGTGTTTATAACCCATAGTGCGTGGCTTTCGTTTTAAGTTTGGGTAATGATAAAACTATGAAATTTGGCAGAAACATAATTCAGCATGTCTAGAAGCCGTATGTAAATTTTCAGAATTGTCTAAAATTGTTTACTATTTATTCCAGATTTTACAAGTTAACTACACAAAACTGTCACGGGAGTGATAGCTTGTGGTAAAATATTTTTAGCTCCCAATCTATTGTGAATCATTGAGTAAGGCTTTTTCTGGATAAAACTAGACTTAAGTGGATTTTCAATATGATTGGTTTCATTTCCAGATTCATTATAGTGAACTCACGGTGAATTTTTAAAGTTGACGCATTTCAGTAAGCCTTTTTGGACAAACTGCCTTAGAAAATTTCTATGTTAATAGGCTGTTCGAGTATGACTTTTACGTGAGATGTTCAAGACGTTTGTAGTCCGATTTGGACTTGGGTTTCTTCATAAGAAATGTTCCTCACCATGTCTAGTTATGATCTGGAAAGTTTGATCCCAAACCAAGTTTTATAGGTATACTTTTCATCGACCCAAAGTCACCTACTGAAACTGTCCATTTCAACTAGTCAACTTTGGACTTATGTATTTCTCGATCGTTAGATATTTTCCAGTATGGTCTTCATGAAATATGTAGTACTTATTACAAGGTTTCGAAATTGGTAGCCTGTAGCCATTTTGGCATTGTGAGTCAAAAGTTACGAGCCTCAAAACCCCTCGTCGTTAAGCTAAAACTGAAAATTCTGGAAAATTTTCTAAGTATAGAAGTCAGTTTGAGTTGCCCACTTTGAGACCCTATATCTTCAGAACCACGACTCTTTAGAATTTAATTCCTTCTTAGAACTTGTAGTACATGTTTAGAGGTTTCAGAATGTATCTTTGTGCGACCATACGTATTCTGAATCGAGAGTTATGGGTCGTCAAAGCACGTCACTTGGGTTGTTTCAAGCTGTTTTTGCTGAAATTAAAACACTTGAAATTTGACTAAGTGTTGGAAACCCTATGTGAAGTATGCCTTATGTGACTAACATGCTATTAATCGATGCATTCATTATGTTATGTCGCAAGGTGCGATAGAGCATTATAAGATGTACTAATTATGATAAAACATCATGATACGATATTTTTCACGAAAGCAGAACCTTACCGTGAAATATTTGAATAGGTCTTCCTACATGCTCAATTGAGTGTATATCATACCTTGATATACACTATAGTAGAAATATGGATTCTGAGACTCGATGGATAGTTTCTACACCAAAACCTCAAGGCCAGGAATAGATAGGCTAAGCCTAGGGCTTGCTTTCCAAGAAATCGATTTAGACAATCGACAGTCCAGGTGGGCTTTACTCTACTTAAAAATAAAATGCTTTTGAAATATTTATTTACGATGCTTATTTCAACTGTTGATAAAATGTTTACATGATTACCGCCAAAATATTTATGTTTTGTGTATGTATCCTATCCATGAGATTGATATGAATGACATGAATGATATGAATGTGTTGGGTCACTCCCAACTTATGAATGAAATCGATATCGGATCCTATTGGGAAGGCTTATACCGGCTAGATTAACGCGTACACCGATGGTGACCGCGTCTTCGTAAGGACAATTCACGGCCGGTCACGGGTCGTAGAGGAGGCCTCCTCACGACTTTCGACTATGATGATATGACGAAAGGATGTTAGGGATATGGATCATACACACCAAGAAAAATGCCTCGCCAGGCGATGATTTTATGAACTGATGAAAATATTTTAGTAAGCACAAGGCATTTTCAACTAAAACCCTTGTGTCTTACCATGATGTTGGCAGTGTAATTCAAAGAAAATAAAATATTTTTGGCATGAGTCCACTGAGTGCATTCTTGTACTCAGCCCTGCATGTTTGTTTTTAAATGTGCAGGTTGAGCAGATGATGGATGGAGCAGTGTTGAGCAATAGGATTATTGTCGCTGAAAAGTTTATACCTTGATAGTACATCGTCATATGTACTTATCACATGTCTTCCGCTGCAAGAACTTAAATTATGTACTAATGTCCAAGAACATATTTGATTTATGCATTACAGTTTATTGTTAAAAGAAGTCTCCCTGTATGTTTACCTTTGTTTAGAGGTATACTCCCTTCTAATCCGTACTTAGGATTTAGGGGCTGTGACAATTTTATTAAGAGTCACTATGTATTTTAGATCATAAACATCTCTATTTTCTTTTTGATTAAGGATGCAATGCCCTATTTAACCTTTAATTATTAAATAATTACTAATTAAGAGTTTGGGGTATTACAACGAATCCATATAATTTTAAAAAATGCATATAAATATAAGCAAAAATGCATATGAAATATGAACATTATGCATCTCGAATGCTAAACTTTATCAAATAATTGAGCACAACAAAATTCTCTTCGCTCACAATGACAATTGAACCGAATGCATATTTGAAAGAACGAATCTTCACCTAATATGGTTCGTGCCATTTCTCGAGCATTATCAATGGGGCTCTTGCTATGGCTACTGAAAATTTCGTTGTTCATATTAAGAGAGCTCCAGCTAGATCGATTCCACGAATTAGAAGTACGAACACTACGACAAAAAGGGGCTTAAGAGGCATGTAAATATCCCCAATAAATAATTTATTACAACATTTTACTTTTCTCCACGTTGATTCTTAGTGTCATGTATGCAAGTGTAGAGAAAGGGTTAATTAGCTAACACGACATGTGAGAATATCGAAATAGCTTAATTATTTATCAGGTTAAATAAATGTAATACGACACTCCCTAATGTCAGAAAGGACAACTAATACAACATCCCTTATTATCTAGAGAGCTACTTTGTTACAACACTTGATTGTAATTTATTATGACACTGTAAAACATCATTTAATATTAATTGCTGATTAACAACATTTCTCAAAGTCATTAAATAATTGATTTTAGGATGCAGTTATATAGTTGATTGTAGGATGATGTAGGATGATTGTAGGATGATGTTATGACACTTGATTATAGGATGTAGTTATATATTTTACATAGTGCGTTAAACAACATTTCTCAATGTCATTAATAACTTAAACGTAATAATTTAGAAATTCCTAGTTCCATAAATTTACATTATTTGATTTATTAGCTTACAATGTATTGAGTGCTATAAATTTAGAAAAATAAAATTGATTTAAACATATAGAACACTTTAATAAAAAATAATATTTTTTATAAATTAAATATTCTAAAATTAAAATCGAAAGTGGATAATAATAGTAATTGATGACTAAGAAAGTGTTGAAACCACACTATTGTCTCATAAGTACATACTCTTAAATGAAAACCTAATAATTACAATATATAGCTAAAATATAAAATTCCTTGAAATCTCTAGCTTTTCTAGTGGAAACATCCTCAATGGAGGAACTTGACGCTTCAGTATCATTCAATGGTTGTCACCTATATGAAAAAAAATACATGTTATTTCAAATTTGAAAACTTATTTTCTTATATAAAATGGAAAAAGTTTATGGAACACCTTAAATTACTTACCAAATCGCATGGCCAAGCAACCATTTCTCCAAGTGCATCTCCAAGTGTTTGACAATAATCATAAGGGCGAATTAATCGCTCTTCAGATTCAAGTACTACTTTCACTTGCACTTGACACCAATTCTCTCCCTATACTTGTCTCCCAACTTCTACTTTTGGATCAATGCTATGAACACATCCTTTAGCCACGATTTTTCCTTGATGAGATACACTTTTAAGAACACATGAACACCAACCTGCAAATCATATTTTTGTATATTGATTTCTTTGTAAAATATTAATCATAATATTAAGTATTGCAAACTATCAATATGCTAGATATAAATAAAGCAAGTAACTGCACAACAATATTCAGTTCAATATACTTTAATTTGAATTACTAACATAACCATTTTTGTGAGAAAAATATCCAACCTATGTGGAAAATTCTCATGGAAAAATTAGGCAATTTTGTTGTATAATAAGAAGTAGAGAAATCATTTGCAGAGAAACCAAAGTAGGCGATAAATTCCAAAAATAAATTAATCTATAATATAATCTAGAAAAATAAAAAATATTACCATATCTATCAAACATATTATTGTGTAAGCCGCAGATCCATCCCACCACCACGAATTTACATTGATAATTGTCCTTCACACCCACTTTGACTAAAAGATGGGCCAAGAGTTAAGAATATTTTTAAACTGATTAACTAAAAATAATTAATTAATTAAGATTAAATTGGGATATGTATTAACTAGAATCCAACAAGAAAATTATTTCCACTTCATTTAAACATATAAAAAATGAAAGAAGATCGCATATTAAAAAGTAGAGGTAAATTAAGAAGGAAATATACCTGAAGATGTTGGTTTGATGAAGTCGTCCAGGGGAAATTATTTGACACCAATGTCATGCGTGGAGAGCTTTAGGACAAAGAACTTTGTTGCATCAAAAGTTTTTCCTGCAACTCGTCAATCTCATTTTTCATTTTCAACATCTCTAATCATTGTTCCAACATTATACGTTTACACATGTTCCTATTGGGAACTTCTCCCCATACATCCTCACTCGACCAGGTTTGTCTTGACCAATAACTTGGGCAAATAGATCATTAGGTCCAACTGGATCTTCTGAGCCTTCTAGGAGTTGGCTTCTCAGTTCTTCAATTTCGTCATATGAGTTTTAAGTAAAAAATATAAATTTAAGGATATGTTTACATAACAGAAATCTATATGACATGATAAAAGGCAAATAAAATAATATACACCATTCACAATTAAGAATAATATGGATAAAGATGAATAGTAATGATGACAATATAAGATCAAGATAATGTGTCAAGGTGTTATTAACTATGTAATTGCTACTTTTACAATTTTAACATATTTATTTTCACTCTTGCTTGTATAGCACAAGTCGAGCAATTCAGCGTGAGATGGAGTAGAACCGTTTTCTTTCTCCTGTCTAGGGGTGACTATTCGGTACGGGTCGGGTACCCTATCCGAAAAAATCGAATACCCGACCCCGATATTACAGTAAATACAATACCCGACCTCGACCCGATATTTTTAGTCGGGTACCCGAATACCCGACTCGGGTAACCGAGTCGGGTATTTGGATACCCTAATTACCCTTATTTATAAAATTAACCTTTTAATATTCAAAGTGGCAGCTTGGCCTACTGGTTTCAACATTGGACTCGCCCATTAAATGCTGGCATCCTGGGTTCGATTCCCATCGGTAACTGATTCGATTTTTTTTTTCTTTGAGGTCCTGTAAACAAATATTATAAAATGAATTTATATTAAATAATTCAGGTATACCTGATTATCCGATGGGTATACCTGATACCCGATAATATAATTGTGCAATACCAGACCCCGACCCGTATTTCCGATTTTTGGGTAATCGGGTACCCAATACCCGATAAATTTTAGGTCGGGTATCGGGTACCCGATTACCCGATCCCTAATAGTCACCCCTACTCCTGTCAATTGTTATTTTATTAGCAAATCAACGGATAAATAAATGGGGAAACTTTATATGTAACCAAAAGAAATAGTGTGATAAGTTTTATATCGACACTAATAAAAACATGAGTTTTATAGCCATTTTGGGTTAAAAATACATAACTTCCCATGTGCCCACCATTTAAAATAATAACTCTTCTCTTTTCTCTCTCTCTCTGCCCCAAAAACCTGCTGAAAAATAAGCTCATCTCTCTCTCTATCTGTGACGAAAAATTGAATGGAATTGAATGAATTGAATTAAAGTTGGTAAATATTAATTGTAAAAAGAGGTTGGTTAAACATTTAATTTGAGAAAGTGTTAGACATTGAATTCAAATCACAAACGAATTCATTTGTAACATTACAATTTCAAAGAGAGGAAGAGAGGCGAAAATAATTAATAGAACAAATTACCTGCGTTTTTTCAATCAAACAGTGGAAATCGAGCATTGCTAGCTGGATTAAGGTAAATTAATATCCGTTCAGAATTTTTTTACATGTTCTTGAGTACACGGCAGTACACGGTTGATGATTTACAGCCTAAGTATGTTTTTTTTTAATAATTTTATTTTACTGGGATGATAAATTTAATGTTTTGAAGAAAAAAATGCGTTCTTGAGTACATGGTTGTACACAGTGATAATATTATGCGTCACATATGTTATTTGTATTGATTTTATGTTAATAAAGTGATTAATTTAATATCTAGGATCATTTAATTAGTTAAATTTAAAAATATGATTTGCTAATACTGAACCGTGTACTTATGAGTTTCAAACCATGCACAACACTCATCAGTGCACGGTACACACCATGCACGGCAGCTTATATGTGCACTTTCGTGCACGGTGCACGACCATGCACAATAGTACACGCCTGTGCACGATGAATGACAGTCAGTATCTACACACAATGCATCCCGTGCATCCTATGTATATGACTGTTATCTTTTATGTCTTATTTTACAACAGATATTTTGGTAACGTCTTATTATACGTCATAGTGGTAATTGGGACAAAGCAGAGTACATAAGCGGTGACGAGGTTCTCGTATACATGGCTTTAGAACAGATTTCACGTGTTAATTTGCTAAGAGAGATTCATGAGCAAGTAGGCAACAATGGTGGATCTGATTATATGCTTTTCTATACGACGAGCGCTAGTGATGGAAGAAGAATAAAAGTATCGTTGAAAACTGACACTGATTTGTTCCGATTGATTGTGGAACAAAAGGATGATCCAGTTTTGTATGTGATTGAAAAAGGCAAGCAATCTACAGACACGGTACACATAGAGACACCAGTATTATATGGTTCACAACGATCTACATTCTTTCCCGAGTTTAGTGCAAGATGTACTGGTTCAGCTATACACGAAGACGAGCCGTTGTCTTCAAATGAGGAGGAAGACGAGCTGGTGTATTCAGATGAAGAGGAAGACACGAACCGACGTAGAGATATATTTGATTCATTTGCTACTGAATTTGGTGCTTGGATTCGGCAACCAGGACATCTTGATAAGGTTATTGAATAGTGCAACTTCACTTCCGACATCAGCATGATGGTGAGGCTCATGCTACAACTTTACGAGCCAGAGAGGATGATACAGCGCATGAGTTGCGCAACTGGGTTATTCCACTACTTGATTGTGGCAATGCATTGCCATTAGATTGGGTTGAACCTTGTGGAGCCCATACCGGCCAATTATGTTTTGATTCAATATTTAAGATGAAAGATGACTTGGTGATAACCGTGGGATTATACCACTTAGAGAATCATGTAGAGTACGTGGTCGATCGGTCAAGTAAAATACATTTGGGATATGTTTTCAAGCATGGCAACGATTGTCCTTTTAAGCTACGAGCCGTCCAGAGGGAAACGATATGGAGAGTAATTAAGTTGAACAATAGTCATACCTGTCACTTGGATTTGAATCGCACTGCTCCACGACAGGTGCCTGCTAAGATTGTTAGCAAGTATTTTGCACGAAAATTGGTCAATGAAGGTGTGGTACTGAAGCCGAAAGAGATGATTGGAGAGATGCATCGATAATTTGGCATTGAGATTGATTATAGCTTTGCTCTCCGAGCAAAAAACGGCGCTATAGAGATGACATATGACGATTTCGAACGGTCCTATCAATTGCTTCCATCATATTTGCATCTGTTGAGAGAATCTAACCCCGGGACACTATATGATACTGAGACGGCCCATGATGGTAAACTTCGATATTTGTTTCTTGCTCTTGGACAGAGTTTGCATGCTTTCAAGTATTACCTATGACCGGTCGTCGTTGTAGATGGGACTCATCTTAAGGGAAAGAACAAAAGAATTTATTTTGTCGCTGTTATAAAAGATGAGAATGAAGGAATCTTCCCACTTGCTATTGGGTTAGGTCCGATTGAGGATGATGAGTTATGGACTTGGTTTTTATGTCGGCTACATTCGTGCATTGGTTATCCTGATGATCTCTTAGTTGTGCCTGATCAATATAAGGGCATCGAAAAATTTGTGGAGTCCATGTATCCGAACATCGCGCATGTGTTGTGTTTTTACCATTTGCAGAAGAATATGGCGAGATTTGGGTCACATGTTTGTACAGTTATCAATTCAGCTGCATATGCATATCGATCAGAAGAGTTCGAGAGATATTTTTCTGCTATGGATGTTCTAAAACTGGCAGCACACCATCATCTACTCTCCACTGGGGTGCATAGGTGGTCTAGGTTGAAGTGTCTTGTACGACGCTATAGTTTCATGACTTCAAATGCGGTAGAGAGTTTGAATAGTCGGTTGTTGTGGGCTCGACCTCTACCTGTTTGCTCATTGCTTGAGACTTTTTGGTCTAATATGGAGAAATGGTTTGACGTGCGATGAGCTAGTGCAGCAGCAAGGTCCGATGAGTTGACTGAAGTAGCCGCGTCGAAGCTACATGCCTCTGTTGAAAAGAGACGTCGCTTGGTTGTTCGTTCAACGACCACACACATGTTTAAAGTCGAAGAGGAAAACACATCCTACGTGGTTGATTTACAGAATTGGACATGTGAATGTCGTGAGTTCGATTTGGACGAGATCCCTTATTGTCATGCTTGTGTTGCTATTAGGTACGGTATTTATCTTAACTTAAAGTATTACACATACATACGCCTAAGAGCAACTTAATTTATTTTGTGATTAATTTCTTTTTTTAGGCATGCTGGTTTACAAGTTACTGACTTTGTGGCTCAGTATTATAGACAGTCTATTTTTACGACGACTTATTTTTATCAAATTACATCTGTACCACATCCTGGTGCATGGATTGTACCAATCTCTGTATAAACTTACATAATTCGACCTCCAATTATTACACGTCAGGCTAGGCATCCTAGGTTGAGTAGGATGCAATCGGTTGTTGAGGGTTCGTTAAGATCACGTCGTCAAATATGCACACGTTGCAAGGGTCAAGGCCACAACAGACGCTCATGCACATCATTTATTGCCATTAGTGATGAAACATGTGTGGAATTGACACGACGTAGGAAAAAATATAGTATTTGTCGAAGAGAAGAGCTTACAAGGAATTTGTGTCCTCAACTGCCTCTTGAGTAAGGATATTTGTTATATGAAGTGATATTCGTTGTTTTGGATTTTTAAGAATATTTTCGTTTAGGATGTTGAATTATTGTTGTATTTGGATTAAAACAAGAAGGGACGTGCATGATGCACAAGCGTGTATTGTTCTAGGGTACACGCTCGTGCACGAGGGTACACGCCCGTGCACGATCGTGTACGACCGTGTACTGTGCACGATCGTGCACGGCATACGATCGTGCATGGTACACGATCGTGCACGGGCGTGTACCCTAGAATAGTACACGTTCGTTCACCGTGCATGCCCCTTCTCGTCAGCAACAAGACCAATACCGAGATGAAAATAACAATCCAACAAAATCAAACAAAATCGAACAAAATTCAACAAAATCCAAAAAAATCAAACAAACACGTAAATCATAAAATATCACTACTACCGATAAAAATACTACAATATCTGCTACAAATATAAACAAGTCGAGGAAACTAAATCACATAACTCAGTAACCATATCCTACGAGCTATCATTATACGTTGAGATCGTATGAACCGCTCATGGAAACGTATCCTCTAAGGCATACCTATGACGAGGCGATACATATAGCTGCACGCAAAGACATCGCAACTCACTGAGTCAGTCTTCACGAACTGCTCATCATCGGGCACCTTCGCCAATGTCTGATGCTCAGAATGTACCGTCCTCAATGGATTGTTGGCCCAAAATCCATTTACCCTCATCAGTCGAGGAAACCGAATAATTGACAACATCTGCAAACGCCTCAACTCCCGAGACTCAGGGTTGTGCGCCAGCGAGTAGTACACCTCAAGAGTCCACGTAACAGTAGATATGCAAACTATCATCCAATTATTTCCCCCGACGTTACAGATGGCTAGTATCTGCAACATTGATAATTTTAAAGTTACATTCAATTGATAGAAAAATAATATAAATGAGGAAATAAACTTACCAAATCAGCGCACTATACCATATCGGCGCACTTCCACGGTCTGCTATGTGGTGCATCGACCTTATCCACTATCGCTCTCAAGTCATCGGGTACTGCCCATCTTGGATAGGTGGTCTTTGATATCACATGATAGCCCATAGGATCACTAAGATGAAGCGGAATGAACTCACGCACAAGAGCTTGCTGCATAAATGAATAAATTTCACGTGAATAATTTATATAAACTGGATGAGTTAAAATAAATTTAGGGATATTTCAAACTTACATAAAATCCAATCGGTGCTATAATGCATCGAGCTTCATTGATCCCGAGCAATAATATAGCGGAAGGACATCTGGTGATTATTTTCCTATGTATATACAAGGAGTACAACTCCATAACCTAACACACAAATAAAAAAAGAACACCGTTAATTGAATTATAAATATATAAAGAGAATTTAAATAAATTTGATAATAAAGTACCTCGCCAGTCAGCTCAGCGTGTGGGTCAGTGATCTGATCGAACAGTGCCTGAGTCATAATATGCTCATTCAAATGAGCCACAACATAAGACTTTGGGCCTGACTGCCAAAATATGTCGTACACTGCTAGTCGCGACTGAGGGGTCCTCATAACTAGGGTAGCTGGATATGGGGTGTCCAATGCATCATCCCAACAATCAGACTATACATAACCCTCAGGCGTGACTGGCTCTCTGATCGAGCTAAAAACACACTCAAATTCACTCGCACTCGTACGAGGTAATCGTAGCGTGATAAGTTAACACGAGTCGTCTCTCAAGGAAAACTTAACAGGGCCATTGTTTGTGTTGTGCACAGAAAGCGATTAAATCCTAAACATTCTAATCTCAAAAGAGGGGTTGAAACATACGAGGAATTGAAATACGGAGAATTAAACAGCATCCTAAGCTAGGGGTTGTCAATCCCGAGCTATACTAATAAAGCGATAAATCTAAACCAGGGGTTGTCAATCCCTAGTTGAACTATGAAAGCAATAAATCAAAAGCGATAAATAAAAGCAATAGCAATTCTATTATTCATAGGGTTTGTCGAGCCTAATCTAAATCTAATTGCGGATAAATCATAATCATCAATCCATCACAAAGAACATGAGTAAATCGAAAGCGATATAAATTAAAGCAACATGAAAACAATCCATTGTCACTATGGAATTGAATCGATATAAATCATCAAACAATAATACTAACAAAATTATTTGGAGAAAAGCGATAAATCAAAGCATAATTTGACCAAAGATAAAACGATAAACTAAATAATTGAACAATGAAATTAAGAACATGAAATAATCTTGAATTTCTATCTCGTTGTTGTCGAAGAACTCGGAAGAAATCACGAGGAAAGCGGTCCCGCGGTGCTACAAAAACCAAAAATAAGGCGAGAGAGAGTTTACTCACCCTAAAGCAGTATATATATTAAATAGGAGTGGCGCGGTTCAAGTGAGCGCCGCTCGAAAACTCATCGCCTCATTTGTGAGGCTGGTTCGAGTGAACGCAAGTGAAAATAGAGCTGAAAAGCTACTGGAATCGCTCGCGGATGGCGAGCAAAAAGCAGCGGAGGGTGCGGCGGCGTGCGGGAGTAGGGCGCTGGCAGGGCCCGGCCGGACGGGCGCAGATGGAGGCCGAGCGCGGGCTGAGTCTGCGGAGATGGTCTTGAGACACGGAACGCTCGGGCTGCCAGCCGGCCGGACGGACGGCGGAAGCGGGCGCGGAGAGGCGAAGTTGCTGGCGGCGGCGATGAGTGCTAAGCGCTGGATGAAGCCAGCGCGGTTGGACTCGCAGCGAAGCGCTGGAAGGGCGGAGAGGCGTGCGGTGTCGCCGACATGTGCGCTGGGCGGACGCTGGAGCGGAAGCGAGCGGCGCGCAGCGCGCTTGGGCGAGGCGCGGGGGGGCGGAGTGCGGGCGAGGAAGGTGGCGCCGGCCGCCTTGGCGCCGGAGGTAAATTAGGCGCGCTCAGACCCAGCCGGGCGCTGGGTGGTCAGTGGCGTGGCGCGCGGGACGTGCGGTGCGGGCGCGCTGGTGCGGCGCGGCGGCGGCGGCGGCGAGCGCGCGGGCGCTCGTGCACGCACGCGCGCGACCGACATTTAGCTCCGCTTCTCGCGTCCGAACTCCGATTCTGAACCGTTTGTGCCTACGAACTCCTATCGAAATGCTCTTCAATAATATATGATCCTTGGCAGATCAATTCATCCTATTTTATGCCGTTTTCCTACAAAACATCAAGACGAACGAAGTAAGTCCGAATCGATAAATATTAATCGAACCAAAGGCATAAATAGGACAAACCATATAATATGACATGTGAAACAATACCAAGAATCATCACAAAATCATACCAAACAACTCCCCCACACTTATCCATTTGCTTGTCCTCAAGCAAAGTCTATACTAATAAGAGTCGAAAAATAACTCATGCAACTTTACTCTTATTCTAATCAATCAAACCTTATTGCACTTCCCCCACACTTGGTGCTTACGAATTCAAAGATAATTTGAAATAAATCAAGAACGGCAATTGACTTCCAATAAATAAAAAGGTAATCTCGCTCGGACCCGACTCTCCGTTAGGGTGAACTAACTAATTTGGTCACCTTTAGCAACAAGTTTCTTTTATAAAGCACAAAGAAAGTTTTAACAGATTTTGGAACAATATTGAAGGTTAACTCTCGATGAACTCGAGTCTCCTAACGTGGTTTCCATGTCCGTTTCTCAATTCACGAGAAGAGGACATAATCCCATCCTCCATTTCAACAATCTCAACAAAATCTTGGAGCTTTCATTCTCCTCATTTTCTTCTTCTTTTCACACAATTTTTTTTTTTTATATAAAATGAAACAAGTAAATAAGCAACCACAATGTTAACACTACCCCTAACATCACCGGACAAATCACATCAATTTCCCTATTCAATTTCTATCAATCACGCCTCAAATCAATTCACATTATACTCAAATCATATATCACCAAAATTTTGAAATTCAAAATCAATTTGATCGATACCACGAGTTCGATTGCACAAATCAAGATCTAACTTACTCGCATAGACAAAGCTTACGCCCAAACAATCGAGAATAAGCACAAGGGCACGTCATTAAGCAACAAAACAAAACATCACGCATACTGGCGAGCAAACATCCCCATTATTTTAAATCGAGCCTTGTCCCGGTGCTCAAAACATTAAAAGCTCAAAATAACCATAGAGGATGATACTTCCACGATAATCGGCAGATGTGCGATGTAGAGTTGAAGCATCACGGCTTCATCTCGCTGCTGACAACTTTCCAGATCTGAGCAAAACAAACTCAACAACAACAGATAGATCAACAAGAACAACAAAACAAGACAAAGAAAAGAAAGAAAGAAAAACAAAATAAAAACACCGTGGGTAACTCCCACGAAGTACTCAGTTTAACGTCGTGAGCACGACGTAAACCAGACAACAACGGACTATCCATAGTCCTTCACCTGCAGGAATACCATCTCGGCCAGAACATCAATAGTAACCATATATGCACAAAGGACAGTAAAGGAAGAAAATAACAAATCATTTAAGCTCAAGTCGAACATCCTATTCTCCAAAGTGAAATAGATAATTTCAATTCCCAAAGCACAATACTTTGGAGAATTAGGAAGTTGACAAATCATGGATGTTACCTCAACCTTTGTTATCACTGTGTCCTCCTCGGGGAACACGTACTTCACATGTTGAGGCAGCTCTTTCACTTCCAGAGTGGGTTTTGGCATGTCATCAACTTCGAGTGCCCACTCTTGCTTCATCCCCTCTTCATCCTCCTCCACGTGTTTGGATAATTCTTTCACCTCCGGAGTGAGTGTTGGAATGCTATCATTGGATTTGCCCACTCTTCCTTGTTATCCGCTCGTAAAAAGCGTCATCGGGCTCGATTATGCTTCTCATCCACACGTGCCCACTCGTTCTCACTTTCCACCTCATCCGGCTGCGTGCTCTTCAGGTGTCTCTCCCACCCCATCTTCAACAATTGGATCACTTCCAAGAGTAGTGACCATCTGAGCTTGATCGGGTTGGTGCGGGAAAGGTGTGATTTCAGTCACTTCCTCGTTTTCCACCCCCGTGATCGCAGCACTCATCGATGTCTCTTCCACCCAATTTTCAACTATTGGATCACTTTCAGAAACGGTGACCGATGGATCGATCGGATTGGTTTGGAAGTTCCTCCCTTCTGCGCAATGACTTATCAGCGTGCTCTGGACATATCCTATTTGCGTCTCCAAGCGCAGTCGAGGCATTTGCGACATCCAAACCTGGACTAAAGCATCCGTTTTTGAATGGACGAACCTTCTTTTGAGTTAACTCATCCTCCCAAGCCGTCATCCGAGGTGGAGATGGCTGCTGCGGGTATGAGTAATGAGGTGGAGGTGGTTGTTGTGGGTACTCATCCGAGGTGGAGGGTGTGGTTGCCCAAGAGGCATTGTAGGATTGATCCTCATAGTGCTGCGGAGGCGGTTGATCGATGAGGGATTGGAGGCTTGATCCTCAAAGTACGGTGGATTCCAATATTCCGGTCGGGTTGTGGGAGGCTGCTGCTGCTGTGGATCCCAATATCCCAAATCGGTGGTGAGGCTGCTTTATTCTTTGTGGATCGAGAAGGATCATATGCTTGTGGCTCATGCAGCGGACATCCTCGAAAAGTCGAATTGGGCTCATGCGAAAGAAGAATTTGCCCAATCTGACGAACTTTCCTCCCCCCACGGGTTGACCATAATCGTCTTGTTGATAACCCCCGCATTAGCGATACCAACAACAAAAACAAAATTACACGCACTGTGGGAGAAAATAACCAAGCAGAAGAAAAGAAACACAAAAACAAACAACACAAACAATACGCCTAAAGTTTTCCCGACAACGGCGCCAAAATTGATCGAGCTAAAACACACTCAAATTCACTCGCAATAAATGCGAGGTAATCGTGGCGTGATAAGTTAACACGAGTCGTCTCTCAAGGAAAACTTAACGGGGCCATTGTTTGTGTTGTGTAAAGCGATTAAATCCTAAACATTCTAATCTCAAAAGAGGGGTTGAAACATACGAGGAATTGAAATACGAAGAATTAAACAAACATCCAAGCTAGGGGTTGTCAATCCCGAGCTATACTAATAAGCGATAAATCTAAACCGGGGTTGTCGATCCCTAGTTGAACTATGAAAGCAATAAATCAGCGATAAATAAAAGCAATAGCAATTCTATTATTCATAGGGTTTGTCGAGCCCTAATCTAAATCTAATTGCGGATAAATCATAATCATCAATCCATCACAAAGAACATGAGTAAATCAAAAGCGATATAAATTAAAGCAACATGAAAACAATCCATCGTCACTATGGAATTGAATCGATATAAATCATCAAACAATAATCTAACAAAATTATTGGAGAAAAGCGATAAATCAAAGCATAATTTGACCGACATAAAGCGATAAACTAAATAATTGAACAATGAAATTAAGAACATGAAATAATCTTGAATTTCTATCATTGTTGTCGAAGAACTCGGAAGAAATCACGAGGAAGCGGTCCCGCGGTGTGCAAAACCAAAAATAAGAATCAAGAGAGAGTTTACTCACCCTAAGCGCGTATATATATTAAATAGGAGTGGCGGCGGTTCAAGGACCGCTCGAAAACTCATCGCCTCATTTGTGGCTGGTTGAGTGAACAGCAGTGAAAATAGAGCTTGAAACGCGCGCTGGAATCGCTCGCCGGATGGCGTGCAAACGCAGCGGAGGGTGTGGCGGCATGCGGGAGTAGGGGCGCTGGCAAGGCCAGCACGGACGGGCGCAGATGGAGCCGGCCTTGGCTGAGTCGCGGAGATAGGTGAGGCAGACGCGGAACGCTCGGGCAGCTGCCGGCCGGACGGAGGAGAAGCGCGCGAGGAGCGAAGCAGCGGCGCCGCGGCGATGAGTGCTAAGCGCTGGATGAAGCCAGCCGGTTGGACTGCAGCGAAGCGCTGGAAGGGCGAGAGGCGTGCGGTGTCTTGTTGACATGCAAGGCTGGGCGGACGCTGAGCGCGGGCGAAGCGGGCGCGCAACGCGCGCCGGGCGAGGCGGGGGCGAGGCGGAGCGGGCGGCGAGGAAGGCGAGCGCGCGGCTGGAGCGCCGGAGGTAAATTGGGCGCGCGCTCAGACCCAGCCAGCGCTGGGTGGTCGAGTGGCGTGGCGCGCGACGCGTGCGGTGCGGGCGCGGTGCGTGCGGGCGGGCGGCAGCGGCGGCGAAGCGGGCGCGCGTGCTGCACGCGCGCGACTTCGACATTGGCTCCATCTCTCGCGTCCGAACTCCGATTTTGAACCGTTTGTGCCTACGAACTCCTATCGAAATGCTCTTCAATAATATATGATCCTTGGCAGATCCAATTCATCCTATTTTATGCCGTTTTCCTACAAAACATCGAGACGAACTTAGTAAGTCCGAATCGATAAATATTAATCGAACCAAAGGCATAAATAGGACAAACCATATAATATGACATGTGAAACAATACCAAGAATCATCACAAAATCATACCAAACACTCTCGAGCTGCCAATCTCCGTTGGCTGGCGTGACTAGACTCTAGATGACCCGATACCGATCGTCGGTGGCTAGTACGAGGCATCTGATTTGGATCGACGTACCGTGAAGCAGATCGCCGGTGGCTAGTGTGGGGCCCCTCCTCTTGATCGACCTGCCGTGAAGCAGATCATCAGTGGCTAGTGCGAGCCTCCTCCTCTGGATCGACCTGCCGTGAATCAGATCGTCCGTGGATAGTGCAGGCCCCCTTCTCTGGATCAATTTGCCTTGAAGCTGATCGTCTATGGCTAGTACGGGGCCCCTGATCTGGATCGACCTGCTGTGTAGCAGATCGTCGGTGGCTAGTGCAAGGTACCTCATCTGGATCGACCTGCCGTGAAGCAGATCGTCGGTGGATAGTGCGAGGTACCTCACCGTGCTTGGGATCTTGGCGTCTCTAAGCGATATGCTCGAATAGCCGGGCCGGTGTAGCTTCGCACGTGCGTAAATAGAGTGCGAGATCGTATCTTGAAGATCTACGCCGGAAGAAATCCTGCAACTGCTCGAACACACGTCGAGCCACTCGAGCTACGAGGCACCTCTCTGAATCGTCGTCCGCAATGGCACGACGGACACTCTCAGTCATAGCAGCAACGGAGGCCTCATCTAATCGAACACTCATGGTGCGTTCGTAGCACACATGGTCTGGCTCTGGCTCCTCCTCATGCTGCAATGAGTGTCTGCGACGCTTCGACTGCCATCGAGACACGCTAGGTCGACTAGGCTCAACAACCCGAGATGTATCTCGGTACTTGCCTTCCGATTGCCTTCGCCACTTGCCGCATAGCGAGGACATGCTCGCCACACGAGGCGGGCCTCTCTCACGCACGAGCACTTTCTTTGTGGCTCAGCGAGCTCGTCATGTGCTCCTCTGGCATGCCATCCCACAGGCACAAATCGAATAGCCATCGGATCGCCCTCGTATAGGCTCAAGTAATATGGCTCTGTCAACTCGACCTCGAGTGGCTCCAGGACAGAATGACATAAACGCTACAAAAAAAAACACATGCACATTATTGATTATAATGTATTTAGTAAATATATAACAAATACTAAACATGCGATTAAAATTACCTGCTCGTCAAAAAAACCAATGTACTGGGTCAGGACTTCCAAGTAGCCCACATCATGCATCTAGGCAATCGTATAACGGTGTCTCGGCTCCCGCACATACGTCCCAAGTTCGGAATGGCCTCATACAACCAAATCTATAAGGCCCAAACAGGTCCATAGAAATTGTACGTCTTCCTTGAAGTAGCTACCTCACTCGGGTGTCTCTTCAGCACATCAATCCCGTGACAGAGGATCTTGAATGAATATGAGCCCCATGAAAACTCTCCCACATATCCAAATCCTCAGCCAATGCCCAAACCCAAGGCTAGATGGCTTCGCTATCACGACAAAGGACGATCAAATATGCTAGTAATATAAACGCCGCCTTCAAGTAGTCTGCGACATCATCACCCAATCGTTGTTTGTTGAATCGGCTGGGAAGCTCTGAAACAGTAGTCCCCCGACCCCGAAACAATCTATAGAACATGTTGGTCTAGGGAATGTCGTGCCTCAAACTCGGATCAAAAGCAAATGGGCCAAAGTGCAATCCACACACTAGGGCAAACTCAATCATCCCAAACCGTATATCAGATCCACAAACGTGGAACTATATCTCAAACTCGGGAAGACTAGGATCAATGACCTGTCGGGCCATGAGATTGTGCAGCCCATTATTTACGCTTTCCGCTCTCCTCAGACCAAGAAGATGCCCAAAGCAGCTATCTCTAAATACATGAATACATCCACGCTGCTGTAAACATGTCCTAACCTCAGCCAACACATCAATTTGGATGTACTGATTGATGCGTACGGCATAACCTTGAATATGAGGTCGTAACCACCTATAACGAGGTTGTAAATGCACAAGATTAATATTGTTTAAACAAAAAATAATCAGTATACACTATGAACGTTGTACACGATTCAAACAGAGTGCACGGTTATCACGTGTCTTGAAGAACGATGCGGTGACAACGTGTCTTGAAGCTGCAGTTGTCACCATTCTTGAAGAACACGGTGCTCTAAAAGAACAATGTGTTCTTCAGTACACGGTTGTCACCGTGTACACTACACGGTGCTAACCATGTACTTTAGAACACACTTATTTGCACATAAAATCAACAAACGAACATCATAATTCAATTTCTATGTTTCTAAACTCATAAACTATCGAAATTTTATCACTACACGACATTGTGCACCCCATGAAAACTATCGTGTAATACATGAAAACTATCGTGTATAATATGAAAATTCAATTTTAAATACCACATTACTCACCGGAGACGGTGGTGCTCATAATCGATGCACGAAGTTGAAGTTAAATCGACACAGGCGGAAGGCGACGACGACGCTTGCTTGCACGCGAGAGGCGCCCCGCGAGGAGCTCTTTCCTTCAGCCGTTGCTTGCTCGGCCGCGTCCGAGGAATACCGTAGATCTGTATCAGTATCACTCATGTTGTGCTAATATGTGACTGAATTTTCAAAAAGAAATTTGTGTCTTGAGAGAGAGAGCACGAGTTTGCTGTATTTTTGCTGAGAGAGAGAGAGAGTGTGGGTTTGCTGTGAGAGAGAGAGAGAGAGAGAGAGGCATAGTCGTGAGAGAAAGAGAGATATATTCTCTCTTTTTTGAATTTTTTTCGAGGAAAAATTTTATATTTTTAAGCCAAAATGGCTATAAAACTCATGTTTTTATGGAGTAGGATATAAAACTTCTACTCCTATTTTTTGGCTACTTACATACATTAGCACTAAATAAATTATGGAACACTTAAAGTAGCAATGGCAAAGTAGTCAGTTCCTACCAAGGTAAAACCAAAGATGATGCCACATTCTACATGTGCACTGATCTTACAACACTTGGAGCACTTTTTAGAAAACTGCACGACACTTGGGTGCACTGAGATTTGCTCAACTAATGTCCAGGTATACAGTCTCTTTTGCAAAATCTAAAGACCCCTATGTAACCAACAGTGATTCCCTCCAAACACAAATAATGTCTTGTTGCCAGAGGATATATTTTACAATTGATTCCACAAGAAAAACACTAGCATCATACAATAACTTATGCGCAATCCAGTGATGCAAAATATACAAAAATGAACTATAACACCTCAAATTTTGCTTTCAGATTTCTTCAACACTCGATGCATAAAAATACTTGCAATAAGAGATTATAAGAAAAACAAGCAAATGGCTACAAGAAAAAATTGATACACCTTCTTTAATACATCTAAACAGAATCAACATATTCTATTTAACAATGACTATGCAGATGCATATCTGCATTCTCTAGGCAACTACATAGAAAGAAGCTTCTACACCACTAAGGAATAGAAAAAATCTACGTGGCTTTACGAGAAACTGTTACCCAATAATCAAGTTTCTACTTAACTAAAAAGATATACCACAAAATCCCCCATGTCACCTGAAGGGCAAGTTGCAAAAAAAAGTGAGCAATTCAGGGAAGCCGAGTGCACTATTCTCAAAGTCTTTCCTATAGATTCTATTGTATAATAGTGAAATAAATCAAAATCTAGATGATGGAAGAGCAGTAACTTGTAATATCCACCAAAGATTTTGAATTTAACAAAAAACCTTCCACTGTAAGTCTGTAAGAGGTATTAAATCTAGAAGTTAAAGGACTAACACAACTCACCAGTTTGCATTGAACTTGCGGTAATGGCGTTTTTCTAGTAAGATGATTCATGGTTCTCTTTGATCTAGCAACTTTATTGCTTTTGCTTCTCACCTAAATATGGAAAAGGCGAGTTAACATATAATTTTGAAAAATACATTATTTACTAAATAAATGTATATCTAATAAAATACATAATGCACCTTTACTTCTTCTTTGTTCCAATACGCAACCATATTAATCCATTGATCTCACAATACTCTTCCGTCTATATCATCTACTGAATCTCTCATATCTTTATTTGGGAGGAAATACCGTGCTTTTAGAATACTTTTCCAGTTTCTCCATTTTTTATTGATGGATGTGAGAAACCAACCTTTATCTCCAAGCGTGATATCATATCGTGACTGCATAACAAGAATTATCAATCAAATACACATTTTAAGAAATATGCCATAAACACTATACTTTGATTACCTTGACAACTTGTAACATCTTATTTTTGTATTCTCTTGGCATTATGTGCCAATCTTCCACATCAAGTGGGCAATATATACCATTCCTCGCTATCGTGCCCAGAAACTCGCTAAATGTGCTCTGATTAGCTCCTATAGGTCTCCCAAAACTAACAAATCAAGTTGAATAAGAGGTAGAGTTGATGATCTACCCCAGATTTTCAACATGTGTATTGGACCTCTACATTTCTTGTCTGCATTTCATGAATGACAACATCTAACTAGTACAAGTTACTTGTAAATGAATAGTACAATCTAAAATAATATATGAGGCACAAGAAGTCGCCATTTTCTTGATTATTATCATGCCCGCTTTGTACTTCTATGGTTTCCTCTAGTAAGATCACATATATTTTGTTGTATTGGCTCTTCATCCAATGAACTAGGAGCTTGGCAGCCCACCAAATGGTTATCTTCTGAACCTATAAGTTATTTAACAATTAGTTAAATATTGGTGTATTGTCAAGTTCAAATCAATAGAAATGTAATATAATTTAGATAACATAAGTATTTGATAAGGAATAAAACGAAAAGATTGAATGACAGATATTTTATATGTTAGAATAACTTAAGACTTTTGTTTTATGGAAAGACTCATGAGAATAACATGCTTTATGTTATCATACCTATTTCACTGGTGAGTGCTAAGTTAACTTGGACATGTGTATGTGGGTTAGGCAATATTTGGACATGATTTTGCCTTTCTTGTAGGGCTCCATTAGATACTCGTCTACCCACTTGAGTTCTAGATGTCGTACCTAAAAGATAAACATACATAATTATTTAGAAAGAGAAACTGCATAGCATATAATATATATCATGGTGAGGTATAATCTTACTACGTGGCTGGTGTATTGGCTCATTCGACAAGCTAAAATTTCTCTATTTACGCTTTCGAGTTTTAGTAGCCATACCTGCAACTGCATCGAGATATCATGAATGTATTCAAGATTCAGGATCAATGATCATAATCTATTAGAACTAATATCACATTTGTCACTTTAACAGACTACAAACTTCAAGCGTATGAACTCATGCTATATAAACTTCAATTTAACAATCCTTATGCCCTTATATAGACAGTAAACAGAATCACAATTTTATGGTGATATTCAGGAAAGTTCATTGAGGTATAATCAAGATATGGTTTTTGTCCTGCCCATCGCCAATTCTCGCCCCCTAAGTATTCAAATCAATATATGTATAAAAAATAATAATCACCATAATTTTACTAGATCCAATTTAATTTCAGAAATTTTTCTTTTCTTTTCTCTTTTGATGCGAAACTTGGCGTGGGAAGAAGACAACTGAAGGGGGAAAGAAAACGAGCTCACCCTTTAAACGGTAATAGTTATTTAAGGTTGTACGATTCACATACGAGGTTGTACCCAAACATGGAGAAAACACTTACCTAAGAATATAGACCAATTGACTGGAGGAGTGCAGACGTCCAATGAAATTGAATTTTAGAAAAAATACAAACAATTCAATAAAAGAAACAAAATTAGGGCGAAATAAAAAATAAAATACTTTATATGTGAAAACAAGACATAGCCTTGCCTCATGGGTTCCTTCAAACTTATGAAAAAGAAAAGCAATTAAAATGACGAACGTAATTGAATTGGGGAAAATCAAACTTCAAAAAAATGATTAACAAAAAAATGAAAGCAGCCTCCTACCTTACGGTTCCTTCAGATTGAATTAAAAACTATCGAGTGAACTTCTGAACTTTGGATTAAGGAAGAGAAATTGTGAGCTTCTTGTTAAAGGGCTCCAAAGGAAGGGGATGATTCAGGAGAAGCAATGCGTTGAAGAATTGATGGTGGAGGTATCATAGGATTTGAAGTTTGGATCTTTTCATGTTTTGCTTGTTTTTGGTTTCTCTGTTTTGTGAGATAGTAACCGTCCAAGCCACATTGCCTAATGATAAGGAAGAGAAAAAACTTTTGATGCCAAGTGCTTTTTTCTTTTTAGCGCCAAAAAATATATTAACATGTTTGGATATATTATAAGATTTTTGGATATTTTAACCTACTTTGACATGGAGTTGAAATATACAAAAAATAAAATAAAAGGTGTTGTACAGAGAACAAAAATAAAAGGCAAAATACATAAAGGCAAAAATACAAGGCAAAATATGATAGCCCATGTAGAATTTGATAGCCCATTTAATTCCACAATCCTTTCATGTAGGTATAAACGTAATGATTTTTAAATTGCTAACTTATATAAATCTATATAAATAAAATATAATATAATACTTAAAGATATGTATACCTAATAAGAAAACATATCTAATTCGTATCTAGTCAAAAGATAGACAAAGTAATTTATATTATTTTTTAAAAGCAATATGTTAGATAATTTCCTACAAAATTAATCTTTAGTAACATCTCATAATGTCCTAATTATATTATTATTAGGTGTATAATATTTGATGTCATAATAGTCTATAATAAATGCACATCAACATTCTATTATGTCGTAATAAAGCTTAGTATTACTACATACAATATTTTGTGTTGTAATAGTCAATAATAAATTTTCAATAATCAATATTAAATTTTTTAATGTCACAATAAAGGTTGTATTGCAACATCTAACGCTTAGTGTCACCATAAGTATGTCGTAATAACCATTTTTTGTTGTAGTGGAAAAATGTTAGAATTAGTCTATGTTTCACGATAAAGAATGTTAGAAAACAAAAAATACAACTTTATATATTATACTACTCTACATATAATTGTAAAGAAGAATGCATATAAATATGAATAAAATTACATATGAAATATTCAACACTATGCATCACGAATGCCATATTTTCTGAAACATACAAATCATACAACTTTATGATAAAACTCTAGACATAATCACAAATTTTTTATAGAACAATTCAAAACAAGTATATATGCATGATCATATAATTTACCAATGAATCACAATAATCTAGAAATAAAATTATTTACCAACATCTACGTCAAACGACTCAAACCATCAACGTTTGTGGTCCAATACCAAAGTGTGATTCTAGATTTTTAATATTATTGAATAAAGGGAGGAGAGAATCTTCAAAATTGAACACAATACATCTCTCTTTTTTACTCATGGAAAATCCACCATTTTGGTGTCTCGAACGGACCTAGAATCTAACATTTAATTATACGTAAATATCATAGTTCCAAGTTACATATTTTTTCAGGAAAACTAAGTGTGCATATATATAGATTTGTTAAAATTTAAATTTAATCCATGGCATCAAAAGATACTTCGAATCTCGTGCCTAAATAAACAAAGACCATTGATCATAAGATAATAAAGTAGCCCGTTTTGTGCATATTTTGAAGCCGATCTTCAGTTTTTCATCATCGGAGGCAAAGATGTGCAGTTTTGGGACGAGAAGCCGCTGAAACGTGGCTCTAATTTTTGTCTTTATGAATATATATAGTATATTATGAATGGTAAGATGTATTTTTGCAATGGAATTTAAATGAATATATTTATCATTAATTTATGCTTATTTTAAAAAAAAAATTATGATTGAATAATTTGTTTTACATAGAGAACTTATTGTTAGGAATTCTTTACATCATCTTAATGATACGCAGCGGAATAAACAGTTAAGAAACAGATCTAGATCTACAATTAAGCATGCGAAAAACCCTATGAACACGTTAGATAGAAAACTTACATGTTGCAATGCTTCCAATGAATCCAGCAAGGTTGTATCCACAACTATGGTATCCACGTGTATGCAAATCCGATGTAGGAACAATTCCTCAGTACAAAGTTCAACCAGAGAAAGCTAAGAAATCTCTGATTGAATTTAACGGTAGTTCTATAAGATTATGTTTCTGTGTGTAACCTAAAGAATAATTATCTCTATTTATATTAAATAGAGTAACACATAAAGCCCTAGCTTATATGGGCTTTTATTCTTTAGTTTGCTTTAATTAATTAATAGTCTAACAATTAATTAACTAAAGCCCATATATCTAATATATCTTAATTTAGTCCATAATCTTTCAATCTCCCACTTGGACTAATATTAGATAACTTACCGTACACTATGCATGTACCTTGAGCGGATTAATAATACACTTGATAGTGTGACCCAATAGGCCCCCATTACCGACGATGATCTAATCAAAGTCTGCACAAAACTCATGGACTGTGTTGTGCAGCGAACTCGATATATGACGGACGCTTATGTGGAAAACAGTAAACATACCTTTACATGAAGTTTATGTAATATCCTTTCATTCATGACACACTCGAATCAGCCTAGGATTTTGCTATGTGTCTATCCCAATAATTCAATCATTTTTCTAATCTTTATTATAAGACCCATATGATCATATTCAATTACTTTAATTGAATATATCTCTTGCATTGGCCAATGACTTTATGGTCAAATAATATAGAGAAAGTAAGTGCTAATTCGAAATTCCAATCGAGGAATGAATCTCATTCTTGGCTCAACTACCATTTTCATTTGTCTCATCCTCGGTCAAAGTACAACACTCAGCAAACAAAATGTGTAATGACCTCAAGTCTAAGGACTATTACATACTTCACACACTAAGAAATCGTAGACATTAAACAAACGATTTAATACTAGGGTGTACCAATACTCTCCAAAGTATTCATGTGTCCATCACGGATATCAAATATTTCGTAGTTGTGAGAATCACTACATTATCTAAGAATGTGATGCAGACGACATGCTAACCTGTGACATATCATCAATATCTCATTCTTGATGATCATTGGTTAGGGCTATTTTAGAATTATACTATATCATTGATGTCTCACAGCAAAAATAACAGTGATAATTCAAGGGAACATATAAGATAATAACGACAAACATCAAATAATTATTCTATTAAAAGCACAAAACTCATAGATAAAACATTATCTTCGATTGTGATCAAAGTAAGTATGTCTCAACAAAGAAGTTTCTAAAACATACAAACTGTAAACTCCCACTGAATCAAAGCCAATTTTCCACATGTCTAACACTCAAGCTCTCAAAGTGTTTGTTGTGTTTTTCTATACACAACGACTTGGTAAAAGGATCAGCTAAGTTATCGTCAGTGGGTACTCTTTCTAATTTTACATTGTCAATTTCTATTATTTATCTAATCAGATGATATCGTCTTGGAACATGCTTGTTCCTGTTTATGGTTCTTGGTTCCTTTAGCATGCGACCGCTTTGATGTTGTCCAGAACAATGGTATCGGACCGCTCGCACTTGGAACAACATCAATTCTTTCACAAACTCCAGCAGGCAACCGCCTCTTTAGCGACTTGGATGCAACAATATACTCGGCCGGTGGTGGAGTCGGTGGTTGTAGTTGTTTGGGCTGTTCCAACTCACTGCTCCACCATTGAGGATGAAAACATATCCAGACTGAGACTTATAGTCGTCATGGTTTGTTTGGAAGCTAGCATCAATGTACCCAGTCACTGATAGCTCTGGCTGCCCACCATAGACTAAGAAGTATTCTTTAGCCCACCATAGGTACTTAAGAATAGTCTTAACAGTTTTTCAATGCTCCTCACCGGGATTTTGCTGAAATCTGCCCGTCATGCTAAGCGCATAGGCCACATCTGGCCTAGTACATATCATGGCATACATGATCGATCCTATAGTTGAAGCATATGGCATCCTTTTCATGCAAGCAATTTCCTTGTCATTAGAAGGACAATCATTCTTAGACAACTTGATGCCATGTCCCATAGGAAGAAATCATTTCTTAGAATTTTCCATTGAGAAACGCCGTAGCAATTTGTCTATGTAAGCGGATTGTGATAGCCCCAACAATCTATTAGGTCTATCCCGATAGATCTTGATCCCAATGATGTAGAAAGCCTCACTGAGATCCTTAATCATAAAGGATTTAGACAGCCAGTCTTTCACGGATTGCATC
The DNA here is from genome assembly GCA_036937905.1 of Salvia rosmarinus. Lineage (NCBI taxonomy): Eukaryota > Viridiplantae > Streptophyta > Magnoliopsida > Lamiales > Lamiaceae > Salvia > Salvia rosmarinus. The sequence continues at coordinate 31,266,534 of CM072816.1, read as the reverse complement.
ATGGATCGGTCGCTCCCCATAATCAGAATGTCATCGACATATATGACCAAGTTGACAACGTTTTCATTCTCGCGCTTACTATAAACGCATGGGCCCTCTTTGCTTCTAACAAAGTCAAACAATTTGATATCTCTGTCAAAGCAAATATTCCAACTCCTCGATGCTTGCTTAAGTCCATAAATGGACTTCTTTAGCCTACATACTGCATTATGCCTTTCTTTGGATACAAAACCTTCACGTTGTGTCATGTAGACATCACCTTCTAGTTCTCCATTGAGAAACGCGATTTTGACATCCATTTGCCAAATATCAAAATTGTAGTATGCAGCAATGGCAAGTAAGATCCTAATGGATTTGATTTTGACAACTGGCGAAAAACTCTCATCATAGTCAATGCCTTCACGTTGACTATAACGTTTGCCACCAACCTAGCCTTGTAGGTTTGTATCTTACCATCTGCTCTCTCTTCTTTTTGAAGATCCATTTACAGCCTATGGGGTAAGCCCCATCTGGTAAGTCAACTAGTTCCCAGACTAGATTGAAATACATCGAGTCCATTCGGATATTAAGGCTTTGAGCCACGTCTTTGAATCGGTGCGGACACCGCCGATTATAGGTCTAGGTTCATCATCATCCGACTCGACTTCATCATCTTGGTTCTCAACCATCGATTGATCTTTCGGTGCACGACGAGTCCTCGTGGCCTATTGAGTCGGGTTGTTCTTGTGAGTTCATCTTTGTTCATTTTGAACATGAGTAGGCTCATCCGTGTTGATTTCATCAACATTTGGGAGATTCTCAATAATTTCCTCATGATTTTCTTGAGGTGGAGGTGGCACAACTGTTGTGTCATCTTGTATTTGATGAATCTCATTGTCTTGAGTGACCTCAAGAGTCGTTTCCCCTCCCAATAGATCGTCAAATACTCTCACTGAATTCTTGTTCACACCATTGAACAATCCTTCTTCCTCTGTGTTGTTTTGTGGTTCTCGAATTTCTTCAAGATCTACCGCGTTGTGACCTTGTTCCTTGGAAACATAGAAGTCTTGAAGCGTCACATTCTAGAAATGATCACCTTGTGATCTCGGTGAGTAAATTCATATCCTCTAGTTTCCTTAGGATATCCCACAAGATAACATTTCTCACTTTTCGATTCAAACTTATCGATCGACATTTTCTTAACAAAAGCGAGGACAACCCAGTTCGCAAATAGTTAAGATTTGCTCTTTTCCCATATCATATCTCATATGGTGTTTTCTCGATCGATTTAGAAGGAACCTATTTAAAATATGAGCGTGTAAGTAAGGCATGGCCCCAAAGGACTAAAGGGAGACTAGCGAAACTCATCATGGATCGAACCATGTCTAATAAGGTTCGATTTCTTCTCTCGGATACACCATTCAGTTGTGGTGTTCCCGGAGGTGTCCAGTCTGATCGGATTCCATGTGATTTCACGTAATCAAGAAATTCTCGGCTTAAGTATTCCCCTCCTCGATCTGATAGAAGATTCTTGATACTTTTACCAAGTTGTTTCTCGACTTCTAACTTAAACTCCTTAAATTTATCAAGAGCCTCAGATTTGTGTTTCATCAGATACACATACCCAAACCTTGAAAAATCATCAGTAAAAGTTATGAAGTACGAATATCCACCATTTGCTTGAGTTGGAAATGGTCCACACATATCTGAGTGGATTAACTCTAGCAATTTTTTGCACGTAACCATTTCTCACAAAATGGTTTCTTAGTCATTTTCCCTTTGAGACATGATTCACAAGCACCATATGATTCAAAATTAAATGGTGTGAGATAATCTAATTTTCTCAATCTTGCTATCCTTTCCTCATTGATATGACCAAGTCTACAATGCCAAAGATAAGTAGTATTATTCGTATTACTTAGCTTAGGTCGTTTGTTTTGCACATTGAGAATATCTCGTTCACATTCAAGCATATATAAACCATTCGAAAGAAAGGCATTTCCATAAAACATTCCATTAAGAGAAAACGAGCAACGACTGTTTCCAAAATGGAAGGAAAACCCTTCAATGTCTAACATAGGAATGGAAATAATATTCTTTGTGTAGGGAAAACATATGTTAAGCCCTCGCCCCGAGGATCTATCTTGGATATTTAATTCACCATACATTGATTATAAACCTAGCATGCGTCTATATAATTAATTACAACACGTAGGGGTTTTCACGTGTTTACCTTTGGATCTGTCGAGGTGGATCGAACGGGATGAACGGATCGAACGATCGAGACTCGTGCTTTGACCTTACGGATTGTATCCGGATGCCCAATCTCCAGCGTCGGTGAGGGCGATCTATGGAGAAATGCTTGGAAAATCACCCAATGCTCTCTATCAATTTTCGGAAAATCCTCACTAATCACTATAGTGATTCTCGAAATTTTTCTCACAATGGACGAAAAGATGGTGGTCAATTATGAAGCATTAACCTAGACTTTATCTCATACCTTATATTTATAATGCACTACCTTAATCCCATATGGAAATTACCATAATCTATATGGAAATTACCATAATCTATATGGAAATTACCATACTCTAGGATTATTACCATACTCTCAGGATTATTACCATAATCTTATATGGAAAGGATCTATGCATATACCATAAATATAATTATATCCTTATGGATAAAGAGAATAAAATCTTGCCATAGAGAGCTACTAGGGGCGCCGATTTTCTTGAGCTACGAACTGGATGGGCCACCCGAGGATCAAATCTGAGGAATAAAGATGGGCCTCAAATAAATTAATTATCTTATGTTCACCGAACATAAATTAATTTATAAACATTTATTCATGCCACTAGAGAATAAATCTTGACTTACCCTTTATTACCGAAGTTGAGTCGGGCTTGCACTTAGACATTCTGAATCCCGTATTTAAGATATCGAGCGTCCATTAATCATTTATAGCAATATTTGCTTAAAGCGATTAATAACTTCATTTCCTTAAGTAGTACCACTCGACCTTATTATTGTACTTGAGCTAACTCAACTGCGGGGTTTAGTACAATAAACCTTTGAGCTCCTTAAGGGGCGTCATCATCCTAAGCGGATACGGTGACTCGTCTGAGATAACTAGCATGACATCAAGACGCCACCACCCAAGATGCGGAGAATCTTGGGTTAGAACATATAACCTCACCCATAACAAGTCAAAGTGATGGAATGACAACTCATACTCACCTAATACCTTATCGAGGTTTAGATCATCGTAAGTCACGAGATCTTGGTTCTTCACGGACGGTCGAAAGAAGAACTCATCTCACTGTGATCCTTGATACGTCGAGACGTACCGGCATAGACAAGCAACTAAGTCAAGTCACTTCTTATCTATCTGCGGCTAAACCGACAACTCGTCCTTAAGTTGTCTCATTTGTGAAACTTTTATATCTCATTAAGCTTGACCAATCATACGGACTTACGTGATCTTCTACACCTTTGTATGATCTAACTTATATATGAGATAAGGGGACACATATATGCAATCAAGTATTGATTCGGATAGGAGATTGTAATAGTGGTAACGAGGAAACATTGTATACAAGCTCAACCAAAGCGCTTTCGGTATACAAATCCAACAATCTCCCACTTATACTAAAGCAAACTTTTAGTATACAATGTGTCTCTCTACTAGCTATTACAAACAACCATCACTTTGCTTCTCTCACTTATACAAAAGTTTCCTTTCTAAGTGGGTGCCATCAAGCGCAATCGAGTCCTCTAACGTGTCCATCGTAGACTTTTGCGGCAGCTCTTCGTGAATGGATCCGCTAGATTTTCCGTCGTATCAATCTTTTTAATCAAGACGTCACCTCGTCTAACGATTTCTCGTATGACATGGTACTTTCTCTCTATGTGTTTGGTCGCCTTGTGGGTCCGTGGTTCCTTCGAGTTTGCCATCGCACGAGTTATCACGATGAAACTATGATACTCTTGGGCAAACCGGTACCACATCTAGATCCATGAGGTAGTTCTTGAACCATCTGACCTCCTTAGAAGCCTCAAGGCGGCTACATATTCGGCTTCCATGGTAGAGTCCGCAATGCATCATTGCTTTGCACTCCGCCAGATCTGACTCCACCTCCCAAGGTAAACACATAGCGAGGTTGACTTTTTCTCATCACGGTCGACTTGGAAATCCAGTCAGTATAACCCAAAGGCATTAGACTATCGCATGGTAAACTAGCCTATAATTCGAGTCCTTTTCGGTGCTTGAGTATATGCTTTCTTGCGATCAATGAGCTTGTCGAGGTTAGGCGATATCTAGCTACTATGCCTACCGCATAGCGGATATCGGCCTCGTGCATAGCATTGCGTACATGAGACTTCCTACGGCGGAGCGTAAGGAACTTGTCTTATTTTCTCTATCTCGCTGCGGTCATAGGTGATTGCGTTTTAGATAAAGGGCGCCATGTGCGAAGGTAGCAATCCTTTCTTGGCGGTTTGCATACTAAAGCGAGTAATCACGATATCGATGTAAGGCGCCGAGATAAGCTCAATATTTTCTTCTTGCGATCTCGGTAAACCTTGATCCCAAGAATGTACTGCATCTCCTAAGTCTTTCATTTGAAAGCGATCGGATAGCCAACTCTTTCGTCGATATGACTTCACGTTGTTGCCGACTAGAAGGATGTCATCTACATAAAGTGCAAGAAATACCACATCACCGTTGACATCTAACCGATACACACAACTCTCGCTAGGCAACTGGGTAAATCCATGGGACTTTACCACCTCGTCAAAGCGTAAGTTCCATGATCGGGAGGCGCTTAAGTCCATAAATGGACTTCTTAAGCTTCCATACTAGATGCTCTTCACCCTTTACCACATAACCTTGAGTTCTTTGCATATAGATGTCTCTACCTTCCTCAAGGTAACCGTTTAGAAAAGCGGTTTAACATCCATTTGCCAAACCTCTAGGTTGAGTGGGCTGCTATGGCAGAAGAATTACGATGGACTTGAGCATTGCTACGGTGAAAAGGTCTCGTCGAAATCGATGCCCTCGATCTGAGTGTACCCTTTCGCCACAAGCACGGCTTTGAAAGCGAAACCTCTCCATCGGAATCTCTCTTCTCTTGTATATCCACTTACTACCTATGGCTTCCTTGCCATCGGTAGAGGTGTCTTTCATATACATCCATAGCCGTTATGGACTCCATTTCTAAGTCCATAGCGGTGTGCCATGATCTTGCATCTATATCTTGTATCGCCTCCTTGTATGTCCATGGGTCGATTATTGCATGTTAAATCTGCTGGGACTAAATCCGAAGATTCACCCACGAACATAAATCGCTCGGGTTGACGAACAACCCTCCCACTACGACGAGGTTCTACAGCACAATGGCAAGCGGTGGAGTACAGATACTTGTGGTTCTCTAACTTGCACAACTTGCTTGTGTAGGTACCAACATGCGGTCGGTATCTCCGGTGGAACTCGACCCACTTCAATTTCTTGAAGTATCGGTGTCGATCCTCCCACTAGACTCGACATCTCGCACCTTTGGCCTATTCGGTGGTGGAATCGATCATCTTCTAATTCTTGAAGAATGATTTCAACTTTGGATTTATGATTTTCATGTAGTCCTCTTCTAAGAATCGAGCATTAGTGCTAATAATGACCTTCCGATCCTTGGGACTATAGAATAAACCACCTTCGTTCCTCTAGGATAGCGATAAACAGACCTTGCGTCGGATCTAGCCTCCAACTTGTCGCCTTCTTGTTCAAAGACGTGCCGGATCGCCCCATATCCTTATGTGGCTTAAACCGGGCTTCGCCCAAACCACAACTCGAAAGGGTCTTTTCGAATGACTTGGGCGGTACTAGATTTAGCAAGTATGCCGCCGTCTCTAAGGCATACCCCAGAATGAAATAAGCAATGTTGCATAACTCATCATCGATCTAACCATTTCTAAAAGAGTCTATTTCTTCGCTCGACACACCATTTTTTGTGGTGTGCCCGGTGAAATCTTGTTGGGATGTAATCCCACACTTCACTAGATAGTCCATAAACTTCGTTCTTGAGGTATTCGCCACCGCGATCGGACATGATGACTTGATACTTTTACCTAGCTTCGTCTCCACTTCCGCCTTAAACTCTTTGAATTTCTCAAAGCATTCGGACTTGCGGTGAAGCGGTATATGTATCCATACCTTGAGTGTCGTCGATGAAAGTGACAAAATACCGTACCCTCCACGAGCTTGTGTGGACATCGGTCCACACAGTCGAAATGGACTAACTCAACATTTCTTTGGCTCTATAACCCCCGCTTTGAAGGGTGCAGTCGACATCTTACCTTCATCTGAGGATTCGCAGGTGGGAGCGGAGTAACAGTGAGATTACCAACGCTCCATTCTTAGCCGGTCTTTGGATCCTATTTAGATTGATGTGACCTAATCTAAGATGCCGAGAGAAAAGTAGAGTCATCTTCTGAAGAAAACTTTCTCTTTTAGGGTTTGATGAAGATCTGACATAGTTATATGTATTATGTTTGGCGAAATAGTATAAAGCGAATTATATAACGTGCCAACACGAGATAACCGTCATTTCTTATGATAGAAACACCACTATCAAAATAACGAGAATATCCATGAGTAAAAATTTGAAATAGAAACAAGGTTCATAGAAAATCCGGCACATATAAAGCGTCTTTTAAAACTAAAGCTGTTTTCTCAAAACATAAAGTAACATCTCCAACTCGCAACGGCCTCGACTTTCGCGCGTTTCCCATGGAGATCGTTATCTCGCCATCAAATAGCTCCTTGTCGCGGGAACCCCGCAGGTGTAACAAACATGATCGATTATACCGTATCTACTACCCAAGAATGGGTAGAACAAGTCGCTAAACATGTTTCGTTACTAAAGCAAGCGGCGTACCTTGAGCCTTGAGCATAGGGCACTTGGTCTTCCAATGCCCGTCTTGCACTTGAAGCACTTGCCCTTCTCCTTTGGCTTCTTGAGCCTCCGGTGGCAACCATGTTCTTGTTCCCATTACTCCCACTATTTCCTTGCCTCTACCACCTTTGGTACCCTTTTCTATTTCCATTTTGCAACGAAAATTTTGGGCACTTAGATGTGCTAGCAAGAGCATGTGTTCCTTTTCCCATAACTCCTTCCGCATGCCACGAGATCATTAAGCAACCGACTAAGTGTAAACTCGGTCTTGCTCATGATCGCATTCTGTAGTTCTCAAAAGACTTGGGCGGTGTATTGAGGATGATATCGACCTTGGCTTCGCCGTCAATACCTCATCCCAACCGATCAAGACTATCCATGAGATGAGTCGTGTGGGAGACATGTTCATGGACGAACTTCCTTCTTCCATCTTACACGCCAAGATTTCTCTCATTGTGTGGGCGGATCGTCCGATCCATCGCCCAAACTTACTCTCGAGACTTGACCAAATATCGATCGCGTCTACCATCGATGATGTTGCGGTTGCAAGCCTTTGGACATCGTAGTCATCATATAGCATTTAGCCATATTGTTTGACTTATTCCAAAGTCCGCTTGACTCTCATTGCTCGTTAGTCGATCGTCGATGAAGGGCATCGGGTTTAGGAGTAGTGAGAACAAACATGTGTTCTTCAATGATAAGAACATATTCCATGTTTCGTTTCCACTCGATAAAATTTGGACGGATAACGGTTTTGTGCGAGCATATTGATAATCGGCGAAGAGACATATACGAAGCGATAATGTAAAACACATAAGCATACGATCGCAAATAATTACGTAATAATAATATTGTAACCTTTTGATAAAACAATATTAATTGAAACCTCCAATCGCCCAAGGAATCCCACATGCAAGCCACGCGTGTGGACGTTACACATGAACCCCTCGACCAGACTAAAATATACCTTTTAGTCGTTTAATTTCAATCCATGTCAACATATCCTTATGACAAATGAAATTAACGATTGGACCTTACTAGACCACATCACTATCGCAAGAAGGGACTTCGCGGGAAGTTGTACTTGAGGTGATGTCTAAGCAATGACCACAATTTTAATAGCCAGAAAATGAATTCTTAGAATTGGCATACTCACTCGGACCATACCGCCCAATTCAAATTCTTTTGTTATCTCATTTTATATCTATCTCTAGAGAACTTATGAAAATCGCACATACAAACCACGCGTGTGGGCGTTTACATGAAACTCCCACTTCTCAATAGATTTAAAATGTTTTATTTAGAAATCTCATCTAACAAACTTATGATAAACAGTGCAAGCAAGCCACGCGTGTGGACGTTTACTCACGGTGCGTCTCACTTTGTTTAGAGATCAAAAGTGGAGGTCTTGACATTTTAATTTGAAAAATTAATTTGTCGGGTTGCTTGCTTAGTCTTTTTATTCAAAGGTTTGTCCATGCAGATCACGTAATCTAGCATGCTTTTCTATAGAACTCGACATGTAAAACATGCTCGCAGAAATTCTAAAATATGCTTGATAAACGCGATAAACCTAGCATGCTTACTATGCGCGTCCAATTCGTAAAACACTTAAAGGTTTGTCGGCGTAATATAAACATACATAGCATACTCTTGCATAATTTAAACATCCACGACATGCATATGAGCGATAAAAATAAAATAAAGCGTTCATCGCGCCCAATCGTGAAACACGCACATTTAAATCTAATCTATTACATAGATTTACAAAGTGCGATATTAAACTTGAAAATGGGCCTCGCATGCACGGGCAAGGACGGATTCAACAAATGGGCCTCGCGTGCGAGCGCGGACCGGAAAATCTGGATTGGGCTGGAAGCGGGTGCGGGCGGGTCATTGTCTGTCTTGGCCGGCGTGCGCTAGAGGCGAGGCCGCCGCGCGCCCCATCGCCGCCGCCGCTCGCGTGTCCTCGCGGGCTACCTCATGATCGCTAACGCGACCGCGACCCATCGGCTGCGCGCTGCGCGACGCCCGAGCGCCGAACATCCGCCGAGATGTCGTCGCCCGCCGACGAAACTTCGCGACCATGATGCGCTTCATGGCGCCGGGTTTCTCGCGCGCGAACGCGCGCCCCGTCGCCCGCTAGCTCGCTCGCTCGCTTGCTTCGCGGCCGTATCTCGCGACCACTCGCTCGCTCGCGTGGCGCCAGGGATCTCGTGCGCGAACGCACGCCCCGTCGCCCGCGCCCCTCGCGATCTCCCTCGCGACCGCGAGGCTCGCTCGCGAGATACCGTCCAGGGGACTGCCGAGAGACCTGTTTTTCCCGTCGTTTCGTTCTTCGTTCTTTCGTCTTCGTTCTTCTTTTACAGATAAGATTTACAGAATAAAATCTAATCTAACCACGGATTTTCTCGTGGTGTAAAACAAAACCCAACAAAACAATAAGCGAGCCACGATGAGCGACATATCCACAATTAATAAACGCGCGTAATAATCAAGCGTGAATTAATCCAGCGAGCCGAGATTCGATCCCGGGCTCGATACCAGTGTAGGAAAACATATGTTAAGCCCTCGCCCCGAGGATCTATCTTGGATATTTAATTCACCATACATTGATTATAAACCTAGCATGCGTCTATATAATTAATTGCAACACGTAGGGGTTTTCACGTGTTTACCTTTGGATCTGTCGAGGTGGATCGAACGGGATGAGCGGATCGAGCGGTCGAGACTCGTGCTTTGACCTACGGACTGTATCCGGATGCCCAATCTCCAGCGTCGGTGAGGGCGATCTATGGAGAAATGCTTGGAAAATCACCCGATGCTCTCTATCAATTTTGAAAATCCTCACTAATCACTATAGTGATTCTCGAAATTTTCTCACAATGGACGAAAAGATGGTGGTCGATTATGAAGCATTAACTGACTTTATCTCATACCTTATATTTATAATGCACTACCTTAATCCCATATGGAAATTACCATAATCCTATATGGAAATTACCATAATCTATATGGAAATTACCATACTCCTAGGATTATTACCATACTCTCGGATTATTACCATAATCTTATATGGAAAGGATCTATGCATATACCATAAATATAATTATATCCTTATGGATAAAGAGAATAAAATCTTGCCATAGAGAGCTACTAGGCGCCGATTTTCTTGAGCTACGGACTGGATGAGCCGACCAGAGGATCAAATGAGGAATAAAGATGGGCCTCAAATAAATTAATTATCTTATGTTCACCCGAACATAAATTAATTTATAAACATTTATTCATACCACTAGAGAATAAATCTTGACTTACCCTTTATTACCTAAGTTGAGTCGGGCTTGCACTTAGACATTCTGAATCCCGTATTTAAGATATCGAGCGTCCATTAATCATTTATAGCAATCATTGCTTAAAGCGATTAATAACTTCATTTCCTTAAGTAGTACCACTCGACCTTATTATTGTACTTGAGCTAACTCAACTGCGGGGTTTAGTACAATAAACCTTTGAGCTCCTTAAGGGGCGTCATCATCCTAGCGGATACGGTGACTCGTCTGAGATAACTAGCGTGACATACAACCTCGCCACCACCCAAGATCGGAGAATCTTGGGTTAGAACATATAACCTCACCCATAACAAGTCAAAGTGATGGACGAGAACTCATACTCACCTAATACCTTATCGAGGTTTAGATCATCGTAAGTCACCGAGATCTTGGTTCTTCACGACGGTCGGAAAGAAGAACTCATCTCATTGTGATCCTTGATACGTCGAGGCGCACCGGCATAGACAAGCAACTAAGTCAAGTCTTCTTATCTATATCTGCGGCTAAACCGACAACTCGTCCTTAAGTTGTCTCGGTGTGAAACTTTTATATCTCATTAAGCTCGACCAATCATACGGACTTACGTGATCTTCTACACACTTGTATGATCTAACATATATGAGATAAGGGACATGATATATGCAATCAAGTATTGATTCGGATAGGAGTTTGTAATAGTGGTAACGAGAAACATTGTATACAAGCTCAACCAGACTGCTTTCAGTATACAAATCCAACACTTTGAAATAGCAGGAACAAAATAACAGTCATGTAAATCTAGTCTATATCCCGAAGGAAGATCTAATCTATAAGTCCCCACGCGTTCAGCAGCAACTCTTGCTCCATTTCCCACGCGTAGATAGACATCCCCAAGATTCACTTTCCTACTGTCACTTAGCCCCTGCACATTATTACAAATGTTTGAGCCACAGCCGGTATCTAATACCCAAGAATGTGAATTATTTATAGACATATTTATCTCAATGACAAACATACCTGAGCTACTACCAATTGCACCTTGTGCCTTGAATTTTAGCGATCTCTCTTCCGGTGCCCTTCTCAGCGTGAGCAGGCACTCATCCTTTGCTAATGTCGGAACTTCTTACGAGCCCTCCACTCTTCTTAGGCTTCAAGGCATCTGATGCATTCTTCTTGTTTTTCTTTTGCTTTTTCTTCCTTTGGAAGATTGAGCAGAATAACTCACCATGAGTACAGACTTGCCATTCGAAGTAGAGGACTCATAAGTCTTTAACATGTTATGAAGATCAGTCAGTCCCACCTTTGTGTTGTTCATATTGAAATTCACAATTAAATTCGCAAATGAACCAGGTAGAGATTGCAAGACCAGGTTGGTTGAGACATTGACTGGCAGAATCATTTCAATCGACGCCAGCCTCTCAATCAATCCAATCATCTTCAGAACATGTTCAGAGACCTTGCTCCTATCATGGAACGTGCACTTGAAGAGATCCCGGAGTATCTCATACTCCAATGTTTGTGCATGTGAGGCAAACAAACTCTTCAAGTGTTGAATCATCTCATAGGGTAGCATGCATTATGTTGCCTCTGTAGTTCCAAACTCATAGAAGTTAACATGATGCTCTGAGCCGACATAGCATCCTCAACGTGCTTCTTATGAGCAACCTTGTCAAACGAGGCATACTCAGGAGAACGCTCATCGGGGATGGTACTGATTGGTTTGTCCAAGACATACTCAATCTTTAACAACCCGAATTTCTGGGTTTAAAAATTTCAAAAGTAAAGAAGGAATAGTACGATAAAAACAAAAACGAAAGTAAACGTCGGTAATCGACGATTTTGAGTAAATCGAATTTTTTCATAAAAATATGAATGAAATAATTTTTAAATATGAATAAATATGTTTTTAAGTATATTTGGGATATTATTTACACTAAGGAAGAAAAAGAAATATTTTTCCTTATTTTCTAGTGATTTTCGAAAAATATGGAATTAAGTGATTAATTTGTGATTTAATATATGATTACTTGATTTTATGTGATGAGTTGTCATGATTATCTTGTAGTATATGATAAGATAATTATCTTGTATAAATCAAGCATAAAATTCGAAATTCATGAGGTGGATGTGATAAGGTTGGAAAATGACATTTTATGTGATAAGTATGCTATGATATTTTTATAAAATGATAAGATAAGGTCATGATTAATTAAGAGATAATGTTTATCTCTTAGAAATGTGTAGTAATGTGATAAACATCATAAGAGATAAGATTTTGTTTCTAGAAGCCTAATTTTCGAAAATAAGGCTATGATTTTATGTGAAATACCTTATCAAATAATTTATTTAATTGCACAAACTTTAATACTTGATAAATATCATGATTTCTAGATCAATCTTATCTCATAGGAATTATATAAAATTTCGAAATCATTGAAATAGGGTAAGAATGGAATTTTATAAAATTTAATTCCTAGAAACCCTAGTTTTCGAAAAATTGGGAAAATGCTTAGAAATGATCCAAAAATTTGTTTTATGATATATTATCATTATATTTATGTAATTCATCATGAAAATAATATTAGTTATGAAAAGAATAAAGGTTTGATAATTTATCCTTAATTTCGAATTATTTGCCGATTACTTTACTTTAGTACATAGAAATGAACTTAATTAATTTTCCTATGATTTATTTTATCATCTAAGATCAATATTATGTCACATAGCTATTAATTGGAGAAAAATAAAATATTTGGCATATTTTATATATAGGGGCCTAAATTATTGATTTTTAGGTGTGAAATGAATATAAATATCATGCTTTAATTAATGAAGGGTCATAATTATAAAGATAAGATATATTTGGTGTAAAGTAGAGATGGTTATCAAATGAAACAAGTAATCTAAGGTTTTTGTTTGATATGGGCGAAAATTTGGAGTTTTAAAGGTAAGAAGATTTAATTTACAACCTTATGATAATGATGTATAATTATTATAATGATAAGATATTATTAAAAGATAAGATAGAGTATGTGTTCAAATTGAACAAGTAACTATAAGCTTTTGTCTTGTAGTAGTTGAAATATTTAAAAAATAAATGTGAACAAATGTGAACATAAAGGATAAAATTCAAACTTTAGGATAAGGATAAGATATGATATTAATTAATTCTTGTAAATTAGCATAAAATATGATAAAAATAAAATTTGCCTCTTATTTAAACCTAAGTGCCGAAATATGCATATTTATGTAAACATAAGATATTTTTCATATCTTTGTAATATTTAATTATATAAATAAGATGCAGAGATATTATTTATGATAAGATAAGGTGAATCATTAAAATTACAAGTGGATGTATTATTTTATTGAATATAGCCGAAAATTTAGACTTAAATTAGGTTGGAAATAATTTTGAAACTCTTCGATAATGACATCTAAACTTGATAAGGTTGAATATTAATTAAATAAACTATAGGATAAGATAATATTTGTCTTATATTACAAGTGGAGGTGGCTGAAAATCAAGGTGATAAGGTATGAGTTGTATTTTTGATTTTTTATGCTAAGATATTTTATAAAATCATGATTAAACCACTTTATAAAATCTATAAATAGGAGACCACCCCTCCCATACCTTTATGAACGAAAATACCAAGAAAATAGAGATAAAAATTATAGAAAGTGTTCTCCAAGAGTTCTCTTCAACCTAAGTAGAAAGACGTCGCTGGCGTCGATCGAAATCGACTAGAAGGTTA